>CAJHZP010000005.1:869196-1469196 GCA_905163415.1 Noctua fimbriata
TTTTGGTGTTAATAATCTGGTCTTGTATAGCAATGATAAATCCTTCAGTTTCTGGGAATAAATTACCTATTTTAAGCCATTTATTTGAGGCAATTTTGTTGACGTGTAATTGTTCTAGGTCATGAGGATGTCGGCCATGAAGAACTTTTTTCTTCCAGTCATCAATTTTTTGTGTCTGCGGGTCTTCAGTACCAATGTGTGAGGTATCTGATTGTTCATTTAAGTTAAGTGGGGTGTAATTGTGATAATTTTGGACTATGGCTTTATGGATGTTACTAGAGTGGGATTTTGTGTGAAAGAATGTTTTTAATCTACAAACTTGTTTCCGCCATAGGTGTTTGATGTCTATTAGGCCTCTCCCTCCGTTTTGTCTTTTAATGGTGAGTCTCTCTATGGCAGATTTAGGATGTAAGTTATTATGTTTTGTAAGAGTGGTGCGTGTAGTTCGTTCTAATTGTTCTGTGTCTGTTTTTGTCCATTTAATCACTCCGAATGAATAAGTTAATATGGGGATAGCAAATGTATTCAAGGCCTTGATGAGATTTTTGCCAGACAATTGGGTTTTACATACAGCGTTAAGTCTCCTCTTGAACTCTGCAGTAAGCGTTTCTTTAATTCTAACGTGATCTAGTCCCTTCAATTGTGTGTACCCTAAATATTTGTACAAGTCAGACGGTTCCATCGCTGTTATGGTGTCTGTGTTATTTACTAAATAGTTGCCGGGTCGTATCTTGCCTCGTATGATGTGAAGTGTTTTACATTTATCCAGACCAAATTGCATATTTATATCTTGGCTGAACTCTGTTGTAGCTTCTACTAGTTTCTTCATATCTTTTTCAGTTTGTGCATATAGTTTAATATCGTCCATGTAAATGAGATGTATATTATTATTATTATAACAAAATAATCTTATGTGTTTCTTTTCAGAAGGGCAAGCTTGACACCATTGGTTTTCAGAACAAGCTTTAGCAGCCCTTACGATGACCACTATATGTAAGTATTACCTGTAGCTACTTACCACCACCTAAAATCTCACCCATCGGTTCCGAGCCATTGGTGGCTCAGCGGTAACGGCCCCGAGTCACGAGTTATAGGTTCGAACGCAGTCAGGCGCTGGGTGCATTACTTTGTTTAATTTATATCATGACCACTGCTCTCAAAACGGCGAAACCGGCATATCCTACTACCAAACATGCATCATCATGCATCATGCATCTACTAACCCGCATTTTCACACCAAAACATGTATCGGTATAAATCCCTCCCAGCGCGAGATTTTTTGTATGCATTTAGCAAAGTAACAACTACTCTATAGCATTAAAGTTCAATGTTGTACAAATAAATATGTATTTCGAATCTCGCCCCGCCCATCCTATGCTCGCCTCGCGCTGGTGCTTCCTAAATACAAGCAATATAAGATGAGAAATTCTGTATGTTTGGAAATTTATTTAAATCAATCATGCTTCAACAGATTAACAGATTTGTCATAGGATCATCATAACCCTCCTTTTGGGTTTCGCCTCAGTCGAATAATAAACATCAAAATCGGGGAAGCTGGTTGAAGAATAAGAACAAACGCACCTGAATTTTATATTAATGAAATAGTATAAATATACAGCATGTATTAAAAAGGCGTGGCCCATACCAACTTTCAACACCTACTCTACCCAATTGTGTGGGACAGCTGATATCTTTTCGGGATTACGATGTTGGACCCTTAAAGAATGTGGTTCAGTTTGACGGTCTGCACCACACACCTATATAATACGACCACACCTTTCTGAAACACGCTGTATAATATGCATCTCAAAATACAGTTCTGTAATCGTTTTATTTCACATGTCAGGGTGCGGTACAAGAGGAACTCAGAGCCTTCGGGGGACCAAAATTGCGGTTGCCCGAAGGCTATCGCTGAAGTTCTAAGCTGCAAACGATGTCGAAAGCTGATAGAGTAAGTTTTACCCGAAGAGAGGTGGGCGTGGCTACGTAACAGACATGATGAAATATGCAGCCAAAATCTTTAAGTTTAATTTTATTTATATTCTAAAGACTGTTACTTTCATTTACAATTAACAGAACCACAGACAACGACTATATGTAGCAATAGGCTAGAGTTGAGCCACAGACTAAACGTTTATAAAAATAAAACCTGATATAGTGGTGGTGGATCGATTAGAGCGGCGCGCAATGATTGTTGACATAACGGTTCCACACGAGAAGCTCTTGAAAGCCGTGAAAGATATGCAAATCAGGTATCTTGACTTGGCTTACGAGGTTGTCGACATGTGGGATGTGAGCTCAGTGATCATTGTGCAGATAGTCGTTTCAGCCAGTGGCTTAATTGCCAAGAGCCTCGACCAATACCCGAGGAGGCTCTCGTTAGGCACCTGTATCAAGGGCTTGATTCAGAAAGTGGTACTCCTGGACACGGCTCGTATTGTTAGGTGGTTCCTCGCTCTGACGCGCTGACCGCCCCCGGTAGCTTAGACCCTGTTCCTGATACCAGTGGGCTACAATTTTTATATAGCTTTTTTGAGAAATATTTAAAAATGTATAAAATCTGTAAAGAAAATAATACTTAATCATTTTAAATATCAGGCAACTGAGGCCCATAGACAAAAATATTCTTGAACAATAATAACCTAATAAGTACATATTAAAAACGCGTTTAGTGTGTCCACTAATACTTTCAGTCATTTAAGCGATCCTAGCCATGGTAGGGTGACGATTCAAACTGTGTCTCGGAAAGCACGTTTAACCATCAACTCACGATTGTTGCTAAAGTTTGTAAGTCAGATTTCCTCCGAACAAATTGCAAACTTCCATACAAACAATTCATAATATTTATCTTCTTTTTTATTTTTATTCTCGTATTTTTTTTACTTTTCATTAGTCTCACGAACCACACGATAACACATTTTCGTTCTTTAAAAAAAGAACGAATAGAGTGAGGACAGTCCCTGAAATACCCGGTTAAGAAAACACAAAAAGTCAGAGATTTTTTTAATTATTTCTCTACTTAGACCCTTTCAACTCGATGTACAGACGCCAGCACGTCAAGCTACCCGAAACTGTACTTTTTTTTCCAATCAACCTTAAACCTAATGCTTTAGCGGTACAGTTGAAAATCTCTTATATAAATTTGAGATTGAAGTAGTTTGATGTGCCGTCTGTACATTATCAAAAACTCGACTTAATTTTCACCTAACAATCGATCATCACAGAAACATCTTCACAACCCTATTTTGTTCCATTTTGAGGAATCGGGGGAAGCTTGTTGCGGCTAATCTCCGACTTTTGACGAAACTTTTACTGACAGTAACTGATGTTATGAGTAACTTGGGTCTTACCTTTATCTATGAAAATAGATTAAGGTTCCGTGCAAAAAAAAAACATGAAATTGTTAACAAAATCCGATTCAAATGGGGACGTTATATTTTTAAAATAATTACACGCGGACGATGGTCGCACGCGCAGGCAACAGCTAACACTAAACAAAGATTTAACGATGTACTACTGATGCAACAATCTTCGCAGGGTGCCTGGTAACAACTGGATGAGAGTATTTGTGTAATTGACATCGACTATAAATTATTTTGTATTTTTGCAGGCGGCATCGTCGTGATTCCTTGAATTCCCAAACGCGGTAAGTATTAACTAATAAGTGGATATTTGACACCATTAACCACTTATTCCACAACACAACTTCTCTAAAAATTATTATTTTAAATCCCGATTAATTTTCAAATTAGTATTTTAGTAGCTTTTAAATCAATAAATAGTTGAGTCATTGAGTTGACAAATAAGTGACGTCACAGGTTGCTATTGCCATACATAATCTAGGGAGGAAACGCGTTTTGACAGTTGATAAAAGTATATCAATTATTTGGTGGGGTCAATAATCCTAATGTAACAATAAACCAAATACCACATTATGTTGATGACAATAAATAACACTGTTATTTGACAGATTTGTCAGCAACAGTGTCTGCAGCAACAGTACAGCAGCCTTATTGTACATGCAATAAGGAATGCGCTAGAGGGCGTGGTGTCGTAAACATTGCTTACGTACAACTTTTAATATAAATTTGGATTTCATTGTTAAAACGATCAATATTGACAGTGTAACGGTATCACTAGATGCATAAACTCATAACACAAAAGTGAAAGTGTAGACAAGTGAATATAAACTGTTGGTGATGAGATAATCCAAAGAACATAACCACAACGGCACCGCTTAGCAAAGCTACTATACTACAAAGTGACAGTTAACAGACCCAAGTGAAAAGACCTAAATACTTATAATATAGTGCCTGCAGTGAGATGCAACTAAAACAATACTAAACAAAGTGATAAAAAACATTGCAACTACTTATAATAATTCAAGATAACCTCAAAGTCTTTGCTGCAAAGTCATCCTCCAACAAACGGACTACAGCTAACACCATCTGGCGACAAGTGGACAGACGAGACCTGTATCAAAGACCTACAACTTGCGAACTCTAAACCACATCCAACGCCACAAGCGGCAGAACGCACACTCAGGGTGTAGCTATCGCTATTTAGCTGAAGTGGATAAAACCGAAGCTAGTCTCAAGGACAACAGTATGCGTATGAGCATATGTCTAGCCCCATCTAGTGAGGAATAGCAAAAAACTTTTAGTTCAAAAATTTGTCGACAGAGGTCTTTGGCTACACCAAAGAGCTCAAGAAATAAAATTCAAATTCAAACTAAAAATAAGAAGAAGTCCAAAATAAACGGAAAACAGCCAGAAAAACTTGAATCAGTACTGACAAAACCTAACTGTAAGTTATCCAACATCCTCGGCCGTCACTGGAAGTGGACGTGTGTCCGTGTGTGCCAACATTTATTAACTGTGTTCTAAGATGGCAGGTGTTCAGCGCACTCCTCCTAAAACGCCAAAAACACCATTAACCAATATGAGTCAGAGTCAAACTCAATCCGAACCTGATATTAACACGGCAATAATGATGAGCGACTACGTAAATAGTAATCGTAATAAACGGCCTCGCCGCAATAATTCGCCACAAGGCGGGTCAGATCTAATTTCTGGAGACCTGCAAGAAAACATCATAGAAAAAACGCTAACGGAACAGACTACCCTAATGTCTAAACTCTTATCTGAGGTAGGCCAAATCAAAACACAAAATACCCAGATACAGGCTACCAACACGGAAATTCGTAAGTCGAATGAAGAAATCGAGAAATCGATGTTCTTTATGAATCAACAGTTCGAAGATTTGAGAAGAGAAGTCGAGGTCTTAAGGAAAGAAAGGCAAGAACAGCAAAAGTATATAGTAAGCCTGGAACAAAAGATAACAGACCTACAGCACAAGTCACGCTCGTCTGGTATTGAACTGAGAAATGTACCACAAGAAAATACGGAAACCCACACTAGTCTCATAAAAACAGTATGCAGTATAGGCGAAGCTGTTGGAGTACAAATTCCCGAATCAGAGCGACATATATCGTCTACCAGGGAAGTCTACCACTCCTGACACCCCACGTCCAATAATAGCAGAATTTACCAGAGTGCAGACAAAACAGACACTCTTATCCGCAGTCCGGTCGTTCAACAAGGATAAGGGAAAAACTGATAAACTTAACACTAGCCAGATTGGATTACCAGGGAAACACCGACCGGTGTATGTCGCTGAACAACTACCTGCCAGTACCAAGAAGTTATTTTATCAATCCCGTGAGTTTGCCAAAAAGTGCAAATACACATACTGCTGGATATCCAATGGCAATATTTTCCTGCGGAAGCAAGAGGGCGACAAACAGATTTCAATCAGCACCGAAAAAAACCTACAAGATCTTGGAAACCAAAATATGTGACTATGCCTAAAACTCACCATAATTTGTTTTTATTGTAAATTGTTTAGAACCATTAGATCATTTTTTACCCAAAATGTCATCTTCATATATTATCAATACAACCAGTCATTGCCTAACACAACCACACTCTCACAAACACTACACAGAACAGAAAACCCTAATCATAAATATATTCACGTGACATACACATACATAACAATACCTCTCAATATTAATTTTATATTATTCCTATTCCTTCCTCCTTTGGATTCGGCCGGTGGATCTTGTCTAGAGTGGACGTGTGTCAGTTGTTGCAAGTGATTCCTCAGTACAAATTCTGTGATTGGTTGTAATCAGTAATAACCAAATCCTTGTCACTCTTTAAGTGTTTTTACGTGTCGGTGACTCCCTCTGGGCGGTCTTAGAAGAGGACGCAAACATTTGTGCAAGTGCTACTTAAACTAACATCCTAAAAGTGTATTCGGCGGAATCGAACCAGCGACGCCCTGATTCCGATCCCCGCTTGCTTAGCCGACTCGCCACCGTGCTCGTAGCAGCGGGCCTAGAAATTACGGTGGGGTATGCGCGACTGACGTCAGTGCTACGTCTGCATGCGCTACGAGCCTACGAATCGCCTACGAACACTGTATCGGCTACGCGCACGTTCGAGGGACATACCGGCGAGTGTTAAATAGAACGGGTTGTTTAAACGTTGAAACGTTGAACTACGTCGCGTCGGTAATAAATAAACAAATAATATATAGTATAACGGCGCCAGATAAGTTCCTTCTACTACTTTCTACTACTATTACCACCTGAAATGTCAGCCCTACGTCGCACACCTCCAAAGACACTTACTCCTCATTCATCAAGTATAAACCAGACTCAATCCGAACCCGATATTAACAATGCGGTAACAATGAGCGACTACGTCAACAAAAATAGAAATAAACGTTTTCGCAAAGGAGATTCGCCGGGGAGTGGGCATGCTTTAGCTTCACCTGACTTGGAGTATGAACAGGACCCAAAAATCTCAAAATATCTGACAGAACAGGCCGCATTAATGAACAAACTTTTGGCTGATATAGGCGAAATTAAGACCCAAAATTCTGAAATAAAAGCGTCCAACGTTGAAATTCGCAAGTCGAATGAAAAGATGGTAGAATCTATGTCGTTTATAAACAAACAGTTTGAAGACATGAAAAAGGAAGTGGAGGACTTAAGAAAAGAACGCCTGCAGCAAAGGCAGTATATAGAAAATTTGGAAAAAAAGATACTTGACTTACAGTACAAGTCACGATCGTCCGGGATTGAGATTCGAAACATCCCGCAGGAACACACTTAAGCTAGTTCAAGCCTTATCAAAACAGTTTCTAGAATCTGCGGTACTGTGGGAGTCTCGGTTCAGGAATCTAGCATACGGGATGTATACCGACTACCAGGAAAGGCATCCAGTTCTAGTATGACTACCTCGCGGCCAATAATTGCAGAGTTCTCTTCAGTACAAACTAAACAGGCATTAATGACGGCAGTAAGGGATTATAACAAGGGAAAAGGAAAGGATGATAAATTAAATACTGCCATCATTGGTTTACCCGGTGACTCAAAACCGGTTTACATCGCGGAGCAATTGCCTACCACTACCAAAAAGTTATTCTATCAGGCTCGAGAATTCGCCAAGAATAATAAATATAAATTCTGCTGGATCTCAAATAGTAACATCTTCTTACGTAAAATAGAAGGTGACAAGCAAGTGTTAATTCATTCAGAAAAGTGTCTTCTTGATCTTGTTAACCAAACTTCAATCTGACTAGTTCAACGTACTAAAATGTCTTCTTGTTTAATTATTCTTACATTACATATTTACGTTAAAAATTCGCAATTTATATATTTACATTACACTCCAAACACTACAAACACAAACCAAAACTCTTTCACGATACTAAACACCAAAACTATTATACACACACAACAACACTTACTGACACATATTATAATGAGATGTATCGCTCATATTCTACTCTGTGTAATACCTAGTTATCCTGTTTCATTATTTTTTTGTTATCATTTATATTACAAATGGATTCAATAAAAACCATTAACGAGGACTTGGACAACCTTGGGCTGGGCAATTCCTTTTCATGTAATCCAAAGGATTGTGCAAGTTACCTTGTTACTTCTGAGAATAATATTAAAATACTACACATGAATATCCGTATATTTACGTTAAAAATTCGCAATTTATATATTTACATTACACTCCAAACACTACAAACACAAACCAAAACTCTTTCACGATACTAAACACCAAAACTATTATACACACACAACAACACTTACTGACACATATTATAATGAGATGTATCGCTCATATTCTACTCTGTGTAATACCTAGTTATCCTGTTTCATTATTTTTTTGTTATCATTTATATTACAAATGGATTCAATAAAAACCATTAACGAGGACTTGGACAACCTTGGGCTGGGCAATTCCTTTTCATGTAATCCAAAGGATTGTGCAAGTTACCTTGTTACTTCTGAGAGTAATATTAAAATACTACACATGAAATTGCTGGCACTAATATGCTTAACGAAAATAGATATTGATGTTATTGTCTTAACCGAGTGTTGGATTAGTAAAATAAACAGCCCTCCAGCACTAAATGGTTATTTGTCACACTCGACGAAACTAACCTCGAATCAAAATGAAGGTGTAATTATTTACTCTAAATTAAGCCTTAACGCCACAATTTGGGAACCCAGCTTGACTAACTCAAACACTCTGGTGTGTCAAATAGATTCTAAGTTTGCATTTGTTGCTATTTACCGCTCTCCATCCTATAGTACTGCGGCTCATATAGAAAACTTCCTTTCAAGCCTAAATAATATACTAGAGGGTCTCTCTTCATATCCAAACATTGCACTAATTGGTGATCTAAACATTGATATAAAACCTGGAAATAATAACCCACATAGCTTGGAGTATCTGATTTTAAATGCTTCTCATGGCCTAATACCTACTCATTTATTGCCCACTAGACTAGAAAATTGTTTAGATCACGTGTTATTAAAGTCAAAATTACCATCTACCACATTAGTACTAGAATCTTACATTACAGACCATAAACCTATTATTGTGATGCTAACAAATGCGAAAAGAACCCAAAATTCAAAATTCTCTAAATCTCGTCCCAACTTAGACGCGATTAAGTCAGAACTAGAAAATATTAACTTCACGGATATTTATAATATTCAAGACACAAATGAATTGCTAAACACTTTTTTAACACTAATAAATACCGTAATAATAAATAACACATCTAAAATTATAATTCCAAGGAGGCAAAGAATCTTGAAACCGTGGATTACCCCTGGCTTGTTGAAATGTATTCAGAATAGGGATCAAATGCATAAGAGATTAAATAAATCACCTAACAATACAACCCTAAAGATAACTTACACATGTTATAGAAATTTCTGCAATGGCTTGCTTCGTAAGCTCAAAGTAACCTATGAAAAATGTGAACTTCAAAAAGCCCAATGCAATCCAAAAGAACTGTGGAAAACCATTCAAGAAATAACAAATACACGTAAGGTACGCACCAGTCCTGACAAGTTGCTAAAAATATGCGATAATCCCCAATCCTCGGTGAATCAGGTATGTTCATTTTTCAGTAATATTGGTAAAAATTTAGCGGATGATATAATTAAAACAAATAGACAAGCCACGACACCTTCGAACAACGATCCATGCGAAAGTCTAACCCCAATTGACTCTCTTGTCTTACTAGAAGTCAATGAAACTGAAGTTGACTCAATTATTTCACAATTACGTAACGACTGTGCAGTGGGTTGGGACGGAATATCATCATCTCTGTTAAGAAAATGTCGCCAGGAACTGGTACCTCCTTTAACTTATATCTGCAATCGCTGTATCCAGACAGGAACCTTTCCTGACGCGCTAAAAAAGGCCATCATTCTTCCAATATACAAGTCCGGGAACAGAGACTGTGTAAACAACTACCGGCCAATCTCAATCCTGCCAGCAATTTCAAAAATAATTGAGAAGATCCTCAATAAGCAACTCAAAGGCTTCTTGAACAAACATCACATCATCGCGGATAACCAGTATGGTTTCAAAGCTGGGGTATCGACAGAGGATGCTGTTTTGGACCTTACACAATCTGTGGCAAAGGAACTTGATGGTGGGTCTAAATGTTTAGCCATATTTTTGGACCTCTCGAAGGCCTTCGACACAGTTTCTGTTCCTAAACTCTTAGCAAGGATGGAGCGTCTGGGTGTACGAGGCATAGCACTAGAAATGTTTAATGACTATCTTAAAAATCGTTCTCAGTTGGTTAAAATGGGTGATCATCTCAGTGATGAGGAAACCGTGACCTACGGCGTGCCCCAGGGAAGCATATTAGGGCCCACTATGTTCCTAATTTACATTAATGACCTCTGCAAAATGATTTTCCCCAACTGTAGGATCTACGCGTATGCGGATGACACTGCAATCGTCATTTATGGAACAACTTGGGATATGGTTAAAACAATGGCAGAAAACGCTCTAAGTCAGATCATGAACTGGTTTCACGATAGCCTGCTAACCCTCAACTTAGATAAAACCTGTTTCATCCCTTTCGCAATTCGACGTAATACTATGCCCCCTAAGGACTTCACAATAATTGCCCACTCATGCCTGAGCTCATCAAATAGTTGCACTTGCCCTACACTGGACAGATGCACTAGTGTCAAATATCTAGGCGTGCAAATTGATGAATGCCTTAGATGGGACAAACAGCTCGATATGATAACTTCCAGAATATTGCGGCTCATCTACGTTTTCAAATTGCTAAGAGATCCTGCTGATATGGGCACACTGAAAATGGTTTATTTTGCACTGTGTCAGTCTATAATTGGGTATTGCATTACTGCGTGGGGTGGTGCATCAAAAACCAACTTGCTGAGAGCTGAGAGAGCTCAAAGAGCTGTACTAAAGGTTATGTGTAAAAAACCATACCGATATCCAACAACAACTCTACGAGTACTGTGAAGTCTTAACTGTTAGACAGCTGTTCATTCTGCAGTCAGCCCTCAGGACCCATAGATCCATGCCCAAATCAAACCCTAAAAAGCGTACAAATGTCCCTTCAGGAGTTAAGCATAAAACCTCTTTTGCCCAACACCAATTTTACGTTTTAAGTAAGCATTTATACAAAAATCTGCACAAAAAGCTAAACATACTGGATTTAAATAGATGTATGTTAAAGAAAGAACTTGGTAAATGGCTATTGCAACAGGACTATGTGGCAACAGAAAACCTGTTAACTTACATCTCTTAATATAATATAACATAATATCACATACA
Source organism: Noctua fimbriata (assembly GCA_905163415.1). Lineage (NCBI taxonomy): Eukaryota > Metazoa > Arthropoda > Insecta > Lepidoptera > Noctuidae > Noctua > Noctua fimbriata. The sequence goes on from CAJHZP010000005.1 coordinate 880,407, forward strand.
TCGATCACATCCCACCCTTTATATCGAACTATTATATTTATTACATTCACGGACTCACTTCCTCCCCCACACATATCCCACTCACACACATCCACACATACCACACACACCCACACATACCCACACATACCACACACACCCACACATACCACATACACCCATACACCCCTACACATACATACATATCCTTGTATTACTTATGATTAGTTTTTGTTTTTACTTTATTTTTATTTCTGTACAGCTGTTAGTACAAATCATTGACACTGTCTTCACTTGTTTCTGATTGTGAATATTAACAGAATCCACTTGGCTGAACCCTATCTTTTAAGATACAGGCTAGTCCTAGTTTAAAAGATAGAGTCTCTTATTGCATTAAAATGTAAATATGATTTTCAAACAATGTATACAGTGCAAAGTGCTATGTTTTTGTGAAATAAATACTTTATTATTATTATTAAATCCTAATATACATTACCAACACATTCTTCATCCATGGCTTAATAACGATCCCCCCCCTCGCAGCCCTATGTTACATAAATGGCCACTATAAATAACATAGTCAACGATTTAGACGATTTGCAAGTTTCTTCATCCTTTAGGTGCCAACCAGACCATTGCACGGATTACATACAAGTCTCAAACACCCTAAATGTCCTACATCTAAACATTAGAAGCATAAATAAAAATTTTGATGAGCTTAGATGTCTTTTAGTCACAATGAACATAACATGCGATGCAATAGTGTTATCTGAATGCTGGCTCAAAAAATCAGGAAACATTCCCACTTTAGACGGATATTCATCTCATCAAACCCAGAATTTAATTAACCAAAATGACGGCCTGGTCATATATATCAGAAACAACCTACGTCACACTGTAACAGAACCTACTTTTAATGATGCCAGCTGTCTAATCTGCAACCTTGAAAACAACCTAACTATTATAGCCATATATAGACCACCGTCACAAAGAAACATTGACCCTTTCTTAGAAAGCCTAAACAACGTCATACTAGACCTTAAAAATCAGAATCACATCACAATTATTGGAGATACGAACATTAATATCAGTCCGGATTGTAATGACCCACGTACACAGCAGTACCTAAACCTAACTGCATCTCACGGACTTCTCCCAGCTTACCTTCTACCTACCCGTTTACACAGTTGTATTGATCACATACTGCTAAAAACCAGCAACAAAGCGACCACATTAATACTGGAAACGTCGATCACGGACCACGCAGCAGTTCTTTTAAACCTAGACATCAACAAACCCAAAACTAAAAACACCAAATTTCAAACATCTAGCCTTGATATCTCAAAAGCTATCACTGATATTATAAACTGTGATTTCTCTACTGTATACAATATGACTGACGCTAACCAGGCCACCACCGAATTACTAAATATAATCTCACCCGTTATATCTAAAAACACTATCCAGAAATCAATCCCAAGCAAACAAAGAATCATAAAACCATGGATGACCATCGGCCTTTTGAGATGTATACACAATAGAGACAAAATGCACTACAAAACAAATAAAGAGCCAACCAACCAGATCCTCAAAATAACCTATTTAAGATATCGCAATTTCTGCAATAACATACTGAAAAAACTAAAAAAAGCTTATGAAGAAAAGGAATTCGAAAAGGCTAAAAATAAGCCTAAAAAAATGTGGGAAGTAATTCGCAATGTTACTGACACCCAATGCATACGCTCAACATCAACAGAGCTTTTGACAATTGAAAATTGGCCTACTAAATCCGTCAATACAGTTAACACGTTCTTTGCAAATGTGGGTCTAAATCTAACCACTAACATTTCTGCCCAGAATTACCCCCAAGCCGCCAACAACGATCGACAAAGTACGGCTAACTCAATGGTTATTTTAGAAACAGACGAAGAAGAGGTTAAATCAATAATAAACAATCTCCGAATTAATAGTGCCACCGGATGGGACGGTATCCCAACAAAATTGCTAATACACACTAGTCACATTCTAGCTCCATCTGTAACATATATATGCAACCTGGCAATATCCACAGGTACATTCCCAAATGCCTTGAAAAAGGCAATTGTACATCCTATTTACAAGTCTGGGGACAAAGTAGAAGTCACTAACTACCGCCCAATATCAGTCCTCCCTGCGATCTCCAAGGTTCTGGAAAGAATTATGTACAAACGCCTGAATAATTTTCTCGACAAACACAGAATAATTTCCCAAAACCAATTCGGCTTCAGACGCAGATTGTCAACTGAAGATGCAGTGACATCCCTACTCGACTTCGTTGTTGATAAAGTTGACAATAAATTCAAATGTCTAGGAATTTTCCTAGACCTTTCAAAGGCGTTCGACACCGTCTCTGTCCCTCTACTTCTTTCTAAACTCGAAAACATCGGAGTTCGAGGAACTGCTCTGACTCTATTCAGTAATTTTCTCACCGATAGGTTGCAGTGTGTTAAGATTGGAGAACATATTAGCGACGCAAGTAGTGTGGTTGTCGGCTTGCCACAGGGAAGTCTTCTCAGTCCCCTTCTTTTTCAAGTCTACGTCAACGAACTCTGCCAGCTATCCCTCCCCTCCACAAAAATAATAGCCTATGCAGATGACACGGCAATCCTATCGTATGACCGTGACTGGACTTCTGCAAAGGAGATTGCTGAAAGAGGACTCAGTGAAGTGATGTTGTGGCTGGGAAAAAACAATCTTGCCCTAAATATAAAAAAAACTAATTTCATTACCTTCGGCTTAAGACCCTCCACCCTTCCCCCAGGCGGTTCTTTATCAATAAAAGCCCACAAATGTACCAACCTCTCTCCCCTCTGTTCCTGCCCTACTGTTACCAGAGCATCAGTAATTCGTTATCTCGGTATTCAACTAGACTCCTGTTTATCCTGGAAACCACACTTACAAGCAATCTCAATGCGAGTTCGAAAACTAATCTTCTTGTTTAAAAAACTTAGAGTTTCCGCCTACAGCAACATTCTTAAGATCGTTTACTCGGCACTATGCGAATCAATAATAAATTACTGCATCACTGCGTGGGGAGGGGCAGCCAAGACCGACATTATCCAGGTAGAGCGAGCACAAAGAGCAGTTATAAAAGTTTCTTTAAACAAACCATTTAGATTCCCAACTCGGCAATTATATGAAGAGTATAAAACGTTAACAGTCCGACAACACTACATCCTCCGCACAGTTATGAAAAAACATGCCACTCTTCCGTATGCCAGAAATAACAGCCCTACAGCCAGAAGAAGATCTAAACCCCCTTGCCCCGCAACACACACAAACACTACATTTGCTAGGCGACACTTCACTTACCTAAGTGCACGCATCTACAACTAATTGCACCAAAGGCTATATATCCACTCCCAAAATACACACAAGTGTAAAAAAATAGTAAAAACGTTTCTACTTACCCTAAATTATGACGAGACAGAAACACTGGTAAAACCCTCATCCATATAAATCTTTAACCACCACGGAAAACATTCACAAATGCAGACACTATCACACACATACCATCACTTACATACACACACACCATCACACTCTTTCTCTTAAACTCACACACACACTACACAACACATACTACTCACGCACGCGTGCTCACAGTACATAAATTACTAATATAATAATAATCACAGCACATATCACAATTGTAAGTTTGCATGTTTCCTTTATTTAAGTAAGTTTAAATATTGTTTAGACTAAGTAACCAAACGATTACTGAACTACCCACTAGTGCACTTATTATGTGTCATTAACCCAGTAATAACTAGATCCCACGACACAGGGTAACCTAGTGTGGGGTCTAGTGCTACTTTATTGCACAAAATCTTTATTTAGTTTTATTTTTTTTATACTTTCTTTTATTTGTTGTGCTTATCATGTCATCCAAATGTGTCTAAATAAATAAATAAATAAATAAATAAAAATCAATGTCATTTAAACAGTGATGTCCAGAAGTAAATTAGATGTTATTTAAAAAACAGTAGATTTCATATTCGTTTACATTTTGTACTTACCTATCCTAACTTGTTCTCATTATATGTTTAGAACCCTGGCCCCAGAGCACCCCAGGGCGATGTTTTCGGTCCGGCCACTGGGCTCATCGTAAGTATCTAATACAAGAAATCCTCGTCCATAAATTACGTACACTGCCTCGCCGGTCTCTAGGTGGATCGCAAGCGCGCCTGCTGGATGACCTGAGTTCGATTCTCAGGTCGGCCAAAGTGTTGTTGGGTTATCGGTCAGGAATATTTCAGTAGCACCCTTAAGGGCTTACAGCATAATAGGGTAGCAGGCTTTATTATACAGGAGTTAGACATAACGAAATGTGGGTGTAATATTAGATGCACTTCTACCTACGCCTTCATGAATTACAGGCGTGATATTATAATCATAATATAGGTATGTAATAAGATGGCATGTGTGTTGCAGATCCAGCCCGGTAGTTACTATTATCATTACGCCTCGTCGGTCTCGCCGCAAAAGCTTCGTGATCCGGACCCATGACCCCCGCTATCGCTTCCGCAGCCAAAGCTGCTACTTCTAAATCCTTCAGATGCAGATGCTTGGTACGGTGATTTATGTTAAAATTCATTAATATGTTAACTTTCATGTTAAATGAAAATAATGTTTCATGGTGTTGTACGTCGCGTTGTTGTTAAACCTGTTTTGCTCTTTCTGATCCTACAAGGATTGTTAATCATATTGTATAAAAAACTAACTTTTTATTTATTAAAGAATTATATTTATAGCTCGAGGAAAAAAATAAAAACATGCATATTGGGGTAATCCTTTAATCACGTGAGATTTTAGGCCACGTCTTAGTAAGACTAAGACTTCTCTTTCTTAGTCATTGGTAAGTGATACTTTTTCACGGATAACTTGACGTAAGAATATTCAAGAACCACATTCATGAGTGACTAAAATAATTTCGCAATTATTATCAGAAAATAGTCAATGAAAAAATGCATTTTTTTTTTTCAGAATGTTTTTATAAAAGTCAATCTACAAATTGTTAGTCAAATATCTTCTCATTTTAGTAGCTAGCTAATGAGGCATAATAACTTGTGAAATATTTAAGGATTCTTGTTAAATATTAGATAAGTTGATCGACTATTACTCGTAAACTTCTAAAGCCTACTTAGCTGTGATAATTTTACTTTTAATTTCGTTATACATACTACCACCGTGAATTTTCACACACCTAAACACAACCGTTTAGCTGGTACAGGGGGGGACACTTGAGTCTAACATAAATTAGCACTATAAAGCTTAATATTTCACAAACGAATCCCTTAATCGAAAAATTAATAAAAAAAGCGCATATTTTTTTTAAAGACCTATCCAACGACATACCACACTTATGGGGTACGCGAGAAAAAGAAATCCGCACTTTACGTGTAGGTACAGGAGATACTCTAAAAAAATACTTTTCGAGATTTATTTTACCACTTTGTCGGCGTAACTAATCTGTATATTCATGCCAAATTACAGTTTTCTTGTACTAAGAGTCTTTGAGCTAGGCAGCGGACAGACAGACGGACATGGCGAAACTATAAGGGTTCCTTTCCTTGTTGACTACGGAACCCTAAAAATTCCTAATATTTTCGAATGAATTATTAGTCGCTTTACTCATAGATGTTGTTTTCTTGAAAAATTGTATGCCCAGTTGTCTATGAAAAAGTATCTGTTATCATGTTAGTCTTAAAATTCGGTATTTTAGAAATAATTGAAGAATATTTATAAATAGTTTCTGAAAAAACTTTAAGACCTTCATATATATTTTTATATATATATATATATTATTTAGGCATAATATAAAATCAAAATAATATATATCAAAAAAAAATCCGTCGAATTTCGACCACTAGATATTAATGAATGTAATTTATATTAATTTCGGTATTTTAGAAATAATTGAAGAATATTTATAAATAGTTTCTGAAAAAACTTTAAGATCTTCATATATATTTTTATATATATATTACTTAGGCATAATATAAAATCAAAATAATATTTATCAAAAAAAAATCCGTCGAATTTCGACCACTAGATATTAATGAATGTAATTTATATTAATTTCGGTATTTTAGAAATAATTGAAGAATATTTATAAATAGTTTCTGAAAAACTTTAAGATCTTCATATATATATTACTTAGGCATAATATAAGAAGTCCTCTGTGCAACGACAGGAGATGTATAGGACTGGAGGAGGAACTTCAAATGCTCCAGATTTTAATGAAGTTGAAGAAAAGGTGCTGAGCATTTGCTCTAATATCACAGGCCTGGAAGCGCGTAACGACAGTGATACTATTACATGTAGGTATTCATTATAATTTGAAAAACTAGGATGAATTCATTATCTCTATGAAACTAGGATGAATTCTTAATGTTTATATAAAACTTCAGTTTTAAATGTTACTTTATATTCATTTCCAGTACCAACAATTTCAGCCCACGAGAATGTGCTGAACGCAATTCAAATAAACTCTTTTGAATTGGAGATAAATTCTGCTGTTAAAATACCAGGTCTGTATCCTGTTTTTTTCTTATACTACTCGCAAACAGATAGTCCATCCTATTCACATTGTTGTAACATACCTTACACCAGCTGTAATAGCCAAGTCATAGTAGGTGCAAACAGCTTACATAATTAATGTTTAATTTCAATGACATTATTTAATCAATTGTATTATTTTAGACATGAACGAGTCACTAATCCTGGAAATAAATGAAGAGGATGATGAGTCTCAAAAAAGTACTATTCTGCTTTTGCAATATTAATATTGGAAAAAGTAGCGAGTTGCAAAATTATGAACACCAGCATTGTAAGCAAAATTCATAATTTTGCAGATTCTACAGGAAGTAAAATAATAGTTGTGATATTAATATTTTATGTTTGATGGTATTTAAACTTATGTTTTCAGAAAATAAATGGGTAAAATGGCATCCAAAGGCACTAAAAACTAGAGTATCAACTCTATTAAAACCGGACACAGTTACAAAAACAAGTGTCACTGGCAGACTGGACAAATTAAGTGCAGCCCGTTTGGAACTGGTACAGTTGCAAATGCAGACTACCCAAAAGCAACATCAGTTCATAGAAGATGAAAACGAGCTAAAAATGACACATCTTGCTAATGATGAGGCAAGAAAACAAGAATTACATCAACTGATAACAACTGAGAAAAATTAAGAAACACCGGAGCTGTTTTCAATGGCAATACCTATATTTAAAAGAAAATAAAGACTTGTTAAAAGTAAAATTTGTTTAATTTTGAAATAATAAGCTTAATAATTTAGGTAATCAAGGAACTGAAATATTCTAGCACATTTACTTCTGGATCCTCTGGCGGTTCCTCTTCATTTTTCATTCTTGCCAAGTTGTGTAATAGTGCACAGGCTACAATTATATCTTGTGCTAATGGTAGCTTACATCTTAAACCTATGCTTAAAACTGGGAAGCGTCGTTTCCACACACCAAAGCATCTCTCTATTACATTTCTTGTTCGTATTTGTGATTCATTATACAAACTCTGAGTTGGTGTATTTGGTTCTTGAAAAGGAGTCAATAGGTAATTACTTTGTTCATAACCACTATCACCAAGTACAATTCCATTGCCAAATTTACCATTCCCAAAATGAAATTTAGCCGATGAATTTGCAAATATCATGCTGTCATGGCTGGAGCCGGGCCAACGTGCTACAATATCTTGAAATAGCAAATCTGCTGAACACATTGCTTGAACATTAAAGGAAAAAAAGCCTTTTCTGTTACGAAATTCCTCTGCCGTGTTTCCACCAGGCGACTGAATCCTAATGTGAGTGCAATCTATGGCTGAAATCACTCTAGGAAATCTGGCTATTTTATAGAATTCTTCCTGAGTTTTTCTTATTTCTTCACTGCCTCTTGGCAACTGAATGAATTTTGGCCTCAAAGATGCTATGGCTTGAGCAACTTTTTTATGATACGGCACATAGTGGAGCTGTGAATGCCACCAAAATCTCCAACAGTGATGTAAAAGCTTCCAGTGGCAAAAAATCGTAGAGAAATAAGAAGTTGCAACATGGGTGAGATACATTGATTCCTGAAACAATAATAAAGTGTTTTATAGTTAGGGACATAACAATTTTATTTACAACTCTATTTTGTAGGAAAGTTACCTACTTAGATCACTATTACAAACTAGCTTGAACTTACCTTTGTGTTTCGTGCTTAATATTATCACTTATCAGGGGAAGCAAATATAGCACAGATTCTTTTAAAAGTCTGAAACGGCGATGAAATTCTTTTGAATCCCACATGGCAAACTGGTCGGGCCTTGGTCTGATTACTCTATGTCTCCTGTGGAGTACTCCAAACTCCACAAATAATGTAAGTTTATATATTAGTAATAAAACACAAAGTTTGTATTTGGGTACATCCTACGCCCAGTGGTTGCAACGACCGTCCTCTACGGTGGATGACAGTGGAGTGACCCCCACCCATGGTATAATAATATATTATTATACCATGCCCCCACCCACCTTGTCGGGGTTGCCCTCACTGCCCGCTTTATGCACATTTATTTTAAATCAGTATATATTATATGATTTTATAACAGAATACCACATCTCTTCCTTTTTATAGAAAAATAAATAAACATTACTAATACATTAGATTATTATTTTAACATTCAAAATTTTGTAAATTATTAATATTTAATTATTTTTAATTAACTAGCACAATCATTTCAATTTTAATAACATTAATTTTTAATATACTTAATTTTATATATACACGAATACTTTTACATCGTTCTGGAGCCGAAACATAGTAACTCCAGTCGAGTAATAGTTACTATTAGCATTGTTATTGTTTTTTTAAGACATTAAATAAAGAAGTTAGAAATTTATCACTTTTATTCTGTCATTCGAGTTAAATCTTAGTAGCGGTTTCACTATTTCATTCATAAACGCAAGATTTTACGCGATGCGCTCGTCGATGACGTAGAGCGACACAGCTGTGCGTGTACGAGTCAGCTGATCGTGCACTCGCGGTGACTCAATGGGCGTCGGACGAATAACCAGCTGAAAAAGTACTTGCAAGTAGGTATTCATTTCAGGTACGATTAAGGTTGGTGTAAGTTCATTTACCTCCATTATCTCTTGTCTCCTCGTAAACGAGAGAAATTAATTGACAATTAATTCACCAGTCTTATCACGAAATCACTAATACTCGTACTTATTCAACTACACAACGACCAGTACGCTTGGGAGTTATTTTTAATAGGTACTTAATAAACATACCCAATTACCTACCATATGATAAATAAAAAATAGTATTACAGCTCAAAACAATTTTCTTGCGGCAATGCGTGTGGCGGCTTCTACAAAGGCAGGCAATTCGAACAGAAAAAGACCTTATTTTTATAACGTTAACCGTGGAATTCGGTTGTGCATCCTTGTAAAATCCAGCCCAACTCGAGACAATAGATTTCTCAGAATATTTTTTAGTAAACTGCGTATTTACCTAGTTTGATAAAATTTCTAAATTTCACCGTTTACGGTTAAGAAATAAAGTCTGAATTCGCTTTTCGTGTTATTATTTGTATACCTATTTATCTACCGCGTATGTGTTTTTATTTATGTTGTTGTACCTGTTATATCTGTGAGTGCCTCCCAGATACGTCATCACCATACATTCGGTTACTTTGAACGGATTGCGCAACCCAACTTGAGACATCCAATAAAACCAACCAGCAAATTCGGCGCGGGGCCTTTCGTCACATACATCGGTCGTTAGGACACCCACTTAGTACTTACTCATCTAATATTAAGAATTAATTGTAATTTCTTTATTAAATAAATTTAGTGGAAACTTTGGTGTTTTTTTGGACTCCTCCGCTGCCCATCACGTAATTGGCGCAGTCGGTAGGATTGTCGAGTCAGTGCGTGCAAATCAAAGACTAATTTCACGATCGAGCTGAACATTTGGACATTTGTGCGTGCTGTTCATGTTTCAACGTGCGTCGTCGACAATCCGGAAGAACCAAAAGCAGCCGTTGGAGATCCTGTAGACCGTATCCAGACATCGATACTACGGGAACCGCCGATATGTACTATATGTGAGTTGCACAAATTCCTTACAGTCGGTCGCTATTTCCCGCCTCCAAAATTTTCCACCCACGATCATCGCGATCTACTGGGGGTATCGAACCCCTGGACAATCGGTTGTCCTCTCGCAACGCGCTGAGGGACTCTACCCGAAATTTAGAGTTAGGTAGCTTAGAAATAATAATGGAAAATCAAGACGATGTGATTGATAAAATTGTTAAAGCATTACGATTAGTACCAGAATTTGATGGTAATAGTAATACCCTAATTAGATTTTTATCATTATGTGACCAACTTGTTGAGAGATATATTAATCCAGCACCTGGTCATGAACTTACTAACTTAGCATTATTAAATGGCATATTAAATAAGGTCACCGGGAACGCCGCTAGGACATTAGTAACAAATGGTGTTCCCCGGGATTGGAACGGTATTAGGAATACATTAATTCATAATTTTTCAGACCATAGAGATGAGTCTGCTTTATATAACGATCTATCGTTACTATCTCAAGGATCGGATACGCCTCAAGTATTCTATGAGCGCGTGTTAAACCTTTTAAGCACCATCATGACCTACGTAGAAATACACGACACTGTCGCTACCACGGTCGAAGCAAAAAGAACCTTGTATAAAAAACTAGCTTTGCAGACGTATCTACGAGGCTTAGCGGAACCTCTAGGATCTAAGATTCGATGCATGAGGCCCCCTTCCCTGGAGAAAGGTTTAGAATATGCCCAAGAGGAGATGAACGTTGTTTACCTCCAACAAAAAATTATACCTTCAAGTAAAAGATTACTTCCTATATTCCCAAATTTGCTAGCTCAGTATCCTCAGATGAATAGAAATTTGATGCCTCGAAATTCTTATCCAAATCGTTTTATTCCACAGCAGCCTAGTCCATTTTATCAGGGACCGTCTAGAACCCAACAAATGTTCAAAGCTTTACCGCGATCCAATATGTCCACCGGTTTTAAAGTCAACCCTAGACCCTCAACGTCTCAGCAGGCACCGAACAACCAGCCTCGACCAATGAGCGGTGTTAGTCACCCCGTCGCACGTGTTCTGCCACCGACCAATATGCATGATTGGCGTAATTACGGTAATCCACCTCCTAGTAATTACTTTAGAACACGAGAAGCAAATGTAAATGAATTTTTTGTACAAGAACCCGACTTTGACTATTATGTCCCACAGGACTTTTACTACTGTGACTATGACTATGTCCCAGACTGTGTCCCAGCTTGTGACCCGACCACTCACTTGACATTGACACAGGACACCTCCGTAGGTGAACCCACCCCCACAGTTTCACCTGAAAATCCAAAGCCGTCAAATTTTCCAAAGGAAGCCCAGAAAAATGCCCCCGAATAGAAATTAATATACAAGGGAAAAGACAATTACCTTTTTTAAAATTAAATATTAGGCCTGACTTTCCACCTTTAAAATTTTTAGTTGATACGGGAGCTAATCAGTCGTTCATAAGTCCTGAATCTGTGGCAAGGGACTATTCCGATTATGAACTTGATTATGAACCATTTATAGTCGCTAACGTGCATGCATCCACGATGAATTATTACTCAATCACTATACCCTGTTTTAAAGAATTTAAAGACAATAAACCAATTAAATTGAACGTATACAGATTCCATGATTACTTTGACGGACTAATAGGGTGCGATCTTCTTGAACGGTTCTTAGCAAAAATTGACTTAAGTTCTCGGGTACTTAAAACTGAATTTTCTAGCAACCCTATACATATGTATACCTCCCAAAGTGTAAATTTGTACGAGAAAATTATTCCGGCACAATCTTCTAAAATAGTAAATTTACCCATTAGTATTGGCCAAGGAGATATACACATAGATCAGCAAAGTATACAGAGTTGTAACATAAGTGAATGTATAACTACAGCAAAAAATAATCGAGCTTTTTTAGAAATATCTAACCCTACTAATAATGACGTAATTTTATCTTTGTCAGAACCAATCGTCGCACATGTATTTAGCGAACAAACTGTACCTGCAGTGAAATCGGATCCTTTCAACATCAATACTCGTCGAACCAAGCAGGTGTTATCGCGATTGCGCATGGATCATTTAAATCCAGAGGAGACAATCAATTTAACTAACCTCTGCAGAGAATACTCGGACGTATTCTATATTGAAGATGAACCTTTAACTTTTACAAACCAAATTAAACATAGCATTAACACCACAGACGAATTACCTGTCTATAGTAAAACGTATAGGTATCCATATATTCATAAGGATGAGGTACAAACTCAAATCAGTAAAATGTTAGATCAAGGGATAATTAGGCCTTCTACTTCCGCATGGAGCGCACCTATATGGGTGGTACCAAAGAAGAGTGACGCGTCTGGCAAAACTAAGTGGCGCATAGTCATTGACTTCCGTAAGTTGAACGAGAAGACAATTGACGATAAATATCCCATCCCAAATGTCACCGATATATTAGATAAGCTAGGAAAGTGTCAATACTTCGCTACCCTTGATTTAACTAATGGATTCTACCAGGTTGAATTAGACCCTAAAGATATTCATAAAACGGCATTCAATGTGGAGCATGGACATTATGAATTTCTGCGAATGCCCATGGGCTTGAAAAATTCGCCAGCCACCTTTCAGAGAGTAATGGATAATGTACTTCAAGGACTTATAAATAAAATATGCGTTGTGTATTTAGATGATATCCTAGTCTTTGGTACTTCTTTACAGGAAATCATAGATAACATAGGTAAAGTATTTCAGCGTCTTAGGGAATCCAATTTTAAGATCCAGATGGATAAGTCCGAGTTCCTAAAACGTGAAACACCATATTTAGGACATGTTATTACCCCAGAAGGTGTCAGACCGAATCCCGACAAAATTTCGGCAATTGTAAATTACCCTATCCCAAAAACTCCGAAACAAATTAAATCATTTCTAGGCCTTATCGGTTATTACCGTAGATTCATTCCCGATTTCGCTCGTGTTACAAAATTTCTTACCACATGTCTGAAAAAAGGAGCTAAAATTAATATTACACCTAATTATATAAAACATTTTGAACACTGTAAGACTCTTCTGACTAATGACCCGATACTGCAGTATCCAGACTTTTCAAAGGAATTCATTCTCACTACTGATGCATCCAAATTCGCACTAGGCGCTATACTATCCCAAGGTCCAATAGGAACTGATAGGCCTATAGCTTATGCATCTAGGACACTGAACGATAGCGAAACGAATTATTCAACGATCGAAAAAGAACTCCTCGCAATCGTCTGGGCCACAAAGTATTTTAGGCCATATTTATTTGGGCGCAAATTTAAAGTAGTCACCGACCATAAACCGTTGCAATGGCTAATGAATTTAAAAGAGCCTAATTCGCGTCTGACTAGATGGAGACTAAAATTATCCGAATTCGATTTTAATGTAATTTATAAAAAGGGTAAATGTAATACAAACGCTGACGCTTTGTCGCGAATTGAAATTCATAACGATGAAACTATCTCAATGATAGTCAACATGTCACAAGCACCACGACGTCACCATAGTACGTCTTCAACGATTTCAGCACCTGAAGCTATGTCATTGGATAGTTCTTCATTGGTCCAAGATAATCACAGTTCTTCAACTCTTACAGCACCTGAAATTCAAGATATATCGGACGGTGAGACCGCTCACACTAGCGTAGAAAGCCCAATTATCGAAATTCCCATTAGTGAAGACCCCTTAAATAAATATCGTAGACAAATTATAGTTAATATAGTTAGTGACTCACCAATATCTAAGTCCATAATTAAAAAACCGTTTGATACTTATCTGCAAGTTGTAACGAATGTACGAGAATCTCATTTTGATAATGATATTGTAGACCTAATAAAAAAACGCGTAGATCCCAAATTCCGCACAGCTATTTTAGTCCAACCAATAGAGAGAATGCTTGAAATCGTTCCTGTAATTCAAAGAAATTTTAAAAGCTTATCTATGAAGTTGATTCTAGTTAAATGCCAAGTGACTAATATATCCGAATATTTAAAGCAACAGGATACTATTCGCAAGTATCACGAGGGAAAGACAAATCACCGTGGCATAAATGAGACCTATCTAGCTTTATCACGTCAATTTTTCTGGCCTAAAATGAAACCTGACATAACTAAGTACATTAATGAATGCAAGATGTGTAACTGTGCAAAATACGACCGTAATCCTATTCGCCAAGAGTTTAGAATCGTTCCACCGCCGAGTAAGCCCTTTGAAACTGCACACGCCGATGTGTTAACTATCGAACAAGAAAAATATTTTACTATAATTGATTCTTTTAGTAAATATGCTCAGGCTTACCGTATGGCAGACTGTACAGCCCCTAATATAATAAAATCACTTTTAACTTTTTGTACGCATCATGGTTACCCAATGAATTTAATAACTGACCAGGGAACCGAATTCACAAATCAAGTAGTAAGTGAATTTTTAAGATTACAGAAAGTACAACATCATACTACTGCAGCTCATACCCCGAATGAAAATGGGATGATAGAGCGTTTCCATAGCACACTTCTTGAACATTTACGCATATTAAAGCTGAAACACAAAAATGAATGTGCTATCACTTTAGTCCCTTACGCCCTTTTGGCATATAACAGTTCCATTCATAGTCTGACCAAATGTAGACCGTTTGACCTTATCACTGGACATTTCGACCCGCGGGACCCCACAGATTTAAATCTGTCGGAAAGATTACTACAACAGTACATCCAAGATCACCGTAGTCGAATGAAAACGGTATATAGCCTTGTCCATGAATCATCGCTTGCCGAACGCGAGGCATTGATGACGCAACGTAACAGCGATAGGGAACCTGAAATTGAGTACTCAGAAAACCAGGAGATATATATACGGAACCCTACTGCATCTCGGCAAAAACTTGCCTCTCGATTTACTCAAGACAAGGTTATTGCTAATTTACCTATTCATATTTATACTTCAAGGAAACGAGGACCGGTAGCTAAAGGTAGACTGAAACGACCGAAAAAGAATAAAGACCCTTGATTGTTACAGGTACTTACTACTGACGATAACGAGCCTGGGCCGAGCTCAAGAGATCCAACTTGACAGCTTAGATGACGGACCGGGACTTTTACCTTATAATCTAGGAGACACGAAAATCGTATCCCATTATCATACGTTTTTACAGGACATTAACTTAATTCAGATAGAACGACAGATATATGGCTTGCAACGACAATTACGTGACACTACGGACAAATTAAGTAATAATAGTTTGCTCATATTCGGTGCACAAGTTAAGTACTTACATATTAAATTAAATTAAATCCTTTTACAATTAGAAACGTTGCAACCTAGTAGAGTCAAACGTGGCTTGATAAACCCATTGGGCACTTTGATAAAATCAATTTCGGGAAATTTGGATCATGATGATGCTATAAGGTTTGAAAATGCTATGAAAATTTTAAAACGGAACGATAGACTCATTTCCAACAAAATTAATCAACATATTTCATTATTTAAAGAATTTTCTTTACAGCAAACTCATATACTGAATAATCTGACAACAAATCAGCTTAAATTAGATAAAGCCCTATCGTACGTCATCAATATGACTACGTCAGAGAGCGATCGTACTTTAAGATATGCTCACCTTGCGCAACTCTTCGTTATACTTAACGATAACGTACAAGAGTTATCCGGTGAAATAAGTAGGCTAGAAAATATATTAGCTTTTAGTCGCACGGTATCCTTGCACCATTCTATTCTATCTGTTAGGGAATTAAGAACTATGATAAGCAAATTACAGCATTTATATAGCACCGATCAGATAATAGACTTAGACATTAGATATTACTATGACATAATTAGCTTAGGTTCGTATTATGTCGATAAGAAAATCGTGGTTATCCTTCAATTCCCTATCACTCTTCCCAGTACTTTTGAACTATTTAAACTTTGTCCAGTTCCTAATAAAAACTTTGAGATCATCCTACCTTCCTATCCATATATAGCGATCAATTCAAAGGAATATGTGTACATGGAGGCTGAATGCCCGAAGGTAAATAACTGGCATATCTGCGAGCAAAAAACAAGCCACCAAATTCGCTCCAGTCAGGATTGCATAGAAAAACTCATACATTTCCAGGAGATAGATGAAACGTGTCAAATCACGCCTATTTCTCTGGCCAAGGAAGCCCTGTTGGAGCTGGATAGCAAACACTACATAGTTTCGTTCCCGAAGCCCACGAAGGTTCAACTTTACTGCGGCCCTGAAAAACATCAAATTCTGGAAGGAAGTTTTTTGGCTACAATTCCGAAGTCTTGCACAATGAAAACCCCGAAATTCACATTGGCCAACATCGATGACTTAGTCAACGGGATTTCAATTGAAATCACAGCGCTCCCACGGATGACTAATGATTCTCAGAAGATTCAACCAAATTACCAAATGACTTCAATGGATCTCAGTACATTGCACAAGATACAGAAACAAATTACAATGGAATCGTCTGTTGAAATCGATACTGCGGATTCATCGAGTCTCTACCACACAACAATACCATTGTACGCGATTGTACTTGCATTGTTAAGTGCAGGTGCACTTGTTACCATCTACTTTATTCGTCGTCATCGAGCAAAAGTCGTCAAAATTGAAACGAATAAAGAAACCATCGAGTTGTCGCAGCGGAATAAGAAAGCCGCAACTTTTGCCGTAGAAATTGGCAAATAGTTGCTCATCTAAGGGGGAAGGTGTTATATCTGTGAGTGCCTCCCAGATACGTCATCACCATACATTCGGTTACTTTGAACGGATTGCGCAACCCAACTTGAGACATCCAATAAAACCAACCAGCAAATTCGGCGCAGGGCCTTTCGTCACATACATCGGTCGTTAGGACACCCACTTAGTACTTACTCATCTAATATTAAGAATTAATTGAAATTTCTTTATTAAATAAATTTAGTGGAAACTTTGGTGTTTTTTTGGACTCCTCCGCTGCCCATCACGTAATTTACCTATCATATAGAACGCGGTGCCGAATTATTGCTTGATTTAAATTGCGTTTATCTACTCATAAGTTCAATAACTCAAATTTTTCCGTCATACTTTCTACGGGCTTAGGACCGTCGCGTCAGTTATACATTTTACGTATCTAAATACTTACTTACTTGTACACTTTTAATGTCAAGAAAAATAAATGCAGGCGCAGGCGTATTTAAAAAATTTGAGCTATTTACAAACATAATCAACGTCATAACTAACTAAGGCTAAGGATATTAGATTATTCACTATTTACACTTCCCTGTATCGAAGCAACTGCTCAAAATGGAGTCCATTTCGCTCGATACACAAACAGGCACGTTTAATGACATTGTCTTTTCATTTGGCTAATGTGTCTCTGTCACTTTTCACAATATTAAACGCGTCCACAATCGCACTTCTTAACTCATCTCGAGTAGTATGTTCCTCGAAATAAACTAGTCTTTTAATCTCAGACCACAAATAAAAATCCAGTGGGGTTAAGTCAGGGCTCCTAGCGGGCCAAGCCACAGGGCCACCACGACCTATCCACTGCTCACCAAACTCACTGTTTAGATACGCACGCACTAAATTCGCATAATGAGCAGGGCATCCATCATGCTGAAAGTACATACCGCGTAAATATGCCAGAGGCACCATCCTCTAGCAACTCCGGTATCATATTCTGCAGCATATCCAAATAAGAACCGCCAGTCAGGTGCCCTTCAATAAAAATAGGACCTATTATTTGGTCATTAATAATGCTTGCCCAAACATTCACGCTGAATCTAACCTGATGGTTATCTTCGCGAATGAGGTGAGGGTTTAAAAACGACCAATAATGTTCGTTGTGAACATTATACAGGCCCACTCGTGTAAACAAGGACTCATCCGTCCACAGTATGTTGGCAGCGACATTTTCTATCAACCACTGACATAGGGCGATTCTCCTGGGACCGTCGCCTTCGTAAATAGCATGCGCTCGACGAAAATGGTATGGATGTAATCCATTTGAATTCAATATTCTCCATACGTAATATTGACTAACATTGAATCGCCTGGCCGCCATTGTGGTACTACGACGTGGGTCGCGTTCGAAGTACTCCAGTATATCTTCCTCCAATTCTACCGAGTATGGTAGTCTACCACGGCCCTGCGCGTGTGTGGGTGCTCGAAACTGTCCATGATCGAGGAGGCGCTGGGTTACAGCCAGGATGGTGGAGGTGAAGGGAACTTGAGGGTCAGTGATTCCACGTGCGCGCAGTGAGTTCAGGTTTTCCGGCTGAGCATACAAGCGTCTAGCCTCTTCCAAGTTATGGTGCGCCATCCCATAAAAATCCACCATTGCCCAATACTCCACATTGGAGTAGACATATTGCCGACTCATTTTTGACACGTGATTAGGTTACGCGTGAGTGACCTCATACAGCGAAGCGCGCGAAAATACTAGGAAGAAAGCGCGCCGATCGCGTCGGCTAGACTGTGTAAGCGTGGGGTGGGGGCGTGGCTTACGGATCATACTGTCTGATCGATGAATGGATTTTTCAATGGGTACCGTTTGCATGTGTTGCCGATCGTCGATACGTTACGTACACACACATATGCATTTACCGCTAGGACTACTACTTCGAGTTCTCATTATTTAACAAAAAAAAACAATAAATTTAATTTTTCATGTTTTTTTTTATGTTACTTTTTGAAAAAAATAGTCTCAATCGTTTCAAGTTCGATGATCGAGTTTATGGCTTTCGGTTCCAGAACGACCTAAAAGTAATCGTGTATATTTACATTTTATTACAAAAGTGAGGTTTGTTTTTCATTATTCTATCTATTTGTACTACATGTTTTTATTCAATATATTTTGACAATGTTGTTTCCTTTTATTCCTTTCTACATTCATTTTGATCTTCGTCCGACACATAATATTCATCATTATCAACAACTGTCCAATTTCCCTCTACACGCTTAAGATGAATTACGTTTCTTTTAAACTCTTGGCCGGTTGAATCATTACGGACATTTGCTTCATTCCCATGTATATTGACTACTGTATGTGGCTCTGGATCGAAAGGCGTTAATTTATTACTCTTTACAAAATTCTTTACATATACCTTCTCACCAACCTCAATTTCTTGTTCTTTTGCTTTACGTTTCCTATCCTCATTGATTTTCCCTTTTTCTTTCTTTCGAGTGTCTTTATCTCTAACTTCAAGATCTAAATCCATATTTTCAACAGAAATTAAGCTCGGCAACTTATCTCTAAACAAACGTCCATAAAATAATTCCGAAGGTGATTTCCCAGTTGTACCATGAGGAGTGCTATTTGAGTAAATCGTCTTTCCAATCTGACTTCTGTATTTGACTTATTTTTAATCTTTTTAAGATATCCCTATTCTGCCGTTCAACCTCTCCGTTTTGTTGGGGCCAGTAAGGGATTGTGTTATAAATTCGAACTCCTAACTCTTCACAAAATGATTTAAATTCTTGACTGATGAATTGGCGGCCATTGTCGCAAGTCAGACTAACTGGAATGCCTAAACGGGAGAAAATTTCTTTGAGGACATTAATTGTATCTTTAGCTGTGATAGATCTCATAATTTTAATTTCTTTATAACGACTGAAATAATCAACTATAACAAAAAGATAATCTCCGCTGGGCAATGGACCTAGGAAATCTACAGCAGTGTCAACCCAAGCTTGAATTGGTAGCTCTCGTCTTTTCATCGGTGTAGGTGGGTTTGGGCCAGACACCAAGATACAACCTCTACAATTTTTTATAACATTTTCTGCGTCTTTGTCGATTTTGGGCCACCAAACCTTTGTACGCAACCTAGCTTTCATGTTTACTATCCCGGGATGGCCTTCATGAGCAGCCGCTAACACTTCATATCTTAATTTAGAGGGAATCACAATTTTGTTGCCACGTAATAACAGGTCCTCATGCAGCCAGAGTTCCTTTTCAAATAATTTATAATTATTTACAATTTGATCCCATTTATTATTATGTAATCCATCCCTAACGAGTATAAAATCTTTATCAGACTTAGATGCTTCTGAAATACTTTTTAAAGACAACGCTGTTGGACGCGCATACTTTACAATTTGGTTGATATGATATTCGCTATCATACGGAGCACAGTTTTGGTTTGTGCATAGTCGTGACAGTGGGTCTGCAATATTAGATTTACCAGGTTGGTACACAACTTTATAGTTATATGCTTGTAACCTCAGAACCCAACGCTCAATTCGAGCACACGGTTTCGAACGCAGTTTAAAAATGACCTCTAAAGGTTTGTGATCTGTAACCAACTCAAACTCTTTCCCATATAAATAAATGTGAAAATGCTCTATAGTCCAAACTAAAGCCAGCGCTTCCTTTTCGGTTTTGCAGTAACGTCTTTCGACGTCCGTCAAGCTTTTATTTCCGAAAGCAATGATGCGCGGCCCAGTCGAATCATATTGTATAAGAACTGCTCCCAAACCTACAGGACTGGCATCAGCGATGACTTGTGTTCTGTCATCTGGGTCATAGTAACCCAACGTATCTATTTTGCTCAGATATTGTTTGAGTTGATTATAGGCTTCTTTCTGTTTAACTTTCCAGAAATTAAAAATGTCTGCATGTTTATGGAGTTTTTTCCGCAAAACTTCACGGATTGGTTCAGTCAAAGTGGCTAAGTTCGGTATCCACTTCCCTACAAAATTAATCAAGCCTAGAAAACTTTGGATCTCTTCAACATTTTTAGGTTCTCGAAAAGACTCAATTGTTTTTATATATTTGTCTAAAGGTCTTATACCGTCTGCCGATAGTCGGTGTCCAAGGAATTCGATTTCTCTGACCTTGAACAGACATTTCTTTTTATTTACCAATACGTTATTTGCCTTGAGAACATGCAAAACATTTTTGAGGTTCTCGTCGTGCTCCTTCTCATCTCTACCACACACAATAATGTCGTCAATAAAATTTGCGACACCTTGGCATTTGATCAACATGTGTTCCATAATTTTTTGGAAATGTTCCGGAGCACTCGATATACCAAACATGAGCCTTTTATACCTATATAATCCCTTGCTTGTAATAAATGTTGTAATTTCTCGACAATTTTCAGCAATTTCTACCTGATGAAAAGCGTTAGAGACATCTAATTTGGAAAAGAATTTAGCTTTTCGGAATTTTGGCATTAATTGGTGCATGGTTGGCAAAATATGGTGTTCTCTAATGATTGCCTTATATGCACAGCGCATATTAAGACAAATCCTAACATCACCATTCTCTTTGAGGACGGGAACCATAGGGGAAACCCAAGGACATGGTTCATTCACTGGTTCTATGATATCCATCTTCATTAACTCGTCAATTTTATTGTTGATTTTGACTTCTAATGGTATTGGGACACGCCTATACGGCTGACAAACAGGAGTAACTGTTTTATCAATTGCAATCTTTAACACAATATTTTTAAATTTAGGAAATTGAGTTACACTGAACTCATTAACCTCCAAACCGAGTTTCAATACTTTTAGTGTTATCGCACTGTCTTTCCCTAGTAAATTCCTTACACCATCTTTTATCACATAGAATTTTGCCAAAATAGTTTCTGGACCTGCACTAATTTCAGCCTCAAACGATCCCAGTACTGTCAGGGGATTCTTAGAACCGTAGGACATAAATGTTTTATTCGGGTTTTTTTCTTGATTCGTAACGATCACATGTTTTGCCTTCATAAGATTCCAGGACTTTTCGCTGTTGATGTTACATTTACTCCCCGAGTCAATGAGCAGATCTACGTCGACCCCACCAATTTGACATGAAATAGCAGCATCTTCATCGAAATGAAATATGTATTCAATTACCGCATCAGACTTGTTCTTTTTTTTCGATGGACCCTCGGTATCGTTTTTCTCAAAACGACGCCTTTTTGAGTTAGCTTTTTGGTCTCTGGGATTGGGTTTACGTTTATTGGCTCTTGTTCTGCACATTTTAAGGAAATGACCCTTATAACCACATTTAGCGCATATTTTATCTTTGGCCACACATAGATCCTAGTGCATTCAATTTTTTCCTCATTGATCGATCTGTTTTTCACAGTGTCTATTTTGTTCACGTTAACATTTTGTTTATCTTGGAAATCAATCATTTGTTTTTCGACAGTTTCGAGCGCATTATCCTTCGCAATAATTTTATACACTGTAACTGTATCTCCCAACACCAGAATCCTCTTTCTCAACTCAATCGACAAACATTTTTCGGTTATCTGATCAATTAAACTTTCATTCTCATTAGAAAAATTACATTTGGCGCTTTGGCGGCGCAACCTTACTAAAAACTTTTCAAATTTTTCACCCGGTTCTTGTCTCATTAATCGAAATAAATGCCGCTCAAACAGATAACTTTGTTTCGGCGCGAAATATTCATTCAGTTTCTCTATTGCTATCTTATAAACATCAACCGATTCCTTCTCCTCTACGTGAGCGCCGGGGATGTTAAAGTAAACATCTTGCAATGCTAACCCTCCGATATGCAAAAGAGATGCCCGTTTCTTAACCGATATATCGATATTCGCAGCTTGAAAATAAATTTCTAATCCGCGTTTCCACTTTTCCCATCGAGTACAGAGGGAATTCGGTTCGCCTTCGCAGTCGAACTGCTCAAGAGTAGGTATATTTTGATACATAATAAGGTTTTCTGCAAATAAAATACTTTGTTGATTGAACCAAAATTATTAAAAATAAACAAATGTATTGAGAAAGAGGAAACTGGTTATTTTTAAATTTTATTACAGTTAATCAATTTAGTACTCGGCTGCTAAATATTAGCATATTTTGGCACAATTTTGACAGTTCACACACATTAAACTTGATGTCAGCACTATTTTTCCTCACTAATAGTACTTTCTGCTGCTGACTATTTATGCCTCAACACATATTTAGTTAAACATGTTATTTGTTTCATAATAACATCTTTACATATTTAACATGCAATCGGCTATCAAACCCCTTTAATTTTTTAGACCTACAAGAAATATCTAAAAATATCATAAAGTTGCATCAAAAGTTCCCGAATAGTGCCTACTGCCTGAGTTATGCTTAAATAACAAGTACTTATAATCGCGCATAGATACAATCTACCTAAAATTAACATAAATAATAATATTTTCATTTATTGGGAATAATATAAGTAATACCTACGTTATAAATTGTAATGAGGGTAGGTAGGCAACAACTTCCTTTTCTTATTTGAAATTTTTATTGATTAATTATTTGTAGCTAAGGTACTGTGATGTTGTTATTAGTTTATTAGTGGTTAACGCTAAGATTGAATGCACACACTTATAAATCCGTGCTATCTAATTTGCCCTTGTTGTTTGTTATTTTTTTTCTTTAGGGTACTTGCATATTTTATACGACTGATTAATGTACGATTTTATTGTTTACACAATATTGTCTAGCGAAAATATATTGTGTGTATATGTAGGTAGGAAATAAACACATCATAACAACCCGTTGACTGCCGATTTGCATGTAATTAGTTTTGAAATAATCTTTCAACACTCACCAGTTTTCCTCGTCGCCAATTGTGGAATACTCCAAACTCCACAAATAATATAAGTAATAAAACACAAAGTTTGTATTTGGGTACATCCAACGCCCAGTGGTTGCAACGACCGTCCTCTACGGTGGATGACAGTGGAGTGACCCCCACCCATGGTATAATAATATATTATTATACCATGCCCCCACCCACCTTGTCGGGGTTGCCCTCACTGCCCGCTTTATGCACATTTATTTTAAATCAGTATATATTATATGATTTTATAACAGAATACCACATCTCCTTTCAGTATTTAAATATTCATACATTATAGCCTCTTCTTCAATTGCCAGATCGTCAACAGTATCGAAAATTTCCATAATTTTGATATTACTTTAGAAAAAGAAGAAATAACCTCAAACTAAACGTCAATAGATCTAGTTCTATCTATTGAATAGACATTTATCTGGCCGTCAAAGAGGCAGATAGATTTATTCGTCAGTTAGGGCCGTTAATGACCAAATAGAGCTTATATGACGATTGAAAAATGCAATATTTTGTTATCTGTCTGATAAGTACTATCTGACTGTTTATCTGAGGATTGAAAAATCGGCCCTTAGTCATATAAATATAGTGTTTATAGACTCATAGTCTAACAGAGGACCTTCAACGCAATGCATAATAATTAATACATGGTACATGGCAATGGATGGTAGGCGTCGACGGAAACCAGCGGGTTTGAACATACAGCAACGTAAACTAATTGGTTTGAAAGTATCAAATCTAAAATTATACCGCTCCAAACCATTGTCCAGACCGCAATCTAGGTAAAACTTCGTCGGGTTCGTTAGGGTTCATTGGGACGAGCGTTCAGATGGGACCCAGTTAATACCGCTCCTGTTTATGTCACCAACGACGAGAGATCTATCAGAAGAGTTACTTATAACTGTTTGGTTTAATATTGTGAAGTAATTGCGACGTCGTAAAGAAAAAGAAACGGCCAAGTTTTGTTGAAATAAATAAATGACATACATTTACGTGTATTCTAATTTTACAAGCGTATGCTGAGCCATAGATCCTCTGCTGTAGAATAGTGATTAGATTGGCATATAACTGATAGTTCCCTACGGATAGCAATAAGTACACTCCACACAAAGCAAAACGCAAGGCTACGTACCGTTCAAATATATTATAACCGTAAATAGTATTCTTATAACAAAATAATCTTATGTGTTTCTTTTCAGAAGGGCAAGCTTGACACCATTGGTTTTCAGAACAAGCTTTAGCAGCCCTTACGATGACCACTATATGTAAGTATTACCTGTAGCTACTTACCACCACCTAAAATCTGACCCATCGGTTCCGAGCCATTGGTGGCTCAGCGGTAACGGCCCCGAGTCACGAGTTATAGGTTCGAACGCAGTCAGGCGCTGGGTGCATTACTTTGTGTAATTTATATCATGACCACTGCTCTCAAAACGGTGAAACCGGCATATCCTACTACCAAACATGCATCATCATGCATCATGCATCTACTAACCCGCATTTTCACACCAAAACATGTATCGGTATAAATCCCTCCCAGCGCGAGATTTTTTGTATGCATTTAGCAAAGTAACAACTACTCTATAGCATTAAAGTTCAATGTTGTACAAATAAATATGTATTTCGAATCTCGCCCCGCCCATCCTATGCTCGCCTCGCGCTGGTGCTTCCTAAATACAAGCAATATAAGATGAGAAATTCTGTATGTTTGGAAATTTATTTAAATCTGTGATATACTTAAGGCGGAATGACACAATGAAACACGGGCACTCGGTAAATCGTTTATTGCGGACTGCCGGCAGCGGCCGGCGCCTGACCTACCTAACTTACACATTTTTATCCATATACCTACATTACATCCCTCCACCACTAATTAACAACAAGCCAACAAATCTTAATCTCAACAATAACTGTGGAACTTAAAGATAACAACATATTTATCGTTCACTGCTTATAACTTAATTATACATTTGTGCAAAGCTAACTACTAATCATTCATAACTAAGTACTTAACTAAATCCTTAACTAAATCTTATAATTAACATCCTTATTTGACCTACATTTCCTAATGGGGCGAGACTGGGGCGGTACAAGCGTGGACGGTGGTGTCGAGAACTCTTCTGCCACTATATTTTGGTCGAGCTGATCGTTTTTCTGAGACGGTGATGACACCGGCTCCCGCGCCGGCAACGGCGACGCCACCGAGGCCCCCGGCCGCTCCGACCGGCCCTCGAGGGGCGATGTTGGTGACAGCCTAGGCGCTGAAGTTTCCGGTGAACGTGGCAACTCTGTGGGGACTACCAGAGAACTCCTCGTCCTACGCCTTAGCTGATCGATATGTCTATGCACCTGTTTACCATTACTGTCTAGTACCTTATAGTTACTTGGCCCTTTTTTTTTTTTTTCTTTTAGGATGGGAAATCATCAAATGACCCCCCCCGCTCTGGGCGGAGCGGAAGGGAGTGTCAGACTTGTACTGACTAAAACCCATCCATGTTCCTTCTTTGCCCTTTGTGTTCCAGGGCCGCGGTATCTCTTTCGAACAGTCCCGCAGCCCTGGCAGGCATCGGCCCGTGCGGACCCCCTACGTGGTTGCTGACATCTCTTTGAGGCGCGCGTGGAACACGAACGCGCCGTCGACACGGCCTGTCGTCATAAGACGGCCGGACGGCGAGCTAGCCCAAAACTCGCCGTCCACAGGCCCGCGCCTACGGTGGCCGGGGGCCACCACGTGACCCCCGACGCCCAGGGCGTCTCCCGCGGCGGCTGGGACGTGAGGCTCTTTCCCTCTCACGTTCCGCCACCTCCTTCACTAGCATGACTGCTTCGCAGAAGGAGGTGACGGCTTCCCATTCCCTCTCGCCCCGGACCATGGCTTGAACCAGGGCCGGGCGGGAGAGGTCGCCGCCGCCAATCGCCTCTACGAGGACACGGCGCTGCTCCGCCCAAGCAGGGCAGGCCTCCACAGTGTGCTGCACCGTGTCCTCCGGACGATCCTCACAATGGAAACACCCGGGCGTTTCCTCCCGCCCGATTCGGTGCAGGAACCTCCCGAAACAACCGTGTCCGGTGAGGACCTGCGTCAGGCGGAAGGTGAGGGCGCCGTGGCGCCTCTCTAGCCACTCCTCAAAGAGGGGACTTATCGCCACTATGGTGGCGTGCCCTGCACGGGGTTGCGACAGTCGCTCTCTCCAGGTCACCATGAGATCGTGCCGGAGGTCTGTCCGCTGAGCGGCGATTTGCCGCGGCAGCGGAGTTTCCCCCCGACGTAGTGCCTCCGCGCGCCATTCGTGAAGGCGCGCGAGGACCATCGCCTCCAGATCCCATGGCGGCAATCCGGCAAGGAGGCTCGCCGCCTCACCGGAGATCGTGCGGTACCCCCGGACTAGCCTTAGGGCTATCCCCTTTTGGGGCGCGTTCAGGTAGCGGGCGGCTTGCCGCCTCAGAGAACGCGCCCACACCGGGGCCCCGTAAAGGGCCATGGACCGCACGACCCCCGCGTAGAGCCTCCGGCAGGAGGCGTTTGGACCCCCCAGGTTGGGCAGGTGCCGCTTGAAGGAAGCCCCGGTCCGTTCCAGTTTGGGGGCCAAACGTCGGAAATGCTCCACGAAGTTCCACCGGCTGTCGAGGACGAGTCCCAGGTACTTCAGCGTCGACCCGACGCCGATGGAAACCCCTCCCGCCGTCAGTAGGGATCCCGACGGTGGCGCATTCCGAGGCCCATGAAAACACATGGCCTCGGACTTGTGCAATGCCACCTCGAGACCCAATTGCCGGATCCTCTCCACGACTATCGCAACCCCGCGTGTCATGTTTTCGGCCGCCGCCTCGTGCGACCTCCCTTGTGCCAGTACCAGCGTGTCGTCAGCGCAGCAGACTACGCTGACGCCGCTAGGGAGGTCGGCGCGCAGCACCCAGTCGTAACCGATGTTCCACAAGGCCGGCCCCAGAACCGATCCCTGTGGAACACCGCACGACATCTCTCGCCGGTTCCATTCTCCGCTCTGACCGGGGTAGATGACGGCCCTATCCGTCAGGTAGTCCCCGACCACACGACGAAGGTAGGTCGGCACCCGGTGATACCGGAGTGCCTCCCCAATGCAGCTCCAGGGCATGGAGTTGAAGGCGTTGGCGATGTCAAGAGACACCGCCAATACGACCCCGCCCCGGGAAACCACATCCCCCGTCGTGAGGGCTCTCACGCGCATGATGGCGTCCACCGTCGAGCGCCCCTTGCGGAAACCAAACTGGTGTTCCGCAAGATCCGGCCCCATCCCCGCGAGGTGCCCGGCGAGGCGGTTAGCAATAACTCTTTCAAAGAGCTTGCCCACCTCGTCGAGCAACACGATGGGCCGGTATGCGGACGGAGAGTCCGCAGGGCGCCCTGGCTTCCGGATGAGGACCAGCTTCCCCGTCTTCCAACGAAGCGGGAACTGGCCTCTCTCCAAGCATGCGCTTAGGAGCCCTTCCAGTCGGGGCCCGAGAGCCTCACAGGCCAGGACCCAGGCTTTGCCAGGCAAGCCATCGGGTCCCGGGGCGGTATTTCTGGCCTTCAGCCTGCGTACCGCCACTCTCAGGTCTACCCCAGTCACCTCCGGAACGTCGTCATCGGTGTGGTCCGCTTCCGGCACCGCAAGCGGCGGCGGAGCCATAGGCGGGGGAGGATGCCTCCCTCGCGAAGGGAACAGAGCGCTCACCACGCCCTCCACGAGCTCAGGCCGGAGACTCTGCGTCAGCGGGGGGGCCCGGGTGCGGAGTTTGTGTCCCGCACCATCTTGTAAGGGCGCCCCCACGGATCTCCGTTCAGAGACTCCAGCATCTCCTCGCGGGCCAGGTTCTTGGCCCGCCGGACAGCCTCTTGGAGGGCGGTCTTCGCCGCTCTGTACCCCTCGTAAAGCTCCGCCTCAATGGCTGCCGCATCCGGAGGGCGGATGCGGAGCCTGCGATGCCTGGTGTACCGGTGCCGCGCGGCAACGCACGCCTCACGCAGAGACGTCAGCTCTCGCGACCACCAGTACACCTGACGTCGGGCGCTTCCTGGCCGAACTCGGGGCATTGCCACGTCGCAAATCTCGGACATGGCCTTCTGGAACCAACCCGCCTCGTTGTTGATGTCGGCAGGCATGGCTGGTGATGACACCCAGGCCTGCACGATCGAGGCTTCCAGGAGGAGCTCCCGGTTCAGCTGCTTCAGCGCCCATCGCGGACCACTCGGGGCCTGTAGGACCGGCGCGCTTGAGGTCTGGGTGGAGACGTCGAACCGGATGTACCGGTGGTCGGAATAGGTCTCCACCCCCTCCATGACGCGCCAGTCAACGACACGCGGCGACAGAGCGGGGCTAGCGAACGATATGTCCACCACCGACTCGCCCCGCATCCGCACGCACGTGGGGACAGAACCCCGATTTAGGACGACCAGGCCTGTCTCTAGAGCCCAGTCCTCCACCATTCTACCCCGCACATCCGTGTAACGAGAACCCCAAGCCAAGTTCTTGGCATTGAAGTCCCCGAGCACAAGTACGGGGAGAGAATGGCTCCCGATGACGGCACTCAACTCCCTGAGGGAGTTGAGGAACTCGGCGAGAGTTCGGTTCGGGGAGAAGTAGACTCCCACTACAACTATCTCCCCGAAACGTGCTGCTACGCACCCCTGACCCTTCCTGACACTCTCAAGGGTCGGGGTACCGGCGGCGGCCGACGCAATTATGGTCACTGAGCCGCTAAGGTCCTCCACCCAGTCATCCCTGGGCGGGACAAAGTACGGCTCAGCGACCACGGCGATGTTAATCGACCACTGCGCCATGCTCTGGATCAACAGATCCTGAGCGCAGGCGCAGTGGTTGATGTTCGCCTGGAGAAGGCGTAATGGGGCCGTTACTGGCACTCCATTTCAGCCCCCTCCCGGGCCTCCTGCGAGGGCCCCGCTGCAGAAGTTGCAGCAGTGGCGGCAGCGGTGGCGACAGTGGCGGCGGCTGCGGCGGTGGCGACGACGGTGGGGGTTTTGGAGGTGGTTACGGAGGGCCTTCCGTTGCCCCTGGCCTTGGTGGGTGTACCGCAGGCCTTGCTCCCTGCCCGGTGATCGGCCGGCTTGCCAGATGCCGCACATGCGGCGCAGTGCGGCGCGGCGGAGCAAGCCGCGGCCATGTGACCGGGCTGGCCGCAGCGGAAGCATAGGCCACTGCGGTCCACCTCCGAGGTGCACCGAACCGACACGTGGTTCCCCACATGGCAGCGGAAGCACCTCAGAGGTCTGGGTTCAAGCAGCTTAACCTGCGCCGAAACCCAGCCCACCAAGAGCCTTCGGCCCTCCACAATGGCTTTCGCCGCCGTCACAGGGCAGCTTACCGTTACGGTTCGCATGCCCGACAGGTCCGGACGTAAGGTGCCTGCCTTGACCTGCTCAGCAGGGCACCCACCGGTCCTGAGTTACTTGGCCCTGACGAGTTAGCTATAGTGCCGGGCAACCATTTTTCCCCCTTTAGATATTGTCGATACCAAACGTCGTCTCCTACTTTCACTATCCTTTCCGCCCCTCCCGCACTGTCAACCTGCCCTTGCTGCGCTTTTTGTACCCTAACTGCCATATCGGGTTTCAGCACGTCTAACTTAGTTCGCAACCGTCTCCCTATTAGTGCGACTGATGGGCTTATTCCAGTTGTGCAGTGTTCCGTATTTCTATAGTACAACAAAAATGTGTTTAAGGCCTGTTCTATGCATTTTTTCTCTAAATAAGCTTTTTTAATCACTCTTTTTAAAGTCTTAACCGCATTTTCCGCGGCTCCATTGGATGATGGATGATAGGGAGCTGTAAATATATGTTGGATACCGTCACTTTGCACAAATAGTGCAAATTCACTACTAGTAAACGGCGGACCATTATCAGAGACTATCTGCCTAGGGACTCCCCACCTACTCCAAAGCTCGCGCAATCTGACCATCGTATGACTCGCTGCAGTACTGGGAACTTGAAATACTTCCAGCCACTTGGATGTTGCGTCTACTACTACTAAATAAGTCTTTCCGCATAAAGGGCCCATGAAATCCAGATGTAGCCGGGACCAAGGCCTGGTGGGTCAGGGCCAAGGGCGAGGGGCAGCGTGCGGGGGGTCGTCCGCGTACGCGGCGCACACGGTGCACGCGCGGCACTCGCGGGCCTAACATTGATACTAAGGGTTTGTGATCAGTACGTAAAGTGAATTTCCTTCCATATATGTATTGATGAAATTTCCGTACACAGAATATAATCGCAAGTGCTTCGCGATGTATTTGCGAGTAGTTTTTTTCCGCGACGGTGAGCGCTCGTGACGCATAAGCTATCGGGCGCTCGCCCGTCGGCCCCGGCTGCGCCAGCACGCCCCCCACGCCCCGCGCGCTCGCATCACACGTCACGATTAGAGGTTTGTTTGGATCGTAGTGCGCTAATACTTCGGTACCCATTAAAGCTTGTTTTATCTGCGTAAACGCACGCTCGCACTGTTCATCCCAGTTCCAGTCTGCGCCTTTCCGTAACAACCTGTGTAAAGGTACTAGCATGGAACTAAAGTTTTTGATATACTTTGAATTAAAATTGACCATACCTATAAAAGAACGTAATTCACTAATATTATTTGGTGCTTCTAGTTTACTTATAGCTTTAATTTTTGATTTGTCCGCTTTGACCCCTTCCTTTGAAACAACATAGCCTAAATAAGTCACTTCGTCTTCCAAGAAAACACATTTTTCTTGCTTAAGTTTTAACCCACTCTCAGATAGTCGCTGTAGGACTTGTTCGAGTGCATATAAATGCTCGCTTTTATTTTTCCCGCCAATTATGACGTCATCGAGGAACACTTGCACATTCGGTATATTACCTAACAAATTCGACATTATACGTTGGAAAATACCCACGCTTGATGACAGACCGTAAACTAACCTATTATACTGGAAAAGACCCCGATGTGTATTAATAACGGTATATTTTTTTGAATCGTCTAGTTCTACTTGGTTATACGCACGGGAAAGGTCAATCTTACTAAAAAATTGTGCCCCGTTCAGGCCTACGAGCACATCTTCAATCTTAGGAAGCGGGTAACGATCGATCAGCAAGGCGGGATTCAGTGTCGCCTTGTAGTCCGCACAAATTCGCAACGTACCGTCTGCCTTAGTCACCGGCACCAAAGGTGAGGCCCAGTCGGAGCAGTCGACGGGCTCGATGACGCCGTCGCGCAGCATGGCATCCAGCTCAGCGTCGATGCGCTCGCGCAGTGCGTATGGTACAGGCCGCGCGCGCTGGAACACCGGCGTCGCCCCCGGGCGCACTCGCAGCGTAGCCTTGCCGCCTTTGTACCGTCCCAGTCCGCCGCTGAATTATACCCTATGTCTGTCGAGAATATTTACAATTCCTTCATTAATTTGCACACAATTCATATTACTTATACCTTTACATGTAAACATAGGTATTTTTATTTGTAGCTCCGCTAACCATTGCCTACCTATCAAAGATGTAGTACCGTTTTTTATTACAAACAATTCTAGCTGTTTTTCCTGCCCCTGGTATCGAACCCGTGGGCGAATTATACCTAATGGTTTTATTTTAGTACCATCATAAAACTCTTTAGGTTCTGTATGGTGTCCGGATGTAAAGAATAGCACCATCCCATATCTTCCCGTGGGTGTCGTAAGAGGCGACTAAGGGACTTACCAGAGAATGGGCAGCAGCGTTCTCTGATTCTACAACAACCATACTGCGATCGCCAACCCGCCTGCCAAGCGTGGCGATTATAGCAAAACCCCCCTTCTTGGGGGAGGCCTATGTCCAGCAGTGGACGTCTTTCGGCTGAAATGATGATGATGATGATGATAAAACTTTAAAATTGTATCGTCCTTCTTAAGACACAGATGTGAAAAGTAACGTTCGTACGTGCAATTATTTATACATGATATCGCAGTTCCTGTATCCATTTCCATATTTAATACGGTATCATCTACAAAAATAGGTAAACTTACTGGCTTATAATTATTGAGTCCAATAAGGTTCAAACTCTCTTCGATGTCTTCCACGTCGGACTCGCTTACGGTTTCCGCGGAAAACATATTATTTCCATTCTGTCGACCGCGACGATGGGGTGTTATTCCCCGCGACGGCTGTTCAACATTCTCCGGACACACCCGACGTAAGTGCCCCGCATGCTGGCACCTGCTGCACACGAACTCCCTATAGCGACAGCTTGCCACACTATGGTTAGTGGCTCCGCAAGCTGTGCAGTTGTTGCTGCGTCCCGACGCAAAAGTCGAGGTAGTCGCGCCCGCCACGCGGCTCGCGGCTAGCCTGCCGCCGCTGCCCGCGCCGCTCGGCCCGCGACGCCCGGGCCCGCGCGGCCGCATGCTGCCACCGCTCCTGCTGCGGCTCGCAACGCTGCTGCCTCCCGTATTCGATGTGACCGAATGCACCGCTTCTGCCTTAGGACTAGATGTGGACGCTCCATCCACTACTGCCGCGTCTCTTTCTGCCGCCTCCAAAGCGTTCGCTAACTTCACGGCTTGTATAAATGTTATCGAGTCATCCTCCGCAAACAGTCGTTGCCTGATGACGTCACTCTTGAGTCCGCATATAAACTGGTCACGCAAGCTCTCGTTTAAATTTTCTGCAAATTTACAGTGGCGAGCAAACCTTTTTAACTCGGTGACATAGGTCGCCACGTTTTCCTCCGATCCTTGTCTTTTTTGACGGAAACGATATCTTTCCGCTAATGAAGATGGCGTCGGCTGTAGGTGCTGACGCATTAAAGTAATTACTGCACCGTACGTTAACTCCGACGGCTTCTTTGGACTCGATAGGTTGACGAGTAACTCGTACGCCTCATCTCCGATTGTAGAAATTAAGGTAGGTAACTTCAACTCCTCCGCCACTTTATTTACCAGAAAGTACATGTCCAACCTATCCACATAAGATGACCACTGTCCCGTTTTCACGTCAAATTCGCTTAACTTTCCAATCGACATCTTGACTATTGTTCAAATGCGCACGCGATTTCACATAGGTAATTAACTCTCGTCGCCACTGTGATATACTTAAGGCGGAATGACACAATGAAACACGGGCACTCGGTAAATCGTTTATTGCGGACTGCCGGCAGCGGCCGGCGCCTGACCTACCTAACTTACACATTTTTATCCATATACCTACATTACAAAATCAATCATGCTTCAACAGATTAACAGATTTGTCATAGGATCATCATAACCCTCCTTTTGGGTTTCGCCTCAGTCGGATAATAAACATCAAAATCGGGGAAGCTGGTTGAAGAATAAGAACAAACGCACCTGAATTTTATATTAAAGAAATAGTATAAATATACAGCATGTATTAAAAAGGCGTGGCCCATACCAACTTTCAACACCTACTCTACCCAATTGTGTGGGACAGCTGATATCTTTTCGGGATTACGATGTTGGACCCTTAAAGAATGTGGTTCAGTTTGACGGTCTGCACCACACACCTATATAATACGACCACACCTTTCTGAAACACGCTGTATAATATGCATCTCAAAATACAGTACTGTAATCGTTTTGTTTCACATGTCAGGGTGCGGTACAAGAGGAACTCAGAGCCTTCGGGGGACCAAAATTGCGGTTGCCCGAAGGCTATCGCTGAAGTTCTAAGCTGCAAACGATGTCGAAAGCTGATAGAGTAAGTTTTACCCGAAGAGAGGTGGGCGTGGCTACGTAACAGACATGATGAAATATGCAGCCAAAATCTTTAAGTTTAATTTTATTTATATTCTAAAGACTGTTACTTTCATTTACAATTAACAGAAACACAGACAACGACTATATGTAGCAATAGGCTAGAGTTGAGCCAAAGACTAAACGTTTATAAAAATAAAACCTGATATAGTGGTGGTGGATCGATTAGAGCGGCGCGCAATGATTGTTGACATAACGGTTCCGCACGACAAGCTCTTGAAAGCCGTGAAAGATATGCAAATCAGGTATCTTGACTTGGCTTACGAGGTTGTCGACATGTGGGATGTGAGCTCAGTGATCATTGTGCAGATAGTCGTTTCAGCCAGTGGCTTAATTGCCAAGAGCCTCGACCAATACCCGAGGAGGCTCTCGTTAGGCACCTGTATCAAGGGCTTGATTCAGAAAGTGGTACTCCTGGACACGGCTCGTATTGTTAGGTGGTTCCTCGCTCTGACGCGCTGACCGCCCCCGGTAGCTTAGACTCTGTTCCTGATACCAGTGGGCTACAATTTTTTATATAGCTTTTTTGAGAAATATTTAAAAATGTATAAAATCTGTAAAGAAAATAATACTTAATCATTTTAAATATCAGGCAACTGAGGCCCATAGACAAAAATATTCTTGAACAATAATAACCTTTTTTTTTTTTTTTTTGGGATGGGAAATCATCAAATGACCCCCCCCCGCTCTGGGCGGAGCGGAAGGGAGTGTCAGACTTGTACTGACTAAAACCCATCTATGTTCCTTCTTTGCCCTTTGTGTTCCAGGGCCGCGGTATCTCTTTCGAACAGTCCCGCAGCCCTGGCAGGCATCGGCCCGTGCGGACCCCTACGTAGTTGCTGACATCTCTTTGAGGCGCGCGTGGAACACGAACGCGCCGTCGACACGGCCTGTCGTCATAAGACGGCTGGACGGCGAGCTAGCCCATAACTCGCCGTCCACAGGCCCGCGCCTACGGTGGCCGGGGGCCACCACGTGACCCCCGACGCCCAGGGCGTCTCCCGCGGCGGCTGGGACGTGAGGCTCTTTCCCTCTCACGTTCCGCCACCTCCTTCACTAGCATGACTGCTTCGCAGAAGGAGGTGACGGCTTCCCATTCCCTCTCGCTCCGGACCATGGCTTGAACCAGGGCCGGGCGCGAGAGGTCGCCGCCGCCGATCGCCACTACGAGGCTACTACACGGCGCTGCTCCGCCCAAGCGGGACAGGCCTCCACAGTGTGCTGCACCGTGTCCTCCGGACGATCCTCACAATGGAAACACCCGGGCGTTTCCACCCGCCCGATTCGGTGCAGGAACCTCCCGAAACAACCGTGTCCGGTGAGGACCTGCGTCAGGCGGAAGGTGAGGGCGCCGTGGCGCCTCTCTAGCCACTCCTCAAAGAGGGGACTTATCGCCACTATGGTGGCGTGCCCTGCACGGGGTTGCGACAGTCGCTCTCTCCATGTCACCATGAGAACAATAATAACCTAATAAGTACATATTAAAAACGTGTTTAGTGTGTCCACTAATACTTTCAGTCATTTAAGCGATCCTAGCCATGGTAGGGTGACGATTCAAACTGTGTCTCGGAAAGCACGTTTAACCATCAACTCACGATTGTTGCTAAAGTTTGTAAGTCAGATTTCCTCCGAACAAATTGCAAACTTCCATACAAACAATTCATAATATTTATCTTCTTTTTTATTTTTATTCTCGTATTTTTTTTACTTTTCATTAGTCTCACGAACCACACGATAACACATTTTCGTTCTTTAAAAAAAGAACGAATAGAGTGAGGACAGTCCCTGAAATACCCGGTTAAGAAAACACAAAAAGTCAGAGATTTTTTTAATTATTTCTCTACTTAGACCCTTTCAACTCGATGTACAGACGCCAGCACGTCAAGCTACCCGAAACTGTATTTTTTTTCCAATCAACCTTAAACCTAATGCTTTAGCGGTACAGTTGAAAATCTCTTATATAAATTTGAGATTGAAGTAGTTTGATGTGCCGTCTGTACATTATCAAAAACTCGACTTAATTTTCACCTAACAATCGATCATCACAGAAACATCTTCATAACCCTATTTTGTTCCATTTTGAGGAATCGGGGGAAGCTTGTTGCGGCTAATCTCCGACTTGTATTGTATTGTATTGTATTGTATGACGGGCTGGTGTCCGCAACTCCACGTCGAAGCGCGTATTTTGCGTGCGGGTGGGAGATTTATTCGATCCACCCCAACTCCCCGAGAAAAGCCAGCAGCGCCTTGATGTTGCTGATAATCTCGCGGAGAGTACCTGGGTTACCGAAGTACTTTGCCCTGTATGTTGCAACCACTGGGCAATGAAGAAGCACGTGGGCTGCTGTTTCGTCTTCCTCCATGCAGGCTCGGCATAGGGGGCTGTCTGTGACTCCTATGACAAAGAGGTGTTTATTAAAAGAGCCGTGTCCAGTGATGGCGGCTGTTAGTGTGCGTAACTGTAATTTGGTCAGCCGAAGCGCCCGTTTGGTCAGGCGGCCATCGATAGTAGGAAGTGCTTCTTTGGCCTGCCTGCACTCGCCATGGTCCAGCCATAGCTTGTGGTGTTGTTCGCTGGTTCGTTTCCTTACCAGTGTGCGTAGATATCCGAAAGGGAGTGGCACGATGGGTTCAGGTCCCACTGCTGCCATGCTCGATCCCCTTCTAGCGAGTTCGTCCGCTGCATCATTGCCTCGGGACTCGCTGTGTCCTTTGATCCATTGTATGGTTATATTATTGAGATTACCAACCTGGTTCAGGCGTTGGTGACACTCGTGTATTAACCCAGAATTGACTATATGGTTGTTTAGTGCTAACAGTACAGCCATGCTGTCCGAGAGTATGCGAATAGAGTGGTCCACAACCCCCCTGGCTGAGATGGCTGAAGCCGCCAGGGAAATGCCCATGCATTCTGCCTGAAATACTGTGTTGTGGGCCCCCAGTGGTGTGGCTATATGGATGTTGAGATCCTCCGAAAATACTCCAGCTCCAGTGCCAGTACCTGTTTTAGATCCATACGTGAAGATCCGAAGTTCTGCCGGGCTTAAACCCTCGCAGCGGTGGTCTTCATGGAGTTGGATTTTGTATTTTTTATCGAATACAAACTGTTTGGGTATCCGGTCGTTTATTGCTTTTGCCAGGGGGAACTCATTGTAGAATTCCTCCAGTACCGCGGTGTGCTGTGTTACCTTCTTACCCCAGAGTTGAAGTGTCTTAAGGCGTACTGCCGACATCGTCGCTTCCTGCTGTATGAACAGATGGAGCGGTGGGAGTCCTAGCATGGCTTCGAGGGCTGCGGTCGGAGTAGTCCTCATGCAACCCGTGGTCGCCATGCAGGCAAGCCTTTGCATGCGTTGCAGTTTGATGGAGGCTGTGGCTAGTCTGGTGCGGGGCCACCAGACCACTGCCCCGTAGGCAATCATGGGTCGGATCACCGCGCAGTATAACCAAAGTATAATTTTAGGGGATAGGCCCCACTTCTTACCTATCATCCTTCTGCATTGCCAAAAGGTGATGCAGGCCCTGTTTATTTTGTTGTCTAGGTGGCTACTCCAGTTTAACTTACTGTCCAGGATGACTCCCAGGTATTTGACCTCGTCGGCTAACTGGAGTTCTGTATCGAGAAGTTTTGGTAGGCGATAGGGGCCTAGTGTTCGTTTTAGGGTAAACATGACAAGTTCAGTTTTCGTGGGGTTCACTGAGAGGTCAAATTCTCTGCACCAACGTTCAACGATGCGTAGCGCCTGTTGAGTGAGATTGCAGATTGTCCCCGTCACTTTCCCCGAAATGAGGATGGCGAGGTCGTCGGCGTACCCTATTGTATAGAAGTGGTTCGCGTTGAGTTTAGTGATAAGATCGTTAATCACCAGGTTCCAGAGGAGGGGGGATAGTACACCTCCTTGGGGGCAGCCTCTGGCTATCATGGCCATTTGCTGTACCTCTGCAAGGCGAACCACTCGTTTACTTAGCATATTAGTGATCCAGTCAGACAGTACCTGCTCTACTCCGTGTCGAGAAAGGGCGGTGCTAATGCTGGAGAAGTTTGTTTTATCGAAGGCTCCTTCAATGTCTATGAAAGTGCCCAGGCAGATTCCCTTCTGATGTATCGCTTCCTCTATCCGGCCGACCACTAGATGGAGAGCGGATTCAGTGGACTTACCCGAGCTGTATGCATGCTGGTTCGCATGGAGTGGGATCGTTTTTAAAACGCCATCCCTCAATCTCCGACTTTTGACGAAACTTTTACTGACAGTAACTGATGTTATGAGTAACTTGGGTCTTGGGTCACGGAACCTTTATCTATGAAAATAGATTAAGGTTCCGTGCAAAAAAAAAACATGAAATTGTTAACAAAATCCGATTCAAACGTTATATTTTTAAAATAATTACACGCGGACGATGGTCGCACGCGCAGGCAACAGCTAACACTAAACAAAGATTTAACGATGTACTACTGATCCAACAATCTTCGCAGGGTGCCTGGTAACAACTGGATGAGAGTTTTTGTGTAATTGACATCGACTATAAATTATTTTGTATTTTTGCAGGCGGCATCGTCGTGATTCCTTGAATTCCCAAACGCGGTAAGTATTAACTAATAAGTGGATATTTGACACCATTAACCTCTTATTCCACAACACAACTTCTCTAAAAAATATTATTTTAAATCCCGATTAATTTTCAAATTAGTATTTTAGTAGCTTTTAAATCAATAAATAGTTGAGTCATTGAGTTGACAAATAAGTGACGTCACAGGTTGCTATTGCCATATATAATCTAGGGAGGAAACGCGTTTTGACAGTTGATAAAAGTATATCAATTATTTGGTGGGGTCAATAATCCTAATGTAACAATAAACCAAATACCACATTATGTTGATGACAATAAAGAACACTGTTATTTGACAGA
Source organism: Noctua fimbriata (assembly GCA_905163415.1). NCBI lineage: Eukaryota > Metazoa > Arthropoda > Insecta > Lepidoptera > Noctuidae > Noctua > Noctua fimbriata. The sequence goes on from CAJHZP010000005.1 coordinate 919,776, forward strand.
TTTGTCAGCAACAGTGTCTGCAGCAACAGTACAGCAGCTATAATGTACATGCAATACTACTACTTTTAGGATATATTTAGCTGTAGAAATTCAGACACAATGTGAAAATTGTTATTGAATAAATGAATTGAATTGAATTAAATGAATTGAATTGAATAAAAATTAATGTCATTTTAACAGTGATGTCCAGAAGTAAATTAGATGTTACTTAAAGAACAGTAGATTTCATATTCGTTTACATTTTGTACTTACCTATCCTAACTTGATCTCATTATATGTTTAGAACCCTGGCCCCGGAGCACCCCAGGGCGCTGTTTTCGGTCCGGCCACTGGGCTTATCGTAAGTATCTAATACAAGAAATCCTCGTCCATAAATTACGTACACTGCCTCGCTGGTCTCTAGGTGATCGCAAGCGCGCCTGCTGGATGACCTGAGTTCGATTCTCAGGTCGGCCAAAGTGTTGTTGGGTTATCGGTCAGGAATATTTCAGTAGCACCCTTAAGGGCTTACAGCATAATAGGGTAGCAGGCCTTATTATACAGGAGTTAGACATAACGAAATGTGGGTGTAATATTAGATGCACTTCTACCTACGCCTTCATGAATTACAGGCGTGATATTATAATCATAATATAGGTATGTAATAAGATGGCATGTGTGTTGCAGATCCAGCCCGGTAGTTACTATTATCATTACGCCTCGTCGGTCTCGCCGCAAAAGCTTCGTGATCCGGACCCATGACCCCCGCTATCGCTTCCGCAGCCAAAGCTGCTACTTCTAAATCCTTCAGATGCAGATGCTTGGTACGGTGATTTATGTTAAAATTCATTAATATGTAGGAGCGCTGACACATCGTTTTGTATTCATGATACGTGCAGCGCCCGGCGACACTAGTTCGCCCGTAACCACTGTAAACTATAGACGCGCTCCCAACCTGATTAGCTACTCCTTTGTAATATTTCGTAACAAGTTTAATGAGTAAAGTAATTATATAGTTCCGCAGCATTTCATTTCTCTCCGTACACACAACCCAAAGACCCTATATACACGCACACTAAAAATATGTTAACTTTCATGTTAAATGAAAATAATGTTTCATGGTGTTGTACGTCGCGTTGTTGTTAAACCTGTTTTGCTCTTTCTGATCCTACAAGGATTGTTAATCATATTGTATAAAAAACTAACTTTTTATTTATTAAAGAATTATATTTATAGCTCGAGGAAAAAATTAAAAATATGTATATTGGGGTAATCCTTTAATCACGTGAGATTTTAGGCCACGTCTTAGTAAGACTAAGACTTCTCTTTCTTAGTCATTGGTAATTGATACTTTTTCACGGATAACTTGACGTAAGAATATTCAAGAACCACATTCATGAGTGACTAAAATAATTTCGCAATTATTATCAGAAAATAGTCAACGGAAAAATGCATTTTTTTTTTCAGAATGTTTTTATAAAAGTCAATCTACAAATTGTTAGTCAAATATCTTCTCATTTTAGTAGCTAGCTAATGAGGCATAATAACTTGTGAAATATTTAAGGATTCTTGTTAAATATTAGATAAGTTGATCGACTATTACTCGTAAACTTCTAAAGCCTACTTAGCTGTGATAATTTTACTTTTAATTTCGTTATACATACTACCACCGTGAATTTTCACACACCTAAACACAACCGTTTAGCTGGTAGAGGGGGGGACACTTGAGTCTAACATAAATTAGCACTATAAAGCTTAATATTTCACAAACGAATCCCTTAATCGAAAAAATAATAAAAAAGCGCATATTTATTTAAAGACCTATCCAACGACATACCACACTTATGGGGTACGCGAGAAAAAGAAATCCGCACTTTACGTGTAGGTACAGGAGATACTCTAAAAAAATACTTTTCGAGATTTATTTTACCACTTTGTCGGCGTAACCAATCTGTATATTCATGCCAAATTACAGTTTTCTAGTACTAAGAGTCTTTGAGCTAGGCTGCGGACAGACAGACGGACATGGCGAAACTATAAGGGTTCCTTTCCTCGTTGACTACGGAACCCTAAAAATTCCTAATATTTTCGAATGAATTATTAGTCGCTTTACTCATAGATGTTGTTTTCTTGAAAAATTGTATGCCCAGTTGTCTATGAAAAAGTATCAGTTATCATATTAGTCTTAAAATTCGGTATTTTAGAAATAATTGAAGAATATTTATAAATAGTTTCTGAAAAAACTTTAAGACCTTCATATATATTTTTATATATATACATTATTTAGGCATAATATAAAATCAAAATAATATTTATCAAAAAAAAATCCGTCGAATTTCGACCACTAGATATTAATGAATGTAATTTATATTAATTTCGGTATTTTAGAAATAATTGAAGAATATTTATAAATAGTTTCTGAAAAAACTTTAAGATCTTCATGTATATTTTTATATACACGAATACTTTTACATCGTTCTGGAGCCGAAACATAGTAACTCCAGTCGAGTAATAGTTATTATTAGCATAGTTATTGTTTTTTTAAGACATCAAATAAAGAAGTTAGAAATTTATCACTTTTATTCTGTCATTCGAGTTAAATCTTAGTAGCGGTTTCACTATTTCATTCATAAACGCAAGATTTTACGCGATGCGCTCGTCGATGACGTAAAGCGACACCGCTGTGCGTGTACGAGTCAGCTGATCGTGCACTCGCGGTGACTCAATGGACGTCGGACAAATAACCAGCTGAAAAAGTACTTGCAAGTAGGTATTTCATTTCAGGTACGATTAAGGTTGGTGTAAGTTCATTTACCTCCATCATCTCTCGTCTCCTCGTAAACGAGAGAAATTAATTGACAATTAATTCACCAGTCTCATCAAGAAATCACTAATACTCGTACTTATTCAGCTACACAACGACCTTAACCTTGGTTTGGGAGTTATTTTTAATAGGTACTTAATAAACATACCCAATTACCTACCTACCATATGATAAATAAAAAATAGTATTACAGCTCAAAACAATTTTCTTGCGGCAATGCGTGTGGCGGCTTCTACAAAGGCAGGCAATTCGAACAGAAAAAGACCTTATTTTTATAACGTTAACCGTGGAATTCGGTTGTGCATCCTTGTAACGTCCAGTCAAACTCGAGACAATAGATTTCTCAGAATATTTTTTAGTAAACTGCGTATTTACCTAGTTTGATGAAATTTCTAAATTTCACCGTTTACGGTTAAGAAATAAAGTCTGAATTCGCTTTTCGTGTTATTATTTAGTGACCTATTTATCTATCGCGCATGTGTTTTTATTTATGTTGTTGTACCTATCATAAAGAACGCGGTGCCAAATTATTGCTTGATTTAAATTGCGTTTATCTACTTATCAGTTCAATAACTAAAATTTTTCCGTCATACTTTCTACGGGCTTAGGACCGTCGCGTCAGTTATACATTTTACGTATCTAAATACTTACTTACTTGTACACTTTTAATGTCAAGAAAAATAAATGCAGGCGCAGGCGTATTTAAAAAAAAATGAGCTATTTACAAACATAATCAACGTAATAACTAACTAAGGCTAAGGATATTAGATTATTCACAATTTACACTTCCCTGTATCGAAGCAACTGCTCAAAATGGAGTCCATTTCGCTCGATACACAAACGGGCACGTTTAATGACATTGTCTTTTAATTTGGCTAATGTGTCTCTGTCACTTTTCACAATATTAAACGCGTCCACAATCGCACTTCTTAACTCATCTCGAGTAGTATGTTCCTCGAAATAAACTAGTCTTTTTATCTCAGACCACAAATAAAAATCCAGTGGGGTTAAGTCAGGGCTCCTTGCGGGCCAAGCCACAGGGCCACCACGACCTATCCACTGCTCACCAAACTCACTGTTTAGATACGCACGCACTAAATTCGCATAATGAGCAGAGCATCCATCATCATGCTGATAGTACATACCGCGTAAATGCGTAAATATGCCAGAGGCACATCCTCTAGCAACTCCGGTATCATATTCTGCAGCATATCCAAATAAGAACCGCCAGTCAGGTGCCCTTCAATAAAAATAGGACCACATTGGAGTAGACATATTGCCGACTCATTTTTGACACGTGATTAGGTTACGCGCGAGTGACCTCATACAGCGAAGCGCGCGACTATACTAGGAAGAAAGGTCGCCGATCGCGTAGGCTAGACTGTGTAAGCGTGGAGTGGGGGCGTGGCTTACGGATCAAGCTGTCTGATCGATGAATGGATTTTTCAATGGGTACCGTTTGCATGTGTTGCCGATCGTTGATACGTTACGTACACACACATATGCATTTACCGCAAGGACTACTACTTCGAGTTCTCATTATTTAACAAAAAAAACAATAAATTTAACTTTTCGTGATTTTTTTTATTGTTACTTTTTGAAAAAAATAGTCCCAATCGTTTCGAGTTCGATGACCGAGTTTATGGCTTTCGGTTCCAGAACGACCTAAAAGTAATCGTGTATGATAAACATTGTATGTGCCTATAAAATTTGAGGGTTTCCCTCACAGATATAGATAGACCTAGATAACGCGAGAGCAACTACTTCGCGTGCCTAGCTTACGTACAAAAATCGTAAGTGGCCAATTTCGCGCTCAGTCTACATCGGAGCATAGCGCTAGTCGGACGTCAGTGGGCGTCGTGGCGGGGGGTAGGACGAGGGAAGCGCCGTACGCGGCGGCGTCTTTGAATCGATTTGATTTTCCCATCACTAAATAGTGCTTGTGACGTCATAATAGGCAGTCAAAAAATGGCACGCTTGGTTTTCATACAGATCGTGATACTTGCGTTATCTAGGTCTATCTATATCTGTGGTTTCCCTCGATTTCCCTGGGAATCCATCACCAGATTCTGACTTGGTGACAATGGGAGGAGTATAAAGTCAGGAGTATAGGCTTTCGAATAAAAAAGAATTATGAAAATCGGTCTACAATTGGCGGAGAAATCAATGAACATAGGTACATAAAAAAAAATACAAACAGTGGAACATAGAAACTCCTCCTTTTTCTAAGTCGGTTAAAAATTGTCAAAGGAGTTTTGGTGAAACTTTAGTGAACCGTTAACAATACATGTCATGGTATTAGGCTTATCTCCAATAAGTGGAACTTAACATACTTAACTGTTGAAATGGGGGTGTACTGTAGACTGTACACATCTCAGAGCATTCAGGCGTGATGTTATGTTATGATTTTGTGTAAACAATTAATATCCAAGCGATTGCAGCCATCGCGGCAGATTTGCTGTCTATTATTGAAGAGTGCCATTGTTAATCTCCGAAGATCAGCATCAGATCTTCACTAAATAAAAAATGGGACCACTGCGGAATAATATTCTTCCAAACAAAAAAAGAATCATCAAAATCGGTTCACAATTGGCGAAGATATCGCTAAACAATAACACAAAAAAAAAATCTGTCAACTTGATAACCTCCTCTTTTTGGAAGTCGGTTAAAAATTAGCGTACTGATACTGATACTGCTAGTCTGCGTCATCCCACTGCTGGGCAAAGGCCTCTCCCCATGACTTCCAGTTGCTACGATCCAGGGCTAATGTGGGCCACTGGTCGTTTGTTTTGTCAAGTTCGTCCCGCCATCTTCTGCGAGGTCTGCCGCGACGACTTCTGGCTGTGTCAGGGCTCCAGAAAGTGGTTATTTTGGCCCACAGCTCATTGGGCATGCGGCAGACGTGGCCAGTCCAGCCCCACTTCAGCTTAGCGGCTTTTTGAGCAACGTCAGTAACTTTTGTTTTGGAACGCAGTGTGGTGTTGCGTACATGGTCGGTGAGTTTGACGCCTAGAATGCTGCGCTCCATTGCACGTTGGCAGACCTTGAGTTTGGACTTTTGAATGTTTGTCAAAGACCAAGTCTGGGATCCATAGGTCAAAATGGGAAGAATGCACATGTCCATGATTTTTCGCTTTAGTGACAAAGGAAGGTTTCCATTCATAAGCTCTTTCATGGACCAGTAGCTCTTCCAGGCATTTTCGGTTCGTCTGGTGACTTCCTTGTCTTGCCTGGACTGGAAAGAGACTAACTGGCAAAATTAGCATACACTGAAAATTATTAGTATTCCAAAACACCTACAAAGTTACAGTTTATATACAGAAACGTTTGCCATATTTCCTTAGTGACCGCCGAGCGGTCGAGGTAGAAGGACGTAGGAATATCGTCAATTGTTTTCCGTTCTCTTCTCACTCGCACAATCATGCTGTTGCGCTAATGTTATGTCATGTAGGCTGTTCTACTTAATTATTTTAACCGACTTCAAAGAAATTAACGGTTACGTTTTATCTATGATTTTTAAACTTTTTACACATGCGCGGAAGACACTAGCGCGATCGGATACTTGCGGTAAATAAGTGTCAATCCTTAGTGATGAATCGAAATCAAAGATGGCAGCTACGAAAATTAGGGATTCTTCGTCGTCACGTCCATGGTAATCGAGGGCGCTCCAATCGAATTTGGGATCAAAATGGAAATTCAAGATGGCGCCGACGAAAATTTTCAGTTTTTGCGTCACTGGTGTCATTTTCGTAGTTTTAGGGAGTCGATGGTAACGAAAATGAGGTCAATATGAAAATACAAGCTGGCGCGACCAAAATTATCAGTTATACCGTCATGAATGTCAAGACTAAGGTAAATAAATGTACTCATTGAAGTAGTGAATTTCTTGCCCATCTACCTCAACCCTACTTTTTTTACCTGCCCTATATAGTAATGCAACAATTTTGTAGTGGCAAGGCGACAAGTTTCATTATGCGGAAGCCAAAGGTAGTGCTAATTAGTGATATTATAGCGTGAACAAACACCAAAACACCCATGAAAGAAAAACCGACAATTTTCGTCGGCGGCATCTTGGATTTTCATTGTGACGTAATTTTGGTCATATATCATCGACTCTGAAAACAACTAAAACGACACCCATTATAGAAAATCCGGAAATTTTCGCGCAAGTGTCTTATATCTTAAAAAAAATAACTCCTTATTGGTTATTGTAACAATTTTGCAGTGGCAAGGCGTCGTTCCATTATGCGAAAGCCAAAAAAAATGTCCGAAAACGAGTGATCATGAATTTCAAAGTACCTATTCGAAAAACTTTTATTTTATTACGGTTTGGATGATGGTTCCTAGAAATAATAATAAATACTTACGTCGAATTGAAAAACTTCATGTTTTTTTAAGTCGGTTAATATGTAGGTAGAGCAGCTTTAGCATCATCTCGAATAAGCACACACGATGTGTTTTTGTTTTTGCTGTGAGTTTCTGAGTTTTGCACGTCAAGACTATCGCCTTAAAACATTTCAAAACTACAGTCGAACCATAATCAATAAAAGTTTGTTTTTCGCTAGCGCAAATAAATAAACATTAAACACGAAACGAGAACCAACCACAACGGCAGACATAATAAACTACTTTTTTTTTTCTTAGCCTGTTTGAGTGTCCCACTGCTGGGCAAAGGCATGAACAACAAAAAAAAAATACATTTTTTTTTCACACAAATAAATCAGATTTATGGCCTAGTTTGTAACCCGATATTTCACTTTTTTTACTTGGTAACATTGCATTGCGATCTGCGTGCGTATAACAGAGCGAGACGGCGATATCGCTAATCTTGTCACTTTTTCGAGCCCACTTCTTGTCCAGGGTCACACATACACAGTTGACACCCCCTGGCTATGACACGGGCTATATATGAAATGACTTGATATGTCAGAGACAATAGACTGATATAGCTAACAGAATAAGCCGTAGAACCGATGACCGTTGGGGAGACGGCGAATCGCATGAGGAAGGTGGGTTGTCTCTAGGTATAGCAACGATATCCTGGAGGCGCACGATTTTGTTTGAACAAAATAATATCTTCAGCGTTAAGGTATCCCGCGGATAGCCAAGCTTTCTCGAAAGTTAGACATGGTGGCCCTTGGACTGGCATGGTCTGTTTGTGCAGCCGCGCCTTTAGGTGACTGAAGTACTGCTCACTCTGCTTCCATCGACACTACAATGGATGTCACTAAGCTTCCGGTGCCAGTAATGATTCAAAGTAATATTTTCAAATTGATGCGGGATTGTAAATTGATTATTTAAGTTGGGACGAGCAAGGCTTCCATATCGAAGGTGCTATGTGTGTTATATTCTTACGAATTGACGACATTCAAGCAACATTATTATAGTGAAGTATATCTTACAAAACTATCTTGGTTTCGGTTTGTTTATTTAACAATAACAGTCGCACGAGCTGGTGGTCCAAGATTAAGCAATGCTTGCTTGGGTCAGTCCGTGGTTGGGTGATCATTCCTAACAAACCTAGACCCCTCCGTGCCTCGTAAAACGCGTTATGCCTTGCTCCCGGTTATCATAAGTAGTTTGATAGTTTGACAGTCGTTACGGGTCAGCCAGAAAATCTGATAACCAGTCTTATCAAAAAGGTGTGTGGGTGGCCACTGGGTTTTTCATGTGTGGGTCAGATAGGCCATCGCTCCATGAATAATACTGGTGTTGAGCTGCGATTGGTTGAATTCGAAGCCGACTCTAACAGAGTTGGCAAAAGGCTAGGCAGGTGATGATGGTACCAAATATATTGGAAGAGTAAACCCAAATGTACTTGTAATGTAATTTAGTTGAAACGGTCTTAGATGCAGAGGCAGCAGTGCATTACCATTAATTAAATAATGTTAAATAGATTATAAAAAATAATGTAAACAAATTAGGTCCAAGTATTATTTTATCCACGTAGGGGTCCGCACGGGCCGATGCCTGCCAGGGCTGCGGGACTGTTCGAAAGAGATACCGCGGCCCTGGAACACAAAGGGCAAAGAAGGAACATGGATGGGTTTTAGTCAGTACAAGTCTGACACTCCCTTCCGCTCCGCCCAGAGCGGGGGGTCATTTGATGATTTCCCATCCTAAAAAAAAAAAAGTATTATTTTATACGGTACAATACTACAAATTACAAGTCTGACAACAACTATTGTATCGGTATTATATCAGTACTGACTGGGTAGTGGAGGTCAGATAGGCAGCCCTCCACGTAAAATACTGGTATTCAGCTGCATCCGGTTTATAGACTGGAAGCCAACCCCAAAATAGTTGGGAAAAGGCTTGGCACATGACGATAACTATACTGCAAATTAGATATTTTCATATTAACTGGCTCGTGTACTGGGGAAACTGCTTTCTTCTTAAGAATACCAATAATACCCACGGACTTATCTTTAGAATATGAAAAAACATACAATTTAGCCGTTTCCTTAAATTTCCGCATGTCATTACTTCCCAGAATTTGATCCTTAGTAGCGATCTTATCCAAAGGTGTAATAATACAGTGTTTTATTTTCAAAATCAATGGGTTCGATTCCTGGCTAGGATAATAGATTTTTAAGAGTCTAAAGTCTTAATCGGGCACGAGAATCCTTTGAGTATTTTTCGCTATTCCTCATAGTTTCGGATTTCATCCACACCCACTTGGAAAATTCGCCCTGTATTGTAGCATACTTAGTTGGTATCAAAACTGTATATAAATAAGTTTTTCAACATATAACCCCGTTCGCGACGGGGTCACGGTAGACCGAAGAGAAGATGGCGGTACGCATTTAATGGCTTTCTCGTTAATTGGAGAGAAGAGGCGCAACATCGAGAAAAGTGGAAGGGTCTTTGTCCAGAGTTTCAAACTCAAATGACTCACCTCTTCACTTTTATTGTAGAAATGTGATCTTTTCACGTTTACCGAACTTATCATGTTTTGCGAACTCTTATTCCGCACGAAATAAAGGTTAATATCGCAGTGCCCATCCACCAGTAGGCTATAGTTATTAGTGGCTATAGTTATAGTTGATACAGCTCGATTAGTTTATTTTAGTTATTTTCATAGCGTTATGTCCTACGGTATTCTGCTGTGGGGCAAAGCCGCTGACATTCAAAATATATTCGTTCTTCAAAAACGAGCTGTTCGAGCTATTTACCAGCTTGGTGCCAGAGTTTCTCTGAGAGATTTTTTTAAAGATGTTGGTATTCTCACGGTGGCATCACAATTCATCTTCGCCAACATCTTATATATTAGGCAAAATATACACTTATACACTAAAAATAGTGATATTCACAATATTAACACCAGAAATAAGGACAAATTACGAGCTCCATTTCACCGGCTTCATAAGGTACATAACTCATTTGTTGGGCTTGGTATAACTTTTTATAACATGCTGCCCTCTTCTTTGCTAGATTTGCCTTTTAATGCGTTTAAAACTAAAGTAAAATCCACCCTTTGTTCAAAGGCATACTATTGTATCAATGACTACTTAAACGATAAGAATAGTTGGTCGCTGTGATTAACTCACGACAATGTTTGTGTTCTTTCTCCAGAATTAGCTTTCCTACTGACAGGTTAGGTACAGTTTTAATTGTTATTAGTAATTGTTTACTTATTTTACTTCGATGGGGCTAGTTTATCATTTCTCACTTCGAGCTACAGCAATTGCCTTATGTAAGCGGGCACGCCCTTTATGCCTGGAGGCTTTTATTTAGGTATTAAGTTCTATTTACGTCTTTTTTTTATGTTGAAATTTTTATCTGCTTGAGTACAGTTTGTTCATTGTTTTGTTGGTATACTGGCGCGTGCTAGCTAACGTATGGTAAGTGTGTAATGTAATCCAATGTTTTGTGTTTTCGATTTGTATAGAATCAAGTTTATATAACTAAACAGACAGACGTGCTGCTGGGGAGTTTGTTCCACCACTTCTTCTTCCCAGCTAAAGCACTAGGAAGTGGTGACGGGCGGGCATTTTTGGGGGACTGTCTTATGTAACTTTGACGTTCGAAAAGTGCTGATTTTCAGCCTAGTTTGAATAAATGACTTTTGATTTTGATTTTGATTTTGATTTTGATTTTGAGTGCTACAAAGAAACGGACATATGTACATACATACAGGTAAAACACGAAGGATAATGTGTTCGAAATACTTTTTACCCGATTGCGGCGAAGCCCATGTTTAAATACTAACAAAAATTACAATTTCAGCAAGAACTCGAAGAGCTTAAGAAATACACGGACATAGCGAACTTTAAAACGGAGTTCGCAATAGTGTACGAGCGAAATGGGATAAAACGTAAACGTGACAAGTACAGACAGTTGTCGTGTGGGCACCTGCCTTTGTATTCTGAGTACCAGAGGCGGCTGATGGTGCTGAGGGAGCTCAACTATATTGATGAGCATGACAGCGTTACGGTGAAAGGTGTATAGAGAGAGTCTGGCTTCAAATTAACGAATCTTCGTAGAAGTTTCGTAAAATTGGGATACTTAAAAATAGACATATGATTCGTGGCATTGCGTTAGTATGTAAATATTCGTGCTCATCTGTCTTAATAAATAAGGAATCAGATAAAGAAGTTGTTTTTCAAACGTGCATTTTCTTTTACAGGACGAGTAGCATGCGGTATTAGAACACACCAGCTGATGATTACCGAACTAGTCTTCAGAGACGTGTTCACAGACATGCCTCCGGCTGAAATAGTAGTGCTAATCAGTGGTTTCATATTTAAAGGACGAATAATAACGGGGTATCAGGTATACTGGTCAGGACACACTAAACTGGACGAGGTACTCAAAATCGCCGCTCAAATTGAAAAGGAGTTGATTGCTATTGAATCTAAGTACTCGGTAAGTATGAACTGTTGAATTAGTCTAGTCTAAGCCTCGCATTTGCCGAGCTCAAGTGACGCAAATAGGATTTAAAAAACAACGGCCAAGCGCGAGTCAATATCAATATTTTAAACGCTCAGTCATTGGTACACAACAGCAAAACTAAATTTGTTTAACTTAGCAACTGCAGCAGTAACTTAGTTTTTCGTTAACATAGTTTCACGAACATGGTCCATATCTCAAAAACTAAATATCATAAAATATCTTATTCAAACCAATTTTCCTTGAAAGATCTTTTTACGTTCTCCAAACCCAATTTTTTCTGAATTTTCCTCTTTATAAATTACAAGGGGGGGGGGGGGCGCACTTTTAATATCGACCATTGACTTAAGACTTAACTTAAAAAAAGTATTTGAGGAACCTCGTCGTTTTTCAAGAGCTCTTCATAAACACCCCACACAGTATTATACGGAGATATATTTTGCAATCTTCATTTACATGTATGTGGGGGCAACAGTCTCGGAGTAAAATGGCTGTGACATACGGACGGACAGACAGACGGACAGGACGAATCTATAAAGGTTCCGTTTTTTGCAATTTGGCAACGGAACCCTAAAAATGTGAAAAGATGGACCATCAGATTTGGGGGACAAGTAGCAAGTGCAAGAACACTTTTAAGAAAGGCACTGCTATAATTTTCATAGTGTAGATTCGTTCGTACAAATAAATAATTTAATTATTTTACGACTCGAACGAATCACCACTAAGAAAAAAAAAATGACTTTTTTATATTTTTTTTACGATTTGAAAGACATACGTTATTAAGAATACGTATGTTACGTTACATGTGTGTTAAGAATTCCTCAAAATGTTATTTTAGAGTATTTTAAATGACTTTACTTGATTGTTGTTAAGTAAGTAAGTTTTAAAGTTGATTAATTCTAAGTAATGTAAACTGTGCTTTATAATTCCTAAACATGACGATTTGTTCTATTAACGTCACTTGTCCTACTTTCATGGTGATATTTAGATTTAATTTAAAAATATTCTCATAAGATTACTAATCTGACTTAAATTGTTTATAATAATATTATTTAAAAGTTTTATGAAACATAATTTTTTATATCATATTTTATAGAAAAGTGCCAAAGTAGAGGCTTGACTGTGCAATAGGCATGTCGATTTGAAATCGATTAATCGATTATTTAGAGTAATATAATCGATTTTTCAGATCGATTTTGAACCCTACATCGATTCAATGAATCGATTCATAAACCTCCCGAATCGGACCGATCCATTCAAAGAACTAGCGATAATATTCCTCAATTGGCTAGCTGGCTGCGGTATTTAGTTTTTTTAATTTTTTGCTGTTGTCGGACGCAAAAGCAACTGGTAGTACTTGGTCAATAATTCGAACGCATCATAGAGTAAAGTAAATATTTATGAACGCTTCCGAAGGTGGCGTTACTTGCGTTAAAAAAACATTTTATTTTTCTATCCGGCTGTCAAACCTAACCTATCTATTCTTGTGAGTGAGCTTATTTATCAAAAATATACTGTGGATAAATATTATTTTTACTGTAAAATTTATAGTAATGAAATAAATAATATCGTGTTCATATAGCATTTATTTTAATTTGAAAAATAGTAAGTGATTAGATTGATTGTAATCGATTTATCGAGAAATGTGCGTTTGCGTTGCAGTTTGCATTTTTGTTAAAGTATTGTTATTCTTTTTAGCCTAAAATGTCAACTAAAAGTGATACATGGTACTTTGTAAAAAAGGGATCAAGTGGCGTATGCAAGTATTGTCATATCGAAGTTAAAACATGCGGGAATACAACAAACTTACGCAACCATTTACTACGAAGACATCCATCTATTAAGTCCGTAAGTCAACGAAAACTGGTGGTGGCAAATGATGGTATTGGTGTTGGTGACGACAAAAAAAAAACGAGTGTGTACCCGTACCTTTTCCTTACAATACAACATATGCCTTTTTTATTAATGCATGCTTGTTTGAAAATTGTATATTCTTGCATTTTTTATCCTTTTATTGTATTTATTTTGTAATTTGAAATAATAATAGAATACAAAAACATAATCCTTTTCAGACAAATGACGATATTGCTACTACGTCGACATCAAAGGAAAAATTTGGCATAAATGATGCTTCGAGTTTGACCAGTTCAAAAGAGTACTATGATTCTGACTTAGAAAGTATAGCTTCATCATCAGTATCACTGAAAAAATCAAAACTTAATCAGCTAACTATGGATTCATGTGTTGATAATATTAAAGCATTTAGTGGTAAGAATTTTTGTTATCTACGTAATGAATTACTTACTTTGTTGGTTATGGTCATGGTATATTTATGAGCGGTGATAATGTATAGCTTTGATTTTTTTTCCAGTAAACGGAAAGAAGTATGGACAACTAAATAATGCTATCATTTTATTTATTTATTTATTTAATTAAGGTTCACCAACAGTTGTTACAGATATAACACGGATAGGAACATATAAGTTATTGTGTCTTAAATCTAACTGCACAACCAATTACAGGCAAACACCACATGCAAAATGCTCGTTTAATTATATATATTTTTTTTAAATACCTACTAATGTACCTACTTAAATTCTAGATAATTATACTAAATACTAATACTAATTACGTCTGACAAACGTCGATATAGAGTCTGCGTGGACATCAACCAGGTCGCTGCGTTCGTTTATGAGTTTGCACATGCGGGGTATAGGCGAATTAGCACCAAACACTGTACGGCGAAGAGGTGGAGCTAAGGGTGTTATAGGTTTACGAGGTGGTCCTCGGGGTACTCTAAAATTGAACTTACGTACTAATTGTGGGCAGTCAATGGTGTTATTGAGCAGTTTATATGCGAATCTCAAATCCAAAAGTTCCCTTCGAGCTTCCAGGGTACTCATTTTGTAGCAGCCTAATTTATTAAGGTAGGAGAGATATTTAAATTGCCTTCCCTTTGAGTACCCAAGGTATCGGATAAACCTTTTTTGGACTCGTTCTATCCGCAATGAGTGGGTTGCGTAGTGAGGCCTCCATATCACACTGCAGTATTCCAGGATGCTTCTTACAAGGCTATTGTAGAGAACTAATTTAGTATGTGGGCGTTGAAATACCTTTCCATTACGAATAACAAATCCAAGCATACTTTGGGATCGACTGATTATGTTCTCAATATGTGGTACAAATGTGAGTTTAGAGTCCAAGATAACTCCCAGATCTCGTACTACAACCACTTCGCATAAGTTTACTCCATTTATTTGGTACGCCGAATTCACTGTATTTACTTTCCTGGTGAATTTTATGTGACTACATTTCAAACTATTCAACGAGATTTTATTATGATTACACCATGCAGATAATCGATTGATATCTTCTTGCATTAGGTTTACATCCTGTTGAGACCTAATGGGTCTTGAAATTTTTAGGTCGTCTGCAAAAAGGAATATGCTAGTATTGTGAAAGCACGATGTCACGTCATTTATATATATGATAAATAATACCGGGCCCAGATGAGAACCTTGAGGGACACCCGAGGCAATTTCATACCTGCCAGACCGGAACCCATTGACAACCACATAAAACTCCCGCTCAGCCAGATAAGAACCGAACCACTTTAGAAGACTACCGGTGACGCCGTAGGTAGCTAGTTTTTTAACAAGCAGTTTATGTGAAACCTTATCAAATGCCTTGCTAAAATCCGTGTAAACAGCGTCAACCTGTATACCTTTATCCATGGCTTCGCATGAGGCTTCAACAAAGGACACCAGATTTGTACTTGTGGATCTGTTCTTTATAAAGCCGTGCTGATGGTCACTTAAGAACTTGGAAAAATAGCGTTGAATATGGGGACAAATCAACGACTCCAATATTTTACCGAAAATCGAAAGGATGGATATTGGTCTATAGTTCTTTACGTCACAAGGGTCTCCACTCTTGTAGGCCGGTACTACTTTCGCCTGTTTCCACTGTTTAGGGAATTGACCAGATCGGATTGAGGCGTTATATATCTTCACCAAGGGAGCAGCCAGGCTAGGTGCACATCTGGCAATAAACAGTGGCGGTATATCATCTGGGCCTGCCCCTTTAGTAATATCAAGGCTTTTTAGTTTTTTCTCAACATTTTCATATTTGATGTCCACGGAAGCTATACTGTCCGACTGTGTGGCTATTGCTTCAAGGTACTCGGATGCTACATAGTTTTGACCTGAAGGTGACGTTGTTTTATCTTTATAAATGCAGCTATAATTTAAAGCAAATAACTCACATATTCCTTCTCCATTCGAAGATGTTATCGGACCATTAGTCATTGATGCTGGGTATGAACTTTCTCCACCACGTTTATTCTTGACATATGACCAAAACATTTTAGGACACCTGGCAATAGATTCTTCTGTACTCGCAATGTAACTATTGTAACACTTTTTAGCGTAATTATCACATCGTTTAGAGATTAATCTGAGTGATAGCATGTCAAGGGGATTCTTGTACTTTTTATACCTAATACGAAGTTTGTTTTTTTCTTTTAATAAATTAAGAAGTTTCTTATCAAACCATATTGGAACCCTACTACTTTGCTTTCGAATGATAGGTACAAAAGTGTTGATAGCTGATCCAATAACGCTGTAAAAAAATTCCACCATTTCGTCAACACTACTGCAACATCCCAAACACTCTTCCCAATCCTTATCCTTCAAATACTTGTTTATTGCTTCATAGTCAGCCTTATGAAAGTTTCTTTTTGCAATGCTATTACATTTTAGTTTAAGCGACTCCTTCAATGTTACTTGTATATCTAATGGAGGATGGTGACGGTCTATAACGCTTAAAGGATCCGCTTCACTAACGCAACAACCTGGGACGTCCACCAATACAACATCCAGTAGTCTACTGTTTTTATTGGTAACATTATTGCATTGTCGGAGATTATTAACTGATTTAAAATCAATAAGAAGTTGATCGAGACTACTAATGTGCTGATTCTTGAGAGGATTGTTAAGGTCATTCCAGTTTATAGTTCTCAAGTTAAAATCTCCCACGATGCATGTGTACGCATTATGGTTATCCTGGTAAGAATTACAATTACTAATAAAATGTTCCAACATTGATTTAGAGACCGGTGGTGGCAGGTAGACTGCACAAAGATCAAGACGGCGGAGTTGCCTCGAGCGCTCGCACGGTATTTCTACAGACACCCATAGATCCTCACAATTACTTTGTCTTTGCAGTAATCTTTTTGAAACTAGTTTTTTAGATACTGCAATCAAGACACCTCCGCCATCCCTATCCCAGTGGTAGCCCGAGCTTTCCCTGTCTCTTCTATAGACCACGTACCTATCATCAAACAGTTCTTTACTGCATATACTATTATTAAGCCAAGTTTCGGTCAGAATTAGAATATCGTAGTTACATGTTGCTATTTTACATAGAAAATCGTGCGTTTTCGTCCGCAAGCCTCTTACATTTTGATAGTAAATCTCAATATTAAACAAGTTGAATTTTGTTTGTATGTAATACCATTGACATGCATAAAAAGCTTCTACAAAGTTAAACTTATTTCAACCTATCTAAACCTGCTAGATCTCTTATCACTATATACTCCGAAGTAACGTCTTTACGCATTAAAATTCGACCGCTTCTGATCCACACAAATTGGAATCCTAATTCTCTAGCTTTGGTTCTTGCTGCGGCGTGGATTTCCTTGTTGGTCGCCGACAGATGCTCCATTACGTAGATAGGTTTTTTAGGTCCCGCCAATCCAATATGAGAAGAGTTCAATTTGTCCTGACTGTTTTTCTTGTTGAAGTCGATCGAAGCTGCCAAAAATTTATCACGGAGTCTTGGGGAACTGAACTGAGTGACGATTGATCGAGGCCTTGGAGAGTCACGGTTTACTTTGGCAATTCGTGTGCAGTTTAAAATATCATTATCTGTAATGGCGCAGCCTATGACCGATCCTAGCTGTTTTGTCAGGCTGATGACATTCTCTGTTTTGTTCTCTGGAACGCATTGAATCTCAATATTGCTGGATCTAGCATGTTGTTCCATCTGGTTTACGCGATTCGTGAGTTTTACGATGGTGTTGGACATTAGTTCATTTTTGGTTTCAAGATCCTTTATTGTTTGTGCAGATTTTTTGGCTTCCAAAATAGCAGTTTCATATTGACTGTTCATGAAAGACATAGCCTCGTTTACTTCCTTCAACTCTTCCCTGATTGATTTAAGCTCTGAGTTCATATTAGCATTTAATTGCGCAAGCATGTCAGTCATTGCAGTTTTTATTACTGCCTCTACTATGCCTTGCACATCAGCCTTAGTCAAGGTACTAGAGTTGCTAATCGGTGGTGACGACATGGCCATTCTTTTTTTGGCACGCGAGGGAACATTTTTTCCTGGTCTGGTGGGGGACACAGTACTTTCAGAGTTAGTATCATGTTAATGATTTGCAAGGATACGTTGCCATTAAATACAGTTGAAAAAGGTTTCACATACTTAATGAAAACAGCAGTGCCTTTATATAAGCTTCCTTCACGGCAGACAATTATACAAATGATAGATGACAAATATGATGTTCTTTCTTTGCAATTTAGAGAAAAACTCTTAGAAGTAGAGTCAATATGTTTAACTACGGATATATGGACAGATACATATAATACTAGAAGCTACATGGGTTTAACTGGACATTTTATACATGAAAGTGAACTGATTAGTATAAATTTTGGTGTGTCCCATTTAACTGAGCCCCATAATTCTGATTATTTATGTCAAATATTAATAACAATGACTGAAAAATGGGGTATAACCCCAGAAAAAGTTGCAGCAGTTGTTACTGATAATGGTGCGAATATCGTCAAGGCCGTAACAATTGCATTTGGCAAACAAAAACACTTATGGTGTTTCGCCCACACTTTGAATTTAGTAGCTCAAAAACCTTTTAAAGAAAAAGCTGGTATTGGAAGTGCCAAACAGTTACTAAATACTGTAAAGGATATAACTAGATACTATAAACAAAATGTAAATGTAGCTGATGCTCTTCGTAAAGCGCAAAATGATATAGCAATACCACTCAAATTGATTCAGTCAGTTTGCACACGATGGAATTCAATTTACTATCAGCTAGTTCGGTTTGTAAAGTTATCTAAGCTACTTACCCCGATATTACTCAATTACCCGAAAGCTCCACCTATGTTAACAGCCAGTCAACTAGATGGTATTAAAGATCTTATAAATATTTTAAAACCTATGGAAGCTGTGACGAAAGAAGTATCCGTAGAGAAATTTGTAACGTCAAGCAAAATTATACCAATAGTTTCCTGTCTTTTGAAAACATACAGTACAATGAAGACGGAAACAGATGTCGGTGCTGCAACCAAAAATTTAATATTGGAAGAATTAAAAAAGAGATTTGGTACAGTGGAACAAGTACATGTGTTAGATATCACCACACTACTGGATCCAAGATTCAAGAAAATTCATTTTTCCGACAGAATAGCATGCTCCAGAGCTATTGATAAAATTAATAGTATGATTGTAGCTTCAAAAAAACAATTGGAGAATAAATTAAGTAATGAAGATTCAGAGAATAATTTGGAATGCCAGCTGAAGGAAGCAGAAGAATCTAACATTTGGGAATTCCATAACATATTAGTAAAAAATCTGCTACAATTATTTCAAGCAGAAACTGAAGGACAAGGTTTACAAGACGAATTGAAACATTATTTAACACAGCCTGTCGTCGACTTTAAAACGACGGCTCCTATTACATATTGGTATCACCAAAGAAATTCGTTGTACAGCTCAATAACGCCGATTGCCAACAAATACTTTTGCATAGTTGGAACATCTGTTCCATGTGAAAGGCTTTTTTCTGTTGCGGGAAATATTGCTACTGACGAAAGGAGTCGTTTAGATCCTGAGCGATTAGATAAGTAAATTTTTTTAAAGTCACTCGACTTAAAATACTGGGAAATATAATTTCTTGTTAAATTTGTATTTAACTTTAATAAAATTTTATAAACTTAAAATTTGATTAATTTATTAACCGACTTACGAGTACTTAGGCGAGACTAGAAATTTAAACTGCCACATTAGTTTAGTGGTCGCAAGCACTACTGCTGAGCAAAAGATCCTGGGTTCGATTCCCACCTCTTCTACCTATTCTTTCGAAGGAATATAGGCGTGATATTATGTTTATAAATTTAATAATACTTCTATCCAATTACTTGTATTTGCAGTAAATGGTCATCAATAATGTCCTGTATCTTTATTAAGCAATTAGTCATATTTGAAATTGGCTCGATTAATCGAAAATCGATCTTTTAATGCTCGATTTAAACAAGAATCGATTCTAGTATGTCCGATTTGAATCGAATCGGAGATCGATATTTTTTTAAATGAATCGACATGCCTACTGTGCAATGAAACGTGCCATCGTCGCTGATGGTTACCGTAACTCATTTTCACAGACGTTTTCGTATCGATACTTATATTATTGCGATTAAAACATCAAATTGATGATCACTTAGTTTGAAGTGGCTTTCGTGAAAGACACTACTCATAGGTAGTGTTTTTCAAGTTCAGTGATAAACACCGAAGCCGGTATCAAATGTAAACATTACGTCTTTTGTTGTTTTTTGTTTTTGTGTTCGTGGTGAAGTATGGCACGTATAATAATGTTGGGATTTGCTGAAGAAGAGCCAAAACGAAGTCGTCTGCTAATTGATAGATGCTGCGCGCCGCCTAAACGATTATGGAATGATTGAGAGATAATTTCTGTTATTCTATTGTGTGTTTATATAGCTTGTGATGTTTTTAAATTTTTAGTTTTCTTGTGTTAATATTAGTTTTTTTATTGACTATTTTATGTTAATAAAATCTTAAGTTATGGAATGGTAATGTTAGTTCTTATTTTAGCCACACGCCAAAAGATCCTTGTACAGTTCCAAATGAAAAGGCAAAATTAATGGTGAATGACTTATTAAAGATAGGTAGTTTTATGAATAGCTCTTAATACTTTTACTCTTACTTCACGTTTGTAATCCCATTGAGTGGATATCACGTTACGGTGACTAACAGACCGGGTGTGGTGCTCTTCGTCGACTATTTCATGAAAAAGTCATTCAATGGGATTATATGAACTTAGAGGGTTGTACTGATGAGTTTATTGACAAAGCAATATTTGTTACCATCGCAAATCATATCTTAATCAACATACAACCTGACAAAAAAAACCTGTAAATTGCAAACACGTTAGAAAATTTAAATTTCGCGGGCTACCCTGGCGCTTCTTACTTAAGTTTCACTTGTTTACGGCCCAATGAGACGTTTCGTTTTACACAATCACATGAGATGAGATGAGTCAGAGTTGCAGCTCTATGGAATGCACACTTTTGTCTTGTTGTGTGGCGAGGCGAGTGTTCGTTAGTTTGAAACGGAACGTTTATTAACTTTTTTCGTGAAGGTATTGAAGGTGTATGGCCAGGGAAGGAAATAAATGTCTTCAATAAAAAGGAGATTTCTACTTTTTGTATGGACGTTGGTTTTTTATTCAGAGATAAATTTGATCAGCATCAAATTGCACTAATATAAAAGCGACAAAAATACGGAATTTGAAACCACTGAAATAATATTTTTAGACCCCTCAAATAATAAACTGTTTAATGTTAATATCAGCTGTTAGAAATGACATTGTCTTGTCAGTGTACTCAGTGTCAAAGAGTAAACTAAGTATAAAGAGTAACAACTCAGTGGTAAAATTTGCATGTATGGAAAGTGCTGCTGCCTAGAGTTTGGTGGGTGAACTAAAGCTACCCACCTACCTATAGGTACACACCTACCTTTAAGTATGCATACTTAGGTACTTTAAGGATTTAATCTCAAATAAATAAAACACGTATGAAGTTCAAAATATTGTCCTTTTATTATTATCAAAAAGATTAATATTTGTTCGCTTTATGCTTATTATAATATATTTGAGCTGCATTTTTTGTAACATCGTCACCTTCGTAGGTGATTTTACCTTCTAGAATTCTATTAATAGATTAGCACAACAAATGTCATAGTCTCCATTCGGCAAATCGGCAATGTCATTGTCAATCAACTCTGGCTTTCCCGACGTTGATGCGCTTCCCGAGTTTATCTCAACTAATTCTGTTAAAATTGTTACTGTTATTTGTTTTGTTTTTATTTCATAATATTGTTATCACTTTGTTTTTCGTTGGTAATTTTTGTTTTTTGTTATCATGAGTGAACACCGAAGAAAATATTGTATTTTTCACTGTGATGCTTAGGTAAGTATTTATTACCGTACAGAACCGTATTACCTTTAATATAAGCAAGAAAAAGTTTTATGTTATCCCATAATTTCATTTTATTTAGCCATGTTCTGATATTGATGAATTTCGTTCCATTTTCAGTTGCATACGGTGTACCCTTTCACCGGTTCCCAAACCCTGATAACCACCCTGATTTGTTCGCTGCTTGGATAGCGGCTGTTGGCAGCATGTTTAAAGAAAGAGACCATACGAAAATTTACAAGAACAAAAGAATTTGTGATCATCATTTTGATCCCACATTCAAGACAGCTGGAGGTCGTCTTATTTGTTCAGCAATACCCACAGTTAATTTGAATCGTAAGTAGAATTAAATTATCGCAATATGTTCATGAGAAACAACATTTTGATCAATACCAAATTGATTCAGATTAGCAATCCTCAGATAAGTAACATATAAAATCTGAAAATTGTGGCTTAAACAGGAATTTTGAATCTATTATTTTAAGCTAAATAATGAAGATTATTTTAATGTATGTATGGGAAACCACATTGTTTTGCTATATTAAAAAAGAATCTGATATATTTGTCACTTATTTATTCAATGGTGAGTTTTCATTGAGATCAAAATAATGGCATATTTAAGAAAAAAATAAATAATTAAAAGACTTATTTCTCTTCTCAATCACAAAATATCAAGACTGAGGGTGCATCAAAACACCACATTGTGAGCACACATTGATTTCATTAGACTGGCTAAGGATAACGATGGGCAAATTAGACTACACAAAATACCAGCTGAATTTGTATAGTGGAAAAAAGTAGCCGAGTCTTGATTTGTGCCTGGTTGATGACAATAGACTTCCCCTATTACATGGGACTTAAACATAACTGGTGAAATATGGGTGTACCTACTATAAGGACACCTCTGCCCAACCCTTCAGGAACAAGGCGTTATGTAATGTGTGTAAAAAAAGTAATTCAACTGCTGATAATATTGGAATGTTTATGTTACAGGTGTTCAACAAACAGTCAGTACCTTTGTGAAGACAGACCATAGCTACTGTTGTCCTGGAAGAGAATTTGGTCATTCTGGACCTATGATTGATATCACCAACTTGCTTGGGTCATCGGTTCAAACAAAACACATATCTGCTCCATTCAGATCTGGACCTTCACCTGCTGTTGATTCTACAGAAGTTCCAGGGCCATCTGGATCTACCTGTTTGACATGAATTAAAAAGTGCCATGCTCGCACGCCAATGTCAAAATTTGATGCAGGTACTTTGTTTTTTTTTATCACTGTTATTATAAATGTGAACTGTAGTCTAATTGCGTAACACACTTAAAGGTAGCAATGGGTTTCATTTTGACAGTTCAACAACATTCACTGTGTTATTTACGTTGTTGAGCAGACAAAGGAGACGGGCGAAAGTTCCTAGAAAGTTGGGCCTGATGTTACAGTAACAATTATTGCATTATTTTATTTACACCCTAATACCATTTAAAAAAAACTAAATTATTTACGACTGCTCCATGGGAGAAAGAAAATATAGGATGATATTGGTTTGTATGAAAACAACCTCTAACCTAAGGTTATACACTGAGCTCTCACGTAATACTTCACGAAAATAACTATTTGACTATATTGTTGACTAGAGTTAACCTGAATTTATTGTAGGACACATTGAAGATTCAGACGCCTTCCAACTAGATTCAAAGGGAGTATGAATTAAAAACACTTTCTCTTTTAATGATTTATTCATCATCCACATCATCATAAACAATTAAAATATCGTCTAAAAACTGTGCAGGCGGTATTAAATTCTCTTGATGCCTTGCCCAGCTTAGGTACCATATTATGGACATCACATGACAACAGCAACCTACTGTTCTTTTTCCTACCAAGCAATTGCAATAATATTGTTTGATGGCCTCTCTACCATTAAGAGAACTGTCAACTAAAATATACGTAAAATATGTCTTTTGAGCTTACATGTCTCGATTTTTTTCTACCTCTTAACAGCCAGCTAGAATTATTAGATATTGACAGTTCTCTTAGTAGGTTGCTGTCCGTTTCTCGACACACTTCTATTTCATATCTCCCATCTTGTCGTATGTGTTCTCCATAATAGGACCTAGCCTGCTTAATTTGATAAATACCTAAAGATATTTTTATTAATTCACTATGTGTGAGCTGGGGAAAATCATTTAAATTATCATTTTCCACATGTATTCTTGTAAAATCAGCTCTACGTCGGTTTATATTATTTTGAATCACATAATAGCCTAAGTCATTTGCTTTGTTCATGTTCTCATTGATTATTTGTAGAATTTCCCCAGCATCGACACGATTCATAATAGGCGGGTGAAAAGCATTCAGTAGAGCGGCAGCCACCTCAAAATCAATCATTAAATGCTTCGAAGCAGTATTAAAATAATCTTGTCTAAATAATTTAAAATCTCTTTTAAAACTTCCATTCACTACTTCAACAACCCATCTGCATATGGTGACTGTCTATGGTGATTGATTTATTGGCCTCTAATGTGGAATGCTGCCATTCACCCTCCTGCAATGTTGGTGGGACGTAAGTTCTATAACCACATTCATTTAATAAAGGCAAGGCATCCCTGAAGCCCCTATCCAAAATGAATGCATCACCAGCTTGAAAATATTCACGTAACATTGAACTAGGGTCACAAATCTCATGATTAATGAAATCTGCATCTGATGTGGTAGCAGGATAGGGGCCCATTACATCAACAATATGACCGTCTGCACATACAATCATTAATGGTTTTACTAAGTTATTATACTTATGTAAACTGTAAGTTCTTTTTTGGTACAATTAATTTGAACTTTTTTCTATGTAGCAATATGTACCGTCAATTATTATTACAGGTTTATTTTCCCCATTATGGTTTCCAAATAAACCATTTGGTATTATTAAGTTTCTGTCAACAATTTGCTGGCGATTTATGTGGTTAAGTCCTAAATGCCTGGGCACAAAATATTCATACATTAAGTGACGAGCTTCAGACACATATCCATCAAGAGTTCTTTTAGGTATGTTAAATAGAGCTGATATTCTCTCATTGGAATCACCGGTTCTCAGTTTCATCAAATATGCTGTCAACCCAATAGGGCCCGATGACTTATGCAGTAATTGTGGCACTTCATTTAAAATACTTTGATACTGCTCTTTTGTAAAGCCTATCCAATGGTGCACCAAACGGTCTTCCATGTTTTGAATATTAATAAAATCAAGGCCAGCATTTGAGTGACCTTTTAATTGTAGCATGTTTTGAATATGCACTGCTGTAAACACATTAACATAATTATTTAAAGCTCCAGTAATAAAATCCCAAGATTGCGTATTAATGTGGTGATTGCATAATCTCTTGTTTTTTGGGATGTAGAAGTTATAAACATCTAACAACATTTTTCTAGTTGTATCAGGAACTCTATTCCTTTCTTGTCTACGGCAAGCTTCAATAAAACAGCGAGATTCGGTTTCTACTGCCCTTACATAGTCAGGTAACACTATAGCTTCTCTTGGTCTTATAGCTTCACTTGGTCTGGGTGTAGCCTCTGAAGTAGATTGCAATGCCTGTGAAGTAGCCTGTGGTGTGGACTGCAAAGTAGCTTGTGATGTGGACTGCAAAGTAACCTGTGATGTAGACTGCAAAGTCACCTGTGATGTAGACTGCAAAGTCACCTGTGATGTAGACTGCAAAGTCAATCCTTCATGCTCACTTGCTTCATATGCTGATGTTGAGGATCCAGATCGTCCAGATACAAAATGATGGGCATTTCTATCAGCTCTCACCCAGCAACTATGACATATGAGAGCTCTGTTTCTTGAAATCTGAAAAAATAATTTTATAATAAGTCTTTACAATAAACAAATACAACTAGTGAAATGCGAGTGTACTGCACTACTCTGTTATATCCCTTCGGGGAATACGGACACAATATTATGTTGTACTATATAAAGCATTGCAACCATAGTCAAAGTGATGACGTGTATTTATTAATACTGTCTGACTATACCTTAACATCCTCGTTTGCCTAACCTTTTCCCAACTACGAAGTTCAACCCCAAGGTAGACTTCCAGTCAAAGTCAAAGATCTTTATTGTGAGACAGTGGTTTAAAAAGTTGTTCTAAAGGTTGTTGTGCTCTTGCACTGCTCCACCATGTGAGGTATACAATAGTTTGTGACAAAATTATTTAACCAGATGCAGCTAAATACCAGTATTTTATATGGAGCGACTGCTTGTCTGACCTCCACTAAGTAAGACTGGTTGTCATTCTTTCAGGCTTTTTTTTAACATTACCATCTAATAGTATAAAAATAAAAAGCAACTGATCCCAATAAACACTTACACTACGAGGCAAAATCCATTCACAAATGACTGTATGAATCCTTCTTTCTCGTTCAGTGTCAGTACGCAATAAATGAGATCTAGCATGCAACACTGAACGTCCACAGTTGACACACACTTGACAATGTCCAGTTGTTGATGATGAAAGCTGCTCGTCTGTGCCCAAAGAATTTATCACTAAATCCCTGCATCCTTGGCAAATGCGATGAGAACTGTTGACCTACAACAATATTAGTTTGTTACTTACAGTCCTCGGCAAGAAATAATATAGGTAGGTACATGGCGTTTAGAGAGACTAGGCTAGAACATTGTATTTCTTACAACTTCTTTAATACTAGCCAGTACAATAGTGAGAAGACTGTTTACAATTATTGCTCAATTCTTTTTAACTGTTATTAATTGGCTTAATCATGAGAGATATCATAGTGATTTAAGAATAATAACGAAGTAGAGTCCAGCAAAATATGAACTTGTAATAAAATAAACTACTTACCACTTGAGGTGCAACCCATTGCTGAATAACTAAAAGAATGCCTTCGTCTTCTATTTGACGTAATCCTATAGAAGGATTACGCCGCCAAGTAGCTATGCCGCAGTTGATACAATGATGGTGTTGATCACTCATTGTATTTTCTTCGAAATCCGGTATACGAAGCTGAGGTATGTTGAGTAGGCAAGTTATCCGAGTCCGTTGTAAGAAATGCGTGTGTCGTTCGTTAAAGCAATAACCGTCAGAATCCTTTATACGTAGCCAAAGTCGTTAGATCACTGATCGAATAATAATAATTACAGCACACGAAAATACAACAGAAAATATCCACTACCGTAACGCCGCAAAGACAACGAACGAAGCGAAAGCGAATGATGTGATTGACGTTTGAGTTTTTGACCCGACATTGACATAAGTTGCGCTTTGTTGCCTGTATATTAAAACATTGACAATCGATTGTGAAATCGATTTATGAATCAATTCATTTTTACGACCATTATTTAAACCATTATTTAAAAAATATGTGTTTTATTTAAACTTATGTAATAAAGAATAACTATGAATATTTTAAATAATTAATTAATTATTCATTCTATTTTTGTAATAAAAATCGATTGTATATCGATAAACTTACCTATATCATATGGCAACATTGTTTTAATATTAAAATAAGGGAAGTCAGTATTAATTTGATTAAATATTTAATTTCTTATCCCATTATAAAACTGCTTAATATTTTATAATTGACCACAAAAAAACTGAAACAAAATATTGATAAATATTTCATTTGTGTAACGTCAGGCCCAGATTCGCCCATCTCCTTTTTCTAGCATATGAAGCAATGAATTAATAATATTCTTCAAAATCAATCAAATTGTGATTGATGGTGTGTTACATAATTAGGGTGATGGTCTGTTTGTTATAAAGCAATACCTAACTGGTTGAATTTATCTTTTACACACATAATCTCTTTTCACAGCAGTAGGATGTTTTAGGCTGTCTATCCATTAAATATGATGTGTAATGTTAAGTTTATCCAAATTCAATCAATTAATCATGCGCAATCTGCCTAGCCTTGCTTAGTAATATGGAACATCTTAGTTACTTCACACGGACTGAGGTCGCATCAAAACACACTTTGTTTTCATTAGACTGGCAAAGGATAATGATGGGCAAATTAGACAGCTACACAAAATACCAGCCGAATTTGTATAGCGGAAAAAAGTAGCTGGTAGTCTTGATTTGTGCCCAGTTGATGACAATAGACTCCCCCTATTACATGGGACTAAAACATAACTGGTGAAATATGGGTGTACCTACTATAAGGACACCTCTGCCCAACCCTTCGGGAACAAGGCGTTATGTAACGTGTGGAAAAAAAGTAATTCAACTGCTGATAATATTGCAATGTTATGTTACAGGTGTTCAACAAACAGTCAGTACCTTTGTGAAGACAGACCATAGCTACTGTTGTCCTGGAAGAGAATTTGGTCATTCTGGACCTATGATTGATATCACCAACTTGCTTGGGTCATCGGTTCAAACAAAACACATTCAGATCTGGACCTTCACCTGCTGTTGATTCTACAGAAGTCCCAGGGCCATCTGGATCTACCTGTTTGACATGAATTAAAAAGTGCCATGCTCGCACGCCAATGTCAAAATTTGATGCAGGTACTTTGTTTTTTTTATCACTGTTATTATAAATGTGAACTGTAGTCTAATTGCGTAACACACTTAACGGTAGCAATGGGTTTCATTTTGACAGTTCAACAACATTCACTGTGTTATTTACGTTGTTGAGCAGACAAATTTTTCTAGCATATGAAGCAATGAATTAGTAATATTCTTCAAAATCAATCAAATTGTGATTGATGGTGTGTTACATAATTAGGGTGATGGTCTGTTTGTTATAAAGCAATACCTAACTGGTTGAATTTATCTTTTACACACATAATCTCTTTTCACAGCAATAGGATGTTTTAGGCTGTCTATCCATTAAATATGATGTGTAATGTTAAGTTTATCCAAATTCAATCAATTAATCATGCGCAATCTGCCTAGCCTTGCTTAGTAATATGGAACATCTTAGTTACTTCACACGGACTGAGGTCGCATCAAAACACACTTTGTTTTCATTAGACTGGCAAAGGATAATGATGGGCAAATTAGACAGCTACACAAAATACCAGCCGAATTTGTATAGCGGAAAAAAGTAGCTGGTAGTCTTGATTTGTGCCCAGTTGATGACAATAGACTCCCCCTATTACATGGGACTAAAACATAACTGGTGAAATATGGGTGTACCTACTGTAAGGACACCTCTGCCCAACCCTTCGGGAACAAGGCGTTATGTAATGTGTGGAAAAAAAGTAATTCAACTGCTGATAATATTGCAATGTTATGTTACAGGTGTTCAACAAACAGTCAGTACCTTTGTGAAGACAGACCATAGCTACTGTTGTCCTGGAAGAGAATTTGGTCATTCTGGACCTATGATTGATATCACCAACTTGCTTGGGTCATCGGTTCAAACAAAACACATTCAGATCTGGACCTTCACCTGCTGTTGATTCTACAGAAGTCCCAGGGCCATCTGGATCTACCTGTTTGACATGAATTAAAAAGTGCCATGCTCGCACGCCAATGTCAAAATTTGATGCAGGTACTTTGTTTTTTTTATCACTGTTATTATAAATGTGAACTGTAGTCTAATTGCGTAACACACTTAACGGTAGCAATGGGTTTCATTTTGACAGTTCAACAACATTCACTGTGTTATTTACGTTGTTGAGCAGACAAATTTTTCTAGCATATGAAGCAATGAATTAATAATATTCTTCAAAATCAATCAAATTGTGATTGATGGTGTGTTACATAATTAGGGTGATGGTCTGTTTGTTATAAAGCAATACCTAACTGGTTGAATTTATCTTTTACACACATAATCTCTTTTCACAGCAGTAGGATGTTTTAGGCTGTCTATCCATTAAATATGATGTGTAATGTTAAGTTTATCCAAATTCAATCAATTAATCATGCGCAATCTGCCTAGCCTTGCTTAGTAATATGGAACATCTTAGTTACTTCACACGGACTGAGGTCGCATCAAAACACACTTTGTTTTCATTAGACTGGCAAAGGATAATGATGGGCAAATTAGACAGCTACACAAAATACCAGCCGAATTTGTATAGCGGAAAAAAGTAGCTGGTAGTCTTGATTTGTGCCCAGTTGATGACAATAGACTCCCCCTATTACATGGGACTAAAACATAACTGGTGAAATATGGGTGTACCTACTATAAGGACACCTCTGCCCAACCCTTCGGGAACAAGGCGTTATGTAACGTGTGGAAAAAAAGTAATTCAACTGCTGATAATATTGCAATGTTATGTTACAGGTGTTCAACAAACAGTCAGTACCTTTGTGAAGACAGACCATAGCTACTGTTGTCCTGGAAGAGAATTTGGTCATTCTGGACCTATGATTGATATCACCAACTTGCTTGGGTCATCGGTTCAAACAAAACACATTCAGATCTGGACCTTCACCTGCTGTTGATTCTACAGAAGTCCCAGGGCCATCTGGATCTACCTGTTTGACATGAATTAAAAAGTGCCATGCTCGCACGCCAATGTCAAAATTTGATGCAGGTACTTTGTTTTTTTTATCACTGTTATTATAAATGTGAACTGTAGTCTAATTGCGTAACACACTTAACGGTAGCAATGGGTTTCATTTTGACAGTTCAACAACATTCACTGTGTTATTTACGTTGTTGAGCAGACAAATTTTTCTAGCATATGAAGCAATGAATTAGTAATATTCTTCAAAATCAATCAAATTGTGATTGATGGTGTGTTACATAATTAGGGTGATGGTCTGTTTGTTATAAAGCAATACCTAACTGGTTGAATTTATCTTTTACACACATAATCTCTTTTCACAGCAATAGGATGTTTTAGGCTGTCTATCCATTAAATATGATGTGTAATGTTAAGTTTATCCAAATTCAATCAATTAATCATGCGCAATCTGCCTAGCCTTGCTTAGTAATATGGAACATCTTAGTTACTTCACACGGACTGAGGTCGCATCAAAACACACTTTGTTTTCATTAGACTGGCAAAGGATAATGATGGGCAAATTAGACAGCTACACAAAATACCAGCCGAATTTGTATAGCGGAAAAAAGTAGCTGGTAGTCTTGATTTGTGCCCAGTTGATGACAATAGACTCCCCCTATTACATGGGACTAAAACATAACTGGTGAAATATGGGTGTACCTACTGTAAGGACACCTCTGCCCAACCCTTCGGGAACAAGGCGTTATGTAATGTGTGGAAAAAAAGTAATTCAACTGCTGATAATATTGCAATGTTATGTTACAGGTGTTCAACAAACAGTCAGTACCTTTGTGAAGACAGACCATAGCTACTGTTGTCCTGGAAGAGAATTTGGTCATTCTGGACCTATGATTGATATCACCAACTTGCTTGGGTCATCGGTTCAAACAAAACACATTCAGATCTGGACCTTCACCTGCTGTTGATTCTACAGAAGTCCCAGGGCCATCTGGATCTACCTGTTTGACATGAATTAAAAAGTGCCATGCTCGCACGCCAATGTCAAAATTTGATGCAGGTACTTTGTTTTTTTTATCACTGTTATTATAAATGTGAACTGTAGTCTAATTGCGTAACACACTTAACGGTAGCAATGGGTTTCATTTTGACAGTTCAACAACATTCACTGTGTTATTTACGTTGTTGAGCAGACAAATTTTTCTAGCATATGAAGCAATGAATTAGTAATATTCTTCAAAATCAATCAAATTGTGATTGATGGTGTGTTACATAATTAGGGTGATGGTCTGTTTGTTATAAAGCAATACCTAACTGGTTGAATTTATCTTTTACACACATAATCTCTTTTCACAGCAATAGGATGTTTTAGGCTGTCTATCCATTAAATATGATGTGTAATGTTAAGTTTATCCAAATTCAATCAATTAATCATGCGCAATCTGCCTAGCCTTGCTTAGTAATATGGAACATCTTAGTTACTTCACACGGACTGAGGTCGCATCAAAACACACTTTGTTTTCATTAGACTGGCAAAGGATAATGATGGGCAAATTATACAGCTACACAAAATACCAGCCGAATTTGTATAGCGGAAAAAAGTAGCTGGTAGTCTTGATTTGTGCCCAGTTGATGACAATAGACTCCCCCTATTACATGGGACTAAAACATAACTGGTGAAATATGGGTGTACCTACTATAAGGACACCTCTGCCCAACCCTTCGGGAACAAGGCGTTATGTAATGTGTGGAAAAAAAGTAATTCAACTGCTGATAATATTGCAATGTTATGTTACAGGTCTTCAACAAACAGTCAGTACCTTTGTGAAGACAGACCATAGCTACTGTTGTCCTGGAAGAGAATTTGGTAATTCTGGACCTATGATTGATATCTAACTTGCTTGGGTCATCGGTTCAAACAAAACACCTATCTGCTCCATTCAGATCTGGACCTTCACCTGCTGTTGATTCTACAGAATTCCCAGGGCCATCTGGATCTACATGTTTAACTTCAATTAAAAAGTGCCATGCTCGCACACCAATGTCAAAATTTGATGCAGGTACTTTGTTTTTTTATCACTGTTGCGGCCTATTGCCTCACGGTTATGGAACACTATATCTCATTGATCAGCGACTACTTGCTAATGCAATTTTATCAGGCATTCGTCGACCTTGCAAGATTTAGTGCATAATTGCGTCTACTCGGTGAGAACCTAGCGTAATTCATGTCCATGAACAATACATTTTTATATTTCTTACAGATAAATCGTAGTAAATAGTTAATTTTTGATTCCTTAAGAAATCTGTTACTGGGTACTTCACTTATAATGACATTTGTATTTGAAGTTGACGATAACCAACGATGTAAATTTATATCCATATCAAGAGGGTTTTTATCGCAGCATCCGCCCAAGGATTCGTAATTGGTTTAAATAAACCTAGATCGGGCAGGTCGCTGACATCTGAATTGGACTATTATAACTTGCAACTGTTAAATATATTTTAGTTTTAGTTTACTTATAAGTACTAATTGTTATTGTATGAGAAATAATACTACTGCGCCTAAATGTACACTTTTTGTAATACTTTTAAATAAATTATTCTTATTCTTCTAATAAATTAACCGACGGTAATCAAATAAATTAACAACGCAATATTTACCCCATTACATTCGAACACAGCCAGAGCTTTGAACGAATCCAATATCAACTCACAATAAAATATAGAGCGGAGAAACGTGTCGATCGTGAAGTATACAATCTGAAAAAAAAAAATACACTATTGAGTCGAATGCTCAAACTGCGTCAAAAAAGCTGGGTATCCTAAATAAGATTAAGCGTTACTTCAAGCCTGGTCAGTTTGTCTTATATAAAGCTCAAGTTTGGTCCGGCATGGAGTATTGCTCTCACCTTTGTGATGGCTCAGCCAAATACCAATAAGCCACTCGACTCTGTTGGGCACAGAGCCAGGAGGCTCATTGATGACGATAAGCTGGTGGTTACCAAGCTTTATAGCCTGGCCCACCGGCGCAAAATTGCATATCTGTCGGTCTTTTACAGACTGTACTTCGGTGAGTGTGCCCAAGAGCTCCACAAGCTCATTCCACCATCTCCCTTCTTCCATCGGGAGTTCAGACGTACTGCAGGTTATAACCCATACCTTTGGTTTGCTTTTGGTTTTAAAAAATCCGGAATTTTATTTAAAATATAATTAATATAATTAATTGAAAAACTTATTAAGTTTACGTCACAAATTAGTCTACAACAGTTATATAGCGAGTACTCTCGTTTGTGGCACATTTATTTGACATAGAGAAGTAATTATACACCACCTGCCAGCTGTTTAACTACACCACAATATCAGTTTAAGAAGCACTTCACAACACAAAATGTCACAATTTGCCGAAGTCCTGGCTGCGCAGAAAACACTGGAGGAAAACTTCTTGAAGAAGATGGGTGGGCTTGAGGCACAGATACAGTACGCCGGTCCTGCCAAGGATACAGTGGCATAAATAGCTGAGGAGTTTCGTGGCTTTCGGGAGCTTGTGTTCTCCATGCTTGGTCTGCTGCGGAGCCAAATTAATGAGTGTGCCAAGCAAATTGATGGCTTGGAGACGAGGCACCGACGGAAAGCATTGGTTATCCAAGGGCTCGCTGAAGCAGACAACGAAGACTGCACAGCGGTTATCTTGGATGTTTTACATACCAAGCTGGCGATCAGTAACATCTCGGCATCTTCACTTAAAGCCTGTCACAGATTGGGGGCCCTCAGCAAGGATCATCACAGGCCTATCCTTGTTAGGTTTGCCAGTGTAGATTTGAAGACATTGGTTTGGAAGGCAAAGAAAGGCTTGAAAGGCTCCAAAATGTCTATGAAGGAGTTCTTGACAAGGACCAGGCAATCTGTCTTCAGTAAAGCACGGGAACACTTCGGCATGCGGTCGTGTTGGACTCAAGATGGGGTTATCTACATAAAGGCTCCTGACGGAAAGCGGCACAAGATAATTTCTATTGATGAGCTGAAACCCTTGGTAGCCCAGTATCCCAATGCCCCGGACGCGGCTCCTTTTACGACTGGAAGAGATGGTGCTGCCGGGAATCTGAAAAACACAACACGAAAATAATTATAGGTCAGAGTGTTTGATGTCTTATTGTTGTTTCTTGATTAGTAGTTATAGATTCCAAAATTTTTACTTACCAGTTTGTAGTTGTCCTGTCTTATAGTTGTCCTTCTTATGTTCCGTACCTCAACTGTTTATTTCTGTTTCTTTATTATTAATAGGTGTACTGGTAGTTAGATACCTTCAACTGTGTTTATTTTTCTTGTATTTGAGTGATTGTTCTGTAGATTATTAGTGAATGTCAACTTCAGCCTGTCAAATTGACGTTTAGAATTAATTAAGTGACAGTGACGTTCCAAGCTTACGTTTTGAAATGATGAGTCTGGTAAATGTTTCACACACAGATTTTATTATCAGTAACGTTTCGTTCCATGTGCAACTTTTACATAATTTTCAGTTGCGTGTTGTCTCCTTCTTTTTCATTAGTTAACTTTTATTCTATTTTTGTCTTTGGGTCTGGGAACTACGGCTTTCACTTTTGTGTTTTGCTGTGTATATGTGCTATGTTCTACGCTTATTTTATTGTTTCTAGTGTTGGTGTTAGCTGGCGGGTGGTGCAGAGTTGCGCACCTTTTAGTCATTGTTTTGTTTTTAGTAACAGCTTAATTGTAATTTTCCATATATATTATATGTATATTTATTGATATTTATTACGTATATATTTTATGTCAGACAATGATACTTTTTTATTCGCGGATGAATCTGCTCCTGATTCTAGCGATGGAAGCTTTTGTTCTTTCAATGATACTCTTGGTGATTTTTTGCAACAAAAATTTAATGATACGTCTAATAGGTTGGTGAATGTGTGTCATATTAATGCTCAAAGCATCCCGAGCCACTATGGTGAGCTGTACGACGCCTTTAACAACAGCAACGTTCACGCCATCCTGATTTCCTAAACTTGGCTCAAACCACATCTCCTGTCCACTACCTACCCTCTTACTGGTTTCATTCTTATACGGAATGACAGGATTGGTAAGGGAGGGGTTGGTGTGGCGATATACCTCCGTAGTGACTTTCCATATAAATTACTTGCTTCTTCCTCATCACACTATTCTGCTTCTGCCAAGTTTATTTTCCTTGAAGTCAGTGTCAAAGGCGCCAAGACTGTTATTGGTGTCGTTTACTGTCCTCCCACTATTGATTACTTCACTGAATTCGAATCAGTACTTGAATCTCTGGGTTCAGAGTATGCACACCATATCATCATGGGTGACTTCAACACTAATCTACTTGCCCGAAACGCCCCTCGATCCCGTAAACTCCTCCATCTTATCGAGACGGTTAGTCTGCACGTGTTGCCGCTCCAACCTACCCACCATAACACTGCTGGTGATGACACCTGGCTCGATCTGATCCTCACCTCAAATCCTTCCCTCGTACCCTCCCATGGTCAACATGACGCTCCTGGCTTTTCTCATCACGACATGATTTTCCTTTCATATATCCTGAAACCTCCCAAGCCCAAACCCAAGGTTCTGTACAGGCGTTGTTTTGCGCGGATGAATGTTGAGGTGCTCATCCTTGATGCATCCTCCTGGATGCATCCTTGATTGATTGGGAGCCTATGTTGGAAGCCCCTTTGGTTGACGATAAGGTTGCGATATTTAAAGATGTTGTGGTCAACCTCTACAATACCCATGCTCCTATTAAAAAAGTCAAACTGAAACGTCCTCCTGCTCCATGGATGACAGAAGGGATACGGATGGCTATGCGACGTAGGGACCGGGCATTTCGTAAATTCAAGAGCGATCGCACTGACGAGTACTGGTCAATATACAAAGTTGTAAGGAATAGGTGCAATCTGATGATACGCAACGGTAAACGCCGTCACATTCTGGATAATATAATTTCTTCCTCTTCTGCCGATACTTGGAAGTTTCTTAGAACTCTGGGTATCGGCAAACCGCGACCTTTAGACCTTCCAAACTCTATCGACCTGGACGAGCTTAACCGTCATTTTTCTTCTGCTACCACCATGGATCGCTTAACCAAGCAACAAACTTTAGCCCTAATTTCTGGTCTAACGCGTCCACATATTAACCCCTTTTGCTTCGTTCCAGTTGAGCCGGGAGAGATCAAAAAGATCATTCTCTCAATCAAATCCAAAGCAGTGGGTTGTGATAATATCACCCGTGGTATGATCATTACTCTTCTGGATGATCTCCTACCTGCGATTACCCATATTATGAATTTTTCCCTGTTTTCCGGAGTATTTCCTTCCCTGTGGCGCAAAGCCTATTTTTGTCCACTACCCAAGGTCCCTAATCCCTCTATTCCTACCCATTTCCGTCCCATTTCGATCCTTCCCTTTCTATCCAAAGTGCTAGAGGCCTGTGTGCACAAACAATTCTCTAATTTTGTCTATCGGAACTCACTTATCAGCCCTCTTCAATCTGGGTTCAGGCTCGGGCACAGCACTGTTTCCGCCCTTCTTAAAGTGACTGGCGATATAAGGGCAGGACTGGAAGACACCAAGGTAACTGTACTTGTGCTGGTCGATTTCTCAAATGCCTTCAATACCGTTAGTCACGACATCCTGTTAGCCATTTTATCCCACGCTATGGTCTCTTCCGGAGCACTACAATGGTACCTTCAGGAACGTCAGCAGTCAGTTCATGTCGAGGATTCCTCATCATGTTGGTGTGATTTGGAAACTGGCGTTCCTCAAGGCGGAATTCTTTCTCCTCTTCTATTTTCTATCTTCTATCTTTATTAATCTCCTAACTTCTGAGCTTCAGTGTGCGTATCATCTGTATGCCGATGACTTGCAGTTGTACTGTCAGGGGAGGGTTGACGAAATAGCAGATCTGATCGCCAGTTTAAATAGGGACCTGATGTCAATAAAAACCTGATCCGATAAATTTGGTGTGTCAGTTAACCCTAATAAATGTCAGGCGATCATCATTGGGAGTTCTCGCAGTCTCCGTAAGTTGGATGGTACAACCTTGTCACCAGTTCTTTTTGACGGTACAGTCGATCCATTTAGCGCTGATGTAAAGGATCTTGGCATGCATATTGATAAAACTATTCTTCCTAGTATAGTCGCGCGCTTCGCTGTATGAGGTCACTCGCGCGTAACCTAATCACGTGTCAAAAATGAGTCGGCAATATGTCTACTCCAATGTGGTCCTATTTTTATTGAAGGGCACCTGACTGGCGGTTCTTACTTGGATATGCTGCAGAATATGATACCGGAGTTGCTAGAGGATGTGCCTCTGGCATATTTACGCGGTATGTACTATCAGCATGATGATGGATGCCCTGCTCATTATGCGAATTTAGTGCGTGCGTATCTAAACAGTAAGTTTGGGGAGCAGTGGATAGGTCGTGGTGGCCCTGTGGCTTGGCCCGCAAGGAGCCCTGACTTAACCCCACTGGATTTTTATTTGTGGTCTGAGATAAAAAGACTAGTTTATTTCGAGGAACATACTACTCGAGATGAGTTAAGAAGTGCGATTGTGGTCGCATTTAATATTGTGAAAAGTGACAGAGACACATGAGCTAAATTAAAAGACAATCTCATTAAACGTGCCCGTTTGTGTATCGAGCGAAATGGACTCCATTTTGAGCAGTTGCTTCGATACAGGGAAGTGTAAATTGTGAATAATCTAATATCCTTAGCCTTAGTTAGTTATTACGTTGATTATGTTTGTAAATAGCTCATTTTTTTTTAAATACGCCTGCGCCTGGATTTATTTTTCTTGACATTAAAAGTGTACAAGTAAGTAAGTATTTAGATACGTAAAATGTATAACTGACGCGACGGTCCTAAGCCCGTAGAAAGTATGACGGAAAAATTTTAGTTATTGAACTGATAAGTAGATAAACGCAATTTAAATCAAGCAATAATTCGGCACCGCGTTCTTTATGATAGGTACAACAACATAAATAAAAATACATGCGCGATAGATAAATAGGTATACAAATAATAACACGAAAAGCGAATTCAGACTTTATTTCTTAACCGTAAACGGTGAAATTTATAAATTTCATCAAACTAGGTAAATACGCAGTTTACTAAAAAATATTCTGAGAAATCTATTGTCTCGAGTTTGACTGGACGTTACAAGGATGCACAACCGAATTCCACGGTTAAAGTTATAAAAATAAGGTCTTTTTCTGTTCGAATTGCCTGCCTTTGTAGCAGCCGCCACACGCATTGCCGCAAGAATTTTTTTTTGAGCTGTAATACTATTTTTTATTTATCATATGGTAGGTAGGTAATTGGGTATGTTTATTAAGTACCTATTAAAAATAACTCCCAAACCAAGGTCAAGGTCGTTGTGTCGCTGAATAAGTACGAGTATTAGTGATTTCGTGATGAGACTGGTGAATTAATTGTCAATTAATTTCTCTCGTTTACGAGGAGACGAGAAATGATGGAGGTAAATGAACTTACACCAACCTTAATCGTACCTGAAATGAAATACCTACTTGCAGGTACTTTTTCAGCTGGTTATTCGTCCGACGCCCATTGAGTCACCGCGAGTGCACGATCAGCTGACTCGTACACGCACAGCGGTGTCGCTTTACGTCATCGACGAGCGCATCGCGTAAAATCTTGCGTTTATGAATGAAATAGTGAAACCGCTACTAAGATTTAACTCGAATGACAGAATAAAAGTGATAAATTTCTAACTTCTTTATTTGATGTCTTAAAAAAACAATAACTATGCTAATAATAACTATTACTCGACTGGAGTTACTATGTTTCGGCTCCAGAACGATGTAAAAGTATTCGTGTATATAAAAATATACATGAAGATCTTAAAGTTTTTTCAGAAACTATTTATAAATATTCTTCAATTATTTCTAAAATACCGAAATTAATATAAATTACATTCATTAATATCTAGTGGTCGAAATTCGACGGATTTTTTTTTGATAAATATTATTTTGATTTTATATTATGCCTAAATAATGTATATATATAAAAATATATATGAAGGTCTTAAAGTTTTTTCAGAAACTATTTATAAATATTCTTCAATTATTTCTAAAATACCGAATTTTAAGACTAATATGATAACTGATACTTTTTCATAGACAACTGGGCATACAATTTTTCAAGAAAACAACATCTATGAGTAAAGCGACTAATAATTCATTCGAAAATATTAGGAATTTTTAGGGTTCCGTAGTCAACGAGGAAAGGAACCCTTATAGTTTCGCCATGTCCGTCTGTCTGTCCGCAGCCTAGCTCAAAGACTCTTAGTACTAGAAAACTGTAATTTGGCATGAATATACAGATTGGTTACGCCGACAAAGTGGTAAAATAAATCTCGAAAAGTATTTTTTTAGAGTATCTCCTGTACCTACACGTAAAGTGCGGATTTCTTTTTCTCGCGTACCCCATAAGTGTGGTATGTCGTTGGATAGGTCTTTAAATAAATATGCGCTTTTTTTATTATTTTTTCGATTAAGGGATTCGTTTGTGAAATATTAAGCTTTATAGTGCTAATTTATGTTAGACTCAAGTGTCCCCCCCTCTACCAGCTAAACGGTTGTGTTTAGGTGTGTGAAAATTCACGGTGGTAGTATGTATAACGAAATTAAAAGTAAAATTATCACAGCTAAGTAGGCTTTAGAAGTTTACGAGTAATAGTCGATCAACTTATCTAATATTTAACAAGAATCCTTAAATATTTCACAAGTTATTATGCCTTTGAGGAGTGGCTAGAGAGGCGCCACGGCGCCCTCACCTTCCGCCTGACGCAGGTCCTCACCGGACACGGTTGTTTCGGGAGGTTCCTGCACCGAATCGGGCGGGAGGAAACGCCCGGGTGTTTCCATTGTGAGGATCGTCCGGAGGACACGGTGCAGCACACTGTGGTGGCCTGCCCTGCTTGGGCGGAGCAGCGCCGTGTCCTCGTAGAGGCGATTGGCGGCGGCGACCTCTCGCGCCCGGCCCTGGTTCAAGCCATGGTCCGGAGCGAGAGGGAATGGGAAGCCGTCACCTCCTTCTGCGAAGCAGTCATGCTAGTGAAGGAGGTGGCGGAACGTGAGAGGGAAAGAGCCTCACGTCCCAGCCGCCGCGGGAGACGCCCTGGGCGTCGGGGGTCACGTGGTGGCCCCCGGCCACCGTAGGCGCGGGCCTGTGGACGGCGAGTTATGGGCTAGCTCGCCGTCCGGCCGTCTTATGACGACAGGCCGTGTCGACGGCGCGTTCGTGTTCCACGCGCGCCTCAAAGAGATGTCAGCAACCACGCAGGGGTCCGCACGGGCCGATGCCTGCCAGGGCTGCGGGACTGTTCGAAAGAGATACCGCGGCCCTGGAACACAAAGGGCAAAGAAGGAACATGGATGGGTTTTAGTCAGTACAAGTCTGACACTCCCTTCCGCTCCGCCCAGAGCCATTTGATGATTTCCCATCCTAAAAAAAAAAAAGAAAAAAGTTATTATGCCTCATTAGCTAGCTACTAAAATGAGAAGATATTTGACTAACAATTTGTAGATTGACTTTTATAAAAACATTCTGAAAAAAAAAATGCATTTTTTCATTGACTATTTTCTGATAATAATTGCGAAATTATTTTAGTCACTCATGAATGTGGTTGTTGAATATTCTTACGTCAAGTTATCCGTGAAAAAGTATCACTTACCAATGACTAAGAAAGAGAAGTCTTAGTCTTACTAAGACGTGGCCTAAAATCTCACGTGATTAAAGGATTACCCCAATATACATATTTTTAATTTTTTCCTCGAGCTATAAATATAATTCTTTAATAAATAAAAAGTTAGTTTTTTATACAATATGATTAACAATCCTTGTAGGATCAGAAAGAGCAAAACAGGTTTAACAACAACGCGACGTACAACACCATGAAACATTATTTTCATTTAACATGAAAGTTAACATATTAATGAATTTTAACATAAATCACCGTACCAAGCATCTGCATCTGAAGGATTTAGAAGTAGCAGCTTTGGCTGCGGAAGCGATAGCGGGGGTCATGGGTCCGGATCACGGAAGCTTTTGCGGCGAGACCGACGAGGCGTAATGTTAATAGTAACTACCGGGCTGGATCTGCAACACACATGCTATCTTATTACATACCTATATTATGATTATAATATCACGCCTGTAATTCATGAAGGCATAGGTAGAAGTGCATCTAATATTACACCCACATTTCGTTATGTCTAACTCCTGTATAATAAGGCCTGCTACCCTATTATGTTGTAAGCCCTTAAGGGTGCTACTGAAATATTCCTGACCGATAACCCAACAACACTTTGGCCGACCTGAGAATCGAACTCAGGTCATCCAGCAGGCGCGCTTGCGATCACCTAGAGACCAGCGAGGCAGTGTACGTAATTTATGGACGAGGATTTCTTGTATTAGATACTTACGATGAGCCCAGTGACCGGACCGAAAACAGCGCCCTGGGGTGCTCCAGGGCCAGGGTTCTAAACATATAATGAGAACAAGTTAGGATAGGTAAGTACAAAATGTAAACGAATATGAAATCTACTGTTCTTTAAGTAACATCTAATTTACTTCTGGACATCACTGTTTAAATGACATTGATTTTTATTGCATGTACAATAAGGCTGCTGTACTGTTGCTGCAGACACTGTTGCTGACAAATCTGTCAAATAACAGTGTTCTTTATTGTCATCAACATAATGTGGTATTTGGTTTATTGTTACATTAGGATTATTGACCCCACCAAATAATTGATATACTTTTATCAACTGTCAAAACGCGTTTCCTCCCTAGATTATGTATGGCAATAGCAACCTGTGACGTCACTTATTTGTCAACTCAATGATTCAACTATTTATTGATTTAAAAGCTACTAAAATACTAATTTGAAAATTAATCGGGATTTAAAATAATAATTTTTAGAGAAGTTGTGTTGTGGAATAAGTGGTTAATGGTGTCAAATATCCACTTATTAGTTAATACTTACCGCGTTTGGGAATTCATCGAGTCACGACGATGCCGCCTGCAAAAATACAAAATAATTTGTAGTCGATGTCAATTACACAAAAACTCTCATCCAGTTGTTACCAGGCACCCTGCGAAGATTGTTGCATCAGTAGTACATCGTTAAATCTTTGTTTAGTGTTAGCTGTTGCCTGCGCGTGCGACATCGTCCGCGTGTAATTATTTTAAAAATATAACGTCCCCATTTGAATCGGATTTTGTTAACAATTTCATGTTTTTTTTTTGCACGGAACCTTAATCTATTTTCATAGATAAAGGTAAGACCCAAGTTACTCATAACATCAGTTACTGTCAGTACAAGTTTCGTCAAAAGTCGGAGATTAGCCGCAACAAGCTTCCCCCGATTCCTCAAAATGGAACAAAATAGGGTTGTGAAGATGTTTCTGTGATGATCGATTGTTAGGTGAAAATTAAGTCGAGTTTTTGATAATGTACAGACGGCACATCAAGCTACTTCAATCTCAAAGAAGAACAGGCAAAAAAAACCCAGACCCGACAGAAAAGTAACATACCTCAGTTTTTTTGTTATTATTTATATAATCATATTATATAGTTTTTATATTCGAAATCAATGGCTAACACCAAAATATTGCCTTATGTTTTTGTTCAGGCTTTACACTAAAAAAGTACAAAATGCCTACGTATCTACACAATTCGTAAATATATATAACTAAATGACGTAGAAAAGTAAGTAGTTATGGGATGTATTAAAAAAAAATAATAATGTTCGTATAGGAAGTTATTTGTGTGATCGGAACATACAACGCCCTAATCTACTGGCCGAGTATGTGGAGGAGAACAATCTGAATAGACATAGAGTGACGTTTCGCAGAATGACTGCAAATGATCCCGAATTTGAACATTTTCCCCAACTAACAATTGAAGACATAATTAAATTCTCAATTGGTACATATCATGTGCGGTTAGCACGGTCGTACTGTAGTGAGCATTTGAAAGCCACGGGAGTATATAATATGGAAATATATAGACATCCGGCGGCAATAGAAGGCAGAAATAATAATATTTTAATCAGGTGCAGAATTCATTCACGACATGTTACAACAAAAATATATTATACTTATATTATGTTTGATGAAAATGTAAATGGAATAAACGCAATTACAGAATATTACTGCTCATGCTACCATGGCAAAAGGACATTGGGAAGTTGCGCACACATCATTAGTGTTGTATATTACCTAGGGTGGGCTAGACATCGAGATCACTTTGACCACCCCGCACTGGGTATGGATTATGTTTTAAGGGACATAGAAATACAATAAAACTTTATTTCGACATATTGGTTTTATTTTTGGTAGAACCCCGTTGATAGCTACCTAAATCACTGATCTACGATCAGATCATTCTTTTCGATTATTCCACTAATACCGGCTGCGTTAAAAATAAAAATACGAATACCTGTTATCGTAACGGTGATTAATGAACTTTTTAGTTCTCTAATCACCGATATAAGCTCGAACTGGCGTCAACGAATTAGTGGAATAATCCGATCTGAATCATCGAATATGACGATTTTAATTAATCCTAAGTTGAGGGCGAATCCAGAAGGGCATGCTCTGACCCCAGTACCAGAGGCAAAAAGGAACGGGGTGGAATTTTTTAGTCAGTAAGAGTCTGACACGCCCTCTCGCTCCACCCAAGGGCGAGAGATGTCATTAGATGATTTTAAACCACCTTAAAAAAAAAATCCTAAGTTGAATGTTGTACTCGGAGTTCAAAAATTATATAATACAGCTGTATCTCCAGGTCTCCTGGATACATCCCATAACTATTTATCGTCATTTAGTTACATACACTACGAATTGTGTAGATAAGTAGGCATTTTGTATTTTTTTAGTGTAAACCCTGAACAAAAACATAAGGCAACATTTTGGTGTTAGCCATTGATTTCGAATATAAAAACTATATAATATGATTATATAAATAATAACAAAAAAACTGAGATATGTCACTTTTCTGTCGGGTCTGGGTTTTTTTTATTTGGGACGTGACCGTTCTTCTTTATATAAGAGATTTTCAACTGTACCGCTAAAGCATTAGGTTTAAGGTTGATTGGAAAAAAAATACAGTTTCGGGTAGCTTGACGTGCTGGCGTCTGTACATCGAGTTAAAAGGGTCTAAGTAGAGAAATAATTAAAAAAATCTCTGACTTTTTGTGTTTTCTTAACCGGG
Source organism: Noctua fimbriata (assembly GCA_905163415.1). Taxonomy (NCBI): domain Eukaryota; kingdom Metazoa; phylum Arthropoda; class Insecta; order Lepidoptera; family Noctuidae; genus Noctua; species Noctua fimbriata. The sequence goes on from CAJHZP010000005.1 coordinate 964,474, forward strand.
TATTTCAGGGACTGTCCTCAATCTATTCTTTCTTTTTTTAAAGAACGAAAATGTGTTATCGTGTGGTTCGTGAGACTAATGAAAAGTAAAAAAAATACGAGAATAAAAATAAAAAAGAAGATAAATATTATGAATTGTTTGTATGGAAGTTTGCAATTTGTTCGGAGGAAATCTGACTTACAAACTTTAGCAACAATCGTGAGTTGATGGTTAAACGTGCTTTCCGAGACACAGTTTGAATCGTCACCCTACCATGGCTAGGATCGCTTAAATGACTGAAAGTATTAGTGGACACACTAAACGCGTTTTTAATATGTACTTATTAGGTTATTATTGTTCAAGAATATTTTTGTCTATGGGCCTCAGTTGCCTGATATTTAAAATGATTAAGTATTATTTTCTTTACAGATTTTATACATTTTTAAATATTTCTCAAAAAAACTATATAAAAAATTGTAGCCCACTGGTATCAGGAACAGGGTCTAAGCTACCGGGGGCGGTCAGCGCGTCAGAGCGAGGAACCACCTAACAATACGAGCCGTGTCCAGGAGTACCACTTTCTGAATCAAGCCCTTGATACAGGTGCCTAACGAGAGCCTCCTCGGGTATTGGTCGAGGCTCTTGGCAATTAAGCCACTGGCTGAAACGACTATCTGCACAATGATCACTGAGCTCACATCCCACATGTCGACAACCTCGTAAGCCAAGTCAAGATACCTGATTTGCAAATCTTTCACGGCTTTCAAGAGCTTCTCGTGCGGAACCGTTATGTCAACAATCATCGCTTTACGAGTCGCGAGACTAAGCGGACGTGTTTTATTTTATTATTTTGTACTTGCTAAAATGAAATATCTATAAATAATTACGATAAAATATATCAATATGTCGAAGCGTCGACGCATATCAGTCGGTCTGGATCAGCGCCATCTATCTCTCACTGGAGGAACTATGTAGTTAGATTTGACAACTAATGTTTGGGAACGTCAAGTAATAACTTGGGGATGGTTAGCGTGGAGTAATGGCGACACTGAGCGAATAATCGAGTCAAATGTCGATCCGGAAGTGTAATCAGGTATTCGACACTGACAGGTACTGACGTTGACAGGTAGGTTGGCTAACCTGTAACGGGGGTAGTACACGTGTGCGGTGACAGTTGAGAGAGGACACTTTGAATCGGTCCGGCAGTCTGGGTAGACGTTCGTTACTCCGCGCTAAACTTCCCGCGTTCCTAAATTCTTAATCGAGCCATATCTGAGGCATCCTTGATTATTTTGTATTGAGTGCGTGTTAGCAAGTAATTAAAAGTGTAAACGAAGGTTTTGTGAGTTTTATTTCCGATGTCGCGACCCACTGATAACGAACCTCCGTCATCAGAAGTGAGATTGGACCACGACGACCCACGTGTTCAAAATGAAGACGTTAGCGACGAAAACTGGATGCGTTTGTTGGAACAACAGAACCGCAATTTTCTGACGCTGATTCAAGCCATGAAAACACCCACTACGTCGTCACATGGCTTTCGTTTACCGGATTTCGATCCTGAGAAACAAGATGTGGATGCACGTGCTTGGGTGATCACTGCAGAGATGTGCTTGACGGACCAAGACCAACATGGCGCCCCGCTTATGGTCGCTCTAAGCCGCGCCTTGAAGGGATGAGCTTCTACCTGGCTATCTACCGTGTCGTTTCCTGGGATGACGTGGACCGATTTTAAGCGACTTTTTATTGCAAGGTATGATAATTCCACTACTATTGCTTCGTTTCTGATTGATTTGCAAAGTAGCAGGCCCAAAGAAAACGAGTGTCTTGTTTCCTACGCTGCTAGTTTAATGACATTGATCATGGCGAGATGGAATGGCCTTAGTACCGAACATTTGGCTATTGCTACTATATTGGCTCACATTTCTCAATTCGATCCCCGTGTGCAACGTCTATCTTTCACGACCGATATTCAGACACGTGGCTAGCTGTTGGTGATTCTTAGAGGTCTTCGAAATAAAAAATAGCGGACTGTAATTATATAGGTAGGTATATTGGTAATAATGGATATTAAGAACGCGCGCTTCTGATCCGTGTCGAATGAGTGAAATGGTGGAGGTACGGCGGCGGCGTCGGCGGCACTCGGCACCTCGTCCCCCGCTCCCCGCTCGCCGCTGTCGCCCTCCGGTCACAGTGTCTCACGGTGATACGTTTTATCTCCAACATACTCCCCGGGTTGAAGTAGGCAGCTGATTCAACAAGCAGGTTCTGGAAGGGGACAAATGTTATTAAACGCCCTTCGAATAATGGTTCCTCCTTTGATCCTTATATCGGCGACTCGAGCGACTTGATCCTGAGCTCCTGGGAAAACGGCCACACAGCGACCCAGGGCCCAACGTAAGGGAGGTAGCGCTTTGTCCTTTATAAGGACTAAGGAACCCAATTTGAGTTCGCTTGATGCAGTAGGCCACTTCGTCTTTTGCTGCAGAGTGGTGACGTACTCGTTGGAGAATCGTTTCCAGAAGTGTTGTTTGACGAACTCGATTCGTTTGTATCGCTCAAGGCTTGTTATTCTTTCTGTCAGCTGTGGATGTGGAACTGACACAAGTGATCGTCCTATTAGGAAGTGAGCGGGAGTTAAAGGTGTAAAGTCTGTAGGATCAGAGTTTAAGGCGGTTATTGGACGAGAATTAAGGATGGCTTCCACTTGAGTCAGACAAGTGTGCATTTCCTCATACGTGAAATGCGTAAGTTGGAGAAGCCTACGAAGATGATATTTAGTGGAACGGACTGCAGATTCAGCCATACCATTGAAATGGGGGGTGTAGCTCGGAATGAAGAGGAAGTCTATACCCTCTTGGGCGACTTCAGAACTAATTTTGGAACTTGAGTCCTGTAAGAAGCGATGCAACTCGTTACATGTACCTACAAAATTAGTCCCATTGTCGGAGGTTATACTTTGACGCTTCACTCGACGAGCCACAAACCGGATAAAGCAGCCATGTATTCCTCTTTAGTAAGATCTGTGACGAGTTCTAAATGCACGGCTTTTGTAGCTAAACAGACAAAAATGGACAAGTAAGATTTAATCAGTTGGCAACCTCGACCTTTACGGTTAGCTATCTTAACTGGGCCTGCATAATCCACCGAACAATGTAAAAAAGGGAATTCCAGTGTAGTTCTGGATTCAGGTAATTGCCCCATAATGGGCTGAACATTGCTGGCTTTAAATCTGAAACATTTTATGCAATCTTTCGTTACGGACTTAGACAGATTCCTTCCTCCTAAAGGCCAAAACGTTTGACGAATATTGGACAACAATAGCTGAGGTCCAGCATGTAAAAGTTTCAAGTGATGCATGTGAAATAAGATTTTCGTTAAATGATGTTTGCTACATAATAATATAGGATGCTTTGTGTCATAGCTATAAGGTGAATTATCAAGTCTACCGCCTACTCTCAAGATATCATTTAAATCTAAGAATGGAGTCAATGATATTAATTTATTTTTCTTTGGTAATGCGTGACCTGATTTTAAGATAAGATATTCATTTGGGAACATTTCTAAATGGCAATGTGTATAATAAAATTAAATGAATTTTGCAATTCTTCACAAGAAAGATGATCGTAGTATCTGTTTGTTTTGTTTTTACAGTTATGAATAAATCTGTTTATATACGCTACAACTCTTTGTAAACGTGTAAATTGTGAATATTTCAGAATAAGTTTTGTAAATAGTTTATCGTCGTCGTTCTTGCTAACGTCATTATTTATAACAAGACAAGGTCGAAGATCCGGTAGGTCCCGTTTCTGGGTTTCATTAGGCATTTGTGGCCAACAACGCTCCGATTCGAGCAAAAACGATGGGCCCGACCACCACAACGAGGCGTCGCTGATAATATCAGCCTTCACCCCGCGAGAAACGAGATCTGCCGGGTTCTCCTTGGACGGCACGTAGCTCCACATGTGACCGCTGGTGCTTTCCTTGATTTCATTTACACGATTACGTACGAATTGATTAAGTTGATTTGAAGGGGTGGATAACCACCCTAATACGATCGTGGAATCGCACCAAAAGCGACACATGTTTATGTTTAATGTTAGTGAATTTTGTACCTTAGTACACAGTCTTGCACCTAATAAGGCCCCACACAGCTCAAGACGTGGGATAGTTGTGGGTTTGATCGGTGCAACCTTGTTTTTCGAGACTAAGAGCTGAACACGCACAATCCCCGAGTTACTCACAGACCGAATGTAGACGCATGCCCCATACGCACTTTGAGAAGCATCTGTGAATATATGGATTTCAATTTTTACGCAAAGATCACTAAGAACCCAACGAGGTATTTGTAACTTATTAAGACAGAGTAATGTGTTAGCAAATGAAGACCAGAGATGTAAAATCTCTGACGAAACTTCTTCGTCCCAAGAGCATTTATTGACCCATAATTTCTGCATAATCAACTTAGCTTCGACAACGCATGGCCCTACAAGGCCTAATGGGTCGAATATTTGGCTTATAACGGAAAGAATATGACGTTTTGTAACCTTCTCATGAAGTGCAATGTTAATTGAGAAAGATAAGGTATCCTGCTGACAAAGCCAATATAAACCTAATGTTTTTGATGCTGCATTTATGTTGTTATCTGATAGATCTAAAACTGTATTTGAATCAATAATTTGATCTGAGAGTAGCTCGTTTAGAATTAATGCGTTATTCGATTTCCATTTGCGAATATTAAATTTTGCTAAGTTTAAGGTGGCAGTAATTCCCTTACATAACTCTATAGCTTCACTTACAGTACAAGCCCCGCTTAATAAATCGTCACAATAAAAGTCGTGAGCTATACTATATTTGACGTTATTATCGCTGACTGTGGATGCCAGGCTACTCAAACATTTTGTCGCGAGATATGGCGCTGATGCAGTCCCCTGACAAACTGTATTAAGTGTATAGGTTTTTAAGCGATCCGATGAATCATACCTAAATACAATTTGCTGTAACGAGCGTTGACTGGGTGCAATGTCAATAGATCTAAACATTTTTTCAATGTCTGCCGATACTACAAATTTATGCTGGCGGAATCTGAGGAGAATCGATATGAGATCGTCTTGGACTGTAGGACCGACCATCTGAATTTCATTGAAGGAAATTCCCGAAGTGGTGACGGCAGAAGCGTCAAAGACTGTACGCAACTTTGTTGTTGTACTGGACTCCCGAAGTACGCCATGATGAGGAAGGTAGTAGTTGGCATTGTCACTGTATGGAAAAAGAACTTTATTTTCAGTCATGTGACCTAGCTGCTCGTATTCTTTTAAATAGTTTATATATTTCTCCTTGAATATTGGCTCTCGTTCGAATTTTCGCTCTAGCGATAAAAAACGTCGCTTAGCCATTTCAAAAGAATCCCCTAAGAGCAGGGGATCTTGTTTTAGAGGAATGGTGACGACAAAGCGTCCGTCGTCATTACGAGTTGTGTTGACAGTAAAACTATTCTCACACGCACGTTCCTCTGCGGATTGAGAATGCTCATGAGAAACACTATCTACTTCCCAAAAACGAGTGAGATCAATATCAAGTTGACCTTGAGTAAAAAGACATTGACTAAATGTACTTTTCGGAAGTGAGATGTGACCAGTGACTATCCATCCGAACTCCGAACTACGCAACATGGGTAGATGCTTGCCTAAGCTAATCTTTTTGTTACCTAGAATATCCCAGAAGATGTCTGCCCCGATAAGTAGATCGACCTTAGAAGGAATATTATAAGTGGGGTCAGATAGACATAAGCCTGATGGGATTTGAATGTGTCGTGTGTCAATGTACGTGATTGGCACTGCTGTGGTGACGTTGGTAAACACATAACAATCAATGTTATTCCTATAGCTAGAATTCAATGACTCAATTGTGAGATTGCAAGACTGTGTACTATGGGATACATGATTATTAAAACCTGATACCGTGGAGCTCACGTTCCGCCTCGGCAAACCCAGCTTACTGCAGAAAGCTTCGGAAACGATATTTATTCCGCTACTGTTGTCCAAGATCACCCTGGCGGTGTGTTTGTTGCCCTTGCCGTCAACCACTTTCACCAACGCTGTGGAAAGGAAAACACGCGTCGGAGTAGTAACCGGTAGAACATCAGTTGTCAATACAATATCTTTTGAAGAGGAAGATGACGAATCACTAGAAGCAGATTGCTCAGATTTTTCTAAGTGCAAAAGAGTGTTGTGCTTTTCATTGCAATATTTGCAGTGTGACAAAAAACATTTCTTTGCTACGTGACCGAAGCGCAAACAGTTCAAGCAAACCTTGAACTCCTTTACTTTAGCTATCCGAGATTCTACAGGAAGACTTCTAAACGATTCGCAATTAAACAGCTGATGTGACACATCGTCACATAATGGACATGATTTTCGTTTGTATTTTTTATCTTCATTTTTGCTATTAGTGCTATTATTATTATTTATTACTAAACTTTTCGCTTTTACGGGTTCTGATTTTGTTTTATTATTTTTATTATTCTCTTCTAAAGTTTCTATTATTTCGGCTCTTTTACTTAAAAATGTTATGAACTGTGATAGGGTTGGGGATGAATTCAATGTATTTCTATGTTCTTCCCACTCTCGACCCGTCACACTATCAAGTTTAGTTGACATCATATAAATTATGATCGTGTCCCAAACGGGTTCTTTCAATGATGTGAGAGCCCTGATGTTCTTGTTAGTTACATCAATAAGATTTTGAATCGACTTACATGTTTCTGATCTAATTGGTTCTACGTTAATCAAAGCCTGTAAGTGATTATTAACCAGTAAGCGACTGTTATCAAATCGCTCGCACAATAAGTCCCATGCAATTTTATAGTTGTTACCTTTAAAATCGATGTTTTTAATAATACAAGCGGCATTTCCTTTAAGAGAAGCACGTAAATAGTGGAACTTATTAATGTTATCTATGCAATCACTGTTATGTATAAGAGAAAGGAATGTGTCTTTGAATTCGAGCCAGTCTTGATAGCCGCCGCTGAAATGTGGTAAGTCAATTTTCGGTAGCCTAACCAAATTTCTCACTCGCCCACCTGATTCTGCATCGCTGAACTCCGCCACAGATCCGCTGCCCTTTCCTCCGGCAGCAAGCAGGCTCTTGGCCTTGGCCACCAGCGGGTAGTAGTCGTTGTCAAACTGCACACGCTCCGCGGGTACTTCTTCGGTTGGTGGCTCGTCAGATAGGATCTCGATATCAGTCTGTAACGTGTCGAATTCATCGCATAAGGGCTCAAATTTTCGTAAGCGACACTCTAAATCTATGATTTGTAACTGCGTTAAGGCTTTAGAAGTTTCAATTATTTTAATATGATTACCAAAAATAGTAATCTTTGATTTTATAGCTGAGCGTTTTTTAATTAAAGTTTTAAGTTCTGACATGATCACAAGCAAACCTCAAGTCGTGGTAATGGCAACAGCTGATTTAAAATAACAAGCTACTTGATGCACCGTAACACGTAGTAAATATATTATTATGTAAGCGACAATAAAGTTATAACCAGGTAGCTAAGCAAATTGAAATAAACAAGATGATTCATGCGATAGGCATTCAACGCTCGAGTTTTACGACTGCAATTAGCGAAAAAAGTTTCGAATAATTAATTTGTCTAAACTAAATATTATAGACAGCTCAGGTAATATTCTATGAATAGTAATGTATGAAGAATGCACAAAGTACTGACTCAAGTTTTAGCTAAATGTGTATGATACTGAGAAGGGAATATGAATTTGGCTAGCAATAAGAAGATGGAATAAGAGGAATAAATAGGAACGAACTCACAAGATGTCTTGTCCTTTTTCCAGTGACGAGACGGTTTGTTCGTCCTTCAAATCTCCTTCCTTGACCTTCTCGAAAGTTGTCGCGTAATGGCCGGCGCGTACGACTCGCCAAAGTTTCTTGCACGGAATAATGTCTAAATAAGCTTCAAGACGTCCTTATTATCCTTTTCCACGGTGAGAGGACCATTTGTTGGTGATTCTTAGAGGTCTTCGAAATAAAAAATAGCGGACTGTAATTATATAGGTAGGTATATTGGTAATAATGGATATTAAGAACGCGCGCTTCTGATCCGTGTCGAATGAGTGAAATGGTGGAGGTACGGCGGCGGCGTCGGCGGCACTCGGCACCTCGTCCCCCGCTCCCCGCTCGCCGCTGTCGCCCTCCGGTCACAGTGTCTCACGGTGATACGTTTTATCTCCAACACTAGCTACAGCAAGAGCTGCAAGCGGTTTCTTTTATGAAGAGAAAGCTACCTAGCGATGACTGTGATGCCCCTGAAAAGTGGTACAAAGCGAATAGTACTGTGAAGCCTCTGAAGTGTTTTATCTGCGGCAAGCTGGGTCACAAATCCGTGCACTGCTACCGCAAGGACGTGAAACAGGATACTCAAGCTACGCCGAAGCACCACAACCACGGCAATGGCAACGGAAGGGGTTCATCGACAACTGCGAAGTCTCATGCATCCGGGATCACCTGCTTCCACTGCCACGCGCAAGGCCACTACGCATTGAGCTGCCCACGGCGCAATGAGAGGAGCAGCGCCGACTCCGGGCCATCCAAGCCTGTCAATGAAAAGAGGGTTGACCTGTGCCTCCTGAACGCGCCTACTGGGACTCGACGTGACTCCGGTGAGCAATTTTCATTTCATTACGACTCTGGTGCAGAGTGTTCTTTAATTAAAGAATCTGTAGCCTGTAAATTTAAAGGAAAGCGTATTGATGAGACTGTGACTATGACTGGGATAGGGCAGACTTCCGTTAACTCTACGATACTGATTTTGGCTTTGGTAGAGATCGATGACATTAGTATTGAGATTTGTTTTCATGTATTGCCTGATCATTTTCTACGTTATTAGATTCTAGAACATGGTTTGACTGTTCAGATGACTACTGACCGAATTAAGATCTTTAGGTATCCTTTTATTGCTTCTTGTGAGGTAGAGCGAACTCCTGAAATTGACTGGAACTCTATCGATACTGATGTACCGGCGGAACGTAGAGCAGAGTTAGTGAGTATCTTGCAGTCCTTCGAGAAGTCTTTCACTACAGGTATACCTACCGCGTCAGCCGACACGGAACCGATGAAGATTCGTCTTAACCCGCGTAAGATCGAGGCATTGACGGCTCTACCACGCCTGAGACTGTGACACAGTTACGGCAATTTATCGGTTTGGCATCCTACTTTCGCCAGTTCGTGGCACGGTTCTCACAGATGATGGTGCCGTTATATGCTCTGACTTCTGGGAATGGTAAGTTGACCTAGAACCCGGAACACGAGGAAGTTAGGCAGAAGACTGTAGCCGCTCTCACAAATGAGCCAGTGCTCATGATTCACGACCCCGGTGCTGAAACTGAAGTCCACACGGATGCCAGTGCCATTGGCTACGGTGCGGTCTTACTGCAAAGAAAAGAAGGCAAGCTACATCCAGTCGCCTATTACAGTAAGCGAACGTCTGATGCTGAATCGAGGTACCACTCATATGAACTTGAGACCCTCGCGGTGGTCAATGCTGTAAAGCATTTCAGGTGTTATCTCCATGGTCGCAAGTTCAGAGTAGTCACCGATTGTAATTCTCTGCAGTCCACGCGCAAGAATTTGGACCTGACGCCGCGTGTTCACCGATGGTGGGCCTTTCTGCAAGGGTTTGATTTTGACATCGTCCATCGTGAAGGTAAGCACATGTGCCACGCTGACTTCTGCTCCAGGAACCCGTTACCGCAACATGATACTAAAAATAAGGTTAGTGAGAAGGTAGTACAAAAGGAGGTAAACCTCGCAGAGCTTTCACAGAATTGGCTGATGATGGAACAGCAACGGGACTCTGAAATTTTAAAGCTCTTGACTGACATCGATAACAATGAGCTCCCTTTTTTTTTTTTTTTTTTTTTTAGGATGGGAAATCATCAAATGACCCCCCCCGCTCTGGGCGGAGCGGAAGGGAGTGTCAGACTTGTACTGACTAAAACCCATCCATGTTCCTTCTTTGCCCTTTGTGTTCCAGGGCCGCGGTATCTCTTTCGAACAGTCCCGCAGCCCTGGCAGGCATCGGCCCGTGCGGACCCCTGCTGATGTTGCCAAAACTTACGAGCGACGAGCTGGTGTCCTGCACCGAAAAGTGCAACGAAATGGTAAGAATCGTTGGTTACCTATTGTTCCCCGTTCATTTCGCTGGTCCGTGGTTAATAACGTCCACGAGGGATTGTTGTATTTGGGATGGGAGAAAACGCTGGAAAAACTCTACGACCTCTACTGGTTCGAGAACATGTCGAAGTTTGTGAGGAAATTCGTAGAGAACTGCGTGACCTGTAAGATCTCAAAGTCACACACAGGTAAGACCCAGGCGGAGATGCACCCAATCCCAAAGGTAGCTATACCATGGCACATACTGCACGTCGATGCTACCGGGAAGCTGAGTGGCAAAAACGACAAAAAGGAGTAAGTTTTCGTTCTGATAGACGCCTTCACCAAGTTCGTTATGCTGCATCACACCCTACACATTGATACAGCAAGCAGCATCAAAGCGCTGAAGGTTAGTGTCGCTTCTAGCATCTTCGGTGCTCCATCGCGCTTGATCGCCGACCAAGGACGCTGCTTTGCCAGCAAGGAGTTCAGGGAGTACTGTGCCTCAGTTAATATCAAGCTGCACTTGATCGCTACAGGTAGTTCTCGTGCCAACGGACAGGTTGAACGAGTAATGAGCACGCTCAAAAACATGCTCACTGCTGTAGAGACAAGCAGTCGTTCGTGGCAAGATGCGTTGCCCGACGTTCAGCTTGCTCTCAACTGCACTGTAAGTAGAGTCACGAAAGCTAGTCCTCTTGAGCTGCTGATTTGTAAGGCTGCTAGACCCATTGATATTATGACGGCAAATGATGAAGAGGCTCAAGTTGACATCGTTGAGGTGAGGAAGATGGCTGTAGAGAACATGGAGAAAGCTTCTGCCTATGACAAGAAACGTTTTGACTCTACAAAGGCTAAGGTACAATCATTCTCTGTAGGTGACTTTGTTTTGCTGCAAAATGAGGAGCGAAACCAGACGAAACTTGACCCGAAATACAGGGGACCGTTCAGGGTGATCAAGGTTCTTGATGGTGACCGTTATGTTTTGAAGTCCCTTTCTTCCGCCCGGACGTACAAGTACGCACATGACCGACTGCGAAAAATAACTGACGTTGACATGCACGTAGGTGACAATGACGAGACTAGCCATGACGAAAATGATAACGCTGACAAGACTGGTTGAATACTAAGTAGTCAACTTAACATTTAAAGTACCTAGCATAGTAAGAGTTTTCTTATAATCTGTAACGTTAGAGGAAAAATGAAGTAACATGTTGAACAAACCTACTTTAAAAATTATTTTGATAAAGGCTCGAAATGATTGTCTTGATGGTGTTGTGTTTGTAACCGGATGGAGGTTACATGTGGAGGTGACCGGATAGAGGTTGCCTGTTGTGTTTGTAACCGGATGGAGGTTACATGTGGAGGTAACCGGATAGAGGTTACGTGTTGAAGACCGGATGGAGGTCGATTAGTTTGATGCTTATGACCGGATGGAGGTTATAAGTGTGATGTTGAAGACCGGATGGAGGTCGATTGGTTTGATGCTTATGACCGGATGGAGGTTATAAGTGTGATGTTGAAGACCGGATGGAGGTCAGAGTATGAGCACTGCAATATTTTAATGAGTTTCCTATTATTTGAATGAGTATGGGTGTTGTTCGACATGTCAGCTTTGAGAGAAAGAGTTTGTTATGATTTTCATTAGAACCTGTAATGATTTTGATCAGAATACGTTTTATTCCCCACCCGCTTGGGCCAGGAATGGCCGAACGACTAGTACGAGTACTGTCCGAGAATTTTCTTTCATTTCAGGTACTCCACACGAGGACGTGTGATCATCAGGACGGCCGTGTCGAAGCGTCGACGCATATCAGTCGGTCTTGATCAGCGCCATCTATCTCTCACTGGAGGAACTATGTAGTTAGATTTGACAACTAATGTTTGGGAACGTCAAGTAATAACTTGGGGATGGTTAGCGTGGAGTAATGGCGACACTGAGCGAATAATCGAGTCAAATGTCGATCCGGAAGTGTAATCAGGTATTCGACACTGACAGGTACTGACGTTGACAGGTAGGTTGGCTAACCTGTAACGGGGGTAGTACACGTGTGCGGTGACAGTTGAGAGAGGGCAGTTGGAATCGGTCCGGCAGTCTGGGTAGACGTTCGTTACTCCGCGCTAAACTTCCCGCGTTCCTAAATTCTTAATCGAGCCATATCTGAGGCATCCTTGATTATTTTGTATTGAGTGCGTGTTAGCAAGTAATTAAAAGTGTAAACGAAGGTTTTGTGAGTTTTATTTCCGATGTCGCGACCCACTGATAACGAACCTCCGTCAAATAATTATTTGCGGCGTCAGTAAAATCAAAGTAAAAAGTGTGTCACGTATGACTAGTGCCATACCAACTATTAAGTGCATGATGTACTGAATTATATTTTATTTTCTATTGACAATAAATAAAGTGTTGCGGTTAGTATGTCTAACCCAGAATCGAGCCCGTTTGGTCGTAGCCAAATACTACGTAGAAGTCCTCCGCCAACGACTACCGACCAATTGCCCCCGAGTGCACCACCACCACCTCTACCAGCACCTGCGGAGAATGTTTTGCCGTATGATCTTGTCAGCACGCCTGAGATCCAGAAATGGTTATCATCTATAGATGTCATTCTCAGCGAAGTCTACACTATTGTTGGTGAAGGAAAAATGAACTCGGACCAGAAGCAACGTGTCTCAAACCTTTGCCGGAAGGTCCAAAGTGGGACTGCTCATATGGCTGTCCTTTACCAATCGGTGAAGCAGAAAATGATCCAGTCACACAGTACCGTGCAGCACCTACAGCTTCAGCAAAACATGGCACAGTCTCTGCACCAGTTCAAAGAGGTTATTGAGTCGAAGCTGAACCCGTCCAACAATTCCTATGCTAGCATGGTGAAGAAAGGCTCCGACAATTTCGTCCGTCCTGCAAACCTGAGTTCGATCGCCATTTATCCCAGCGATAAGACTAAAACAAGTGACGACACCAAGTCACTTGTTCAAAAGTTAATATCACCCGAAGAACTAAAACTCCATGTCCGTGGCCTGAAAAAAGTGAAAAATGGGGGAGTGCTGATTAGCACTGAAAATAAAGGCGATATAGATAAATTGAAAAATTCGGAGAAGATATTTACCTCGGGCCTAACAATCGAAGAACCATCTAAACGTCGCCCTAGGGTTACTGTCATTGGTGTTATCGTAGCTCTTACTGAGAAGGAGGTCTTCGACTGTATTTACGAGCAAAACTTATCAGACAAATTGCCGAATACAAATCGTGAATCCTTCCTTGAGACCATTAAATTAAGCCATAAATCGGGTAAGAAAGGCCTTCCTACCTGCAACTACATTCTGGAAGTACCCGCTGGCATAAGAAAAATGCTAATCAACCAAAGCAGAATTTTTATCAATTGGACTTCGTGCCCGGTGAGAGATTTTATAATAGTCACCAGGTGCTATAACTGCCAGCAGTTCGGCCACGCAGCTAAGTTTTGCCGTGAAACTAGTCCTACTTGCAACCACTGTGCAGAGACGGGACACTCTGTGAAGGACTGCAGCTGCAAATCTTCTCCCCCTCAGTGTGCGACGTGCAAAAGATTCAAGAGGAAATGTGACCATCCAACCGGTGATGTAAGTTGCCCGGCACGTAAGCATGCAGAGACCAACTATATTAACTCCATAGACTATGAGGGCGCCTAAGAGCGCCACAGAATATTGTATTTAGTAGGCACAAACAGGTAGCTCATCCCTTATTTGTATTTCTTTTTAGTTTGTAATTATCATGAGCAATCAGCTTATCAGTGATCTAGATAGTTTTACTGTGTCTGAATCTAAAGTCTGCAATGTTGAGGACTGTAAACACCTTCGTTCTAGTGACAAAACGCTTACCTTACTTACACAAAATATTCGCAGCATAAACCGAAACATGGACGGTTTTGAAGTGTTATTACAAAGTCTTGACATAAGCTGCGATATTATCGTACTAACAGAATGTTGGCTGTCAAAACAGACAGTCAACTTACCATCTCTGAACGGTTTTTATTCATATAAAACAGACAGAAACACTAACCAAAACGACGGAGTAGTAGTTTATGTTAAAAATAATTTGCGAACTACCAAAGAAGAACCACTATCCCAAGATAGTAACTACTTAATCATTAAAATTATTCCCGATACAGTAGTCATGTCTATTTATAGGCCACCCTCTCATAATATCGACAGATTTTTAGACTCACTTGACACAAACTTAAAAAACATAAGTACTTTCAAAAACATAATACTTTTAGGAGACATCAACATTTCCTCCGGGAATCCCGATACCCATACACATAATTATCTAAATATTTGTGCATTTCATGGACTTTTACCAGCTCACTATTACCCCACGCATCAAAGCGGTTCTTGCTTAGACCATATCATTCTAAAATCAAAAAAATCATCCAAAGCATTGGTTACTAACTCTTCGCTTACCAATCATCAAACTGTTTTACTAACAATGCAAATAAACTCACCTAGAAAAAACTGCGAGCGTAGCTTCATTAAAGTCAACATGACAAACCTTGAAAGTGACATACGCGGCATAAATTTTAACCGTATTTATGATTCTGTTGATGCAAATATTTCTTTACAATATTTCATTAATTTTTACAATATGCAATAAGGAAAAACTCTTTCACTAAGACAATCCCTAGAAAGTATAGTTGTATTAAACCTTGGATCATACCCGGTCTCGTTCGTTGTATAAGACACAGAGACAAACTTCACCTAAAATCCAAACTTGCACCTGATGACGTAATACTTTCTGTTACCTATAAAAGATATCGAAACTTCTGTAATAATCTTTTGAAAAAACTAAAAAATCAGTACGAAAAACATGAACTACAGAAGGCGGGAAAAAATAGTAAACTTGTGTGGAAATTCATAAAAACCAATACATTAAGGTCGAAAAATTCCGAACCTCCGCTTGATTTACTGTCAATAGAAATAAGCCCAGCGGAATCAACATATAGGGTAAACCACTATTTTGTCAACGTTGGAAAGAACTTGGCTGAAAAATCCTTAAATATTGGTCGTTCTCCCACGCAAATCCCAACTAGGACATCTTCCACATTAAATTCTTTTGTTATACTAGATACTGACGTCAACGAAGTTATTAGAATAATAGACGGGTTAAAGGATGTCTGCGCAACTGGGTGGGATGATATACCCAATAATATACTTAAAAGATTTAAATACCTACTGGCCCCTCCGCTGACCCACATTTTTCAGCTATGTTTATCTAAAGGGATATTTCCAAAATTGCTAAAAAAGTCAGTGGTAACACCTATTTTCAAGTCTGGAGACAAAATGAGTGTGAATAACTACAGACCCATTTCAGTGCTAACGGGCCTATCAAAAATTTTAGAAAAAATCATTAACAGTAGATTGATAAAATATCTGGAAGATAATAAACTACTTTCAGAAAATCAGTTTGGGTTTAGGCCTAAAAAATCATCAAGCCAAGCAGTAAACAAATTGACTAACTACATTTCTACAAATCTGGATAGTGGAATGCATACAGTTGGAATCTTTCTAGACCTTGCCAAGGCCTTCGACACTATTTCTTGCAGTACTCTTTTGCAGAAGCTTGAAGCACTTGGAATAAGAGGAACACAGCTTCTACTATTGTCAGAATATCTAAGCAATCGACAGCAATCTGTAAAAATTGGCCCGCATACAAGTTCTGACCTTTCTAATACTTGTTTTGGAATTCCACAAGGCAGTATTCTAGGCCCTACATTATTTTTAATCTATATTAATGACCTATGCTGCCTGCCACTCCAAAATGGTATTATTATGTCTTATGCGGATGATACTGTTTTATTGTTTGCAGCTAAATCAAGAGCTGAGGCCTATGAACATGCTCAGAATGGCTTCAACATTGTGTCTAATTGGCTCCAGAGTAATCTTCTTACACTAAATGCTGAAAAATCAAAATACATTTTATTTACAATGAGGAATACTAACACACCGCTTACTAACCTAAACATTTACGCGCATAACTGTAGCACGTACGCTGACACTGCATGTTCTTGCCCTACTTTAGATAAAGCTGACCACTTGAAATATCTAGGTGTCACTATTGACTCCAATCTAAATTTCCGTAAACATATCGAGTTACTGTGTACTAGAGTGCGCAAACTAATATACGTTTTTAAGAATTTACGTAATGTAGCTAACTATAATTTGATAAAACAGATTTATTTAGCGTTGTGTCAGTCTATCCTAACATATTGTATTACATCCTGGGGTGGTGCGGGAAATTCAATTCTTCTCCCTCTAGAACGTGCTCAAAGAGCAATTCTAAAAGGTGCTACCTTCCGTCCTTTTAGATTCCCTACACACCAGCTCTACAAAGCGTGTAATGTACTTACAGTACGGTCTAGGTCTCAGATCATTAATGGTACGGTGCAGGTTATTTACGAATGTATATGAACTATTATTTTCCGCTATATTATTATTGTAGAAATCGCCTGGTAATCTTAACTTTGTACCATACGTTAATTCCGAAGTGCTGACGCCTGTATCTGTGCGCGGCACTGCGCGAAGTCCAAACATAGTAGGCAATTCTTTGTACCAATTTAAATTATTATTTAACCTAGCTCTTAACGCTGCCTTTAATGTTCTATGCCACCTTTCTATTATCCCATTACTTTGAGGATGATAAGCGTTTGTGCGCAGTTTTTGTATCCCTAATAACTTTGTGAGGTGAGTAAATAAAGAGCTTTCGAATTGTCTTCCTTGATCAGTCGTAATGCGACGAGGACAACCGAATCGCGTAATCCAGTTGTCGTAAACGTTTTTGGCCACGGTTTCTGCCGTGATGTCTTGCAAAGGTATTGCTTCTGGCCAATTGGTAGCTCTATCTATCATAGTTAGTAAGTATTTATAGCCTTCCGGTGTAGTAGGTAATGGACCAACGAGATCAAGATGTATGTGCTCAAACCTTTGACTTGGCGAATATCGTCCTATTTCTGACATCGTATGGCGATGGACTTTTGACTTTTGACAAGGAATGCAAGTTTTTGTCCATGCCGAAATGTCTTTATTCATTGATGGCCAATAGAATTTTTCTGTAATCATTTTCTTCGTGGTTCTGTTTCCTGGATGACTAATGTTATGTAATGATTCGAAAGCTAGTCTACGGAAATTATGTGTTAAATAGGGTCTGCTATTCTTATCTGATACGTGACAGATTAATGACTTTTCGCAATTTGGTAAGTAAATTTCCCTGAATTGCGAAGTGTCTTTTGTTTGTTGTATCAGTGATTGTAATTCCTTGTCCTTACTCTGTTAAAATGCTAATTCATTGTAATTAATACTAGTAGGACAGTTTATAGTTTCTATCCGAGATAACGCGTCTGCAACTATGTTACTTGACCCTGGTATGTGACGTATGTCTGTAGTGAACTCACTGATATAGGATAAATGTCTTGTTCGCCGTGGAATTTCTTTTTCAGTAGCTTTTTTGTGAAATGCAAAAGTTAATGGTTTATGGTCGGTATAAATAATTAGCGGACGCCCTCCAAACGTTTTTCGGAAATACTGAACTGACATGTAGATAGCTAATAATTCGCGATCATAAGTCGAATATTTCTTTTGTGCGTTCGTCATTTTTTTAGAAAAATAACCTAAGGTTCCCAGCGCTGATCTACTTTCTGTTGTAACACTGCGCCCACGCACGTACCTGATGCATCGGTCATGAGCGCGAGCGGGGTGTCGGGTAGCGGATGCGATAACGTGACTGCATTTTTAAGGCTGGTTTTACACCGTTCGAAATCTTTGTTTGCTGTGTGATATATACAAATAAACGTAGCAAGCAGCTCGACGGTTACGTCGTAAGGCAGTCCTGAACTAGCCCTTCTGGCGACTAGACGGAAAAACCCACCTAAAACATTAACCTAAACATTAACTTGTATTTAATTATAATGTTAAAACTTAATTAATGACTAAGTCCAAATCTATTTGTACTTAAATAGTAGACAGACATTTTAATTGAAAGCAAAATGTAAAACTATTGGTATAGTAATCTACTTTAAAATAATTAATTAACGTATTATAAATTCTAAGTACTGATAATTCTAAATATGTTAGTTGTACTTAGAATCTAATTATTTTATAAAAAGGAAGAGATGTGATATATACAAATAAACGTAGCAAGCAGCTCGACGGTTACGTCGTAAGGCAGTCCTGAACTAGCCCTTCTGGCGACTAGACGGTCCCTTCGAGTTGCACACTACTTACTGTTAATTGAGTGGTTTTAATCTAAACCCCACAAGCATAACAAGTGATTCTAGTGAACACCACATTGGCGACGAGTAAAAGCGCAGTAAGTGAAAATGTAACTCAAATTATATACATGCTTACGGAAATTGGTCAACAACAACAATATTATAATTTTATGGAGGTATTAAAAAAAAAAAAAAATATATATAATGCCTTGTGTTGTCGAGTAGTCGCAAAAGCGACTGCTAAACAAGTGGATTCGATTCCCAGGTCGGCCTAAATGTTATTGGTTTTCCATTTGGAATTTCTCAGTAGTCGGGGTGATAATATAACAAAATTAATGATTTTCAGTACCTACCTAATAATTATTATATTTTCTTGGATGGTTAGTAAAATAACTTAAATGTTCAACAAAATTTCAATTGTTTATTAAATGTTACTTTTATGTATGCATGCGCAATCTGCGTCGGCTATCTGCTGATGTGCTGCATAGACCGATGTAGGTACTGCGTAACATTTTGAAGTGTAAAGGTTTTTGCAAAAAACCAAAATACAAACAACATCATTTAACAAGTCACTAATACAGTAATACCTACATAATTAGTAAACAATATCGTGTGTGTGACGAATTCAATAACGGAATTATCCGTTTCTTCATTTTGACATTAAATACATAATGTTAAATATACATATTATATCCAAAACTCATCAAATACCGACCCTACGTAATGTTGACCAAATCCGTTCGCAAATAACATGTGCCTATCGAAAGAAATTTCGATCAAAAACTAATGTGCTTACGAGAACATTTTCCCGCAAATGTAACAAAAAAAAAAAATGCCCCTTCGACAACCTCGAAGTAATAGAGATAAATAAATATCACTATAACTGTTGGTGTTCACCACATGCTGTATCAGTCCAATTAATTTTTGATTTATCGTTACGCTTCGCGTTATGTAAATATTTATTTAGTTCTGTGTGAATTTCAGCGGCATTTGGAATATGTGACCTGTAAAAATTTATCATTCCGAGAAAGCGTCTCAGGTCTGATATCGTTTCTGGCTTAGGGTAATTTAAAATAGCTTCGACTTTTTCTTGCAATGGGCACACGCCCTTAACTGATACTTCATGCCCTAAGAACTCGATTTTCTCTTGACCGAACGTAGATTTGGAAACGTTAATTGTAATTCCTTTCTCATAATTTTTTTTAAGTATGGCTTGTAAATGTTTTTTATGCATTTCTATATTTTCGCTGGCAATTATTACGTCATCTAAGTAGGCAAAATAGAAATCCGATCCTAACAAAATAAAATCCTAAAGGTCGTCTGCAAATTTTAAATGCGACAGGTAAGCACCATTTATGTTAATACCGCAACAGTCCCAATTTAAACATTTCACGATGTCTTCGAGGACTGCTGTGAAAAGTTTCGGTGAAATGGTGTCGCCCTGTCGAACTCCCCGCTTGATCTGTACGAGTTTAGACAGGGTATGCATGTGAACCTGCAGAGTGGCCGAGGTGTATAATAATATTTAGAATACAATAACTTATTATAATAAATAATCAGTATATAATTAATTACTCAAGTCATTTTCAAACATAAATACTTGATAAACCAGCTTAGTTTATTACATTTTGTCAAGAAGGAATTCGTCAATGGTATAGTAGCATTTTTCAAAAAAAAAAAAATTTAATCTCCGTTTAAATTGTGTGAAGTTTAAATCTTTAATGTCATTTGGTATTTTATTGAATATTTTCGGCGCTATGCAGAGAATGCTTTTATTCATCTTTGAGGCTCTTAGTCATAATTCGTGTCGATATTCTTGCCTTGTCGATTTATTGACGAACAATGCATTCCTCCTATATGTAAAGACAAAGTAATGTTATTATTTTAAAAGACTTCAAATGCGGTTTACAGCTTTCCGTTGGTTTAAGACTACATATTGATCTAATGCACCACTTCTGCGCTTTAAAAATGTTATTTTTCTCGCAGAAATTTGCCCAAAAAAGGCTCCGTACTTCCGTAGCGTATTATGGAATCTACATAGCCATAATACGCAGCTACAACAGCTGCCTGATTAACTATTTCCTCAAGTTTATATAGAGCACAGGCCTACTTAATTTTGTTATAAGACTTGGTGCGTGTTCTTTCCAAGTCAGTTTCGAGTCAATTGTCAAGCCTAGAAATTTTATATGTTCTACTTCTTCAATTCTGTTAGCGTCAAAAGTTATATTTATAACAGGAGTGGTCACTCTTTGTCTAAACTGTATAATTTTTGTTTTATTTAAATTAAATTTAATTTTTTTATGTTCAAGCCAGTTAATCAATTGTTGCAATGCATCTTTGATGTCACTTTCAGAGGTTCTATTTTTATTATGTCTTAAAATTATCGTGCTGTCATCAGCAAAAAGAACCATAGGAAAAGCAACGTGTTTTGGAAAGTCGTTGATGTACGTTTAAAACAGCGGCGGATCCAAAACGCTGCCCTGTGATACGCCAAAAGTGATTTTCCGTTTAACGAAATATATTTAAGTTATTTTTTATCCTTTATAGAAATTCGTCTTATTTCCGTGTACTGCGTTCTATTTTCTAAATAAGATTGTATAAGAGAAAGTGCATTGCCGCTTATTCCATACGCATTAAGTTTCTGTAGAAGTACATTATGATCAACTAGATCGAAAGCTTTCGTCATGTCCATAAATATAGGTTAATGGAAATTCTAATAGCTAATGGGAATTCTTTCATCGATATCTGTCATTATAATGTTAAGAAAATCATAGATGGCCATATTTATGAATTACTCTCGTTAATCGGCTTTTTACCCGACTGAGCAGGGTACTGTGTTTATCAGCCCATGTTTGTTCCTTTGTGGCGCTCTAGAGACCAAGGAGTGGGCCGATGTTGATGATTCCTACAACAATCGATTTGTGTTAATCTTTTGAGTGTCACTTAACCAGACGCCATATTGTGAAAATAAAAAATGAAAGTCGACTAACTATGTTATAGGATATAATTGAATAGGTATTTGAAAACCATATTAAGGTTTCTCGTATAATTTTTCTAATGTCTATTTAGATTTATAAAGATTTTAAGTAACCTATATTCGAAATGACAAATCGTATAAAAGTGAAAAAATCAAGAAGTTATATCGCCAGTGAAATCTTGTTTTGTTTTGTTTGTGTTTGCTTGATCCCTAGAAAAAAAATCATTTGGTTTTGCTTGGTGCATACATATTAATGACTAGACTTAGCAGACGAGGCTATTTGCGTGTGGATTGTAAATACGGTTATCATTGCGCTGCTGTTACTCGTAATATTTGTCAAGCTTACGTTTTATACACACTGCATTATTTATAAATATCCGCGACCCTGACAATTCCCATACTTGTACCCTTAGGCCACTTGTACACGCTAAGAAATTTCTCCGTGTCTGCTGTAGATAGGACCAACTCGTTATGTACACGACAATAATTTTGTCGGATCTAAGCACGACAATGTATCTTCCTTAATATTACTTCGCACGTCGGGTCTAGCGCAGACAAGATTTGGTCAACGTCGAAGTATTGTACACAGTTCGTGTGTAGAAAGGACACGAATTATTACTTAGGCCCGGCGACTTTTCTTACCGTGCACAAGCGGCCTTATGCCACGAAAAGTCGTAATTTAGGTAAATATGCCTAATATATTATATTATAATGTGTTTTTATTGCTCTATGCCCTTTTCCGTTCCTAGTGTGAATCATTCGAAACCCTGTTAATTTGACATTAAGTTCAAACGTACCATCTCCAATCTACCTGGAAAATTGTTCTTTTCGGATTTATTATTACAGGGTCGACTGTTGCGGAGAAACCAAAACTACACTTACGAGAAACAAATATTGTTTTCAATTTCATACAGTACGACAGGTGTAATCACGGACTTGTATACTTTCCCCTTTAACTTGAGAGGCATCCGTGGGTCGTAAGTTTCTGTTCCAGTGACCTGTCGCCATTTCATCCATCTGAGTTGATTAGGTGCGTTACGTCCCGGTCTATTTCGCCATCCCCTTGGACAAGCGATCAGAGATACCGGAAGTCGAAGCAGATCGGTATGGGCGTTCCGACAAGAGTTATAGGCACTAGACTGGAGAGACCGACGAAATCGCAAAACAAGTATTCCGTTTTGGTTCTACTCAATTTCAGACCAACATTCTCCACTCCAGTCTTTGCCACCAAACCTCCAATCTGCTCTGGACCTCTTGGCCGCTCTTAGCAACCAGCAGAATGTCATCGGCGAACAGCATACACCAGGGTGCCTCTTCCTGGATGTTCGACGCGAGAGCGTCCATTATCACGAGGAAGAGGTAAGGGAGGAAGAGGTAAGGGATGAGAGCCTCCTCCTAGCGGCGATTGGCGGCGGTGATCTCTCGTGTCTGGCCCTGATTCAAGCCCCGGTCCGGAGCGAGAGAGAATGGGAAGCCGTCACCTCCTTCTGCGAAGCAGTCATGCTAGAGAAGGAGGTGGCGGAACCTGAGAGGAAAAGAGCCTCACGTCCCAGCTGCCGCGGGAGACGCCCCGGGCGTCGGGGGTCACGTGGTCGCTCCCGGCCACCGTAGGCGCGGGCCTGTGGACGGCGAGTTATGGGCTAGCTCGCCGTCCAGCCGTCTTATGACGACAGGCCGTGTCGACGGCGCGTTCGTGTTCCACGCGCGCCTCAAAGAGATATCAGCAACCACGTAGGGGTCCGCACGGGCCGATGCCTGCCAGGGCTGCGGGACTGTTTGAAAGAGATACCGCGGCCCTGGAACACAAAGGGCAAAGAAGGAACATGGATGGGTTTTAGTTAGTACAAGTCTGACACTCCCTTCCGCTCCGCCCAGAGCGGGGGTAGGTACCTCTGGACCAACCTAAATTCTTCCTCACTTTCGGGTGAGAAACGAACCCCAGCGCCGTATGGTCGGGCGCTGGGTGGTCGGCCCAGTTTGGCACTTATGGCCCTGAAGTGCGCGGCCCATCCCGGCAGCTTCTCCACCACCAGCGGAGGATACCTTGGCCGCTTCGGCGGCTTCGGCTTCTGCCCTCTGGTGGCCGCTCCGTCGTCCTCTGAGGCCGCCGGTCGCGCTGTAGACGCAGTGATGTTGGAAGTACTCACCTTTGGTGGTGCTTCCTGTGTCCTTCTCCCTCTTGTCGATGGAGGCGTCGACGGTGTCGGCGACGCAGGGGGCGTGCGCCGGACCGCCTCGGCGAAGGTGGGCGACCCGGCAGTGCCCTGACCTCGCGGCGGCGCGCGCTCGCGCTGTGGTCGCGGCGGGTCAAGGCAGTACCGCTTCGCCTCCTCTTCTGATTTGTCCGTGCTTCGGCGGCGTCGCTGCGGACGCAGCTCCGAAAGGTGTTCGAAGGCGTATCCCAGCGACGGCGTCGGAGATGCTGGTGGGGTGCGCCTGCCCGGCGCACTCGGCCCAGAGTCGACCGAGCCCGCGGACACCATCGACATGCTCGAGCCGGCTCTTGACGAGCATGCCGACAGTCCCGCCGGCGAGTCATAGGCCGAGGCACGGGGTGGCGCCGGAGATTCAGGCGCCGAGGGCGCCACATCTGATGCCGGGCGTCGGTCCCGCTCCACATGGGCCGGTCCGGCCAACAAGCCGTGGCCGGCGCGGGCGGTAGAGGGGCGCGGGGCTATGGCACCGCGGCTGGAGGCGGCCGCCGCGGACGCAGCCACAGAGGGCGCAGTCGACGCGGCGGGACGCGATGCAGCGGTGGTGCGCGCAAGTGGTCGCGCAGTTGGGCGCACATATGGCGCGGGTGGTGCGGCTGCGCGAGGCACAGCCACTGGGGCGCGCGGCGCGCGCGCGGGCACTCGCACAGGCGATGCAGCATCGCGCGCGACGGAGGTGCGGTGTCGCGCTCTATCGCGCGCACGACAGGTGCGGGGGCGCGCGCGGACGGCGCGCGGCCTGGGAACGCGACGACAGGTCCTGGGGCCTGAATAGGCACCGGCCTGAAGGCGGACGGTCGCACGACCACGGGACTCCTACACAATGGCGCTGCTGTGTATTTATAGTCGGCGCACTCTTAACACCCGCGCCGACCAGATGGATAATTATGGAGACCAGGAACCCTCTTCTGATTGGCTGATCCATCTTATGTAAAAGTCCACCAGCTACTACATCCAAATTCCACTTGATATATAGGAGATTGGATTATGACAATAAATGTTCCATTTTGAATCTCAAATCGTTTGTTTCACTGTGCTCAAAAATATATCGCAACAAAAGTGGGAAAGGACCCTACAACATTATAAGTAAGGATAAGGAAGTAAGGATCATTTTTTTAATTCCCGAACACATACTTAAAGGGTGTAAGAAGATCATTAACGAAGCCGAAAGGCACTTGTTCTCCCCGTCAATGCGATCACTTTTTTGTTCTAGACCATACCTGGGCACCTTCTAGTTATATTGGAGGTGAAAGTTCAAAATTTTTACAAGTTTTTTTTTAAATACCAGTTTTAAGGTTATAACTTTTTTTTTTTTTTAAGCTTTGCTACACACTAGGAATTTCTCCTGTATCGTGGGTGCGTTTACAAACATTTAAACTCACATACACAAACAGCCCCAAAAATAAATACCTTTGTGACCCGTTTATTATTCAATGCATAAATCAGCACAAAGTATGAGTGCGTTACATTGAGTTTTACCGTAAAACGTGATTTTGCACCCCAAAAAAAAGGAAAGTATTAATCGGGTGAATAAAATTTAATTGGCTACCAATATACTGAATGGGCGACTATTGTACCATGTAAGTAACTATTTCTCCGGTTATTGCGGGAAGGAAAATATACAAAGCAAGAGCGAGCGAAGGCTGAGAGAGACTCGTGGCACCCCGACTCGGACAGGGGGACTCGGTAGGTTCGAAGGGGATGGCGGGGTCTAGTGAGCGAGCGAAGTGAGTCAAATAATTTTGTTTAAAACATCTTCTTTAGTTTTTCTTCACGTGCAAAGATTTTAAAAAAGAAATAAAAATAAAAGTTGGAAGTAGGCGGCACCCATTTGAATGTAAAATTATAAAAATAGTGTGGGTCCCGCCTGTTTTCTATTTTTTTTTTGTTTTTTTTTAAATAAATAAATAGAAATTTATTTCAGAATCATTCCATATTTGTTAGTAACAATGAAAACTTATATACTAGTGTTAGTAACATTTACTCTAAGCTGCGTGAGGCACGCCGATCCTGGGGAATGTCTACTTGACTGCGTGCAGTCGTTTCCACCTCCCCAAGATCGGAGAGTCAAGCGCGGAGTTTTTTATTTCCTGCTTTGGTGTAGTAATAAGAAATATTTCTAATCTATTCCCTCAAGTTATTAAAGAATGCAAATAAAAACCAAAATGCTTCACTGAGTAAAAAGTATACAAACAAGATTAAAACTTTTGAAAACATGTTTTATGAGTTTTTAAAAATATTTCTGAGTTTTTTTTTTTTTGTTTTACTGTTTATTTAAAGTAAAAAATGTTTGAAATACGTCCGTCGAACGCCAATGACAGACTGCGACTAGAGGAAAAATATAAAGAACTAGCAGCTGCCCGCGACCTTTGTCCGCGTGTAGTTATTATAAAAATACTATTTTCCTCGTTTCTGCAAAATTTTTCGTTGATGCTCCGCTCGTTTTGGTCGTAGCGTGATATTATACATATAGCCTATAGCCTTCCTCGATAAATGGGCTATCCAACACTAAAAGAATTGTTCAATTCGAACCACTAGTTATTGAGATTAGCGCGTTCAACCAAACGAACATATTCTTCAGCTTTATAATAATAGTATAGATGAACTCTAGACCTAGTAATAGTGATCTTTAAAAGTTAGTTGAAATTATTCACTTCAGATGTTACGTTGCGTTATCATCATAATCTAAAAATCCTAGTTTCAAATGCTTGAACTGTCCGTTATAACATTTGCACAGTACATGTACGAAATTCATTATTTGGATTAACAAATCTAACTTAATGAATTTTGGCCGCCAAAATTTAGTTTAAGTTTGTCATTTTCTATGTACAGTCAGCAAAGCTAAATAGTTTACATTGCACACAGCGGTAACAGTCATTGTACGAGCCGGTAATGTTCGTACAGCCGCTCCTTATCATTGTGTGCGTATAGGTAGTCTACCCTTCACGGGGTTTATTTTTTTTATCTTTAAGCTTGTAGGGTACAAGGAAAAAATAAAAAAACGGGTTTACAATAAGGCCAACATTTTATACAAGTGTAACATGGTCACCATAGCTGATTGGTGTAAGCGCTTGCGTCAGTTAGTGACCTAAGCTTAACGATGTAAGTTCGATCCCAGGTGAGGAGTTGCTGTTTTTTACTTTTTGTTCTTTATTAAATTAATTTTGTGACCAATAAAATCACTCAAGCAAAAAGTAAAAAGGTAATTAAATAAAACCAATAAAATAATTTTATTTTTTATTAGATAAACATTGGGTTTGAAAGGACCTTTGCCTTCCTTACATTGGTTGTTTTAAGGTTCAATTTGGTGGGAGTTGTATGTTAGCAAAAAAAACTTGTGTGGCTGATACAATGATTTAATACGAACTGGTTTTAAACATATATTAAAGAAAGAAAGAAAGAAAATATATTTATTTGCCGCAGGTACATGACGTGCATTACACAAAATTACAAAAAAAAAATAACAAAACACAAATAAAACAAATAAATACAACGGGACGGAACAAAAAAGAAAAAAAAAAAATTTAACAGCTTGCACGTCGTGACTGCAACAAGCAGGTATATAGGCTATAGCTATCCATACTAGACATTCGAATGAGTAAAACACTGTTGTTTACCAGTTTTATTGACAAAGGCAAAGTTTTTTGTTGGTAAGGATGGACGTAAATAATTTGTCAAAGTAGCAGGTATATAAATTGAATCAAAGTAAAATTAGAGGTGAAGTGAATCAACATGTTAGATAGTAAGAAATTATGACAACTTCTAACCGCATAACAATAACATCACTTCACCATACTTTCAATACTTTACGAGTTGTGGTTTTAAAAAGAGGATTAGAGGAGAAGATTATTAACATCTATACCTAATTGTTTCTAAGGTTTATATTTGTTTACATTCGCTTAACAAATATGAACATTATTTGCATAAAAATAAGATTCATATTCGCCTACTAAAATAAATTCGACTATAATTAGTCTGTAAACCCTCGTTTTCTATTACTTCTTGTAACCTTCACCTCATGCTGTTAACCATATTCGCGCATATGTTTAGTAACATTTACGCCCATCCTTATCCGACTTAAACGTTTTTTCGTCGCTATAAATCAGCACATTCTTCTCCCAATCAAAATTAATCTATGACCTAGCAAAGTGTAGTCGGTTTTGTCGGTGCGCAGTGGACAGTTTGTAAGCACATATTGTGTGCTGTTGCTTTTACGCGGGTGGACAAGAAGGGAACAGCCTTGTGCCTTGCCACGATGTCGTGGTGTCGAGCCGATGAATTTGCCTTTGGTTTTGGCCTAGGATGTTCTACGTCTCCAAAATCCGGTTCTCCTCTGTGGATAAAAAGAGTATTTATAATACTATTAATAATAGCTATTATTATAAAGCTATTTTTTTTTTTTTTATACACAATGTTTAAATAATAAACTTATAATAATAATAAACATTTATTTCAGACTAGGTCCATATTTTGTTAGTAACAATGTTAAGTACATTGTTAAAAACTAATGTTAGTATAGGCAAAAACAAAATTTAAATTACGGCATGAAGCCGCACCCACTTTTGCAGCATGGGGGACTCCCACCGATCAGTAAAAACACCCAGTATAGTGTTGGTACTGCCACGAACGCGAGCGAGAAGGGAGGCGCATCTTTTTCTAACGATAGCGGCAAAGCCATCCACCCGCGCCTCAGCAAACATCCCTGACGCTTATATATACCTAATTAATTTTATAATAATACAAATAAAAAAATTAAATATAAGATATACACTGACATTAGCTTTTCTTAAACTGTCTAAGGGCTAAATCAAGCTAATTTTAGACCAAGTTAATTTTTATCATAATCATCTTAAGATAAATTTAAAAAAATCTTTCATTCATGATAATATATTATTATAACTATGGTAGGTATTGCACTTAAGTTACATTAATTATTTATTCGTAGTAAACATTGGCCTCCCACTAGGTGGACCGATGACCTGGTGAAGGTTGCAGGGATCCGCTGGATGCGAGTCGCACGGGACCGGTCAATGTGGCGACACTTGGGGGAGGCCTATGTCCAGCAGTGGACGTCTTTCGGCTGAAATGATGAACATTGAAAGGTGAGAGGAGTTAGTTAAAGTGAAGTAGGTATAATATCAACATAGTGTTATATGTAACTGTTACTCACCGATATCATTAAGCGCCATCCAATTTCGCATCTTCTTAGCGTGTCGATGACAATTCAAATTGAGTCAGTCCAAAATTTGTCGACGACTTTGGCACTTTCAGTAGCGTCCTGTGATGCACATCGCAGGAGCAAACAACAGGACAGGCAGGACACGATATAAAGTGTCCCATCGTTTGTGGGGCAGCACCACATTTACACTCACAATTTCACATATAGATATGTTTTGCTCATCCAAAATGTTAGGGTTTGTGAATTTTGATTTTGCTAATCGATTATTTCTTAAACAATTGTATTATAATTGTATTATATTGTAATTGTTCTGTATGGTGTCCGGACGTAAAGAATAGCACCATCCCATATCTTCCCGTGGGTGTCGTAAGAGGCGACTAAGGGACTTACCAGAGAATGGGCAGCAGCGTTCTCTGTGATTTTTATAACAAACATACTGCGATCGCCAACCCGCCTGCCAAGCGTGGCGATTATGGCAAAACCCCCCTTGGGGAGGCCTATGTTCAGCAGTGGACGTCTTTCGGCTGAAATGATGATGATGATGATGAATCGATTATTTTAATCGATATTCGTATTAATAGAGCTTTCATCTTAATATTTTACACTGGCAACTTTAGCCTTTTATTATGTTCGTGGTCGTTCTGTGATTGGTTGACGCAAAATAGCGGGAACCAATCAGAGAACTCATTTCTTCCCGCTCAAATGGCGGGGTTAACGTGGGCTAACGAAACGTTTGGCGGTTGCACGGTTCTCTTGGGGGTTTTGAAACTTGACGCAATAGGTTGTGCTAGAATTAATATTACCTAGTGTTAAGAATTGTATTTTGTATGTGCAGTACAAGTAAAATATAAGAGTAATTCGTATATTCATTGTCTCATTATTCGACTACGTCCTGTTCCTGATAGTGTTTCCTACATTTCAGAAGTGTGTAGCAACGTAAGTACACGCCCATTAATTTGCAATTATTTTGTACTTCTTTGCTAATAGCCACTGCTTGGTAACATGATTTTTTTTATTCATTTTTAATAGGTGGTAAATAAATCTTTTAAGCCTATCTGCTTAACAATGGCAGAAATAAATAATTCAACAATGGTTTTTATAATTATACTTGCACTCCGTCCTCGAGATAAGTATCCTGAAATAAATCATTATTGACACAATGTAGTACCGCAAGGTGCCACCGTTCATGCACTATGGTTGAAAGTATTTTAAAAAGTCAAATTCATCTTCCTGTCACTGTCAACGTCACCCGGTTCCCGCGCTTCTTAGGCCCGCTTGTCATTCGCGTTTTAGTGCTCAACCGTTCTGCAAACTTTTTCGCACCAAAGACTTTTTAGTGTATCAATTATGCCTAAACGCAAGCATAATTGCGATCATTTAAGTGAGAAACTAAAAAAGCTTCAAAAACAGATAAAACGTGTTAGGAAACAAGATTCCTCGAGTTCTGGTGATAGCTCGTGTGAACAAGTGGGACCCAGTAACAATACTAATGACGGTACGTAGATAATTTTACTATTTAAGTACTTACTTTTCTTCCACAATTGAATACGATACAATGCAATCGAGCTGATTATCGGACTGTCTCATCGCATTACACTATCGTACCTATTATCAAAAAATATCTAACCTATTGCTATAGGTAAGTTTCTTTATTCTCTGGACCTAAACAAAATGCATTCTCGAGCTGATCTATGGACTGTCTCACTGCAATTATTGTTATGAATGTGCTCGGGCTGCTCCTTGGAATGTCACACTACATTCTTAAAAATGATTGTACTTGGTAGTTTGTTTAAACTATGCAATCATAATAAGCGATCGGATCTGCCTATGGGCTTTTCCAATGCACACAAAAATGTACACTTTAAACACACATTTATACCTACCTATTTATCTAGTTAGAGTATAAAGTATAATAAATTCACATAATTCATGTGTTAGGTGTGTGTATGTATTAAGTATGGTCAATACTCATGCTGCTATAAATCATTCCAGACAACTTTTTGGAAGAATTTATGGCAGAGCCTGCAAATAATGATGATGTTCCGGATGTTCAGAATAATGATGATGTTCCTTATGAGCAGGAGACAATAGTAATACCTCCACCTGCGTCCCCAAATACGGATCTAGACGAAACAAACAAGGATAAACCCTCAATTGAGATAGCCCTTGACACAGAAATACTGGAAATTCTCGGAGATGATCCTGCCAACAAAGAACATTATGGGCCAGAAATACACAAAGAGTTGGCCAGTCGACTGCAACATATTGCAACCTCTGGGCTTACTAAAGAAGCCAAAAAAGGACTCCAACAAAGGTACTTATTGCCATCAAATGGTGTTCTTTTAGGCGCACCCTCAATAAATGCCGAAATAAAGGCTGCCTTGTCAGAATCCCTGTCTAACCGAGATAAGGCTATAGAAGCTAAACAAAAATTTCTTGGTTCGGCTATTTCTTGCATTGCATCAGCCACATCTCAGATGCTGGGTTCTCAAGAAAAGAATCATGAGCTTCTTAAAAAATTAATGGATGCAAATAGAATATTATGTGATATACAACATTCTGATTCCATTACAAGAAGAATGTTTAGCACATCTGTACTTAAAAAGGATGTAAAAACCCAGATACTTAATTCCAAGATTGACAAGCTTTTGTTTGGTGAGAACCTACCAGATACACTCAAGACAGCCAAGGCCGTTTCCAAATCTAGTGCCGAAATAAAAAGCACGTACAATAACAATAAGAAGCCGCAGCCGTCAACATTCAAGAGCAATCATTTAAACGTGAAGAGCCCGGCGGTTCCAAACCGGAAACCGCCGGTAACAACACAGAAGCCGCGGCAGACTGCCCCTCACCAGAATCAGCACAACAGATCATACAAGACGTCATCACATCCGCAGAAGTTCAACAACTATTGTCGACCATAGAGGAGGTAAATTATGCAGGACGCCTATCTTTATTTTATACCCAATGGTTACAAATTACTAAAGATAAGACAATCCTATCATGGATATCTGGCTATAATATCACATTTTCTGAACCTGTAGAACAATTAATGTTACCTACAATTCTTAGCTACTCATTAACAGAAATAGCACAGTATGAGGAAGCTATATCTAATCTTCTTAGGCTAGGAGCTGTATCCCCATGTACACCATGTGAAAACCAATTCATCTCTAGTATTTTTCTAACACCAAAACCAAACGGAAAAATGAGATTCATTCTTAATCTAAAGAACCTAAATAAACACATCCAAACAAACCATTTTAAACTCGAAGACCTGCGCACAGTTCTGAAACTAGTATATAGAGATAGCCTCATGGCAACAATAGACCTGAAAGATGCTTATTTTTTAGTAAAAATGGCTGACAATTCCAAGAAATATTTAAGATTTATCTATAACAATATTCTGTATCAGTTCAATTGCCTGCCATTTGGTCTGAACACATCTCCATACATCTTTACCAAAGTTATGAAACCGGTGGTAAAAATATTGAGATCAGCTGGCTATATTTCTAGCATATACCTAGATGATCTTTGCTTGATATCTGACACCCAAGGAAGCTGCCTAGAAAATGTAAACATAACCAAACAGTTTCTTACTAGTCTAGGATTCATAATAAACACAAACAAGAGCGTCCTCAAACCCTCTCACATGTGTAAATACCTTGGCTATATCATTAATACCCATGAGATGAATGTTCAACTACCTTCTGATAAAAGAAATCGCATTATTAGCGAAATAAAAAATTTCATGAAATTACAAAATTGTAAAATAAGATTGTTTGCCCAACTTGTTGGACTACTGGTGTCTGCTTGTCCAGCTATTGAATATGGTTGGCTCTACACAAAGCAATTAGAACGCTGTAAATTTCTAAACCTTCAAGGTCATGAAAATTATGAAAAACTCATGAAAATTCCTTTTTCTTTACGGTCAGACCTTGAATGGTGGCTAAAAGCCCTCCCTCACGCTGTAAAAAAGATTAGGGATGACAACTTTAGTTTGGAGTTATACTCTGACGCCTCAACTACGGGGTGGGGCGCTGTCTGTGGGACTGATACTGCCTGTGGCCCATGGTCCAACGCTGAGAAAAAATTTCACATTAATCAACTAGAACTTATAGCCGCATTCATCACTCTTAAGACTTTTGCAAAAAATTGTTCAAACTGCCAAATTTTAATACACATAGATAATTCTACCGCTATTAGTTACATCAACCGAATGGGCGGCGTGCAATTCCCTCACTTGACTGAAGTAGCAAAAGCCATTTGGCAGTGGTGTGAACAGCGTAAAATCTTTGTAGTGGCCTCATATATAAAATCAATAGACAATGATGTAGCTGACGCGGAGTCTCGCCGATCTCACCCCGATATCGAATGGGAACTAAAAGATACAGCTTTCCAAAGAATATCAACAAAGTTTGGCTCCGCTAATATAGACCTATTTGCCAGTCGCATTAACAAGAAATGTCACACTTATGTCTCATGGAAACAAGACCCTGATGCATTTACTATTGACGCGTTTACTATAAATTGGGCTCCTTTTTACTTTTATGCGTTTCCTCCATTTGCCGTTATCCTAAAAACCCTTCGTAAAATAATAACAGACCAAGCCAAAGGCATTTTCGTTGTCCCAATGTGGCCCACACAGCCGTGGTATCCAGTATTTAGGAAATTATTAGTATCTGAGCTAATCATTTTCGAACCTACCAAAAATGTTATTATCTCCCATTCCAGCAAGGGACAGATTCATCGGAATCTTACCCTGGTTGCCGGAGTCTTGTGCGGGCGGCGCTGTTAAGACGGAGGGTACCACCATCATCCATTGACATCATGCTGGCATCGTTAAGTAGTAACTCCATCAAACAATATGACGTATGCTTAAAACGATGGTACAACTTTTGTTCTAATAATAATTATAATGTGTTTGAAACTTCAGTACCTAGGATCATATACTTTCTTACTCAAGTATACCAATCAGGTATTCAATATGGAACACTAAATAGCTATAGAGGAGCCTTATCTCTGATAATCGGCTCACATGTATCATCAGATGACCGAATAAAGAGATTCTTTAAAGGTGTGTTCAGGCTTCGTCCCCCTGTCCCTAAGTATAGCATTACATGGGACACGTCTAAGGTACTGGACTTCCTAAACACTTGGTTTCCCAACGAATGTCTCACTTTAGAGAGATTAACAAAGAAATCCATTACCTTATTAGCGCTTACGACAGCCCACCGGGTACAAACCCTTCAAAAAATTAAATTGAGCAACATAGAATCACAACCTAGCAAATTAATCATAAAAATACCTGATCTTGTAAAGACCTCAAAAGTTGGTATCAATCAGCCCGTTCTTCACATACCTTTCTTCACAGACAAACTGGAAATATGTCCAGCCACTACTTTACTCTCATACATTAACCAAACCGCCGCTTTGCGCAAAACAGACAATCTATTTATTTCATTTTAAAAACCTCACAGCATTGTGACCACACAAACCATTAGTCGGATAAAAGGAACATTAAAAGACTGCGGTATTGATGTTAACATTTTCACGGCACATAGTACTCGCCATGCCGCTACCTCTAAAGCCCACCAATTGGGCGTCAACATCGATACCATCCGACAGACCGCTGGCTGGAGCGGCACTTCAAAAACGTTCGGCCGTTTCTATAATAGAGTGATTGTAGGTGATGATGATCACACCTCCCTAGCTAGAGCCATAGTAAATAATTCGTAAGGGATCGATATGGAGTTCTCTCTTGTTTTTGTTTTTAATAATAATAAAATTATTACTTTGAACTGTGATTTCCTACTGATTATAGTTAATTATAATTAAGAGTGAGATACATTACCATAACTTGTAAGTTATAATAAATAAACAATATTAATTACTTATAATATATTTATTTTTTTCTTAATCATTAACTGTGATATTCCCAAAAAGTACTCTCAACGTCTACATTGTGTCAATAATGATTTATTTCAGGATACTTATCTCGAGGACGGAGTGCAAGTATAATTGATGATTAAACGAACTTACCAAGTGAAGTTCTATCATAATTATACGTAGCACTCCGTCCGAAGAGATAAGTATCAACTCCCACCCAACCCCACAGCAGAGCTGGGCAACCCACAAGTATTGGTAATATCAAGTTAATGGACTCATAACTAAATGACAAGCGGGCCTAAGAAGCGCGGGAACCGGGTGACGTTGACAGTGACAGGAAGATGAATTTGACTTTTTAAAATACTTTCAACCATAGTGCATGAACGGTGGCACCTTGCGGTACTACATTGTGTCAATAATGATTTATTTCAGGATACTTATCTCTTCGGACGGAGTGCTACGTATAATTATGATAGAACTTCACTTGGTAAGTTCGTTTAATCATCAATTATTTTACATAATCATAAGTTTCTTCGAGTCATCCCGTTCCATCGTCGACCTCATCTGTCCTCAGGACTAGATTGAGGTCAAGAATTTAATATTAAAAAAGAAATCGTGTACCTACCCACACTAACTTTGTGTTATACCGATCTGTTACCGAGTAAAGGCATTGATATTCTGATTGACTATGTTGTGTTACACTGTTTTTTCTGCATTAATCTCGGTTTAAGTAGTGTGAATCATTTTCACGATATACTCTCAAACATTTTGGTAAGATTGCTTGCTATCATATCGTAGTTTTATGGACAGTAATGCTTAGATATTTTGTGATTTTCTGGAGAAGTAAATGATTTAAGACAAACTTTAATTTGATTTGCACATAGTATGTTCAGACATATTATTGCAATAGAATCAACATTTTTACCGCTCCATTTTCGACATACGATAACTAGTTAATGGAATGCAATTTTAATTTTTAATAATAGTTGAGTGTTACGTCAATTGCCAGCTTCAATTCGCATGCGCATACATCACGGATATTTTAAATGCTTTAATCGCTTGGACTAAAGCTAAGGTTGTTTTTGTTTTTCTCTTTTGAGCTCTTGCATCATGGATGGGACATCTAGACACCCAAGCATGGAATCCAGTCATCGGCGACTTGAGACGCCCTACGCGAGGGAGCATCGAAGTAGGAGCCGGGTGAGAGACCACAGTCATAGTCGGTTGCGAACTCGCAGCAGGGATCAAGAATTGGGTTCGAGCCACGAAAGAGTCAAGCTCCTAGAGAGGCAGCTGCTACTCGAACGGGAGCGTCTTCTACATGCCAAGACCTGCAACCGGAGTTGCAGCCATCGTCGCAGCGCGTGGCGCACATCGGCGCGGCACGCCACCCAGCGAAGCAACCGCAGTCCCAGCCATCGCAGAGGGACGCAAGACCATCAACAGCGGCGAGCGGAAGCCAGTCTACACGACGGTGACGGCCCACATGCTGAGCATCGTAACGTCGCGGGACACTTTGAAAGGTCACGTAGCCCATCTGTATCTAAAAAATATATTGTTGATGTTTTCAAATGTTTGAAAGATAGTTTGGCATCTCAACCCGCTCGAGACACACGGTCTTTTCAAAAAATTGATCACATGAACATACTGCCTAATTTTGATCCTTCTACAAAAAACCAACGAATTGATGTATGGCTCAAAAAGGTCAATGAGTGTGCTAGTGTGTACGGTTGGGATGACAAAACTATCGTTCACTTTGCTATGCAGAAACTTCAAGGCCTTGCCAAAACATAGTATGAAGGCTTAAACTCTGTTTTGTATAACTGGCAAGAATGGCAAGAGAAACTAATAAACGCCTTCCCTTGCGAACAAAATTACGGTCAGGCCTTGGAGGAAATGCTTAAAAGAAGGAGTAGGCATAATGAACCTATAGAGGTTTATTTTTATGAAAAACTGGCTTTACTTAACCATTGTGACATTGTCGAGAAAAGTGCGGTAGATTGTATCATTCATGGGATCAGTGATAGGACCCTCAAATCGGGTGCTCTAGCTTTACGGTCCTCTCACCCCGATCAGCTCTTGCAATTTTTGATGAGCAGCAGAGATTCTTATCAGCATTTCGATCGAACCCATAACAAAATCAAAACCGATCACTTTAGTACCCCTAATGGTCAGCCCTTTCAGAGGTCGGGTGCTAAGTCGGTTTCATTCCCTGGATGTTACAATTGTAAAGAGAGGGGTCACAGCTTCTTGCATTGTCCTAAACCGCTTTTAAAATGCACAAAATGCAACAAAATAGGCCATACAGTCGATAACTGTAACACGCAGAATCAAAATAACGTCATAAAACCCAGTGGCAATATTCCAAAAGCCATGTGTATCGATGTAGCCAGTCAAGGACGCGACTCGCACCCGAACTCGAAATTTATGAAAGATGTAAAAATTAACGGTACGTTACAGGAAGCCTTTGTAGATTTTGGAAGCGAAGTCTCGCTTATAAAGAAGTCCGTAGTTAATGAGTTAGGCTTGACCCACGATCACATACCATCATTTTTGAAAGGGTTTGGAAACGGTATAGTAAAGTCGCTAGGAGCGTTGTTACTTAATTTTGAGGTGGATGGCGTCAATGCTCAGGTTCCATGCAAGGTTGTGTGTGATAATTTGTTAGAGAAATCCGCTCTTATAGGACAGTCCTTCACCGAACAACCTCACATCATAGTTTATAAGGATGTAACTAGGCTACAATTTATCGACATTGGCAATGAAATACCGCATCCAGATCCGGATCTAACAGAGTCCTCTCTTAAGATTCGGGCAACAGAATTGGTAGAGCTCTACGGTGCAGCATCAGTGAAGGCATGGATTGAACCCCCCACATGTGGCAGCATTCTCTTGAAAAATGTTATCGCTGGGAAACCAAATAAACAGTACTTAGTTTGTGGAGGTCTCTATCGTTCTGAAAATAGTCGTGTCTGTATAACAGTGTTCCCATGTTCGAGTTCCTGCTGGATCACAAATAATTTAGTTTTATGTCGTGCAAAGCGAGTAGAGGTTGTTAGTAGGGTAGTTGTCGAACCACCAGAAATCCCTATGGCGATTGAGGGCGACTTCGATGTGAATATTATTCGTGTCAGTAATAAGGTGCCAGAAGATGTAAAACAAAGGTTGTTCGAGTTGCTCAGAAAATATCGTCATTGCTTCGCATCTTCTCTTAGGGACCTAGGTTGTACCAACGCGACCGAAATGAATATAGAGTTAAACAGTGAACGCCCTGTCGTCTATCGCCCATATAGGTTATCGCATTATGAACGTAAGAAGGTACGGGCAATGGTGAAGGAGATGCTGGATGCAGGGATAGTAAGGGAGTCGATCTCGGGGTACGCTAGCCCAATTCTACTCGTACGCAAAAAGGATGGATCGTTCCGAATGTGTATCGATTACCGTTTGCTTAATTCTATCACTGTGAAAGAGCGCTATCCTATGCCCATTATCGAAGACGAAATAGCACGTCTTACTGGCCAGGCTTGTTTTATTTCGCTCGATCTGACATCCGGTTATTACCAGGTGCCGATCTCTGAGCAGAGCAGACATCTCACCTCGTTTGTCACATCAGACGGACAATACGAGTTTAATCGCATGCCGTTTGGTTTGGCCAACGCACCAGCCGTTTTCCAACGGATGATGAATTCGATATTAGGGTCGGCTCGGTTCAACAAAGCAACTGCTTATTTGGATGACGTCCTTATTTTCGGTCAGGACTTTAGTGAATGTCTGGTACGGCTTGAGGAGGTATTGCAAGTCTTTGAGAAAGCAAATCTCACTTTAAACCTTTCAAAATGCGACTTCTTGAGAGACAAAATCGATTATTTGGGTTACGAAATCAGTGCAGCGGGAGTTAGACCAGGTGATAAAAAAATCATTAGTGTCATAAATTTTCCACGACCTGAGAATGTCCATAATGTGCGCCAGTTCCTTGGTCTGGCTAGTTATTTTCGTAAATTCATCCAAGATTTTGCCCGAATTGCCTTGCCTCTCAGTAAGTTGCTAAAAAAGGACACCTCATGGATATGGGGTGATAGTCAAGAGGAAGCTTTTGAAGTCTTGAAGTCTAAATTGGTTGATAGGCCAATTCTTGCAATTTATGATCCTGCAGCCGAGACAGAGCTTCACACCGACGCAAGCAAATTGGGTGTTGGAGGTATATTATTGCAGCGCACCGAAGGAAATGATGCCTTCCGTCCAGTAGCTTACTACAGTCGACAAACCTCTCCTGAGGAGAAGAATTTCCATTCGTACGAACTCGAAACTCTAGCAGTAATCTGTTCTTTGCGAAAGTCCAGGGTCTATCTGTTAGGGAAAACATTTAAGATTATTACGGATTGTAGTGCTCTACGATCTACGTTCTCAAAACGAGACCTAATTCCGAGGATAGCACGCTGGTGGCTCTTACTGCAGGAGTTCCAATGTACAGTCGAGTATAGAGCAGGCGTAAAGATGGGTCATGTAGATGCGCTGTCCCGCAATCCAATCGAGAGCTCAGGAGAGCATCCCATCGATCAATTTTCAGTTATGTCGATCAGTAGCGAGGATTGGTTATATACGCTTCAGCTTGGAGACACCGAACTCTGTAGGATTAAAAACATTTTAAATGATTCTCTTAATGAGAAGGAACTCCGATACATAAAAGATAATTTTTTGGTCAAGGATAACAAATTGTTTCGTTGTATAGGTAATGATAAAAATAACGTTCGTTGGGTGGTGCCAAAAGGTGCGAGGTGGCAAGTGTGCCGGGTGAACCATGACGATATTGGCCATTTTGGGGTGGAAAAGACTCTTGAAAGAATAAAGAAAAACTATTGGTTTAGTAAAATGTCCAAGTTTGTCAAAAAATATGTCAGTTCATGCATTGAGTGTGCATATGCAAAGAACAAGACTAAAACACATGAGGGTCTGCTCCATCCCATCACCAAAATAGAAGTACCATTTCATACAGTACATGTTGACCACCTTGGGCCTTTTGTCAAGTCAAAGAGAGGCTATACTTACTTACTGGTAGTTGTAGAAGCTTTCACCAAATTCTGTTTTATCAAACCCGTTAGAAATACTAATAGTTTGAATGCAATTAAAGTCCTTGAAGATATATTTTTTACATTTAGGGTCCCTGATCGTCTTGTAAGCGATCGTGGTACCTGCTTTACATCTCATGCTTTCAATCGATTTTGCCTAGACAAGGGAATTAAGCATATTCTTAATGCAGTAGCCAGTCCGAGGTCAAATGGCCAGGTTGAACGTTACAACCGTACAATTCTCGACTCTTTAAAAGCGATGGCTGTTAAATACGGTGAAAAGGATTGGGATAGTCATTTAGGGAAAATTCAGTGGGGTCTAAACAATACTTTTCAGAAAACCACTGGTAGAACGCCGTCAGAGGTACTATTTGGAACTAGTATGAGTAGCGAAATAAATCCTATTCTTAACGAAGTTACCAAACATTCTCGTGAAAACTGCGAAATTACCGCTATTCGAGAGGAGGTCAAGAAAAGGATTGATAACGAGCAGGTTAAGCAAAAGCAGGATTATGATAGAAATAGAGTGCCAGCCCGGATCTATGTCGAAGGTGAACTCGTCAAGATAACCAAGACTTGCTTCAATAATGACGGAAAAAGTAAAAAGCTCATGCCCTCGTTTATAGGGCCCTATCGTGTTATCGGAGTCTTAGGTAGGGACAGATATAAGGTAGCACCGGTTCCGGGTTTGGCTAGCATGCAAAACAAACGGCCTACAATCGTGGCAGCAGACCGTATGATGCCATGGATACACATTGCGGCTCTAGAGCTGAATAACTCGGATACCAGTAACACTGAGGAAGAGGACTATACTGAACCTTAATTTGACTATTTTATTTGTATTTTTCCCAAGCTCTATAGTGCATTCCATCAAGTTTTAGAGACACCTGACTACAGATGTGTTATTCATTGTTTCAGATCAAGCACGAGAATCGATCGGATCGTGACTTGATTCAACAAATGTCCTACTGGGTGCCACAAGCGAATCGATCGTCTTGATGGCATCAGTTGGGCCCCCGAAAATCGATCGTTCAGATCAAGCACGAGAATCGATCGGATCGTGACTTGATTCAACAAATGTCCTACTGGGTGCCACAAGCGAATCGATCGTCTTGATGGCATCAGTTGGGCCCCCGAAAATCGATCGTTCAGATCAAGCGCGAGAATCGATCGGATCGTGACTTGATTGAACAAATTAATGTCCTACTGGTTGCCGCAAGTAAATCGATCGTCTTGTTGGCACCAGTTAGGCCCCCGAAAAATCGATCGTTCGGGTTAGTAGTTCGATGATGGGTAAACCGATTAATCGATCGTTCGGACCCTAAAGCAAAGTTTAATTATGTTAAATTAAGTGACGGAGATCATAAATCGACCACTGTTTTCTAACCAAATTCAAAGAGTTCTATAATAGAAATTAAACAAGATTTATTACTGATCCGATGGATATAATTCAATAACTAAACTTAGAAATTGTTACATAAATCTATTGACTTGATTTGTACTTTTACGTTCCTTCAGTTGAATTAATTTTATTTGTATGTTGAATCAATTATATCAGATATTTACCTCAACCTAATTATTTTTTTTTGCTATTGCTTTTATACATACCTTATTGAACTTATACCTAATTTAAATTAAATATTTATATTATTTAGCCTAGTAAATTCATATGAGAACAAAAATGATGAATGATTAATTTGTAAAGTGGTATTACACACTTAGCCGCACCTGCTATTGTAATTTGATACTCAAACAATAAATATGTAAAAACCGCGCAACCTGCCAGTGTTCCGATTGTTAGGGTTCCACCTGGTGTCGTGTGCGGGGACGCACACGTTGTCAGGACGGTCGATTGTTAGGGTTTGTGAATTTTGATTTTGCTAATCGATTATTTTAATCGATATTCGTATTAATAGAGCTTTCATCTTAATATTTTACACTGGCAACTTTAGCCTTTTATTATGTTCGTGGTCGTTCTGTGATTGGTTGACGCAAAATAGCGGGAACCAATCAGAGAACTCATTTCTTCCCGCTCAAATGGCGGGGTTAACTTGGGCTAACGAAACGTTTGGCGGTTGCACGGTTCTCTTGGGGGTTTTGAAACTTGACGCAATAGGTTGTGCTAGAATTAATATTACCTAGTGTTAAGAATTGTATTTTGTATGTGCTTGTATGTGCAGTACAAGTAAAATATAAGAGTAATTCGTATATTCATTGTCTCATTATTCGACTACGTCCTGTTCCTGATAGTGTTTCCTACAAAAACAACGATTTCTACCCTTTTGAACATTGATAAAATGTTACATTGTTGGATCCACAGAAATAAATCCGCGCACATGCGCAGGAGTAGTAATCAATAAACTCAGTAATGCCAATACTCGTAGATTGACAACTAAGAACGCTCATTTTTATAAATGAAGGTGTTTGAAAACAATATTTTTAAATTGTCGGTAGTTTTTTTCTAAACAGTCAAAATAAAATGACCTGAGAGTTCCGTGTTTATCTCAAACATTGGAAACTTCATTACCCAACCTTGAACGGGATCGAATCGTTATAAATTCTACTTTAAGTAATGTTTTAACAAAAGAATGAATACAAAAAGAAGAAGAATATATTGTTGCATACAAGGTTTGAACTTACGGCTTCTTGTTTACTGACCAAAGACGATAGCCATTGTGCCAAGCTTGCTATAGTGATGTGATGCAAAATATTATACCTCCTTCAGTACCATAAGTGAATGATGACTATATATTGGTATATGGTAAATGATGTGCCACACGCACACTAATAAAAACCGAGCTCGCACGTTTTATTTAGTGTTTGTGTGCATAACTATGACTTCACCCACACATATAATCTGTAAATCAATTAGTTGGGTCTCGTGTACTAACAATATTTACAGGAATGTAATAAAGGGTGTAACAAGACTCTTAACGAAGCCGAAAGGCACTTGTTCTCCCCGTGCGTCATTGCGATCATTTTTTTTGTTGTAGACCATATCTGTGAACTTTCTAGTTACGGAGATATTGAGAGTCAAAGTTCCAACTGTTTCACCGCTTGAACGCTTGCGCGCGATTCATAATTATGACGTAGGCTGCTACTCGACACCGGCGCCCCCGCGCCCCGCTGTGCGCCGGGCGGCCGCACTGAACAAAAGGTTTTTTTGTGGACTCGTTCGTAACTTGAGTTATCTCAAGTGATGTTTTTCTTAGAGCTTATACAAAAAAAAAAATACAAAATAGTTTATTGTCACAATTAGCATAATTTGTACATTTCAAAGTGTTTGGTGCCTCCTTTTAAGCAAAACAGTGCCTGTATTAGGAGACTCCGCGCTTCCATATCATTGCCATCTATACTAACTATGAGTTAAAGAAAAAAATAAATAAAAAAAGATGTGTACTGTGACAATAGGAGTAAGTACACTTATTATTAAAAGATGTGGGTATATAATTATGTTGACGTGTGTATAGTGTATGGTGTGGTGTGGTATGGTGTGGTGTGGTGTGGTGTGGTGTGGTGTGGTATGGTGTGGTGTGGTGTGGTTTGGTGTGTTGTGGTGTGGTGTGGTGTGGTGTGGTGTGGTATGTTGTGGTGTGGTGTCGTAGTATGCAGTCGTAGTGCGGCGATATGTGTGGATTGTAATGAGGCATGTGTTGTCGTGTGCTGTATGCTGGGGTGTGTGGTGTAATGTGTTTCGGCTACTCAACGTGTTCCAAAAGTTCCTCGGTTTCCTCATAGGTAAGTGGTTGTATCCAGTCTACTATACTTTTTTTGCATTCTCGGTAATTTTTACTATATATGTACACATGTCCATTAATTTTGTTGTACAGTTGAGCAGAACGCTTATAAAGTTGCCTGGATGCAAATCTAGTTTTAGTCTTGGGAATTTGGGCAACTGGATCTACTCTCCTTTTTGTTTTTTCCCGTTTTTTGTATGGTAGGGTTTTGTGTTTTTTTAGAGCGGTTTGGGTTATATATATTTTCCTAGCTGAAAGTAGGCCACTTATTTGGTATATGCTATCAGTGGAGAATCTTTTATTTTTGAAATACATTATTTTTATTAATGCACGTTGCGCTCGTTCTAAGTTTATAAACTTTACTTTTATGAAAGACTCTTTCGAGTAGCGTCAAGTGTTTGTTGATATTTCGTTTCAGTTTTTTTATATGTAGTGGTAAACATTGACTATAGTTGAAAAAAATCTTAATGTGATCTTTAAATAGCATTATTTCTAAAAGTAAATCGGTAACATATATATTTTATGACTTTTATTGGTGGAAGGGTTTTATCTACATGCGAAAAAAAATTGAAACCATACTTCATGGTAAAAAAAGATTTAATTACAG
The DNA here is from genome assembly GCA_905163415.1 of Noctua fimbriata. Classification (NCBI taxonomy): domain Eukaryota; kingdom Metazoa; phylum Arthropoda; class Insecta; order Lepidoptera; family Noctuidae; genus Noctua; species Noctua fimbriata. The sequence continues at coordinate 1,008,531 of CAJHZP010000005.1, forward strand.
GCATAAGACTGGCACAAAACATTTGCCGACGGTAAATAATTTTTCATCAAAATTAAATAATTTATTACGACTATACCGTTTCACGAAGATTAAAAATATAGTTCATTCATAGAGGAACTTATGTGTAAATATTAAGTTCATAGGTTTATGTAATACAGAAATACATGGGATTGATTGAAGGAATTCCCACTTACGTAAAAACGCACTTAACATTTCTTGTCTTTTTTGTTCAGTGAAGTTTGAGTAAAAAAAGTGCATCATATCTAACTATTTTCTACTAAAAATGCCCTTTTCAATGAGGTATCACACATGCTATTCAATAGCTATCGAAAAAAAATACAAATAAAGAAATGTCGAAATCGGGAGAATGGACAAATCACCGTGTCACGTGACACCCGTAAAGCCGGGATTTCACTGAATCTACATTCATGTTAAAAGCTATTGTTTTTATGTGTGATACAAATATAATGAGGAGGTCACAGGTCCCAACCACTGTTTCAATGGAAGGATGAAAAACAATGTTATGATTTTTATTACCCGATTGCAAAAAAAAAGGGGGTAATGTTTTTCGAATGTGTAAGTAATATTCGTTGTTACCGTCTATACAGATGGACCGATTTTGATAAATTGTATGTCGTTACATTTATCTTAGCAGCCAGAATGTCACCAATCAAGTCCATTGAAAGTGCATCATGTCCTCCTGGCTAGTCTCTCGCAGAACACGGTCATCCTGCCTATCCATGGTCCCTAAGGCCTCGCAGAGCGTGGTGGATAAGTCGACCACAGAAAACTCATAAGCGTACCTCCTGCGAAGCCGTGGGTCCAGGCAATCCTCCTCCTCGACATCGCTGCCAGGATTTAGACCCGCAGAACGTTCCCACTGCAGAATCTCGTCATCCAGGTTATCCTCGAAAAACGAAGGCGCTGAAACAAAAACAAATAATATGAGCCTATATTTAACTATCAGCTGCTTTGAACCCCCTAGTCCATGATGCAACCAGATTATCATCACACATTCGCACGAACATTCAATGAAAATCATCATCAAAAAACAACAAAACTGAATATAAATAATTTTATCAATTTCGACCGTGACCGTGATGTTCCAACTTTACGCTGGCGGCCATCTTAAGTTTGTTGACATTTCGTTTTTTGCCGACCTCGTTGAACAAAAATTATAATCCGAACTTAAATTTGGTAGCTTTTGTATATGTTTTGCTTGAAAACTATTATTGAGTACATATTCCATGCGATAGTTATTACTTTTTACACAGAATTGGTCTCACAATTTAAAAAATTACGATAGCATTCCGACAAAATTCCGTTACGAGTTACGACTGCACTAAATACCACACAGAAATCGAAATATACTTACCTCTGGTTAAAAACCGCTGCACACACCTAGACTATATTGTAATTAACCAATAAATCAGTAATCCAATAAAAAATACGCACAATCCATCAAAAATACAATTTTTACAAAAATTGTTTATGCCGACAAACTGTCCTGCAGTTTGGCTGAAGATTTGTGTAATACCTACATATGTAACTTATGTTGAAATAAGAAAAAAAGTTCAAACTTGGATAGGAAACCTGGATTCTGCGAGTGTGGGGGAAATAAGAGAACCCTGGGGAATCGCGATTATGTTTAAAGGGTATTTTTAAGTTTTGTCCCCTCTCGGTCTCTCAATCGTGAAGGAAGATACTGAGTCCAGCAGTCGTGGAGTCAAACCTTCGATGTGATTCTCAGCTAAAGAAGTAAGTGCAATCATGACCGGTATGAGTCGAGTCAAATCTCCCGGACATGAAGGGCTAAGTATTTAGCACTTGAAGCACGCGGGTGTATACCTACCACAAGTCTTATCTAACGCATACTTACCCGCTGATCTGATGAAGGTCATGAAGACCATCGTGATTCCCATCGTGAAGAACAAGATTGATGATATTTTGGATGAGGGTAAATATCGACCCATTTCTCTTGCGTCTACAATAGCAAAGGTGTTGGACGGTGTGCTTGATACTTGCCTTAGGCTGCGTTTCCACCAGAGCGAGGATGCGTTGCGATATGTTTATTAAGAACCAATAGAATCACTTCATTTACCTAGCCTCGCTCTGCGCAGCTCTAATGAAAACGGTTCAGCGGAGCGAGATTTTTGAACATACAAAACAAGGCAAGGACGTGTTGCGAGGGCTGAGTGCTAGGGATGCACGCGAGCGACAAAATAGCAGTCGTCACTAGACAGTGTGGTTACCGTTCGCATCTGAAACGAGCCCGCTACATATCCTCGCATCGCTCATCTGCGCACCGTTTCAAAGCGTCGCTACCTACGCATGCTCGCACCGCCCAGGCATCTTGCACATCTGTGGTGGAAGTCACTAAGGCTGCGTGCCTTAGTGACTTCACCTACATCTTCATGATGCGCAGTTCGGGTTTCGTCACGGACTTTCAACCGAAAGCGCTATTTTAAGTCTCAAGCATACACTTTAATACTATACAGATCGCAAGACTACGCCTACTCCCTTGATCTTTTATGTGGGCTATTGCAGGATTGGTAAGGCTATCAGACCAATCATGTGAAATGGGACGATACGCTCTCTGAGCCGTTAAGTTAGAGTGTGGGATGAGACAAGGAGATCTGGTGTGTCTCAGGCTCTTCAACATCTACGTAGATGATCTCACAGTACTCAGCAGATTAAAATGGCCGCTTTAGCAAAATCATAAAAGGATAATTATATGACTTACATTTAAATTCTTAAAATGGTCGCATACGCAGTTTATAGTATGAATCGTCACTATTTTACGAATTGATATTATGATTCTGCTAAAGCGACCGTTTTCACCCTCCAGCTATGCGGACGATATGGTAGTACGGGTATTCAAAATCAAAGCATTTATTTCAAGTAGGCCAGGTACACACACTTTTGAATTGTCGAAACAAAGACAACAATGAAAAGTAGCTACAATCCCAGTCACAAGGCATAAAAACTGTGAAAGTACTGTAGTTGCCCATTCCCTAACGTAGATCTCTATGGAGAAGAACGGGCAAGAAACTCCATGGACACTCTTTTAAATCATAATACTTTTACAAAGCCTTGGTTACATCATTCATGTTGAGATGGTATATTATGTGACAACGATGTAGCAAGATGTGTACGTTAAAAGTGTCCATAGTAAAAACAATTCAAAAATAAAATAATTAATTCAAATGACCAGTCACAACTGACAACGCCCGTTCACGAACATGACGTATGTATCAGCACCATTCAACTCAACCTAAATAATCCGAAACACGCGCCACCATCAGCGAGACATTTGAGTGAGCATGACATACTCTTAACCGCCAGGGCATTCAAGTCGGGGTGCGTTGTCAGAATTCCTCCTCGTGTGCCCGATGGCTGCCGGTCCCTTTCGATACGTCGGGAGGGAATAGCAGCTGCCGGGCCGGTGCACCCTGGGCGTGGGCAGTATCCTTCCCCGAGGAATGGGAAGAGATTCTTATTCCTCGGGGAATGTTACTGTCCATGGCTAATATTCTGACATGGGAGGGGTCCTTTATGGACCAAGGGGGCGTTGCTCCGCGTGACCCTCTGAAAAGCAGAGGGCACAGCGGAGGAGCAAGGGCGGGCTCGGTGTGCACTTACCCTGCCGCCGAGCAGACAGTGAAGGACGTAGTCATTCACTGTCCCCGTCGATATCGTAATCCCACCGTCGAAGTGTCGTGGATCACGTCTCGCGGCTTCGATTGGGACCGAGGGCCTTGGGTTAACCGCCCGGACCGCGAGGTAGAAAACCTCTATAAAAAGTTACCCCGAATCTCAAGCGGCGGCGCACCGCGAGGAGATGTATGGCTGACGGGTTCCTATGGAAAATCAGTCGCTAGTGCGAACCACTGCCGGGCCTGGCTATGGCTTATCTGGGTACAGGGGGCACTGCCCAGATGGACTTTTTATTTCCCCCATGCTCGTGGGAACAACATGGACAAATCTGTAACCCAAACGACGGCCGGTAACGGCGAAGAAAGGGAGTCGAGGGATGCGGGGTCGGAGTCCGGCGCCGCATCCAGCGATGTGAGTGCGGGAGGCTCAGTGAGCTCCCGGCGCGAGAGGACCGGGGCCGCTGTGGTGAACAAGGAGTTCTACCGCAAGCGGTCCAGGCCGGCAGGCGACCGAGAGTCGTCGTCGGAGGGCGAGCTGGCCTCAGCCCGTAAGATCCCGACCAGCAAGCGTGGCGGGATCCGCGGCAAGGGGAGAGGCCTCTCTACCACCGAGAGGTCGGCGCGGCTTGCCGAGGAGGGGCGCCACCCGGGGGTGGCCGGTTGCGGGGTGGCACGTCCGGGCTCCTCTGGCGACGAGGCGGGCGCAGTCGGCGGCTCCGATGCGGAGCGTAAGGCCGAGTTTGAGAAGGAGGTGGAGGCGGCGCTGAGGGCTGTCTCATATAAGCAGAAGCCCTCCGGCAGGGTTGCGTCGGCTCCCGAAGGGCCGGCTCTGGCGAAACCGGCTCCGGCCAAGAAGGAGGCGGCCCTGAGGCAGGGCAAGGTGGCGGCCCAAAAGAAGGCGGCGACTGTGCCAGCGCCAGCCGCGAGACAGCCGCCACCACCGCCCCCCCCGCCCCCTAAGCCTTCCGTGGCCGAGACCGGGTGGCAGGTGGCCGGTGAGAGGACCAGGGAGCGAAAGGCGGCTAAAAAGGCCAAGAGGCGGCAGCGGAAGCGCCAGCAAAAAGAGCGGAGCGTCGCGGCTAGGCTCAGCGTCCCGAAGACCGCAGCTGTAGTGATTACACTACAGCCGGACGCGGAAAAAAGGGGCGTGAGATACCGCGACGTGCTCGCTAAGGCGAGGGTGACGGTGGTTCTGAGGGAGCTCGGGATCACCGGGGGCCTCCACCTCAGAGTCACCGCGACAGGGGCTCGAATGCTGGAGATCCCCGGCGAAACCCGTGGCTCGTCCGCGGACGCTCTAGCTGAAAAGCTTAGAGCGTCCCTAAATGCGGACGAGGCCCGAGTGTCCAGGCCCGTCAAATGCGCAGACCTGCGCATCCTGGGTCTGGACGACTCGGTGACCAAGGAGGAGGTGGTGGCCGCCGTCACCAGGACCGGTGGGTGCCCTGCTGAGCAGGTCAAGGCAGGCACCTTACGTCCGGGGGATCCCCCACAGCGCATACTTCCTCGCAGTATCCCCTGGGCAACGCCGTGTCTGACCACCGTAACGGAGTGGCAGACCGGTGGCTAAAGTGCGCTGTGCTTCGTAAGCATCAAGCGGTCGTTTACGAAGATATCGATGTCAAATTTTAAAAACAAAAACCTGCGGGACGCCTCCGGGCGTTTCGTGTCGAGTCGCTCGTCCCTGGGCGATTTAAACGGCCCTTCTCAGGGCCAACCAAAAGGCCCTTCTCAGGGCCACGCCGGCGACGCTCAAGCGTCGGATGCTGACCGCGCACCATCTGCGGTCAGCTTTTTTTTCGGACCAGGCGAGCTGTCGGACTCCGACGAATCCAACATGGATGCGTCGGCGGCCGACAGCGACCGCCCTGGGCGGAAGAGGGCCTTCCTGAGGCCCGGGTCCGAGGGCTCCTCGGAGTCGATGGGGAGGGCGAAGAAGAAGTCGAAGTCTAAAAAGGCTTCGACTTCTTCTACGACTGGCACCCACGATGTGGGGTTGGCGGACGCCGAGCGCCAGCTCAACCTGGCCAAAAGGGCGCAGGTCCAGCAGGACCTGGAGGAGAGGGTCGCGGCCAGAGAGCGCCAGGCGCAAATCGCCAGGTCGAGGGCTGGCTATGGCGCATCGAGTGTGCTGTACGCCGACCACTCCCTGGCGGAGCTGGAGCGCATGGCGCTCGAGGACAAAGAGGAGGTTCTGGAGGTCGCCTCAAAGTCCTCCAATTTGAAGGGTACCTTCCAGAAGGCCCTCAAATGCCGTGCCGCCAGCCTACACGGCATCGTCCTGGAGCTGGTCGGGCGGACGGCCACGGACGAGACGCGGCAGCTGCAGGCGAAGGTCAGCCAGCTTCATTAGAAGCTGGCTGACGCCACGGCCCGGCCTGCCCAATCCACCCCAGCCCCGGTGGTAGGAGGCTCCTCCTTCTCCCCTTCCAACCTTGAGGACATTATCCGCAGGGTTGTCATGGAGGAGAGGGCCTTCACCAGAGCCTGCTTCGCAGGCATTGAGGACCGGCTCTTGCCGGAAAGGCGGCTCCGCCCGCCGCTTGCGGCGGACAAGAGTCGCCCACCGACGGAGTCGGAACCTGCGCCTGTGGCGGGCTCGGCGTCGGGTGCGCAGCCCCAGGCCCCGAAGCCCTCCAAGGGCAAGGGTAAGGGCAAGAGGAGCAAGGCGGCTCCTCAAACCCCGAGCCCTGCAACGGGCACGGAAGGCGCGTCTGGGTCGGCTGCCACTCTGGCGGCGGCCCCCCAGACATCGCAGGGGGTAGACGCCCTTCTTCCCTCCACCACCCCGGCCAACAAGTCGTGGACGGAAGTGGTCAGGAGGGGAAAGGGGAAGAAGCCCGCTGCAGCTGCTAAGCCTGCTGCGGCTACTCCCGCAGCCAAAAAGGCTCCAGCCGGCGGGAGGAAGTTAGTTCCTCCCAAAACCGCGGCCGTCGTCGTGACCATCACCCCGGCGGCCGTGGAGCAGGGCGAGACGTACGAGTCCGTCCTAAGGCGGGCTCGTACCAATGCTGATCCCTCCCAGCTGGGGATCAGCAACATTACGTGCCGCCGAACCCTAACCGGGGCTCGAATCTTCGAGTTCTCGGGGGAGCGGCGGCACACGAACGCAGACCTCTTCGCAACAAAGTTGCAAGAGGTCATCGCGGATGCGGCGACGGTCGGCAGGCCCGTCAAGACCGCAGCCTTGGAGGTGGCCGATCTCGATGATTCGGTCACCAAAGAGGATGTGGTGGCGGCCGTCGCAGCGGCTGGAGGCTGCGACGCTGGCGCGGTGAAGGGTGGAGCCGTCAGGCCCGGCCGCCGCGGCATGGGCATCATCCGCGTGGAGTGCCCGGTCGCCGCGGCTGGTGCCGTCCTTGCTGCGACCAAGGGGCGGCTGCTCGTCGGGTTCGGCTCGGCCGTGGTGCGGGCACTTGAGGACCAGCCAACGCGCTGCTTCAAGTGCTTCGCGTTCGGCCACACCCGACCCACGTGTCCCTCCAAGTTCGACTGGGGGGACACGTGCTACCGTTGCGGGCAGCAGGGACACAAAAGTGTCACCTGCCGCGCCACCGCGCAGCACTGCGCGGCGTGCGCCGCTAGTGGCCGCCCCGCGGACCACAAAATGACGGGCAGCAGTTGCAGGCCTCACGTGAGGAAGGGCATAGTGCCGGCGCAGGTTCGCCCTGTTGCCACCGCCGCTGCCGCCGCCGTCGTCGCCGCTGCAGCTGCAGCTCCGGCGGCGGTAGCGGGGGAGGGGGGATCGATGTCGGAATAATGGGTTCCGACTATCGCATCCTCCAGGCGAACACCAACCACTGCAGAGCGGCCCAGGACCTGTTAGTGCAGGCCATGGCCGAGTGGTTGGTGAACGTAGCGGCGGTCGCCGAGCCCTACTCGATCCCCGGCAGCTGGCTGGGTGACGAGGACGGCTCGGTGGCATTAGCGGCGCGGTCTTCCACAGACTCCCCTCCCCTCTCGCTATTAGAGAGGGGACCGGGATACGTGGCCGCCGCATGGGGAGACTTGGCCATTGTGGGGGTCTATTTCTCCCCAAACCGCCCACTCCAGGACTTTGAGAATTATCTCGGAGTCCTGGCCGCCGTGGTCGGCAGGGCGGTGCCGCGTCAGGTCTGCCTCTTGGGAGACCTGAATGCCAAGTCGGTGACCTGGGGCAACCCGGCCACCGACGCTCGCGGGAGGGCGGTGGAGCTGTGGGCAGCCTCCTCTGGACTCTCCCTCTTGAACAGAGGAAGCGTCCAGACATGCGTGCGGCGTCGGGGTGGCTCAATAGTTTACGTCACTTTCGCCACCCAGGCGTTGGCCGCGCGCGTGCTGAACTGGCGGGTGGACCTGGTGGAGACCATGTCGGACCACCGCTACGTGCGGTTCGACATCTCCGCCAGCGTCTCCGGAGGGATGCAGTCCGTCTCGGGGCGATCATCGTTCCCGCGGTGGGCTGTAGCCCGCCTGGACAGGGAGGCAGCGGGGGAAGCGGCGTTCCTGCAGGACTGGCTGTCGCCGCCTACCACCGGCATGGACGTGGACGAAGCGGCGGGGCGACTCAGAGAGTCTCTGACCGAGGTATGCAACCATAGCATGCCTCGGTCTAGCCGACCGCCGCCCAGACGCGCCGTGTACTGGTGGTCGATGGAGCTGGCGGGGCTTCGAGCCGCGTGCGTGGAGGCGAGGAGGGCCTACACGCGGAGCCGGCGGCGGCGTCGACGGGACCCGGCCGACGAGGACCACCTCTACGAGGTGTACGTGGAGGCGAAAATGGTCCTCGAGCGGGCCATCGCCACTGCCAGGGACTCGTCGAGAGCCGAGCTGCTGGAGGGTCTCGACAACGACCCCTACGGGAGACCATATAAGGCAGCGCGCAACAAGTTGCACCCCTTTGGTCCCCCGGTTGCCGAGACCCTGGAGCCCTCGTTTCTGGACGGGGTGGTCCAGTCCCTGTTCCCGCGCAGGGGCAACTTCACCCCGCCAGTGATGGGCCCAGCGCTGGAGGAGGCTCCGCCGCCGCCGGACGAGGAAGCGGAGGAGGCCCCGCCTGTCACGGAGTCGGAACTTGGCGCGGTGATTCTCCGCATCCGCCCCAAGAAAACGGCTCCTTTACTGTCGTCTGTCATTATTATTATCCGGCAAAAATTTTGTTATGCGCTTTTATAAAGGATCACGGTATGACAATGATGCAATTTTATTTGTTAGTGTTTTTTTATAATAAATTACGAATTTGTCCTGAAGGGCCATATTGTTTCATGTGACAAGCAATTTATATGCGATCTTGAATGTTTTTATATCTTACTAAGTTATAACTTATAAGTAATTCGTTTTGAAACGTACATTAATGTAAATATAATTTGTTAAGTACATTTACAATTAAAGATGGCATTCTGTTGTGAAGTGTGTTATGTCCTACTTGCGGAACCCTAAAATCTGAAGACAATGACTAATACCTACCGCATTGACAATGACATACCGCGTTGCGCCCGCCGGCATCGTGCAATTCGCCTTCTCAGCATTCCGATGGCGTGGGATCGAAGATTAGTGTATTTGTGCATCACTCTTCTCACATCGAACAATTGTCGCGCATCCTAGTTTTATCGATTTAATTGTAATAATTATATTAATTAAAGTATTTAAGCAAATTATATCGGTTTCTTTTGCATCCTCGTCTGCAGCCGAACGTAATTGGCGCAGCCGGTAGGATACTCGCGGTCGGTTTCGCGTAAGGAAGATTTCCGCAATCGTTAAGCCGCCCGTACGACTATCCAGTCGTTCCAGAGTATCCAGAATCTACACGTCGTGCTGTATCGAGGAATCCAGACATTGATTACGCAAAGGGGCTGATATAATGTTCATGACACTGAAAATACTACTAGTTCTGACCCTGGCCCTGGCCCGAGCGGACGAGATAACGCTAGACAGTCTTAACGATGGACCAGGTATTTTGCCCTTCAACCTGGGACCCACAAGAATTATCTCACATTTCCACTCCTTTCACCAAATTATAAACCTTGATGATATGCGCAATAGCTTAGAGACGGTTAACGAGCAATTGCAAAATCTTACACCACAATTTAGTAATATGTCGCGACCTCTCTATGAACTCCATGTTAAATATCTAGGTACTAAATTAGAAGAAATATCGGAACAGTTAGAAACACTTGAGGTAAAGCGTGTTAAAGAGGTCTCATAGATGGTCTTGGTTCAGTAATAAAGGGCATCTCAGGTAATCTAGATTATACTGATGCATTAAAATACGATAATGCCATTGCAATCTTAAAACAGAATGAAAATAACTTAGTTGCTGAAATGAATCACCAAATGAGTTTAAGTAAGCAGTGGGTTTTACGTAGTTCAAACATTACAGATAAAATAGTAGAAAACCAAGATAAAATTAAGAAAACTATTAACTCTATTTAAGCTAGCAATAGTAAATATGAAACAGATTCCATTAAATATGCTCATTTAGCACAGTTACTAATGATATTAGGAGACAATATAGATAATTTGTCTAAAGAACTTGACAAATTGCAAAATTTATTGGCATTTATTAGGGCTAGAAGTATTCATAATTCTATATTGAACTATGCTATGTTTAAGCACATGATGAATAGATTAGGTATGTTATATGATAAGGATCAATTTCTAGATATAAGTTTTAGAGAATATTTTGACTTAATTAGACTAGGATATTATTACAATGGAAATAAAATAGTGATAGTTATGAAATTTTCGATACTTTATCCTACTAACTATATCCTATATAAATTATCCCTGGCTCCTAATCACGACAATAAGGTCCTAATTCCAACCTATCCTTTCTTAGCGGTTCACGAAAAAGATCTATTGTACATGGAGACAGAATGTCCGAAGTATAGCCACGGTCACCTTTGCGAGGATAATTTAAGTCACCACCATGGCAAACAATTGAACTGTATCCAGCAACTTATACTTCATCAGAAAATTAATGAGTCCTGTCAATTTACATCAATCATCCTGTCTTCTGAAGGTATGGAGCAATTAGACGACCAACATTTTATTGTAAGCTTTCCTAAACCTACGAAAGTTCGTTTAACTTGTTCTGAAGATAACTATAGAATGCTGAAAGGAAGCTACTTATCTATCATACCTAAAGGTTGCATACTAAGAACCACAGCATTTACTGCAAGCAATCGTCATGATCAAACTAAGGGAAAGATATTGAAAATTATGAACTTACCAATCATTAAGGAAAATTCGTATAATGTACCAATGAAAACTATAAGACTAGATACCATTGACCTTGGCAGTTTGCATTCAAGTAACTCTGAAATCGCTCTACAAGAACCTGTAACGCTACAGTCGTCGAACACTGAAGCTATATACCACACTACCATACCGGTATACATTCTAATTTCCGGTGCAGGTGTACTCATTATCACCATTGTACTTCGTCGTCGTAGATTGAACCAACTACAGAAAGCCACTGATGGAATCGATATTAAGGCTAAGGATAAGGAGGTCTGCAACACCGAGATTGATCCAGCTTTGCCATCGACACTATTTTCGACTAGAGTTTTCAAATAGTTGCCGATCTCGTGGAGGGAGATGTTATGTCCTACTTGCGGAACCCTAAAATCTGAAGACAATGACTAATGCCTACCGCATTGACAATGACCTACCGCGTTGCGCCCGCCGGTATCGTGCAATTCGCCTTCTCAGCATTCCGATGGCGTGGGATCGAAGATTAGTGTATTTGTGTATCACTCTTGTTTCTCACATCGAACAATTGTCGCGCATCCTAGTTTTATCGATTTAATTGTAATAATTATATTAATTAAAGTATTTAAGCAAATTATATCGGTTTCTTTTGCATCCTCGTCTGCAGCCGAACGTAATTAGTGTGTGCTGAAAATGTGTGTTTGTTAGAAGTTAAAAGCAATAAGTTTTCGCAATTATCGTTTAATGATAAGATTCAAGTGGTGTTAAAAGGTAGATGTATACCCGTATTACGAGAATGAATCCAAAAATATGATAATTCATCTCGTACTCGTCATTTAATTCCTTAAAATTATTCAACATTTAGCTGGCTGTGTGGGTGTTTACACACAAATCGACATATTACTCGCGCACGTTAAATATAATAAATAACGAGTCCACACACCTCCTTCAGTTGTTTGAGGAAATGAATGAAATACGCAACACTGGGATGGTGATGGTTTTTTTCTTTTTTAAACATTCGCGGATATTTTTGCTGAAACCGATATTTTATACGACATTATACAGAAAAAAAAACTTGTGACATCGCGTATTGTGTTAATAAGATAAAACAATTTGAGTCATTTTTAGCTCGTTACAGAGACAGGTTCGAGATCAATTATGATGCAACTGCTCTCATAACTGGACCCCCCAAAAGAAAGCGCAATGTCGATGATGTAAAAATACACTATCGGCGAATTTTTACCGAAATAATTGATAATGTACTCAGCTAATTAAGAGATCGTTATCTGAATATTAAAAATTTGAAATTCTTTGAGTTACTTTCTTGTGAGAATTTTAGTAAATACAGTGAACAATTCCCTGAAAAGGAAATCAGAGAGTTCACTTATACATATCAGGCAAAAATTATAATTATTTTTCACTTTCTTATTTTACAACATGATGTAGATCTGAGTCCGTAATAATAGATAAACATTGTAAGGTCAAGAACCTGTGCAAAACGTACGATTCTATTCTCTACGTCTCAATATGCTTGAAAGACAGAGAAAGGTGTCATACTATTTCACTCTAACGCGCCCCGCCCAGTCACACAAAATACTACAATATTAGAAAGAAAAAGAAATATTACTTACGCAAATTATGCATTAGCGGTGCATAGACCATTGCGTATGCGTGTGTGAGCGGAATTTTTTGGCAAAAAGTCTCGGACTCGGTAACTACGCAGTTAGTGCATTGCGGCGTCCTTTGAGGAGAGCACACGCCTAATTTTTTTATCACGAGACAAGCCGCGCGCGCAATGTCGTGATTTTATAAAAAGTTTTAGTTGTTATTGTGATTAAAGACGATTTGTGATAGTTGGATTAGTGCATAGGTTAGTCTGACTTATTGTTAAGTGTTAGTGTAATATTAGTTAGTTAATTAAGCATTTAATAGGTATAGTTTCGTGATTTAGGTTAGGTTTGAAGTTTAATTATGCCTCAAATAAGGTACCCAGCTGCCGAGTACACCGACATGGTACTTACGTAAGGAGAATGTAACCAAAATGCAGCTTTACCATTGCATACATATCGGGAGAGATATGGTGATACAAAAACGTTTGTGTAAATTCTGATTGTGATGTGATATTATGTGATTAATTATTCAATCAGTGATCTTTTAATTAACAACGTGCAACTTAGTGAGTTTATCCCGCTAATTTGTTGTTCTCCGACCTACCTTCGACTACCTACCGCCATCGCTGCGCCCCGCACCGCGCCGCGCCCGCACCGCGCTGCGCAACGGTCAGTGACTTTTCGTAGATAAAGCGTGTTTGCTTTTTATGCAGTTGATTCTGCTATTTATTTTGTTTGAAAATTAAAATTTTCCATTATCTACTAATTTTCGTGTTTTAAAATGTTTAGATGGACTAGTACTGTGCTCGTTTTAATTTATTGTCGTGGTTCCAGATACACTTTGTATAGTATCATTCTGTGGGGCCAGTGTAAACACGCGCCACACGCCAACCTGCAAGCACCAACGACCGCACGCAAGGAGCGCGCGGCGCATACTGACAAAAGGTACGGCGGCGGCGGCCTGCGGCACCTCTGGCAAAGGAATGCGACCGCCCGGTCGGACAGCAGGCGCGCGCGCCACACGACGTGCTCGCATCGAAGAGAAGGACAAACTACTCCTACACCTCGTGGATGTCGCTGCGCCCCCGCCAGGGGGCGCGGCAGGCGGTATCAGGGCTTCGCCCTCTGACCGCGGAGGCTATGCCGCGACCCGTTAAAACGGGCCTGTCGTTGGGTAGCCTCTTAGGCTAGGCCTACGGACGCACGCATTGCACGTGCGTCTAGGTGTGTAGTTGCTATGAGATTTATCGTAGGCGCGCCACAGCGCTGTCGACACAGCGCTGATTTCTTCATGGCACCTCGGCGGTCTGTCCCCGCCAGGTGAGACTCCCAGTTACCCAGGGGAGGCCCGGCGGAGGATAACCAGCGACAGAGGTACCGACTCCGACGCACCTACGAAGGATGTGTGGCTCCCGTCCGTCCCGCTTCCAGAGCCGTTGTGTGTGTGTGTGTGTGGGCGGTATTGTACTGTGTAACACCGCCCAGTGCATGCGAGGGTCGCGAGCTCGCGTCGCGCCCCCGCATGTGAATCTACATGTGTGTAGAGAAGTGCCTGTGTGAATTTGCTGCGCAACGCGCCTATATTAACTTAGGACACGTCACGCAGCAGGATGCGTGTGTCGTATGTTGAGCCTCATTGTGCGGGTAAGCTGCGTGTAGCCTGGTACAACTTACCCGGACGTCAAGTCCGGTGGGTGGAGTCATGTCCGCTGCCAGGTCGCGGAGGAGGGGCGCCTCGCGTCAGGGAGGGGCGCGCGCGCCAACGGCACGCGCGAGTGTCCCGTCGCAAGGCGTCGAACGTCCAGGCTCTCAGTCCCGAGGTCGGGACGGGAGCGCTGGATGGAGCGGGTTGCGAGCGACCGTAGCTCGGGCCGCGACCTGGCGGATGCGACGACAGACGTCTAGTTTGGAGTAAGCGGCGGAGGAGGGGCGACCTTATCTCAGAGGCCGCAGGTATTCTGGCTAGTCATCCTCAGACAGCCTGGCCCTGGTAGAGCTTGAGGACTGCGGCCAGGCCGTCAAGAACGACCAGCTGCGGGTCCTCACCCTGCTGAATGGCCCTGATGGTGTCTATCAGGACCTGTATGGCGCAGGCTGTGAATTCATTTTCATTTACGGCGTCGGCTGCTGGGCCGGCGCTCGTGTCTTCCATTGTTTCTGCGGAGCGTTGCTGTGGTAATGGGGCCGAGGGCGGCGCTGTGCCGGCGCCAGCTGTCGACCCCTTCATCTTCTTTTGTTGTACAGCCTGCGCCAGGGTCGAGATAAGGTCGGCCCGGTGGCTGTTTTCCTTGGGTGCGGGGGGGGGGGCTCCGGCTTCTTGCCTTTAGCCCCACGCCTCTTCTTCCGCATCCTCCGCCGCTTGGAGGAGGAGGGGGCTTCTCCCTTGTTGGTGGGCCCGTTAGCCGCCGCCATTAGCGACGCGCCTGGGGCCTCGGTGGAGGCCACTTCGGTAGGCCTCTCGGTGACCGCTGTCGGTCGGCGTACGGCGTTCGTGGCGGCGACAGTGCCAGCTCGCCTGTTCCGTATCTCCGTCTGGAATACGGGGCAGCGCACGTTATTAGCAGGGTGATCACCCCCGCAGTTGGCGCACGTTGCTGGTTCCTCGCGTGGGCGGGGGCAATCACGTGCTGCGTGCCCCTCTCCACAGCGGACAGGCGAGCGGCCGGTGGCAGTGATGCGACGAGTGCCGGAATTTCTGACACCGGTGGCACTGCGCGGGCCCGCGTTTACCCCGCCAGGCCTCTATCTTGACACCCCGCATGCACATAAATACGGTGGTGTCATAGATGGACCTGACCTCCGGCGTCCTTTTGAGTATTGCGTAGAACACGCAGCCGGGTCGTCCTTGCCGCGCCCTGATGTGGCGCACGTACTCCGGCTCGTGTCCTAACGCACGGAGTTCCTCCTCTATCTCGTCCGGTGGCGTGTCTACCGGCAGCCCCGTGATGCTCCTACACAATGGCGCTGCTGTGTATTTATAGTAGGCGCACTCTTAACACCCGCGCCGACCAGATGGATAATTATGGAGACCAGGAACCCTCTTCTGATTGGCTGATACATCGTATGTGAAAGTCCACCAGCTACTACATCCAAGATCCTCTTGTTATATAGGAGCTTGGATTTTGACAATAAATGTTCCATTTTGAATCTCCAATCGTGTGTTTCACTGTGCCCAAAAATATCGCGACACAAGTGGGAAAGTACCCACAATTCAAAATTTGTATAAAAGTAATTTATATAAAGTTTTTTCAGAAGTTTTACGTTTGGCGAAGTTTATTGTTACTATCCCAGCAAGCAGCGCATCGGCAGAACGTTCATTTTTGTCCTTAAAACTTATCCACACCTATCTAAGAAACACAAAGTCAGCAACGACTCACAAATCTATCTTTAACTTCTATAGAAAAAGAATTAATGGTCGAACTACGACGCAAGCCTACTTTTTATGACGAGGTCTTAAAATCATATTTAAAAAATGATCGGCGCGTAGATTTAGTTTATAAATGAGTTGATTTTTTTTTATCCATTTTAAACCCGTAGTTAATTTATTAAATATATTTAAACAAGCGAATCACATGAAATAGGGCCTTACAGGCCGCTTCGGATATCTTGCAAGTGACGTGTTGTGTAACTATCACCCACCCACTTGGATAAGATATTTGAGGTGGCCGAATCTTTCATCTCTTTGCATCGTCAAAATGGAGTCAGAAAATCGTGATTAACGTGATTTGAACCTTGAATAACGTGGTGAGTTCTTGTATTTATAACTTTTGTTTTTGCAGACTTATTTTCAATGATTTTACAATTTATAAATCACATTTTTTCTGGGTATCAGTGTGCGTGGCGGTGGCCTACCCTCCGTGGAGAACCACTGCACGCCACTGCCTATAAATGTGAACTCTGCTATTATTGTGCCGATCGTCGTGACGGCCAATGGCCTTATAGCCAAGAACCTCGACGACCATCTTTCGAGGCTCTCCTTAGGCGGTTGGATCAAGGGCCTGATTCAGAAGGCAGTACTCCTCGATACGACTCGCATTGTGAGGAGGTTCCTGTCTCTGGAGCCATAACCACCGGTAGCTTGGACCCTGCTCTCGATACCGGCGGACCACTATTTTTTATATTTTTAAATGTTTTTTTTTATATTACTTTGTATAGAAACATTTAAAAATGTAAATTATGTGTAAAGAAAATAAATAAACGACATATAAACATTATGAAAGAAATCAATTTAAAAATAGTATTGTATAAAAAACAAATATAATTTAAATCTTTGATGTAGGTACTAATAAATATGTAAATTTATAAAAATGTGATAATGAATGGAATATCGGTACTTGTAGAATGTAATTATAGTTTAATATTAAAATAGAATTGAATTGGTATTGTTAATTGCATAATAAAATTTTGTCGAATTATTGTTTTTTGAATTAATTTTATTTCGGACACAAAAGATCTACAGGAAATAAAACAAATCAAATGTATTGGATTCCCATAATATTCCTGAAATAATTTCTTGTACTGGTCATCTTAGTATAGAGTATAGAGAGTGTTAGTAACCTAATATTAAATAACTCCATTATAGTTATTATCTAGTGTTAGTAATGTACGAAATGCATAAGACTTGCTTTACCGAATGTTAAAAGTTAGCGATTGTGATATAGTATTGAATAAAGAGAAGCTTGAATTTGTAGATAAAACAGTTTTCCTGGGGATTACGCTTGATTCAAGGCTACAATGGGGTTCTCATTTAACATCTGTAGCGGGGCGGCTAAGTTCAGCAGCAAATTCTATTAGAAAAATCCGTCAATATACTGATGTAGATACCGCTAGACTGGTCTATTTTAGTTACTTTCATAGTATAAGAAAGAAAGAAAGAAAGAAAAAATATTTATTTGGCACATGCCACAAGTACACACAACAAACAAATAAAAATAATTTAAATTTACACAATAAAAAAGTTAAAACTAAACAAAAATAATAAAAAAAATAAAAAGAGATAATATTGTGCGTCTCACGGCTGCGCCAAATAGGCCCAGTTCAGCAAACTGCCGAGCAGCTAGTGCCCGACGCTAGTTTTCAACTGGACCTGGGATGGTGATGTGACGGACATAAAACAGTTTTGTTTCTAATTAGGTAAGTGTAGGTATGCATGAATAGATACTTAAATAGAACTAATCTGTGTATAGTATTAATAACAAATAAAAATACGTAGGTACATAGGAAATATAAAAAAAATAAAAATAAAAAAGCAAAACAACAACAAAAAATAAACAAGAAGAGTGCAAGACAAAACAAGAAACCTAAATAAATTAAACGGACGCATAGAAACATAAACCTGTTTCGCACGTTCCCACTTTGTAAACGCATAATACTCGTATGTCATGAATCCGTGCACTTCGTCGCTCAATACGCTGCAGACACCGAGCGCGATGGACTTATAATAAATTAAAATTTGTAAGAAGTGAACGGAAAAATTTGCAGATGCGATGGCAATTGTCTGGATACATAAGTACGGTAAAATATTACATTTCCGACGGAAAGTGGTGCAAAAATATACAAATGTAGATACACGAAGAGCATAAAATATAATAAGGTAAGCTAGTTTTAAAAAAAAACAAAATGACATAAAAAGTGCTGTATATGTAAGATGAAAAGACGCCTTTGTAATTTCTTTTATTGGTTTTTGGACTTACAGATGTCAAGTCTCAAGACAGAGCTACCGATCACACTCGGGATCAGTTACTTGCCAGATATGAGTGCAAAGGATGGGTGAAAGGAGCCACCCCGACGCCGTTTGTTCCTGTCGCATACAAGTGGGCCAGGCACAATAGGTAAGAACATGCGCATGCGTTGCTGCAATGCATACTTTGTGGAGGTTAAAAAATATATATATGTCGAAGCGTCGACGCATATCAGTCGGTTTGGATCAGCGCCATCTATCTCTCACTGGAGGAACTATGTAGTTAGATTTGACAACTAATGTTTGGGAACGTCAAGTAATAACTTGGGGATGGTTAGCGTGGAGTAATGGCGACACTGAGCGAATAATCGAGTCAAATGTCGATCCGGAAGTGTAATCAGGTATTCGACACTGACAGGTACTGACGTTGACAGGTAGGTTGGCTAACCTGTAACGGGGGTAGTACACGTGTGCGGTGACAGTTGAGAGAGGGCACTTTGAATCGGTCCGGCAGTCTGGGTAGACGTTCGTTACTCCGCGCTAAACTTCCCGCGTTCCTAAATTCTTAATCGAGCCATATCTCAGGCATCCTTGATTATTTTGTATTGAGTGCGTGTTAGCAAGTAATTAAAAGTGTAAACGAAGGTTTTGTGAGTTTTATTTCCGATGTCGCGACCCACTGATAACGAACCTCCGTCATCAGAATTGGGATTGGACCACGACGACCCACGTGTTCAAAATGAAGACGCTAGCGACGAAAAATGGATGCGTTTGTTGGAACAACAGAACCGCAATTTTCTGACGCTGATTCAAGCCACGAAAACACCCACTACGTCGTCACATGGCTTTCGTTTACCGGATTTCGGATGCACGTGCTTGGGTGATGACTGCAGAGATGTGCTTGACGGACCAAGACCAACATGGCGCCCCGCTTATATTCGCTCTAAGCCGCGCCGTGAAGAGAGGAGCTTCAACCTGGCTATCTACCGTGTCGTTTCCTGGGATGACGTGGACCGATTTTAAGCGACTTTTTATTGCAAGGTACGATAATTCCACTACTATTGCTTCGTTTCTGATTGATTTGCAAAGTAGCAGGCCTAAAGAAAACGAGTGTCTTGCTTCCTACGCTGCTAGTTTAATGACATCGATCATGGCGAGATGGAATGGCCTTAGTACCGAACGTTTGGCTATTGCTACTATATTGGCTCACATTTCTCAATTCGATCGCCGTGTGCAACGCCTATCTTTCACGACTGATATTCAGACACGTGGCCAGCTACAGCAAGAGCTGCAAGCGCTTTCTTTTATGAAGAGAAAGCTACCTAGCGATGACCGCGATGCTCCTGAAAAGCGGTACAAAGCGAATAGTACTGTGAAGCCTCTGAAGTGTTTTATCTGCGGCAAGCTGGGTCACAAATCCGTGCACTGCTACCGCAAGGACGTGAAACAGGATACTCAAGCTACGCCGAAGCACCACAACCACGGCAATGGCAACGGAAGTGGTTCATCGACAACTGCGAAGTCTTATGCATCCGGGATCACCTGCTTCCACTGCCACGCGCAAGGCCACTACGCATCGAGCTGCCCACGGCGCAATGAGAGGAGCAGCGCCGACTCCGGGTCATCCAAGCCTGTCAATGAAAAGAGGGTTGACCTGTGCCTCCTGAACGCGCCGACTGGGACTCTACGTCACTCCGGTGAGCAATTTTCATTTCATTACGACTCTGGTGCAGAGCGTTCTTTAATTAAAGAATCTGTAGCCTGTAAATTTAAAGGAAAGCGTATTGATGAGACTGTGACTATGACTGGGATAGGGCAGACTTCCGTAACTCTACGATACAGATTTTGGCTTTGGTAGAGATCGATGACATTAGTATTGAGATTTGTTTTCATGTATTGTCTGATCATTTTCTACGTTATGGTATTATGATTGGACGTGAGATTCTAGAACATGGTTTGACTGTTCAGATGACTACTGACCGAATTAAGATCTTTAGGTATCCTTTTATTGCTTCTTGTGAGGTAGAGCGAACTCCTGAAATTGACTGGAACTCTATCGATACTGACGTACCGGCGGAACGTAGAGCAGAGTTAGTGAATATCTTGCAGTCCTTTGAGAAGTCTTTCACTACAGGTATACCTACCGCGTCAGCCGACACGGAACCGATGAAGATTAGTCTTAACCCGCGTAAGATCGAGGCATTGACGGCTCTACCACGCCTGAGACTGTGACACAGTTACGGCAATTTATCGGTTTGGCATCCTACTTTCGCCAGTTCGTGGCACGGTTCTCACAGGTGATGGCGCCGTTATATGCTCTGACTTCTGGGAATGGTAAGTTGACCTGGAACCCGGAACACGAGGAAGTTAGGCAGAAGACTGTAGCCGCTCTCACAAATGAGCCAGTGCTCATGATTCACGACCCCGGTGCTGAAACTGAAGTCCACACGGATGCCAGTGCCATTGGCTACGGTGCGGTCTTACTGCAAAGAAAAGAAGGTAAGCTACATCCAGTCGCCTATTACAGTAAGCGAACGTCTGATGCTGAATCGAGATACCACTCATATGAACTTGAGACCCTCGCGGTGGTCAATGCTGTAAAGCATTTCAGGCGTTATCTCCATGGTCGCAAGTTCAGAGTAGTCACCGATTGTGATTCTCTGAAGTCCGCTCGCAAGAAGTTGGACCTGACGCCGCGTGTTCACCGATGGTGGGCCTTCAAGGGTTCGATTTTGACATCGTCCATCGTGAAGGTAAGCACATGTGCCACGCTGACTTCTTCTCCAGGAACCCGTTACCGCAACCTGATACTAAAAATAAGGTTAGTGAAAAGGTAGTACAAAAGGACGTAAACCTCGCAGAGCTTTCGCAGAATTGGCTGATGATGGAACAGCAACGGGACCCTGAAATTTTAAAGCTTGCCAAAACTTACGAGCGACGAGCTGGTGTTTTGCACCGAAAAGTGCAACGAAATGGTAAGAATCGTTGGTTACCTATTGTTCCCCGTTCATTTCGCTGGTCCGTGGTTAATAACGTCCACGAGGGATTGCTGCATTTGGGATGGGAGAAAACGCTGGAAAAACTCTACGACCTCTGCTTGTTCGAGAACATGTCGAAGTTTGTGAGGAAATTCGTAGAGAACTGCGTGACCTGTAAGATCTCAAAGTCACACACAGGTAAGACCCAGGCGGAGATGCACCCAATACCAAAGGTAGCTATACCATGGCACACACTGCACATCGATGCTACCGGGAAGCTGAGTGGCAAAAACGACAAAAAGGAGTATGTTTTCGTTCTGATAGATGCCTTCACCAAGTTCGTTATGCTGCATCACACCCTGCACATTGATAGAGCAAGCAGCATCAAAGCGCTGAAGGTTAGTGTCGCTTCTAGCATCTTCGGTGCTCCATCGCGCTTGATCGCCGACCAAGGACGCTGCTTTGCCAGCGAGGAGTTCAGGGAGTACTGTGCCTCAGTTAATATCAAGCTGCACTTGATCGCTACAGGTAGTTCTCGTGCCAACGGACAGCTGGTTGAGCGAGTAATGAGCACGCTCAAAAACATGCTCACTGCTGTAGAGACAAGCAATCGTTCATGGCAAGATGCGTTGCCCGACGTTCAGCTTGCTCTCAACTGCACTGTAAGTAGAATCACGAAAGCTAGTCCTCTTGAGCTGCTGATTGGTAAGGCTGCTAGACCCATTGATATTATGACGGCAAATGATAAAGAGCCTCAAGTTGACATCGTTGAGGTGAGGAAGATGGCTGTAGAGAACATGGAGAAAGCTTCTGCCTATGACAAGAAACGTTTTGACTCTACAAAGGCTAAGGTACAATCATTCTCTGTAGGTGACTTTGTTTTGCTGCAAAATGAGGAGCGAAACCAGATGAAACTTGACCCGAAATACAGGGGACCGTTCAGGGTGATCGAGGTTCTTGATGGTGACCGTTATGTTTTGAAGTCCCTTTCTTCCGCCCGGACGTACAAGTACGCACATGACCGACTGCGAAAAATAACTGACGTTGACATGCACGTAGGTGACGATGACGAGACTAGCCATGACGAAAATGATAACGCTGACAAGACTGGTTGAATACTAAGTAGTCAACTTAACATTTAAAGTACCTAGCATAGTAAGAGTTTTCTTATAATCTGTAACGTTAGAGGAAAAATGAAGTAACATGTTGAACAAACCTACTTTAAAAATTATTTTGATAAAGGCTCGAAATGATTATCTTGATGGTGTTGTGTTCGTAACCGGATGGAGGTTACATGTGGAGGTGACCGGATAGAGGTTGCCTGTTGTGTTTGTAACCGGATGGAGGTTACATGTGGAGGTGACCGGATAGAGGTTACCTGTTGTGTTTGTAACCGGATGGAGGTTACATGTAGAGGTAACCGGATAGAGGTTACGTGTTGAAGACCGGATGGAGGTCGATTAGTTTGATGCTTATGACCGGATGGAGGTTATAAGTGTGATGTTGAAGACCGGATGGAGGTCGATTGGTTTGATGCTTATGACCGGATGGAGGTTATAAGTGTGATGTTGAAGACCGGATGGAGGTCGATTGGTTTGATGCTTATGACCGGATGGAGGTTATAAGTGTGATGTTGAAGACCGGATGGAGGTCAGAGTATGAGCACTGCAATATTTTAATGAGTTTCCTATTATTTGAATGAGTATGGGTGTTGTTCGACATGTCAGCTTTAAGAGAAAGAGTTTGTTATGATTTTCATTGGAACCTGTAATGATTTTGATCAGAATACGTTTTATTCCCCACCCGCTTGGGCCAGGAATGGCCGAACGACTAGTACGAGTACTGTCCGAGAATTTTCTTTCATTTCAGGTACTCCACACGAGGACGTGTGATCATCAGGACGGCCGTGTCGAAGCGTCGACGCATATCAGTCGGTTTGGATCAGCGCCATCTATCTCTCACTGGAGGAACTATGTAGTTAGATTTGACAACTAATGTTTGGGAACGTCAAGTAATAACTTGGGGATGGTTAGCGTGGAGTAATGGCGACACTGAGCGAATAATCGAGTCAAATGTCGATCCGGAAGTGTAATCAGGTATTCGACACTGACAGGTACTGACGTTGACAGGTAGGTTGGCTAACCTGTAACGGGGGTAGTACACGTGTGCGGTGACAGTTGAGAGAGGGCACTTTGAATCGGTCCGGCAGTCTGGGTAGACGTTCGTTACTCCGCGCTAAACTTCCCGCGTTCCTAAATTCTTAATCGAGCCATATCTCAGGCATCCTTGATTATTTTGTATTGAGTGCGTGTTAGCAAGTAATTAAAAGTGTAAACGAAGGTTTTGTGAGTTTTATTTCCGATGTCGCGACCCACTGATAACGAACCTCCGTCATATACATATATATAATAGGCGATTATTTAGTGTGCTATTTTGCATACCGCAGGTCTCACAAAAGTGCGATGTGTCGCTGCGGCGCCGCGGATATCACGACACCACCCTCCAGCTGAGGACACAAGTGGCATAATCCTAAGCGAGCCGAACGTGAGCATGAGCAGAATAATTGTATACATCAACTATTTATACTTTTGTGCAGCATTAGTCGACAAAGATATTGTACCGTGATCAAGCTAATTAGATAGGCAGGTAGGGTAATTTGTATATCATATAATTGAGATATTCAGTGCGACCATATCCAACTTCCGTTGCGATTCCATTAGATACTGCCGTAAACGTCTTCTGAATGTGTCTGTGATTGTGCTGATCATTCTTATCGGTGGTGGCAAGTTATTCCAGATTTTGGAAGCCGCATAACGAAAGCTACCCCTGAAAGCTGCTGTGTTATGAGACTGAGTTGAGAGTTGTTGAGAGCATTGCCTTCTCCCACATTCGCGCCTACTAGTTAACCAACTTAGTTTATTATATAAGTAGTCCGGTTTTTTATATTTAACCACACCGAACAGGAGGCACGCTAAGTGTAGTTTTCGTCTAGATTTCATTTTTAGTGAGAAATGCTTGTTTAGAAAAGGTGTTACGTGACTTCGCCGAGGAATATTGTAACAAAACCGCGCGCACGCGTTTTGTACTCTTTGAATGAGTCGATCTGTACGAGCTAATAGGCGCGGGCCGTACACTGTGTCAGCGTAGTTTAACCTAGATAGTACCAAGGTTTCCACAAGCTGTTCCCGTAGTGATTCCGATAAGTAAGACCTCATTTTATATAAAACCTTCAGGCGATAAAAACAGTTTCTGACAGAGTCTGCTATGTGGTTCTCAAAACGAAGGGCTTTGTCCATCGCAAGACCTAGATTTCGCGCCTCATACACTCTCTCAATTTGTTCGCCCATTAGTTCCAAGCCAAAGGTCAAAGGCAGTCGGGCTAGCTGCTGTCTTGTGCCAAATACAATATATTTAGTTTTGGTAGGATTCAGCGACAGGAAATTTTCCTCAGACCAAACAGCGATTCGTTGAAGATCTTCGTTAAGGTATTCAATGGCGCTGTCATACTCGTCTGGTCTGAAGGAAATATATAGTTGTACATCGTCGGCATATATATGGTACTTGCATCTCTGGAGGCACCTTATTATGTCTGCGCAGTACAAAATAAAGAGAATGGGACCCAAAATAGAACCCTGCGGAACTCCTCTCTTTACGGGAACAGGTACCGATCTGAGAGTAGTGCCGTCACTTAAACGCAGGTCAACTAATTGTTACCTGTTACTTAAGTAGCTACGGAACCATTGTATAGCGTCTGGGTCGAAACCGTAATGTTTTAACTTTGACAATAATAATGAGATATTTATAGCATCAAATGCCCTGGAAAAATCCAGTAAAACCAGTATAGTGCACATTCCCTTATCCTGGGCATATAATATATTGTCAGTAACATCCAGTAAAGCAGTAGATGTACTGCGCTGTTTCCTAAACCCTGATTGTAGATCAGGTAAAATGTTATTTTCTTCTAGAAACAGCGTAAGTTGACGACTGACGATTTTCTCTAATACTTTGGATAAACATGGTAATATACTAATAGGACGTAAATCTTTTAAGTCTATTGGGTTTGAATTTTTTGGCAAGGGCCTAATGGAGGCAATCTTCCATTGGTCAGGGAATGTTGACGTCACGATGGAGCGGTTTATTATGTCCGTCAAAACCTTTAAAGTGTGCGGCAAAGTCATATTAATCATGTCCAGATTAATTTTGTCGTAGCCTTCGGCATTACTTTTGAGACTAGCGATAGTGCGTGAGACATTGTTCTGGTCGACTGGAGGGATTGTAAAAATTGCCTCACCGTGGCTATGATTGTCATTGTAATTCATAAGCGATGCGCTTGCCACGGGGTTGCCGGGAACAATCAAAAAATTTCTATTAATTAGGTCAGGATCTGTAAAATGCGACGGAAGGTCTTGTCTAGATTTAAAAGGTAATAATATGGATTTCAGATTTTTCCAGAGCAATTTGGGGTTTTTTATGTTAGCATTAATGTTATGTTTGAAATACGCAGTCTTTTCATTGTACAGAGAACTAGTCACTAAATGCTTTAAGTCTTTATAGTATTTCTTTTTAACTAAATATATGTTATAATGTAAATGTGTGTATGGCATTTTGCTATTGAAGCAGCCCACATACTAACGGGCATACAGCACGTCCGTCCGCGCCGCCGCGCGGCTGGGCACTGAGGGCAGACAGGCCGACCGCTCTGTACCACGCGCCCGCGCTGGCGGCTCGCGCCACCTCCGCCGCGCTGTGACGTCATCGGACAACGTGCCACCTTGGAGTCAAGAGATGTACTGCCGCAGTGGCGAGCTGGAGCGAGCCTTTTATAAGTTTGCGTGTTCGTGGAGCCGACACCAAAAGTATAGATCGCGCGCAATGGCCCCTGATTGGTCTATTACTACTCGCACCTACCACTACTCAACAAATCGTAAATATTATATACTTGGGCTAAAATAAATGATTATTATTCGAACTATCATAAATCGCTGTTTTACTCATCCATAGCTACCGACCTCCTAAAGTGGTGACCCCGCGTTTGAATACCATGTTGAGCCAGGAAGAAATCGAGATGGTTAGCATCAAATCCCGCATTCCGCTATTCTGGTGCGACAAACCACGACTTTGGTTTGCCCAGTTCGAGACGATGGTCGCAAACCAAAAACTCGGCGATGAAGGCAAGTTCGGCCTCGTGGTGGCACAGCTGACGAAGGCCGACGTGGAGCAAATTGGCGACATCATCATGGCAGCGCCGAACACCGGTAGATACGAACTAGTGAAGAAACGTTTAATATCGGTCTATGAAGAAAGCGAGGGTAAACAGCTGCGCAAATTACTAACCGAAATGGACCTCGGAGATCAACGCCCATCACATCTACTTCGGCGTATGAAGGACCTGGCGAGAGGCAAGATGACCGACCCCATCCTACGTTTGCTGTGGATGGAACACCTACCTGCATCGTCCCGTGCAGTGCTAGCAGTCAGCAACGAGGAAAACCTGCGACGCACGAGGCGGCGGCCGAAAACATGACACGCGGGGTTGCGATAGTCGTGGAGAGAATCCGGCAATTGGGTCTCGAGGTGGCATTGCACAAGTCCGAGGCCATGTGTTTTCATGGGCCTCGGAATGCGCCACCGTCGGGATCCCTACTGACGGCGGGAGGGGTTTCCATCGGCGTCGGGTCGACGCTGAAGTACCTGGGACTCGTCCTCGACAGCCGGTGGAACTTCGTGGAGCATTTCCGACGTTTGGCCCCCAAACTGGAACGGACCGGGGCTGCCTTCAAGCGGCTCCTGCCCAACCTGGGGGGTCCAAACGCCTCCTGCCGGAGGCTCTACGCGGGGGTCGTGCGGTCCATGGCCCTTTACGGGGCCCCGGTGTGGGCGCGTTCTCTGAGGCGGCAAGCCGCCCGCAACCTGAACGCGCCCCAAAAGGGGATAGCCCTAAGGCTAGTCCGGGGGTACCGCACGATCTCCGGTGAGGCGGCGAGCCTCCTTGCCGGATTGCCGCCATGGGATCTGGAGGCGATAGTCCTCGCGCGCCTTCACGAATGGCGCGCGGAGGCACTACGTCGGGGGGAAACTCCGCTGCCGCGGCAAATCGCCGCTCAGCGGACAGACCTCCGGCACGATCTCATGGTGACATGGAGAGAGCGACTGTCGCAACCCCGTGCAGGGCACGCCACCATAGTGGCGATAAGTCCCCTCTTTGAGGAGTGGCTAGAGGCGCCACGGCGCCCTCACCTTCCGCCTGACGCAGGTCCTCACCGGACACGGTTGTTTCGGGAGGTTCCTGCACCGAATCGGGCGGGAGGAAACGCCCGGGTGTTTCCATTGTGAGGATCGTCCGGAGGACACGGTGCAGCACACTGTGGAGGCCTGCCCTGCTTGGGCGGAGCAGCGCCGTGTCCTCGTAGAGGCGATTGGCGGCGGCGACCTCTCGCGCCCGGCCCTGGTTCAAGCCATGGTCCGGAGCGAGAGGGAATGGGAAGCCGTCACCTCCTTCTGCGAAGCAGTCATGCTAGTGAAGGAGGTGGCGGAACGTGAGAGGGAAAGAGCCTCACGTCCCAGCCGCCGCGGGAGACGCCCTGGGCGTCGGGGGTCACGTGGTGGCCCCCGGCCACCGTAGGCGCGGGCCTGTGGACGGCGAGTTTTGGGCTAGCTCGCCGTCCGGCCGTCTTATGACAACAGGCCGTGTCGACGGCGCGTTCGTGTTCCACGCGCGCCTCAAAGAGATGTCAGCAACCACGTAGGGGTCCGCACGGGCCGATGCCTGCCAGGGCTGCGGGACTGTTCGAAAGAGATACCGCGGCCCTGGAACACAAAGGGCAAAGAAGGAACATGGATGGGTTTTAGTCAGTAAAAGTCTGACACTCCCTTCCGCTCCGCCCAGAGCGGGGGGGGGTCATTTGATGATTTCCCATCCTAAAAAAAAAAAAAAAAAAAAAAGGGCATTCAAGTCAAGAAAAGACGTAGGTTTCCAGCGAATGACAGCTTTCTAGTACACAGTACTCACACAATATGGGCTATGCGGTTATATAATACTAGAGGGATTGAATTTATACAATGCAATGCTCCAACATTATATATAATGCTATCCATTTATGCGCCCCTGTTCTTGTAGAGCAGGACCGGCACTGAGCCAAGTATTTTTATCAGCGATATAATCGTTCAACTTGTATTATTTATTTTCATTCAGTTCAAGAATACTTTGTGGAATTTTATTATAGCATCTTAAACAGTACCCCATGAAATATGAGTCTACTTTAGCGAGTCTGAAGCCTGGCTGAACTAATTGGTCTCTATTTCTAGTACCGTAGTTGTGTCTGTCACCTCTTTTATTAAAAAGATGTAGATTTTTTCTTACATACATTATGTTTTCGTAGATGTATTGACAATGTACCGTCATGATGTTAATTTTCTTAAACAGTTCCTGTTCGATCGCGAGTTGTGCTCCAAGCTCGATAGATGGCGTTGTACGATTTGGTCACGTTTCTGAATCGCGGTGTCGAGATTCTCCGCTCATATTACATAGTGATTAGAACAAAATAAATTTTTTGTACTTGCTTTGGAAACAGATTGTTTTATTTATATCAGTCAGTCCTCGGGAAGTTGTCGAGTGCCGAACATTTTGGTCCTATCGAGCCGGATCGCGAAAAGTGAAATCGCGTCGACAAGTGAAGTGACATTTTTGTGACGTCTGGTGAGGCATAGAAACCAGTGGTGGATCGCCCTGAAGTGCCTGTAAAATCCCCGGTGTGTGGTGATTAGTGGTGATCAGCGGTGTTCAGCAGCGCAGCAACGAGGTTTGCAGCCGGCTCCGCCAGGGGGCGCCACCAGTAGCAACGCTCACTTCATACGGCAACGGCGACAACACGGCCCATAGAGCGACGAGACATCAGCAACGTCATCAAGAGTGTAGTCACAGACCGTGACGATACACTCGCAGCAGTACCAGCAGTGACATCAAGAGTGACGACAACGAACTCGCAGCAGCGACGTGTTTGGAGAGGTTTGGCAGACAAAACTGTGAGTTACAATTCCAGTGTTTATAATTTGGTAGACTTGTAAATTTCTCAGTGAATTTTAAAGTTCAACTTAGTGCAAATTTCAAGTGTTTGAGACTTTTAAGATTTAGTAGTAGTTTAGACTTAGAATAATTATAAATAAAGTGTTGTGACGGGAAATCTATGCCCGATTCTGTCTAAAGTCAAAAGTGTTCTAAACACTTGTAAAAAATTACTGGTTATTTTTTGTTTATTGACTTTAATTTTTCGTCTGTTGCATTCAATTGATTTCATTATTTAAAAACTCAGTAGCTTTGTACACAATGGAATCCTTAGGAAAATTGCAATTAAATAACAAATCAATAATAGAAAAAGCTAGAATTAACTTTAAAAAATCACCTAAGGAGCGGCTCACACAAAGTTACATTGAAACGAGAGTAGAATCATTAGAGGTACAGTGGAAACAATTTGTTGAAACGCATAGGCGCATTGTAGAAAAAGCAACCGACGAAGAATTAAAAAAGAATGTTTATTTTACGGCAGACACATATGAGGTTACTGAAGAGTTGTACATAACCTATAAGTCTGAATTAAAAGAACACTTACTTCAAAGTAGTCCGCGCAAAAGTGCTAGTTCCAGTGAAAATAAACATTCTAATCAAAATAGTTCAAATGTGAAATTGCCACAAATTAGTTTACCTACATTCTCGGGGCTCTATTCGGAATGGGTAACGTTCCGCGATTTATTTACGTCACTAATTCATAAAAATGAAACACTGGATGAAGTTCAAAAACTCCATTATTTAAAAACTCATCTCTCAGGCGAAGCAGAACAGTTGCTTCGACATATTCCTGTGACTGCGTCTAATTATAATGAGTGTTGGTCAATTCTAAACAAACGATTTGATAATAAAAGGTTTTTAGCTAACTGTATGCTCAAGCGGCTTGTCCATCAATCGTCAATTACTAAGGAATCGTCGGCAAACGTTAAAACTCTGTTAGACACGACGGTTGATTGTTTACATGGTTTACGCAGTCTAGGTATTGATGTCAGCTCATGGGATGCAATTGTAGTATATTTAGGCTCTGAAAAATTAGATACCGAGTCCCGTAAATTGTGGGAACTAAGAATAAGTTCAAATCCTAATGATGACTTACCTACGTTTGATGAGTTCAAAACTTTTATGGAGTCTAGGTTTAGAGCCTTAGAATATTTAGATCCTAAAGCCAATAAACAAAATAGTGCTCGTGATAATAATGCTAAATCTTTTCATGTCGCTTCTCAAGGTTGTATATTATGTTCTGGAGATCATAAATTGTGTAACTGTAAAACATTTGCTAAGAAAAATTGTGACGAGCGTCGGGAGTTTGCACGAGCCAGTAAGCTTTGTTACAACTGCCTAGGAACAAGCCATTCCGTTTATACTTGTCGTCAGCATACGAAATGTCACCTTTGTAAGAAGAGGCATCACACACTGCTTCACCCAAAATCAACTGCCAATTCTGCGGAAATCGTTGATGGTTCAGCAGAGACGAAAGTGGCGGCTGCTAACGCAGCAACCTCTTCCAGTCAAAGCGATGCCAAACCCATTTGTTGTTTTGCGGATGTTCACAACCACGGTCTGTTAGCCACAGCCTTGGTCAACGTTGAGTCAAGAACTGGCACTGCTGTTGTTTTAAGAGCTCTGATGGATCAGGGCTCTCAAGTCTCTTTTATTACAGAGGCTGCAGTACAGTTGCTCGGACTAAGGAAAACACCTGCTCGCACCGACATATTTCGACTAGGCGATGAAGAGGGAAACTCAATGCCCTCTAAGTGGATAGTTCGATTCAAATTGCAATCACGTCTAGATCCTACCTTTATTTTATATGTCGATGCTTATGTATTGAATAGGCTCACATCACATCTTCCTGAGAAGAAAATCTTTCAAGTATCGGCTTCGTTCTCATCCTTAAAATTAGCTGATCCGACCTTTGATACGCCAGGGAAAATCGATTTACTGTTGAGTACACGCGTAGTCGGAGAAATTTTATTGGATGGTTTAGTCAAGGGTCCGCCAGGATCTCCAGTCGCTCAGAAGACTAAGTTGGGCTGGATCTTGTCTGGCGAGATCCCATCGTCGTCAATTTCTAGGCCAGTATGTTACCATACTGTAGTACAGTCAGCGGATGTCAATGACCTTCTGCGCAGGTTTTGGGAGTTGGAGTCGGAGCCCTCAGTTCGTAGTGTGATCTTGACTGAAGAAGAACAAAAATGCGAGGATTTCTACTCTAAAACCACCAAACGCGATGCAACCGGGAGGTATATTGTAAAATTACCATTTAAAACTGATTCGCCAAGTTGCACGTTTGGAGGATCAGAGATCATTGCCCGCAGGCGCTTCATCAGCCTAGAAAAGAGATTGTTGAAGGAACCGGAATTTAGGACGCAGTATGGTGCAGTCATAAACGAATATATACAACTAGGACATGCTGAAGTTGTCCCTCAAGCAGAATTAGGTAAGAATGCGCTCTACTTACCACATCACGCGGTGGTGCGTGAGGATAAAAGCACGACCAAGGTTAGGGTAGTCTTCGACGCTTCTTGTTCAGGCCACAATGGTGTAGCATTAAATACAGAATTAATGGTTGGCCCAACCCTACAACCTGATCTGCGTCAAACTATTATGCGGTGGCGCTGTCACCCCATAAGCTTGGTTGCAGACATCGTGAAAATGTACCGTCAGGTTAAGGTTGCAGATGAGGACGCTGATTATCAGCGCATTCTGTGGCGTGACAATCCAAACGATGAACTGAGTCATATTCGGTTATTGCGCGTTACTTTTGGAACGTCCTCTGCGCCATACCTAGCGGTCCGGTCTCTGCAGCAATTAGCTCGAGACGAAGGAAATGACTTTCCTCTAGTGGCAGACAGAGTCCTTACATCGTTCTACGTAGACGATCTGTTGACGGGTTGTCAGTCTGTCGCTGAAGGGGAACTTGTTTATCACCAGCTGAATCAATTGTTAGATCGTGGGGGCTTCAAGCTTCAAAAGTGGTCCAGCAGCAATGACGAATTGTTTATCAAAATGAATGACGATACTGCTAGGCAGGACAATATGGAGCTTAAGATGGATACGCTTACAAAAATTTTAGGATTAACGTATCAGAGAAAGTTAGATGAGTTTAGATACACTGTGCAACTTTCTCCGCCCGAAACACCCATAACCAAGCGAAAGGTTATCTCTGATATCGCTCGCTTATTTGACCCTCTTGGCTGGCTTGCGCCGGTGATAGTAACAGCTAAGGTGTTCATTCAACGCCTATGGTTAGCAGGATCTGAATGGGACGAAGTACTTCCAGATCACCTGTTAAAGGAATGGCTTAATTATAGAAACAACCTTTACCATCTTAGGGACTTCCGTCTGCCACGATGGATTCACACGAGTCAACTCGACGTCTTACTAGAGTTGCACGGATTCTCTGACGCATCCAATGTTGCTTACGCAGCCGTAGTCTATGTTAGGTGTGTTGATGTTAGTGGTCGAGTTCATGTTAGTCTAGTTGCGGCTAAGACCAAGGTGGCCCCGGTCAAACAAGTGTCCATACCTCGTTTGGAGTTATGTGGCGCCTTGCTGCTTTCAAAACTTCTGCGGGAAGTTTCCGACACCTTGGGTATCTGTAAAGAAAAAATACATGCCTGGACTGACTCGACAGTGGTGCTCGCCTGGTTGAGCAGCCACCCCAGCCGCTGGAAGACATTCGTAGGTAACAGAGTGTCCGAAATACTTACCGTTATGGAAAACAACCAGTGGTCGCACGTCCAGTCCAGTGATAATCCTGCAGATTGCGCGTCGCGCGGCGTGAATCCTTCTGAGTGCGCCGACCTCGAATTGTGGACACAGGGACCTAATTGGCTGAAAAATAAAGAAATTAATTATAGTAGAAAGGAAATTAAAGAAACTAACTTAGAGGAAAGAAAATCATTAGTAGCATGCAACACAGTAGTGAAAGAAACAAGTGAGGATTCTATAATTTCAAAATATTCGTCTCTTAGAAAACTGACCAGAGTAATAGCTTATTGTAAAAGGTTCTTAAAGTTTAAAACTAAAAATTATACTACTAAATTCGATAATTATCTAACTTATTCTGAAATTCAAGGGGCATTACTTACCTGCATTAAACTATGTCAAAAGGAAAATTTTGAATCGGAGATAGATAGTTTAAAAACTAAAGGAGAAATAAATAAAAAAGGGGTACTTACCTCGCTCAATCCTTACTTGGATCAAGAACAGATTTTGAGAGTTGGTGGTAGGTTACACAGGGCGAACCTTCACGAAGACTCGAAGCATCCAATAATTCTTCCTCAAAGGTCAGGTTTAACCCACCTCCTGGTAGCTGACGCTCATGAGAGCACGTTGCACGGTGGGCCTCAGTTAGTTCTTAATTATATACGATCCAAATATTGGATAATAAATGCAAAAAGTATCATCAGGCAATACGTGCGCAAATGCGTAATTTGCATCCGTCATTCCGCTCAGTCTGTACATCCTTTAATGGGGTCATTGCCCTCTGCTAGGGTCAATGTTGGCCGACCTTTCTTCAGAAGTGGCGTGGACTATGCAGGACCTATTAGCATCCGTCCTACTAAGGGTCGCGGTTATCACTCCACCAAAGGTTACATATGTTTGTTCGTGTGTATGGCCACTCGGGCCATACATTTAGAAGTCGTCAGTGACATGACATCCCAAGCCTTTATAGCTGCCTTTAAGCGTTTTATAGCGAGGAGAGGCCATTGCGGTGAGATGTGGAGCGATAATGGCACTACCTTTGTCGGAGCTAACAAAGAATTGAAGGCGTTGTTCAACCACGAAAGGTCCGGTGTAGCTACGGATATTGCCGATTGGTTAGCGACCAACGGAACAACTTGGAGCTTCATTCCACCTCACTCTCCGAACTTCGGGGGGCTTTGGGAGGCTGGAGTGAAGTCAACCAAACACCATCTCAAAAGAGTGGTTGGTACAAGCACACTCACTTTTGAGGAATTGACGACAGTGCTTGCCCAAATAGAAGCCTGTCTAAACTCCAGGCCTATTTCCACCATCAGCACAAATCCAGAAGATCCATGCCCATTAACGCCAGGTCATTTTTTAGTAGGCGAGCCTTTGCTACTCGTACCCGAACTTAATTTTGAAAATTCTAATATTGGTACTTTGAGAAGATGGCAGTTGACTCAACGCATGGTGCAGGACTTCTGGCGTAGGTGGTCGCGAGAATATCTGGTTCAATTTCACCAAAGGAACAAATGGGCACATCAAACCGTAGAACCGAACTTGGGTGACGTAGTGTTGGTTATGGAAGATGATCTTCCACCTGCAAGATGGCTTTACGGTCTTATCACCGAAAAGCATACTGGCTCGGATAAAATCACAAGAGTGGTTACATTGCGCTGTAAAGGTTCTACGATTAAAAGACCTGTGTCGAAATTAATTGTACTTCCTATCACCTCATAAATGAGTAGCATTTTTATGTTTTTATTTTTAATTAATGTTAAGGATTAATTAATTGTTGCATAAGTTGCATTTAAGTTTAACATTAAGATTTTTGTTTAGTCGTTATTTTATTGTTCACATACAGTCCACTATAATATTGTTTTCACTTCCCACCAAATCATGTGTTCTATTTGTGGTGGGCGGTCAGTTAACTTTTGTTATATTTAACCCTAGTTCTGGACACGCTGTCCATAGTGGGCGGGATGTTCGATCGCGAGTTGTGCTCCAAGCTCGATAGATGGCGTTGTACGATTTGGTCACGTTTCTGAATCGCGGTGTCGAGATTCTCCGCTCATATTACATAGTGATTAGAACAAAATAAATTTTTTGTACTTGCTTTGGAAACAGATTGTTTTATTTATATCAGTCAGTCCTCGGGAAGTTGTCGAGTGCCGAACAGTTCCCTTAGAGAATCACGCCTACGAAGACTATATATGGTTCTTTTTTGCAGAATAAATATAGTTTAGGAGGTCGGTAGCTATGGATGAGTAAAACAGCGATTTATGATAGTTCGAATAATAATCATTTATTTTAGCCCAAGTATATAATATTTACGATTTGTTGAGTAGTGGTAGGTGCGAGTAGTAATAGACCAATCAGGGGCCATTGCGCGCGGTCTATACTTTTGGTGTCGGCTCCACGAACACGCAAACTTATAAAAGGCTCGCTCCAGCTCGCCACTGCGGCAGGATTCGCCAGTGAATCCATACGTCGCGTACGCGTGTTGAACGCCATTGGCACCGAGACCCTAGGCCTCCGCTGGCCGGCCAACCAAGTCTCCGCGCCACCGCTGGCGCGGCCGGTCATTGGTCACCGCGCAAAAAAAAATCAATCAGTTTGCGGGTAGGCGTCGAAACCGCGTTCGCCGAGTACCGCCCGAGTCCGTGATTTTTCTTGCTCAGTTCAAATTGAAATTGAACAAAGAAAAATAAAACCGTCGTCAACGACCATTCAACGGAATCTTCCGCTGTGAACGCACTGGTGCCCACACCTGTGTGCTCACAGCGGGAGCCTTCAGTGCCGCTCGATGCTCGCCACACCACATCCACCAGAGACATCGTAGGACTGCGGAGTATTCACACCCACCTGCTACCTGCTACCAAGTAAGGAAGTGAGAAAAAAAAAAAAAAAAAAGGAAGAAAAGAAGTAAAAAGGATAATGTCGAGAAGGTCACCACCACCATCAGACCAGCGGTTGGGGGACCGGGCGGCGTCGCTCCCGTTTATCGGGGACTCGCCGCCTGGAGCTCTACCCGCAAGCGCCACCTCCACAAGATCCGCCGCGAGAACGCCCTCGCCGCCAGCGCACATCCAGCTGTCTCAGCCGGCCCCATCATCGAGCCGTCAACCTGCCGTACCCATCCGGCCCCCCGCGTTCCGACCCGTGCCATCCCAGGCCCCGGGACCCGCGGGGAGCTGCACCCGCACACCAGCGCGTCCAACCTCCACCACCACGCGCTCCTCCACCACAGGCGCGCGAACCTCCACGGCACCCGCGCCCCGCATGGGGACCGCGCCCCCCGCGCAACCCGCCACCGCCGCCGCCCGCCCCGCGCCCAGTGAACGCGCGCCCGAGCGCCGCGGCGCGCGCCCAAACGCAAACGCCCGCCCTACCACCGCCGCCGCCCGGGCCGTGCGCAACGCGTCGCCGGCCCCACACCGCTTGCTGGCAGGCTCAGCCGCCGCAACAGGCCCGGACGTCCTAATGTCCCCGCCGCCGCCGAGAACATCCGCCCGCGACTCGCCAGCCGTGATGTCTCCGTGCTCGTCGAGAGAAGGGAGCGACCTCTCAGCGGCCTCCATCGACGCACCCGCCCTCCTCGATCCACCAAGGAGGTCACCGACTCCAACCGAGGTCAGTAACAACTTCACTCACTCCTACCCTCACTCCGACAATTTAAATATGGAAGAAGAAGTTATCAGCCAAATGTGCACAGACGAAGTCCTGGCCTTTGGCTACGAATTCCAGCTAGAGGCCAGGGCCCAGCGCCGCCCTAGAAGTTCGGATGACGAGGCCGCTGAAGAGGCCAAGCGGGTTTGCACCGACTCGCCGCTCCCACAGCGCGACTCACGCGTCCGTTCCGGTGTAGACTCGCCGACCTTCGCTGAGGCCGCTAGCCGACCAGCCACAGTGCCCACCACCGCATCCAACCCGACTCTCCCCACCGCAGCCCCCGCACAAGGCACGAGCACAGCTGGCGCTGCTACTGCCCAAAATAAAGGCAAGGAGAAAAAGCCACGCTACCCTCCGCTGGTAGTGGAAAGACTGCCAAACTGGGCCTTCCACTTCAGGGCCGTGAGTGCCAAGCTGGGCCACCCACCCAACGCTCGTCCTTACCAGGGGGGAATCCGCTTCGTCCCTGAGAGTGAGGATGAGTACAGGGTGGTCCAGCGGTACCTCTCTGACCTAGAGAGGTCGGAGGGCCTGAGTTAGTTCTCTTACTCGCTGCCAGCGGACCGTAGCCTAAAGGTGGCCATTAGGGGACTGCCGCGGCAGACACGGATCCGAAGGACATCGAAGAGGAGCTCGGACTGCTGGGATACCAGCCGGAGTACGTGCGGAACATCAACGCACGCGGAGGACGACCCGGCTGTATATTTCACGTAGTCCTGAGGAGGCAGCCGGACATCCGCCGGATCTACGACACCACCGTGCTGTTGTGCATGCGTGGCGTCCGCGTAGAGGCATGGCGGAGCAAGCGTGGGCCCGCCCAATGCCACCGTTGCCAAAAGTTCCGGCACAGCTCCCACCAGTGCCACCGCCCGCTGGCATGCGTGAGATGCGGCGAAGAGCACGCCGCCCGCGACTGCCCACGCCCCAGGACGGAGCCGGCCACTTGCGCCAACTGCGCGGGTGACCACCCAGCGTGCAGCAACGGCTGCCCGGTGAAGAAAAGGGAGGCCCTGAACAAACGGGCGGGCACTGTCGCCATCACTGCCCGCCAGCGCCGGCCCAAAGACGGGCCTACTACCACCAACGCCGACGACCACGAGGCCCCCAGCGCGACCCTGATGGCGACAGCGAACGGGCCCCCACACAAGGACGCTACCTCGAGGCGGAGGAAGAAAGGACGCGGGAGAAAGAGGAGGGGTAAGAACCCCCAACCTCCCGCGCCCCAGTCAGAACAGGACCCTGTCCCAGTCACGGCGCAGGCACCCATCGCCTCATCTACCACCGCGACCACCAAGAGGCCCACCGACGCCGCTGACGGCGCCGCCAACGCAAGAAAGGGGAAGCGGGCGGACAAGCCCGCCCCACCCTTAACTACGGCCCCGGCCGCAGCCCTACCAGTGACGACCGGATCAAAGCCTAAACTGCTACCCGACATACCACCATCTCAATCTGGCGCCCGCGACCAGCAGCGGCGCCGCGCACCAACCACTGGGGCCCCACAGACGGAGCACCAGCAAAAAGACTTCACTGCCTGCGCCATCAGACTGCTTATGGACCTAATCAGGGCCATAAGACAAGGGCAAGACGCGGGCCTCGTTATCCTCGACGGGCTAACAGAGTTACTCACGCTCTATCATGGCTAGTTCGTTGAGGATACTACACTGGAATGCCCGCGGCCTTAAAAACAAGGTCGCCCCACTCCGCCTCCTTCTCAAGGAACAGAAGATCGACGTGGCGCTCATCAGTGAGACCTTCCTGGGGCCTGCGGACAAATCCAGGTTCCCGGGCTACCACACCTACAGGAGGGATGAGAAGTCTCCGCTTGGCATCACTTACCGCGGACTGGCGGTACTGGTAAACCGGAGAGTCGTCCACCAGCCACTCCCAGAGGCCCCAACTACCTCCTTCCAGGCGCTGGGAATCCAGCTGCACGTCGCCGGCGAGGATGTTAACATCTACGCGGCCTACTGCCCACCTGCCGCCGCACTCAACTTATCGGAAATACATGCACTCATCCTGTCGCCGCACCCAACACTCCTTGCCGGCGACATGAACCTCAAACATCCGGCCTGGAACAGCAGATATTCGAATACCTGGGGGAATCGGCTCCTCGCGGACGCGGAGGCCCGTGGATACGTGGTGTCCGGCCCTGATACACCTACCCACTACCCAGATAACCAGGCGCACGCACCGGACGTGCTGGACATCATTATCCACAGGGGCCTAAACTGCCAGATCACCCAACAGGTGCTGGACGACGAGCTACAGTCGGACCATCACCCTGTGCTCGTCGTTCTCTCAGAGATGCCAACCAGACTCTCGCCTCCTTCGCCACGTCGCATCACGGACTGGACCAAGTTTAAGGAAGTGATGGAGACCACCACTCCGACTTGGCCCATCGAGACCGCCGCAGACGTCGACGGGCTAGCAAGAGAGATCACCGCTTGCATCCAGCGCGCCATTGAAGAGGCGACCACCACTATCCCGACGCCGCAAGAGGGATCTGTTTACAGGCCCCTCCCCTCCCACATCAAGTCGTTAATCGCCCAGAGACGGCGCCTACGCAAGCGGTGGCAAGCTACAGGTTGCCCAACCATCAAGCGGGACCTTAACCGTCTGGCGGAGAAGGTCAGGGCCAAGCTCCAGGAGTTTAACAACGCGGGCTGGGAGGAACGAATCGACGCCGCCGCAGGTGACTGGCCGTCGCTACACAAGCTATGCAGATCGCTTACGAATACCCCAGCCCCGGTGCGTCCACTTCGCCACAGCGACGGGGCACCGAGATACATAGCAGCAGACCGGG
Organism: Noctua fimbriata; assembly: GCA_905163415.1. Taxonomy (NCBI): domain Eukaryota; kingdom Metazoa; phylum Arthropoda; class Insecta; order Lepidoptera; family Noctuidae; genus Noctua; species Noctua fimbriata. Next base: position 1,047,873 of record CAJHZP010000005.1, read on the forward strand.
CGGAGATCTTCGCCGACCACCTGGAGCGTCAGTTCCAACCGAACCCAACCAACAACGTCGAGCACATCGCAGCAGTCGAGAGGCACCTTGGGGAGTACTTCGCTCAGCCGATAGCCTCAGAGGAAACACCAATCCACTTCTCTCCTTGTGCAGTCAGGCGCGCCATTTTGAGGACAAAGCCGAGAAAGGCCCCAGGAGCTGACGGGGTCACAAACGCAGCGCTGCGCCACCTGCCATTCCGAACGGTAGCGGCACTGGCGCGCCTGTATACGGGGATCCTGCGCACAGGGGAATTTCCGGCAACCTGGAAGGAAGGGCGCGTCATAATGCTGCCCAAGGCCCACAAAGATGTACTGAGGCCTGAGAGCTATCGGCCCATCACCCTACTTTCGGCCACCTCCAAGGTGTTTGAACAGCTCCTGCTGCGACACCTGAACATCCACTTCACACCGCGTCCTGAACAGTTCGGGTTTCGGTCGGAACACTCCACGACGCTCCAACTATCGAGGGTACTGCACCTGCTCACGGCAACGCTGAACAAGAAAGAGCGTGCAGTTGCAGTATTCCTCGATATGGAAAAAGCTTTCGACAGGGTATGGCATGCCGGTCTGCTGTACAAACTGTCGATGACAGACGCGCCTCGTCAAGGTGATCTCCTCCTTCCTCTCCTCAAGGACCTTCAGGGTGGTGGTTGACGGCGCGCTCTCGCGCCCCCGCCCCATCGCCGCCGGAGTGCCACAGGGCAGCTGCGTCTCCCCACTATGCTACTCATGTTACACCGACGACATCCCCACTACTACTGACACCACGCTCGCGCTGTATGCCGACGATGCCGCGTACATTGCCACGTCACTTAACGTGTCCCACGCGGCCGTCAAGATGCAGCGCGTGCTCGACCTACTGCCGGACTGGCTCTCTAGGTGGAGGTTGTCGGTGAATGTGGGTAAGACGCAGGCACTGACAGTCGGCGGCAACAAACAGCCACCCCAACTACGTCTACAGGACACCGACGTCGCATGGTCAAACCAGGCCAAATACCTGGGGGTTACCATCGACAGTCGGCTCTCCATGGCGCCCCACGTCCGCTCGATCGTCGCAAAAAGCAGGAATGCCCGCTTCCTGCTTTACCCAGTGCTCAAGAGTCGCCTCCCGCTGCGTGCCAAGCTGGGCGTGTACAAAACGTACCTTCGCCCCCTGCTCACGTACGCCGCCCCAGCTTGGTTCGCCCTCATCAGCGACACCAGCAAGAAACTCCTCAACGCGCAGCAGAGCATCGTGCTGCGCAGGATCGTCGCCGCCCCTCGCTTCGTGAGAAACTCCACGATTTCGCGGGACCTGAAATTTGAGAGCCTGGAGGACTTCTGCCGCCGCCTTGCGTCCACCATGTTCGCGCGCGCCGACGCTTCTGCTTGGCCTCACGTCAAGCACCTGGCGCCATGGCACGCGCGGCCACCTGACGCAAGGCGCCTACCACGCGACCTCGTGGCGGACGTGAACGACGCCCCCCCACCGGATTGACGCACCCGGGTAAGTCGCCCCCCTTTCCACACGCGGCTTACTCAAACACTGAGACTCCACACTCACTACACTCACGTGGTTAGCGTCGTGTGCTAAGTTAATATAGGCACGACGCACCCCGCACCATACAGCCACACGACTCTACAAGCGACCATACTCACGCGATGAATGTGCGGCGCGGGCTCGCAACTCACTCGCTGACATGGGCGGTGTCACTCATTACACTACCGCCCACACACTCACTCTCGGCCCTCTGTCTGGGACGTGCCCGGCCAGACCTGGAATCGCCACAGCCAGGGGCCAACGACATCCTCGGTAGCGAGCGCCTGAGCCGCCTCTGCCGCTGGTTATCACCCGCTAGGCCTCCTCTGGGTAACCAGAGGTCTCACCTGGCGGTGACGGACCGCCGAGGCGGCGTGAAGCAAGCGGCGCTGCTGTACAGCGCCGTGGCGCCCCTACCGACACTAAACTCAACTACACTCAGGCAAGCCGCGCTTAGTCGCGCTGCCATTGGTCGGGCCTATAAGGCCATCCAGTGACGGTGCTTGTGAGCTCACAAGCACAGATGACGCCGCGGGACCAAGGGCAATGCCCATAACCCGCCCGCCGCACCCCCTTGCGGGAGTGCAGCGATTTCTACTGGCCACTGCGGCAGTACATCTCTTGACTCCAAGGTGGCACGTTGTCCGATGACGTCACAGCGCGGCGGAGGTGGCGCGAGCCGCCAGCGCGGGCGCGTGGTACAGAGCGGTCGGCCTGTCGGCCCTCAGTGCCCAGCCGCGCGGCGGCGCGGACGGACGTGCTGTATGCCCGTTAGTATGTGGGCTGCTTCATGGTTCCCCTCCAGCAAAGCGTACGGGGGGTTTCGACACCCTCCCTGATCTGGTTATGTGTGCGTACGTAGGAGATAAGGTATGCGCTGCTGCTTCTGGCTCGATGTTTAAACGGAATGCTGGCTTCAATCGGTCAACGGTTATATTAGCACTTCTGTTTCTTAGCTTGATTGTATAATACTTATTGTTGCGCTTAATTACTTCGTACGGCCCGTCGTATGTCGGTGTCAGTGGTTTGTGCGATGAGTCATTACGGACGTATACATGGGAGCAGTGTTGTAATTCCTCATGGATGAACGTCGCTCGGTGTTGATTGGATGACCGCTGCACCTGTGCTTTCTTGTATGCCTCATTCAATTTATGCATGACGCTTGAGGTTGTGTCCTTATACCTTGTGCATTCTTGATAAAATTCGCCGGGTAGTCGTAATGGTTGACCATATAATAATTCGGCTGTACTCGTACCGACGTCCTCTTTAATTGATGCGCGCAGTCCTAGTAGAACTGTGGGAAGTTCCTGTGACCATGTTGATGAATGGAGTCGCGCAGTGAGTGCGGTCTTGAGCGTTCGATGCCAACGTTCTATGATCCCATTACACTGCGGGTGGTAAGCGGTGGTTCGGGTACGATGTACTCCCATTCGGTGCATCAGATTCTTGAATAAGTCCGACTCAAATTGTCTGCCTTGATCGGTGGTAATAGTCTCAGGGCAGCCAAATCTTGCTATCTAACACTCGTATACTGTATTCGCGACCCTCTCTGCGGTTATGTCCTCAAGTGGGTTGGCTTCTGGCCATTTGGTAGCTCGATCGATCATAGTCAACAAATAGCGATACCCGTTGGAAGTAGGCAACGGACCAACAATGTCGATGTGAACATGTTCCAGCCGATTTGCTTGTGGGAAACTTGCCACTGGTGACTTCGTGTGTTGTTGTACTTTCGCTCGCTGACAGGGGTCGCATGCTCGCGCCCAGTTGCTTACGTCACGATTCATCGACGGCCAGAAGTATCGTGACGTAACCAGCTTCCTTGTAGCCCTTATTCCTGGGTGACTAAGGTCGTGAATTGCATCGTATGCGGCTTTTCTGAAGTCCAGTGGTAGGTATGGTCGAGCAGTGTTTGAAGACATCTCGCAGGTGATCTTGATGTTTGAGTTAGGCATCGTAATATGTTTAAAAATGTACTTGCCAGTACTTTTTAACGCCTTCAACTCTGTGTCTTGTATTTGCGTTTTTCCTAACTCGGTGTAATCGATTGGAGTGGGGCAGGTTATGGTTTCTATCCTCGATAGTGCGTCCGCCACTTGGTTGTCCTTGCCGCTCACGTGTTTAATGTTTGATGTAAATTGTCCGATATATTCGAGGTAACGGGTTCGTCGTGGAGTCTCTGACTTACTGTCAGCTGTTAAGGCGTGCAACAGTGGTTTGTGGTCCGTATATATTATTAGTTCTCGTCCCTCGAACACTCGACGAAAATGTCGTATTGCCATGTACATAGACAGCAATTCCCTGTCATATGTGCTATATTTCTGTTGCGCGTCACTAAATTTCTTCGAAAAGAAACCTAGCGGTCTCCATTTGCCATTGATCTGCTGTTGTATGACGGCACCAGCGCAGGTATTCGATGCGTCTGTCATCAGCGCGAATGGTTCGCTCGGTGATGGGTAGGATAGCAATACTGCGTCTTCTATGTCTTGCTTGCACTTGGCGAACGCTCCTTTGGCTTCTGTTGTCCATTGTATTTTGGTTTTATCGTGTTTTTTTGCATTGTGAAAGTACTTGCTCAATTCACGTTGGTGTTCGGCGGCGTGCGGTACGTTCAAACGATAAAAGTTTATCATGCCGATAAAACGGCAAAGTTCTTCGACTGTGTTAGGCAGTGGGTACGATCTGATGGCCTTGACTTTTTCTTCAGTTGGCGTGATACCTTCTGAGTTAATGGTGTAACCCAGGAATTCGAGTTGGGTTTGCCCAAAGACGCATTTAGCCACGTTGATTTGCAGACCGTACTCGTGGAGTCGCTTGAACAGTTCTTCGAGGTCACTTCTGTGCGTTTCCTCGTTGTCTGATGCCAGAAGAATGGCGTCGACGAATGGGAATGCGGGTAGACCGCGCAGGACATTGTCGATGTGACGTTGAAAAGTTTGGCCGGCGTTTCTCAAACCAAAACACATTCGCGTGAATTCATACAGGCCGAATGGTGTTATGACTGCGGTCTTCTTGATGTCTTCTTCTCGGTTTTTTATTTGAAAATATGCTTTCTGCAGATCTACCTTGGTAAAGATGTTCTTGCCGTGTAGGTTATGAGTAAAGTCGTGCAACCGGGGTATTGGGTACCGGTCAGGTGTTGTCACTGCATTTAGCCTTCTGTAATCGCCGCAAGGTCGATATTTGCCATCTTTCTTCAACACGAGGTGGAGTGGACTTGCCCATGGACTGTTGGATGGACGACAAATGCCTTGTTCCATCATCATCTGGAACTCTTCTTTAGCGGCGTTGTATTTGTGAGGTGGCAGTGGTCTCGCCTTTGTATAGATAGGCGGGCCCGTAGTTTCGATAAAATGTTCGACCTCACCGTGACATATCTTCCGTATAGTGGGTCTTGTTATGTCCGGATATTTTGCAAGTAGGTCGTGATAGGGCAATTTGTCGTCGATCGTTCTGACGCTTCCTTCTGGTGCGTTTGACACGCTTCCAGATGTCCATAGGTTGGTTTTCTTGTCTACCAGTCTTCGCCCGTGGAGATCTACCATGAGGGCATGATGTCGTAGGAAATCGGCGCCTAGTATCGGCCTACCGACTGCTGCGATCACAAAACTCCAGCTGTAAGGTCGCCGCATGCCAATGTTGAGAGCCACTGTTCGCTTGCCATATGTGGGTATTTGTGTTCCGTTCGCCGCGTACAGGTAATTGTTCGGCGTCTGCTTCTTTTTCTCAAGCGCGGTTGCGGGTAGAACGGAAACATTTGCGCCCGTGTTGACGAGGAATTTTTGTCCGGTGATAGTGTTTTTTATGAATAGGCGGTATGAGGATATTTCGTTGACTTCAGCTACCGCCACAGCCTCGGTCTGCGTTAGTTTTCCGGCTGACTTGCTTGCTGTTTTTTGAAATTGCACGGACTTCTACACCGAAATGCTGCTTTTCCAAATTTTCGGTGGAAATAGCACATTTTGCTGTGTTTTTCCTTGCGATCTTGAACGGGAACGGGAGCGATCTCGGTAATAACGTTGTCGACGTGGATGATGACTTGCACGGTGCATTTTGAGTGAAGCAACCTCTTTAGTCAGGGCTTCGATCATGCTCATCATACGCCCCTCTTCCGTTGCCGGTGCGTGTGACGCTGACGGTTGATTTTGGCACGAACACACTGTACTGACCTCCCTCTGATGCTCTTGCATTTTATCGGCCATGGCGGCCAAGGTATTCAGGTTTTCCTCGTTGCTGACTGCTAGCACTGCACGGGACGATGCAGGTAGGTGTTCCATCCACAGCAAACGTAGGATGGGGTCGGTCATCTTGCCTCTCGCCAGGTCCTTCATACGCCGAAGTAGATGTGATGGGCGTTGATCTCCGAGGTCCATTTCGGTTAGTAATTTGCGCAGCTGTTTACCCTCGCTTTCTTCATAGACCGATATTAAACGTTTCTTCACTAGTTCGTATCTACCGGTGTTCGGCGCTGCCATGATGATGTCGCCAATTTGCTCCACGTCGGCCTTCGTCAGCTGTGCCACCACGAGGCCGAACTTGCCTTCATCGCCGAGTTTTTGGTTTGCGACCATCGTCTCGAACTGGGCAAACCAAAGTCGTGGTTTGTCACACCAGAATAGCGGAATGCGGGATTTGATGCTAACCATCTCGATTTCTTCCTGGCTCAACATGGTATTCAAACGCGGGGTCACCACTTTAGGAGGTCGGTAGCTATGGATGAGTAAAACAGCGATTTATGATAGTTCGAATAATAATCATTTATTTTAGCCCAAGTATATAATATTTACGATTTGTTGAGTAGTGGTAGGTGCGAGTAGTAATAGACCAATCAGGGGCCATTGCGCGCGATCTATACTTTTGGTGTCGGCTCCACGAACACGCAAACTTATAAAAGGCTCGCTCCAGCTCGCCACTGCGGCAGTACATCTCTTGACTCCAAGGTGGCACGTTGTCCGATGACGTCACAGCGCGGCGGAGGTGGCGCGAGCCGCCAGCGCGGGCGCGTGGTACAGAGCGGTCGGCCTGTCTGCCCTCAGTGCCCAGCCGCGCGGCGGCGCGGACGGACGTGCTGTATGCCCGTTAGTATGTGGGCTGCTTCAATAGCAAAATGCCATACACACATTTACATTATAACATATATTTAGTTAAAAAGAAATACTATAAAGACTTAAAGCATTTAGTGACTAGTTCTCTGTACAATGAAAAGACTGCGTATTTCAAACATAACATTAATGCTAACATAAAAAACCCCAAATTGCTCTGGAAAAATCTGAAATCCATATTATTACCTTTTAAATCTAGACAAGACCTTCCGTCGCATTTTACAGATCCTGACCTAATTAATAGAAATTTTTTGATTGTTCCCGGCAACCCCGTGGCAAGCGCATCGCTTATGAATTACAATGACAATCATAGCCACGGTGAGGCAATTTTTACAATCCCTCCAGTCGACCAGAACAATGTCTCACGCACTATCGCTAGTCTCAAAAGTAATGCCGAAGGCTACGACAAAATTAATCTGGACATGATTAATATGACTTTGCCGCACACTTTAAAGGTTTTGACGGACATAATAAACCGCTCCATCGTGACGTCAACATTCCCTGACCAATGGAAGATTGCCTCCATTAGGCCCTTGCCAAAAAATTCAAACCCAATAGACTTAAAAGATTTACGTCCTATTAGTATATTACCATGTTTATCCAAAGTATTAGAGAAAATCGTCAGTCGTCAACTTACGCTGTTTCTAGAAGAAAATAACATTTTACCTGATCTACAATCAGGGTTTAGGAAACAGCGCAGTACATCTACTGCTTTACTGGATGTTACTGACAATATATTATATGCCCAGGATAAGGGAATGTGCACTATACTGGTTTTACTGGATTTTTCCAGGGCATTTGATGCTATAAATATCTCATTATTATTGTCAAAGTTAAAACATTACGGTTTCGACCCAGACGCTATACAATGGTTCCGTAGCTACTTAAGTAACAGGTAACAATTAGTTGACCTGCGTTTAAGTGACGGCACTACTCTCAGATCGGTACCTGTTCCCGTAAAGAGAGGAGTTCCGCAGGGTTCTATTTTGGGTCCCATTCTCTTTATTTTGTACTGCGCAGACATAATAAGGTGCCTCCAGAGATGCAAGTACCATATATATGCCGACGATGTACAACTATATATTTCCTTCAGACCAGACGAGTATGACAGCGCCATTGAATACCTTAACGAAGATCTTCAACGAATCGCTGTTTGGTCTGAGGAAAATTTCCTGTCGCTGAATCCTACCAAAACTAAATATATTGTATTTGGCACAAGACAGCAGCTAGCCCGACTGCCTTTGACCTTTGGCTTGGAACTAATGGGCGAACAAATTGAGAGAGTGTATGAGGCGCGAAATCTAGGTCTTGCGATGGACAAAGCCCTTCGTTTTGAGAACCACATAGCAGACTCTGTCAGAAACTGTTTTTATCGCCTGAAGGTTTTATATAAAATGAGGTCTTACTTATCGGAATCACTACGGGAACAGCTTGTGGAAACCTTGGTACTATCTAGGTTAAACTACGCTGACACAGTGTACGGCCCGCGCCTATTAGCTCGTACAGATCGACTCATTCAAAGAGTACAAAACGCGTGCGCGCGGTTTTGTTACAATATTCCTCGGCGAAGTCACGTAACACCTTTTCTAAACAAGCATTTCTCACTAAAAATGAAATCTAGACGAAAACTACACTTAGCGTGCCTCCTGTTCGGTGTGGTTAAATATAAAAAACCGGACTACTTATATAATAAACTAAGTTGGTTAACTAGTAGGCGCGAATGTGGGAGAAGGCAATGCTCTCAACAACTCTCAACTCAGTCTCATAACACAGCAGCTTTCAGGGGTAGCTTTCGTTATGCGGCTTCCAAAATCTGGAATAACTTGCCACCACCGATAAGAATGATCAGCACAATCACAGACACATTCAGAAGACGTTTACGGCAGTATCTAATGGAATCGCAACGGAAGTTGGATATGGTCGCACTGAATATCTCAATTATATGATATACAAATTACCCTACCTGCCTATCTAATTAGCTTGATCACGGTACAATATCTTTGTCGACTAATGCTGCACAAAAGTATAAATAGTTGATGTATACAATTATTCTGCTCATGCTCACGTTCGGCTCGCTTAGGATTATGCCACTTGTGTCCTCAGCTGGAGGGTGGTGTCGTGATATCCGCGGCGCCGCAGCGACACATCGCACTTTTGTGAGACCTGCGGTATGCAAAATAGCACACTAAATAATCGCCTATTATATATATGTATATGACGGAGGTTCGTTATCAGTGGGTCGCGACATCGGAAATAAAACTCACAAAACCTTCGTTTACACTTTTAATTACTTGCTAACACGCACTCAATACAAAATAATCAAGGATGCCTGAGATATGGCTCGATTAAGAATTTAGGAACGCGGGAAGTTTAGCGCGGAGTAACGAACGTCTACCCAGACTGCCGGACCGATTCAAAGTGCCCTCTCTCAACTGTCACCGCACACGTGTACTACCCCCGTTACAGGTTAGCCAACCTACCTGTCAACGTCAGTACCTGTCAGTGTCGAATACCTGATTACACTTCCGGATCGACATTTGACTCGATTATTCGCTCAGTGTCGCCATTACTCCACGCTAACCATCCCCAAGTTATTACTTGACGTTCCCAAACATTAGTTGTCAAATCTAACTACATAGTTCCTCCAGTGAGAGATAGATGGCGCTGATCCAAACCGACTGATATGCGTCGACGCTTCGACACGGCCGTCCTGATGATCACACGTCCTCGTGTGGAGTACCTGAAATGAAAGAAAATTCTCGGACAGTACTCGTACTAGTCGTTCGGCCATTCCTGGCCCAAGCGGGTGGGGAATAAAACGTATTCTGATCAAAATCATTACAGGTTCCAATGAAAATCATAACAAACTCTTTCTCTTAAAGCTGACATGTCGAACAACACCCATACTCATTCAAATAATAGGAAACTCATTAAAATATTGCAGTGCTCATACTCTGACCTCCATCCGGTCTTCAACATCACACTTATAACCTCCATCCGGTCATAAGCATCAAACCAATCGACCTCCATCCGGTCTTCAACATCACACTTATAACCTCCATCCGGTCATAAGCATCAAACCAATCGACCTCCATCCGGTCTTCAACATCACACTTATAACCTCCATCCGGTCATAAGCATCAAACTAATCGACCTCCATCCGGTCTTCAACACGTAACCTCTATCCGGTTACCTCTACATGTAACCTCCATCCGGTTACAAACACAACAGGTAACCTCTATCCGGTCACCTCCACATGTAACCTCCATCCGGTTACAAACACAACAGGCAACCTCTATCCGGTCACCTCCACATGTAACCTCCATCCGGTTACGAACACAACACCATCAAGATAATCATTTCGAGCCTTTATCAAAATAATTTTTAAAGTAGGTTTGTTCAACATGTTACTTCATTTTTCCTCTAACGTTACAGATTATAAGAAAACTCTTACTATGCTAGGTACTTTAAATGTTAAGTTGACTACTTAGTATTCAACCAGTCTTGTCAGCGTTATCATTTTCGTCATGGCTAGTCTCGTCATCGTCACCTACGTGCATGTCAACGTCAGTTATTTTTCGCAGTCGGTCATGTGCGTACTTGTACGTCCGGGCGGAAGAAAGGGACTTCAAAACATAACGGTCACCATCAAGAACCTCGATCACCCTGAACGGTCCCCTGTATTTCGGGTCAAGTTTCATCTGGTTTCGCTCCTCATTTTGCAGCAAAACAAAGTCACCTACAGAGAATGATTGTACCTTAGCCTTTGTAGAGTCAAAACGTTTCTTGTCATAGGCAGAAGCTTTCTCCATGTTCTCTACAGCCATCTTCCTCACCTCAACGATGTCAACTTGAGGCTCTTTATCATTTGCCGTCATAATATCAATGGGTCTAGCAGCCTTACCAATCAGCAGCTCAAGAGGACTAGCTTTCGTGATTCTACTTACAGTGCAGTTGAGAGCAAGCTGAACGTCGGGCAACGCATCTTGCCATGAACGATTGCTTGTCTCTACAGCAGTGAGCATGTTTTTGAGCGTGCTCATTACTCGCTCAACCAGCTGTCCGTTGGCACGAGAACTACCTGTAGCGATCAAGTGCAGCTTGATATTAACTGAGGCACAGTACTCCCTGAACTCCTCGCTGGCAAAGCAGCGTCCTTGGTCGGCGATCAAGCGCGATGGAGCACCGAAGATGCTAGAAGCGACACTAACCTTCAGCGCTTTGATGCTGCTTGCTCTATCAATGTGCAGGGTGTGATGCAGCATAACGAACTTGGTGAAGGCATCTATCAGAACGAAAACATACTCCTTTTTGTCGTTTTTGCCACTCAGCTTCCCGGTAGCATCGATGTGCAGTGTGTGCCATGGTATAGCTACCTTTGGTATTGGGTGCATCTCCGCCTGGGTCTTACCTGTGTGTGACTTTGAGATCTTACAGGTCACGCAGTTCTCTACGAATTTCCTCACAAACTTCGACATGTTCTCGAACAAGCAGAGGTCGTAGAGTTTTTCCAGCGTTTTCTCCCATCCCAAATGCAGCAATCCCTCGTGGACGTTATTAACCACGGACCAGCGAAATGAACGGGGAACAATAGGTAACCAACGATTCTTACCATTTCGTTGCACTTTTCGGTGCAAAACACCAGCTCGTCGCTCGTAAGTTTTGGCAAGCTTTAAAATTTCAGGGTCCCGTTGCTGTTCCATCATCAGCCAATTCTGCGAAAGCTCTGCGAGGTTTACGTCCTTTTGTACTACCTTTTCACTAACCTTATTTTTAGTATCAGGTTGCGGTAACGGGTTCCTGGAGAAGAAGTCAGCGTGGCACATGTGCTTACCTTCACGATGGACGATGTCAAAATCGAACCCTTGAAGGCCCACCATCGGTGAACACGCGGCGTCAGGTCCAACTTCTTGCGAGCGGACTTCAGAGAATCACAATCGGTGACTACTCTGAACTTGCGACCATGGAGATAACGCCTGAAATGCTTTACAGCATTGACCACCGCGAGGGTCTCAAGTTCATATGAGTGGTATCTCGATTCAGCATCAGACGTTCGCTTACTGTAATAGGCGACTGGATGTAGCTTACCTTCTTTTCTTTGCAGTAAGACCGCACCGTAGCCAATGGCACTGGCATCCGTGTGGACTTCAGTTTCAGCACCGGGGTCGTGAATCATGAGCACTGGCTCATTTGTGAGAGCGGCTACAGTCTTCTGCCTAACTTCCTCGTGTTCCGGGTTCCAGGTCAACTTACCATTCCCAGAAGTCAGAGCATATAACGGCGCCATCACCTGTGAGAACCGTGCCACGAACTGGCGAAAGTAGGATGCCAAACCGATAAATTGCCGTAACTGTGTCACAGTCTCAGGCGTGGTAGAGCCGTCAATGCCTCGATCTTACGCGGGTTAAGACTAATCTTCATCGGTTCCGTGTCGGCTGACGCGGTAGGTATACCTGTAGTGAAAGACTTCTCAAAGGACTGCAAGATATTCACTAACTCTGCTCTACGTTCCGCCGGTACGTCAGTATCGATAGAGTTCCAGTCAATTTCAGGAGTTCGCTCTACCTCACAAGAAGCAATAAAAGGATACCTAAAGATCTTAATTCGGTCAGTAGTCATCTGAACAGTCAAACCATGTTCTAGAATCTCACGTCCAATCATAATACCATAACGTAGAAAATGATCAGACAATACATGAAAACAAATCTCAATACTAATGTCATCGATCTCTACCAAAGCCAAAATCTGTATCGTAGAGTTACGGAAGTCTGCCCTATCCCAGTCATAGTCACAGTCTCATCAATACGCTTTCCTTTAAATTTACAGGCTACAGATTCTTTAATTAAAGAACGCTCTGCACCAGAGTCGTAATGAAATGAAAATTGCTCACCGGAGTGACGTAGAGTCCCAGTCGGCGCGTTCAGGAGGCACAGGTCAACCCTCTTTTCATTGACAGGCTTGGATGACCCGGAGTCGGCGCTGCTCCTCTCATTGCGCCGTGGGCAGCTCGATGCGTAGTGGCCTTGCGCGTGGCAGTGGAAGCAGGTGATCCCGGATGCATAAGACTTCGCAGTTGTCGATGAACCACTTCCGTTGCCATTGCCGTGGTTGTGGTGCTTCGGCGTAGCTTGAGTATCCTGTTTCACGTCCTTGCGGTAGCAGTGCACGGATTTGTGACCCAGCTTGCCGCAGATAAAACACTTCAGAGGCTTCACAGTACTATTCGCTTTGTACCGCTTTTCAGGAGCATCGCGGTCATCGCTAGGTAGCTTTCTCTTCATAAAAGAAAGCGCTTGCAGCTCTTGCTGTAGCTGGCCACGTGTCTGAATATCAGTCGTGAAAGATAGGCGTTGCACACGGCGATCGAATTGAGAAATGTGAGCCAATATAGTAGCAATAGCCAAACGTTCGGTACTAAGGCCATTCCATCTCGCCATGATCGATGTCATTAAACTAGCAGCGTAGGAAGCAAGACACTCGTTTTCTTTAGGCCTGCTACTTTGCAAATCAATCAGAAACGAAGCAATAGTAGTGGAATTATCGTACCTTGCAATAAAAAGTCGCTTAAAATCGGTCCACGTCATCCCAGGAAACGACACGGTAGATAGCCAGGTTGAAGCTCCTCTCTTCACGGCGCGGCTTAGAGCGAATATAAGCGGGGCGCCATGTTGGTCTTGGTCCGTCAAGCACATCTCTGCAGTCATCACCCAAGCACGTGCATCCGAAATCCGGTAAACGAAAGCCATGTGACGACGTAGTGGGTGTTTTCGTGGCTTGAATCAGCGTCAGAAAATTGCGGTTCTGTTGTTCCAACAACCGCATCCATTTTTCGTCGCTAGCGTCTTCATTTTGAACATGTGGGTCGTCGTGGTCCAATCCCAATTCTGATGACGGAGGTTCGTTATCAGTGGGTCGCGACATCGGAAATAAAACTCACAAAACCTTCGTTTACACTTTTAATTACTTGCTAACACGCACTCAATACAAAATAATCAAGGATGCCTGAGATATGGCTCGATTAAGAATTTAGGAACGCGGGAAGTTTAGCGCGGAGTAACGAACGTCTACCCAGACTGCCGGACCGATTCAAAGTGCCCTCTCTCAACTGTCACCGCACACGTGTACTACCCCCGTTACAGGTTAGCCAACCTACCTGTCAACGTCAGTACCTGTCAGTGTCGAATACCTGATTACACTTCCGGATCGACATTTGACTCGATTATTCGCTCAGTGTCGCCATTACTCCACGCTAACCATCCCCAAGTTATTACTTGACGTTCCCAAACATTAGTTGTCAAATCTAACTACATAGTTCCTCCAGTGAGAGATAGATGGCGCTGATCCAAACCGACTGATATGCGTCGACGCTTCGACATATATATATTTTTTAACCTCCACAAAGTATGCATTGCAGCAACGCATGCGCATGTTCTTACCTATTGTGCCTGGCCCACTTGTATGCGACAGGAACAAACGGCGTCGGGGTGGCTCCTTTCACCCATCCTTTGCACTCATATCTGGCAAGTAACTGATCCCGAGTGTGATCGGTAGCTCTGTCTTGAGACTTGACATCTGTAAGTCCAAAAACCAATAAAAGAAATTACAAAGGCGTCTTTTCATCTTACATATACAGCACTTTTTATGTCATTTTGTTTTTTTTTAAAACTAGCTTACCTTATTATATTTTATGCTCTTCGTGTATCTACATTTGTATATTTTTGCACCACTTTCCGTCGGAAATGTAATATTTTACCGTACTTATGTATCCAGACAATTGCCATCGCATCTGCAAATTTTTCCGTTCACTTCTTACAAATTTTAATTTATTATAAGTCCATCGCGCTCGGTGTCTGCAGCGTATTGAGCGACGAAGTGCACGGATTCATGACATACGAGTATTATGCGTTTACAAAGTGGGAACGTGCGAAACAGGTTTATGTTTCTATGCGTCCGTTTAATTTATTTAGGTTTCTTGTTTTGTCTTGCACTCTTCTTGTTTATTTTTTGTTGTTGTTTTGCTTTTTTATTTTTATTTTTTTTATATTTCCTATGTACCTACGTATTTTTATTTGTTATTAATACTATACACAGATTAGTTCTATTTAAGTATCTATTCATGCATACCTACACTTACCTAATTAGAAACAAAACTGTTTTATGTCCGTCACATCACCATCCCAGGTCCAGTTGAAAACTAGCGTCGGGCACTAGCTGCTCGGCAGTTTGCTGAACTGGGCCTATTTGGCGCAGCCGTGAGACGCACAATATTATCTCTTTTTATTTTTTTTATTATTTTTGTTTAGTTTTAACTTTTTTATTGTGTAAATTTAAATTATTTTTATTTGTTTGTTGTGTGTACTTGTGGCATGTGCCAAATAAATATTTTTTCTTTCTTTCTTTCTTTCTTATACTATGAAAGTAACTAAAATAGACCAGTCTAGCGGTATCTACATCAGTATATTGACGGATTTTTCTAATAGAATTTGCTGCTGAACTTAGCCGCCCCGCTACAGATGTTAAATGAGAACCCCATTGTAGCCTTGAATCAAGCGTAATCCCCAGGAAAACTGTTTTATCTACAAATTCAAGCTTCTCTTTATTCAATACTATATCACAATCGCTAACTTTTAACATTCGGTAAAGCAAGTCTTATGCATTTCGTACATTACTAACACTAGATAATAACTATAATGGAGTTATTTAATATTAGGTTACTAACACTCTCTATACTCTATACTAAGATGACCAGTACAAGAAATTATTTCAGGAATATTATGGGAATCCAATACATTTGATTTGTTTTATTTCCTGTAGATCTTTTGTGTCCGAAATAAAATTAATTCAAAAAACAATAATTCGACAAAATTTTATTATGCAATTAACAATACCAATTCAATTCTATTTTAATATTAAACTATAATTACATTCTACAAGTACCGATATTCCATTCATTATCACATTTTTATAAATTTACATATTTATTAGTACCTACATCAAAGATTTAAATTATATTTGTTTTTTATACAATACTATTTTTAAATTGATTTCTTTCATAATGTTTATATGTCGTTTATTTATTTTCTTTACACATAATTTACATTTTTAAATGTTTCTATACAAAGTAATATAAAAAAAAACATTTAAAAATATAAAAAATAGTGGTCCGCCGGTATCGAGAGCAGGGTCCAAGCTACCGGTGGTTATGGCTCCAGAGACAGGAACCTCCTCACAATGCGAGTCGTATCGAGGAGTACTGCCTTCTGAATCAGGCCCTTGATCCAACCGCCTAAGGAGAGCCTCGAAAGATGGTCGTCGAGGTTCTTGGCTATAAGGCCATTGGCCGTCACGACGATCGGCACAATAATAGCAGAGTTCACATTTATAGGCAGTGGCGTGCAGTGGTTCTCCACGGAGGGTAGGCCACCGCCACGCACACTGATACCCAGAAAAAATGTGATTTATAAATTGTAAAATCATTGAAAATAAGTCTGCAAAAACAAAAGTTATAAATACAAGAACTCACCACGTTATTCAAGGTTCAAATCACGTTAATCACGATTTTCTGACTCCATTTTGACGATGCAAAGAGATGAAAGATTCGGCCACCTCAAATATCTTATCCAAGTGGGTGGGTGATAGTTACACAACACGTCACTTGCAAGATATCCGAAGCGGCCTGTAAG
This sequence comes from Noctua fimbriata, assembly GCA_905163415.1. Lineage (NCBI taxonomy): Eukaryota > Metazoa > Arthropoda > Insecta > Lepidoptera > Noctuidae > Noctua > Noctua fimbriata. The sequence continues at coordinate 1,064,215 of CAJHZP010000005.1, forward strand.
GCCCTATTTCATGTGATTCGCTTGTTTAAATATATTTAATAAATTAACTACGGGTTTAAAATGGATAAAAAAAAATCAACTCATTTATAAACTAAATCTACGCGCCGATCATTTTTTAAATATGATTTTAAGACCTCGTCATAAAAAGTAGGCTTGCGTCGTAGTTCGACCATTAATTCTTTTTCTATAGAAGTTAAAGATAGATTTGTGAGTCGTTGCTGACTTTGTGTTTCTTAGATAGGTGTGGATAAGTTTTAAGGACAAAAATGAACGTTCTGCCGATGCGCTGCTTGCTGGGATAGTAACAATAAACTTCGCCAAACGTAAAACTTCTGAAAAAACTTTATATAAATTACTTTTATACAAATTTTGAATTGTGGGTACTTTCCCACTTGTGTCGCGATATTTTTGGGCACAGTGAAACACACGATTGGAGATTCAAAATGGAACATTTATTGTCAAAATCCAAGCTCCTATATAACAAGAGGATCTTGGATGTAGTAGCTGGTGGACTTTCACATACGATGTATCAGCCAATCAGAAGAGGGTTCCTGGTCTCCATAATTATCCATCTGGTCGGCGCGGGTGTTAAGAGTGCGCCTACTATAAATACACAGCAGCGCCATTGTGTAGGAGCATCACGGGGCTGCCGGTAGACACGCCACCGGACGAGATAGAGGAGGAACTCCGTGCGTTAGGACACGAGCCGGAGTACGTGCGCCACATCAGGGCGCGGCAAGGACGACCCGGCTGCGTGTTCTACGCAATACTCAAAAGGACGCCGGAGGTCAGGTCCATCTATGACACCACCGTATTTATGTGCATGCGGGGTGTCAAGATAGAGGCCTGGCGGGGTAAACGCGGGCCCGCGCAGTGCCACCGGTGTCAGAAATTCCGGCACTCGTCGCATCACTGCCACCGGCCGCTCGCCTGTCCGCTGTGGAGAGGGGCACGCAGCACGTGATTGCCCCCGCCCACGCGAGGAACCAGCAACGTGCGCCAACTGCGGGGGTGATCACCCTGCTAATAACGTGCGCTGCCCCGTATTCCAGACGGAGATACGGAACAGGCGAGCTGGCACTGTCGCCGCCACGAACGCCGTACGCCGACCGACAGCGGTCACCGAGAGGCCTACCGAAGTGGCCTCCACCGAGGCCCCAGGCGCGTCGCTAATGGCGGCGGCTAACGGGCCCACCAACAAGGGAGAAGCCCCCTCCTCCTCCAAGCGGCGGAGGATGCGGAAGAAGAGGCGTGGGGCTAAAGGCAAGAAGCCGGAGCCCCCCCCCCGCACCCAAGGAAAACAGCCACCGGGCCGACCTTATCTCGACCCTGGCGCAGGCTGTACAACAAAAGAAGATGAAGGGGTCGACAGCTGGCGCCGGCACAGCGCCGCCCTCGGCCCCATTACCACAGCAACGCTCCGCAGAAACAATGGAAGACACGAGCGCCGGCCCAGCAGCCGACGCCGTAAATGAAAATGAATTCACAGCCTGCGCCATACAGGTCCTGATAGACACCATCAGGGCCATTCAGCAGGGTGAGGACCCGCAGCTGGTCGTTCTTGACGGCCTGGCCGCAGTCCTCAAGCTCTACCAGGGCCAGGCTGTCTGAGGATGACTAGCCAGAATACCTGCGGCCTCTGAGATAAGGTCGCCCCTCCTCCGCCGCTTACTCCAAACTAGACGTCTGTCGTCGCATCCGCCAGGTCGCGGCCCGAGCTACGGTCGCTCGCAACCCGCTCCATCCAGCGCTCCCGTCCCGACCTCGGGACTGAGAGCCTGGACGTTCGACGCCTTGCGACGGGACACTCGCGCGTGCCGTTGGCGCGCGCGCCCCTCCCTGACGCGAGGCGCCCCTCCTCCGCGACCTGGCAGCGGACATGACTCCACCCACCGGACTTGACGTCCGGGTAAGTTGTACCAGGCTACACGCAGCTTACCCGCACAATGAGGCTCAACATACGACACACGCATCCTGCTGCGTGACGTGTCCTAAGTTAATATAGGCGCGTTGCGCAGCAAATTCACACAGGCACTTCTCTACACACATGTAGATTCACATGCGGGGGCGCGACGCGAGCTCGCGACCCTCGCATGCACTGGGCGGTGTTACACAGTACAATACCGCCCACACACACACACACAACGGCTCTGGAAGCGGGACGGACGGGAGCCACACATCCTTCGTAGGTGCGTCGGAGTCGGTACCTCTGTCGCTGGTTATCCTCCGCCGGGCCTCCCCTGGGTAACTGGGAGTCTCACCTGGCGGGGACAGACCGCCGAGGTGCCATGAAGAAATCAGCGCTGTGTCGACAGCGCTGTGGCGCGCCTACGATAAATCTCATAGCAACTACACACCTAGACGCACGTGCAATGCGTGCGTCCGTAGGCCTAGCCTAAGAGGCTACCCAACGACAGGCCCGTTTTAACGGGTCGCGGCATAGCCTCCGCGGTCAGAGGGCGAAGCCCTGATACCGCCTGCCGCGCCCCCTGGCGGGGGCGCAGCGACATCCACTACTAGGTGTGGTGGTTCGTTCGTTGGCATCCAAGCCAGTCGGACGTTTTTGGAGTGAATATTATTATATTGTTTTGAATTATTATGTATTATTGTTTTGAATTATTATGTATTATTGTTTTGAATTATTATTTATTATTGTTTTGAATTATTAAACATTAATTTGATTTGATAAAAAGTGTTATAATTATTGTGTTAAATTATATAAAAAGTGATTTATAAATAAAACATAATGAGTCATGAAGATGCTTTTATTCGTGAAGACACCTCTCCTCTTATATAACCCTGAACAGTACGTGACATGCTGATGTACAACATACGTAACACGATGATGAACAATATACGTGCCTTCTCACCACATCACCCCTCTTAAAGTAAAAAAAAAACTAAATTACGGTTTTTTTTTTTTTTTTTCCTCTTACATCCTAACTCTTACAATATAATTTTGTTCTATTCTTATGAATTACATCTATCTTATTATCATTCTTTTTTACAATGACATTTGGTGACTCGTCCTTTATAACTTCAAATGGTCCATTATAAATACATTCTAATTTATTGCCTGTTTCGTTTTTTATCAATATCCAGTCACCTTCTTTATAATTTATTGAATTAAGGTTCTTATCATAACAATTTTTCCTCGCTAACTTACTTGCTATCAAATTTTCTTTCGCATCATTTTGAGCTCTCTGCAATCTAAACTTAAATTCTAAAGGATAATCATCGAAATTGTACAATGGTTCAACACTTTCACCTTGAAGACTACTTGGTAACCTGCAAATTTTACCGAAAACTAATTCATAAGGTGTATATTTGGTCACAGTATTAACTGTAGTGTTATATGAAAAACACCAATATGGAATCCAAGAACTCCATGATGATGGATTATTCTCCGTCTGTATCCTTAAATACGCGCCTAAAGTTTTGTGAACATTTTTCAAAGATCCTATACTCTCATGATGATATGATGTTGACAAGATTTTATTGATGCATAAGATGTTACATAGCTCTACCATTACTTTTGAAATGAACTCAGAACCCCTATCTGTAGCAATTATCCGCGGTATTCCATATCTCAAAACAAAATTTTCTGCCAACGCTTTCGCTACCTCATTTGCGGATTTATTCTTTAATGGATACGCCTCTACAAATTTTGTAAGCTCACACTGAAGTGTCAATATATAAACATTGCCTTTTTCATCCCTATCAAGTGGCCCCACTATATCTAAATAAATTTTCTCAAAAGATGCGGATGCAGTGGTAGTAATTGTCATTGGTTCCTTAGTATGTCTAGAATACTTTTGCTTCTTACACTTATTACATTTATTAATGTATTCTGTTACATCTTTTTCAATAGAAGACCAATAATAATACTTCTTTATATTATTCACCATTCTGCGTATACCTGCATGACCACTTGTGGGTAAAATGTGGAAATCATTCAAAATAATCCTCTTCTCATCTTCCCCTTCTACTCTCCGCAAATCCTTCACCACACACATTTTAAAATCTTTCGTATGTAGAGATTTACCACTATTTTCCTTTAAATATTGTGCCATTTTTGTAATAAATTCAACGTTATAACGATTTTTAAAAATAATAACTTCTTTTATGCCTTTCTCAATACAAAAATCTACTACGTCTTTCAACAACTCGTCCCGCGATGATGCCGATAAAGATTCATAGTTTACATAAATACTCGAGTTCCCTGGCACATACATTAAATTGCGCGCTTTTGAAAATATCTTTTTATAATTGTTGTTACGTAACATTTTCTCCCATTCATTTAAACATATCTCAACGTCATTTCCTTGTTTTTTAGAACTTCCACGATCCTAGGGTGATCAGTCCCAGATAACATGGAGTCCGTTTCACAAACATTCGGCTCTCTTAACCGTTTGTACTGCGCTCTCGTCATCACGGATATAGTCTTTTCGCGTATGGTTTTCAAATCCTCGCTTGTAATCACTATCCTGGAAAGTGCATCTGCTTGCGCATTTTCTTTTCCCTTAATATATTCAACCTCAAAGTCGTATTCTTCTAAACACAACCGAAACTTAGTTAACCTACTTGAAGGATCTGTCATGTTAAACAAATACAACAGCGGCCGGTGATCCGTTTTTACGACGAACCTCCGTCCGTACAAATATGGCCTAAAATGTTTAACTGACCAAACTATTGCCAATAACTCCTTCTCAATTATAGGATAATTTAACTCACTTTTCCCTAAAGACCTACTAGCATATGCAATGGGTTTCCCGTTCCCATTACACAACACACTCCCTAAAGCATACCCCGAACTATCGGTTTGCAATATGATAGTGTTGTTATCAGAAAAATCTCGATAATCCAACACCGGTGGATTCATCAACGCTTCCTTAAGCAACAGAAAAGACCTCTCACACTCATCGGTCCAACTAAACACGACACCTCTTTTACACAGTCTATTCATAGGTACCACTATATTAGCAAAATTTGGTATGAATTTCCTATAATAATTCACAAACGCTACGAACCTCTTTACCTCATCAACCGTCGTTGGACGCGGATAACTTTTTACGACTTCTACCTTCTCTGGATCTGGTGAAATACCTTCCTCCGAAATTACGTGTCCTAAATAAAGCACTTGCTTCTTCAAAAAATCACATTTGGATGGATTTAGCTTAAGATTTACTTTCCTCAAGCGTGAAAAAACTGATATAAGATTCCTGTTATGCTCATCCAAATTCCGTCCAAAAATAATTAGATTATCTAAATAAGACACCTGTCATAATTCAATCCAGACATGGCCACAGTCATCAATCTGCTAAAAGAACTCGGACTTATCTTCAACCCCATTGGTAACCTACACATCTGATACTGCCCCTTATCAGTCGTAAAAGCAGTGTATCTCCTACTACTTTCTTCTAAAGCACATTGATAATATGATTGCGACAAATCACAGTGACTAAAGTAAACAGCACCCAACATTGAATCTAAGATTTCAGTTATATTAGGCAAAGGGAATTTATCATCCTGTATCTTTTCGTTCAACTGCCTGTAATCTATCACCACGCGCCATTTCTTCTCCCCACTACGATCTGCTTTTTTGGGTACAACCAAAACAGGACTAGACCACTCACTAACTGTCTCCTCAATAATATTACTATCCATCATCTCCTGCACTTGCCTATCAACTTCCTTTTTCTGTACATAAGGTATTCTATATTGCCTCCTATAAACTGGAGTCACATTCCCTTTCAATCGTATTGACTGCTCATACACATTCGTGACTGATAATTTATCTCCCGGAACATGAAATATATCAGAATACTTCGCGCAAATTCGCTCAATGGACAATCGTTCTCGGCATTTAAATAATCAAGTTTAAGCAAAGAAAATATTTCCTTAACACGCCCAACGCTCCCTTCCGGCTCCGCAAAACTACAACAATCGTAACCACTTAACGGATAAACTTCTACACCGGACATACTACACACAACTTCCTCAGAGTTTGTGTTTAAAATCCTAATGGGTATCATCCCATTCCTAGGCCTAGCCACCACACTTGCCAAAAAAACACCTCTACGCAATTCTTTCCTTACCACTATACAATCTTCTGCTCTATTAACGGGAAAATATCTAACTACTTCACAACGCGGAGGAATAGTCAACAATCATACGACTTGAGCGGCATCGAAACCTTCTGCCCCTTATTACCCTTAAGAGACAACCTATTCAATGAAAAATCTATAATACCACTATATTTCTGCAGAAAATCCTGGCCTAATATGCCTACCGACTTACACGGCAACTCATCAAATATATAAAACCTATGCACGAACGAACATCGACCGTACTCCAAATTTAAATATACATAACCTATAGCTCGCAAACTACCTCCTACACCATTGATCACCAACTCTTCCTTAACCACTTTATAACACAAAGCGTTATTCGTTAAAAAAGTGTTTTTCACGGCTGATATGGACGCACCCGTATCCACTAACCATTCCGTACCTACACTATCCACTAACAAATTAACCCAGTTAATGCTATCACAAGCTAAAATATGCTTAGGCACGAAAAAACCGAGTCTCACTCAGCTGCCTGCCTTCTTCGTTCCGTGACATTGACACTGCGCCTGAGTCAGCATCGCGCGTGCTCAAAACACGCTACACGCCGTCGACCTTGCTGACGTCCACGACGAGCATTATCGCTGCGACCGCGCATTCCACTGCTATGCCAAGCCTTGACATTTTTGCGCGTACGCTCAACAGCTGTTCCATGTTGCGCGTGCCTACTCTCTACAATCTGCCGCCTATGGTTATTTCCGAAATTTCTTACGCCCGATGAAAAACCACGTCTTGCGGGCCAGCGCTGGTACGTCAACACTTGCGACGACGAAGCACAATTCTCGTCTTCCGCTACCCTAATAGCATCTTTTAAACAAGTTAAATTCCGCGCCGCAATAACCGTAGTAAGACGCTGATTACGAAGTCCGTCTGCAAACTTCCTAATCGCATATCTTTCGTTCAACGGCTGCAAAATTTTATAAGCTTCCGAACTTTCCCCGGCTTGAGAAATAGTCAAATTGACCATCAACTTTTCTATCTCGGCACCAAATTCCGCGACCGATTTATTGTTTTGCCTAGCGCGAGCAAGTTTGGCTTGCACAGCTACGTCCGACTCTACTGTTATTAAATGTTTTCTCATGTCAGCTAGCAGACTGTCCACTGTTGCGTAATTGGAAGACAACCGAATCCTAGCCCCCTGGGTAAGCCGTGTGGTTAGAATGAATTTTACTAAAAGAGTATTATCTGTCTCCTCCAACATAGAACTATATAAACCTATGGCATCAATCAAATCTTGGGTCACCTGCTCATCGCCATTCATTTTCGGTAGCAAGCTAACCGCGGTCTTTAAAGAAAATCTTTCCGCCGCCATCTCTAACTTGATTTTGCCGATGTCTTCAAATTTTATAGTATCTACGTACAAATTTTCTATCTTAACTATCAGCTGCGTTAACTCTTCTGAAAGGAGAAACCCGTTTCTGGGCCTAACCGTTACACGAATCAGATATGTACCAAAAAAATCTACTATTTTGCCTTATGAACCCATTTAAATCTTAGCCTTGTAGGGTACTTTCCCACTTTTGTTGCGATATGTTTTGGTGCACAATGAAACAAACGATTTGAGATTCAAAATGGAACATTTATTGTCATAATCCAATCGCCTATATATCAAGTGGAATTTGGATGTAGTAGCTGGTGGACTTTTACATAGGATGGATCAGCCAATCAGAGGAGGGTCCCTGGTCTCCATAATTATCCATCTGGTCGGCGCGGGTGTTAAGAGTGCGCCGACTATAAATACACAGCAGCGCCATTGTGTAGGAGTAGTTTGTCCTTCTCTTCGATGCGAGCACGTCGTGTGGCGCGCGCGCCTGCTGTCCGAACGGGCGGTCGCATTCCTTTGCCAGAGGAGCCGCAGGCCGCCGACGCCGTACTCAGTACTCAGTATGCGCTGCGCGCTCGTGTCGCGCGGTCGTTGATGCTTGCAGGTTGGCGTGTGGCGCGTGTTTACACAGGTCCCACATCACTCCCCTCTAAGTGAAACGTACGACAGGTCTCACAACTCTGCCGGACCTGGTAGTGTAGGGTTGAGTGGCTGTAGTTGCGGTAGCACGGTGAATATGATGATCAATTTCTTCATTCGGTTCGCTGTAGATGTAGGCTGGTTTGAGTCTGTCTAGTGATATCACAGATGTGCGTAGCGGTAACTTGATCTTGTAGAACTTGTCGTAGCGTTTGATGACTTCATAGGGTCCCTCGTACGGCGGTGTCAGCGGCGAGCGCACGGTGTCGTTCCGCACAAAGACATGTGTGCACGTTGCGAGGTCCTTAGGCATAAATGACTCATCTTGACTGTTGTTCGAGCGTGGCGTAGTTCTAACTGATGCCATAGTTTCCATCAGGCGTCGTACGTAGTCGCTATCGTTGACATCTGTTTTTGATGTCACGATAAAGTCTGACGGAAGGCGAAGTGTTGTTCCGTATGTCAGCATTGCCGCGCTTAGATGATTGTCGCTGCGTAATGCTGTTCGCAGTCCTAATAGCACAGTCGGCAGCTGTTCTGTCCACTGACTGGTAGTACCGCGAGCCATCAATGCTGCCTTCATCGTTCGGTGCCATCTCTCGATCTGGCCGTTCGACTGCGGATGATATGCCGTTGTGCGTATTCGTTGTATACCAAATTTCCTCATCAGCGAACGGAAGAGCAAGGATTCAAATTGACGACCTTGATCAGTTGATATCCTCAGTGGGCAGCCAAATCTTGTAATCCAAGTCTCGTATAGGGCCTTCGCGACTTTCTCAGCGGTGATCTCGTATACGGGCACGGCTTCCGGCCACTTAGTGCAACGATCGATGATGGTCACGCAGTAACGACAATCATTTGATATCTGTAGTGGGCCGACTATGTCGATATGTATATGTTCGAAGCGTGCCGACGGCGGGAACTCGCACAGGGGTGTTGCTACGTGGCGATGTACCTTCGCTCGCTGGCAATTGATGCACGCTCTCGTCCAGTTGCTGACATCTTTGTTCATGCTTGGCCAGAAGAACTTGGAACTCGTTTGCTTTCGGGTTGTTCTGACACCGGGATGACATAATTCATGTTGTGCTTTGTATGCATCAAAACGATATGTTCTCGGTAAGTAAGGCCGAGGCGTCTCAGTTGACATCTCGCAGGTGATTGGTCGGCTTAACCCCGGCATCGTGACATCAGTGAACTTTAAGTTGGATTGGCTCTTCAGTTGTTTTAATACTGGGTCGCTTGCTTGTTCGATCGCTAATTTATCGTAGTCGATCATTGTTGGACATTGGATATCTTCCACCCGGGACAGGGCGTCGGCTACTGTGTTTTCTTCTCCTTGCACGTACTTAATGTTTGTGCAGAACTGGCTGATGAAGTGCAACTGCCGCTCACGACGTGGTGTGTCGCTGCTACTCGCTGTTCGTGTTAATGCGTTGACCAGTGGTTTGTGATCTGTGTAAACCGTGACGTCAGTCCCTTCTATGAGTCGCCGAAAGTGCTTCACTGCTGTATAGATCGCTAATAGCTCGCGATCGTAGACACTGTAGCGGCGCTGCGTCACACTCATCGCCTTTGAGAAATATGCGAGTGGTCTCCACACGTTATCGATTTTTTGTTGCAGTACTGCGCCAAGGCTATGATCTGAGGCGTCAGTCATAAGGGCTAGTGCATTGCCGGGTAATGGGTGGATCAGCTCAGTTGCTTCTAAAATGCTTTGACGGCACTTTTCAAAAGCTGTTTCTGCAGCTGGGTACCAATTAATAGGTGTTTTATCGTTTCGCTTCCGATTGTGTAGAAACTTGTTCAACTCTGCTTGTAACTCTGCTTGACGGGGTAGGCAGCTGCGGTAAAAATTGAGCATGCCCAGAAAGCGTCGTAACTCCGCGACTGTCTTCGGTAGCGGGTATTTGGATATCGCTTCTGTCCGTTCTTCTGTGGGTTTGATGCCGTTTGTAGACACTTCGTAGCCAAGAAAGTTTAATTTTTCTTTGCCGAACTCGCACTTCTCAACCTTTATCATTACGCCAAATTTCTTGAGGCGTTCCAGTACTTGGCGCAATAGATTTTTATGACTACCCTCGTCCTGTGAGTAGAGCAAAATGTCGTCAATGTAGCAGAAACAATTGTCTATGCCCCGCAAGACTTGATGCATAAATCTTTGAAATGTTTGGCTAGCGTTGCGTAAACCAAACGTCATGCATTTGAATTCAAACAGCCCAAACGGTGTTGTGATTGCAGTTTTCTGAGCGTCTTCTTCACTTATTGGTATCCAGTAGTACGCCATCTTGAGGTCAAGCTTTGAAAATATCTTCATGTCACGTAGCTGGTAGGTAAAATCTTGAATGCGGGGTATCGGGTATCGGTCAGGTTGAGTGACTGCGTTTAGTCTACGATAGTCACCGCAAACTCTTAGTCCCCCGTCCTTCTTTTTGACGACATGTAGTGGACTCGCCCATGGGCTCAACGATGGTCTGCAGATTCCCATCTCCAACATTTGTTCAAATTCTTCTTTTGCAGCCTTGTACTTATCAGGTGGCAGAGGGCGCGGGCGAGTGAAGAGCGGCGGGCTTGTCGTCTCAATGTGGTGTACGACATCGTGTTTTGCTGGTTCCTTCAGAGACATTGGTCGAAGCACCTCCGGATATGATTTCAAGATGTCGTGGTACACTTGATCGGTGCTTATAATGTGTACCGTTTCTTCTCCATTTGTTGTTTCGAATGCATCGATCGATAATTCTGTAACATTGTCAATGAGCTTCTTTTTGTGGAGATCGACCAGTAACTTGAAGTGGCGTAGAAAGTCGGCTCCCAGGATTGAAGTTTTGACGTCGGCCACGACGAACTTCCACAGAAAACTGCGTCGTAGACCAAGATTCAGTCTGAGTGTTTTCTCACCGTAGGTATTTATAGGCGTGTTGTTTGCTGCAAATAGCCTATACGTTCTTGGTGCTGTCTTTTTATTCTTGCTTGTGGCGGCCAATACCGAAATGTCGGCGCCTGTGTCCACAAGGAAACGTTCTCTGGTGTCCCGGTCGAAAACACAAAGGCGGTTGGTAGTACACGGGACACCGACGTCCGCCCCCGTCGATGTCGTAGCTAGTTTAAAGACTGCTGGTTTTTCTTTTTTCTGCAACAGGGTGATTCACAGCGCTTAGCCTTGTCACCGAAGCGATAGTGAAATCTACACTCCCATGTAGGATCTCCGGGTTTTACTGTTTCCTTGTTCCCCTGTCGTGATCGTGATTGTGAACGTGAACGAGACCGGAACCGACGTTTGTAACGATGTGTTGCCCGTCCACGTAGTTCAGCTACTTCCAGGCGAATCTTCTCCATTTGTTTCGACAGATTTTCCAGTTGTGTGGACATCATTGACTCGGACGTTGCTGTTGAAACTGCGGCGATGGTTGTTGTTGCTGGCTCGGAATACTCAACCATCTTGTCGGCCATTGCAGCTAGAGTGTCTAGTGATGATTCTGTATTGACGGATAAGACGACGCGCACCTGCGTAGGTAAGTGGTTGAGCCATTCAATCCTCAAGCCTTCGTCCGTGATCATGCCGCTTCCCAGTTCCCGCATCTTCCTTAGTAGCTGTGTTGGCTTCTGATCACCCAGTTCGAGACCACTGATGAGTTTCTGGAAGTTCTTCACGTCGGATTTGTCATAAACCGTTAATAGGCGATTCTTCACAGTGGTGTATTTGTCTGTGGCTGGTGGATTATATAGGATATCCGTAATATGTTGAAGATCGGTGGGTTGTAACTGCTGTAACACGTATCGGAACTTTTGATCATCCGAAGTCTTCAGCGGATCCACGACGGCTTCAAATTGTATAAACCAGGCTCGTGGAATCTCCCGCCAGAATGGTAGTAGTCTTGACTGGATGGAAACTGCGGCCAAGTCGTATTCGGGCTTCACTGCTATGCTCCCTTCACCGGGATTCTCTTGCGACTGCGCCATAATTCAGCGTCGGGGTCACCAGTTGTAGGGTACTTTCCCACTTTTGTTGCGATATGTTTCCATCTCGCAGGTCAGCCTAAGAGGCTGTCGCTGCTCAACCGGTCTATCCTGTGGGTGCCTTGAGTGTAAGGCCTCCAGCCAGGGCAAAAAACTTAAAAACTAAGCGACTACACGCTAAGGGCACCCCCTGTGGGGTACGAGCCTCGGCGTAGGGCGTTGCTGGGGGAGGGCAGCAAGGGACAGGCTGGATCTGATTTGAATTATTTAGGGGCTGATTTAATACTACTGGCTCAGCATCGCGGGCTGGCTCGAGCAAGGGTCGGAGAGGGCATGGAACGGGGTGTCGCGACGGGCCTCGACGGCGAGGACGGAAGGACGGCTGTTTACGTTTAGGTTTCTTCAGAGTGCTAGTGTCCGTACTGCTCTCTTGAAGAAGGGTTATAGCGTCATCGGGAGTGACGAGGGTGTGCCTTGGTCGGCGAATCTTACTGATTCTAGAGGGTTCGTATCGGGCGGCCGATGCGATCAGGGGGTTGTGATGCTTTACAGCAGAATCGAAGAAACGCTTGGAAAGGCGCTTCATGAATTGGAGAATGGTGGGCATTTTGAGATCGAGGTGGAGACGATCATTACGGACGTACCAAGGGGCTCCCGTGACTTTGCGTAGGAACCGGTTTTGGAGAACCTGCATCTGATGGATTTATCGGGGCTTGGTATGTGCGAACACTACACAAGCGTAGGTCATTATGGGTCGGATCACCGCGGTATAGAGGCGCAACTTGCACCTGAGCGATAGCTTGCTCTTTGCCGTAAGCAAGTAATGGAGCCTACTCATAGCGAAGGCAGCTCTGTTACGAGCTGCTTTGATATGAGGCCCGAAGGACAGATGGTAATCGAGTAAGACTCCTAGATATTTGGCTTGCAACTCCCAAGGGATAGGCTTACCGTACATAGTGATCGGGCTGGGGAAGGTGGGCTTGATTCGCGGTTTCAAGAAAAGAACCGCCTGACTCTTATCTGGGTTAACCTCGATTCTCCACTTCCTGAACCAAGCGCCTAGGACGTCGGCTGAGGTTTGGAGGGTTTTGGCGATAGCGTTCTTACAACGACCACTGTAGTAGATGGCCGTGTCGTCCGCGAACAGGGCTAGCTGAGCCTTTTTGCTCTGGGGAATGTCGCTAGTGAACAGCGTAAAAATGAGCGGGGAGACAACCGAGCCCTGAGGGACTCCGGCTCGAATAGGGTGGGGGGAGGAGAGAGCGTCCCCGATGCGATAGCGGAAGGTGCGATTCGACAGAAAGTCTCGTAAGATGAGCACGAGACGGTCTGGCACACCCATTCTGTACAGCTTGTATAATAAGCCGTTGTGCCAGACTTTGTCGAATGCTTTCGCTATGTCGAAAAACAACACGCCCGTCATCGATCCACGCTGGAAGCCAGCGCTCAAATGTTCAACGATGCGGTGGACCTGTTGGACGCACGAGTGTTCGGTCCTGAAGCCGAATTGCTCGTTAGGAATGAGGCTCTTAGCTTCGACATAGTCTTTGAGTCGCTTATAAATAAGTCTCTCATAGACTTTGCCGAGCGCATTCAGGAGACTAATAGGACGGTAGCTAGAAGGCTCCGCCTTGGGTTTACCGGGCTTGGGAATACCGATAACCGTGGCCTCTTTCCAGACTTGGGGGAAGAAGTTATTGCTCAAGGCGCCATTGAAGATGGCTGCCATTAATACTATTAACTGGGCGGGGAGGAGTTTGAGCACCTTGTTGGTGATTCCGTCAGAGCCGGGTGCTTTCCGCGGTTGAAGCCTTTTGATGATGTCCTGCACTTCGTCTGGTGTGACTTCAGGCAGAGGATCATCGGGGTCTTCGACGGGAGGGAGGGCGGCTCTACGTTCGACTTCAGCGTTCACCATGTCGTGGTGAAGCTTGTCTACTGGTTGAGAGCTGGGAGAGCACTGAGATTCCAGGCTAGGCATTCTGCCTTTTCAGGGTCGTCGAAGGCGACGCTCTTGTCGGGGCGGGTGAGAGGAGGCGTCGAGACCTCCTCGGTGGCACGCATCTTTCTTTGCAGTTGCCAGAAAGCTTGGTGGGTAGGCTCGAGTTCGCTGAGGTCCTTGTCCCATTGAGCGGAACGATGCTCTATATACGCTTCTTTACAGCACGCTGCAAGTAGCGCATGTGAGCCTTGTTCGCGTCGCAAGGAAAGTTACTGTAGGCACGGATGGCCGCGTTCTTCTCGGTCATCAGATCACGTACGTCAGCGGGCAGTCTCCAGCGATGATCACTCATAACTGGAACTTCCCGTGAACAATCCTTCAGCACGGATTGAACGTGCTCTGTGAACGAGTTGATGGCGGCCGTCGTGTCAGCGACTGAGACAATGTGATCGGGAATGGCGTCCAGGTGAGGGGACGTGGTGGACTTTAGCTTAGCGCTAACTTTCCTCCAGTCGGTTATCACTTGGGAAGGCGGGGGCTGGCTGGGGTCAGAGGGACCGGAGCGAGGGAGTAGGTGCATGAGCACTGGACGGTGGTCAGAGTCGAGCTCGTGTAGCGTCTCGATTGAATGCAACTTAAGGTTGACATTCTTGAGCAGTGCTATGTCGAGAACGTCGGAACGAAGATTTGGGTCATGGGGATAGTGAGTATGCTCCATGGGAGCGATGGGATCGAAATTAAGAGACATCCCTAGGTTGAACACGAATCTCCCTCTGGGAGAGGTCAACGTGCTATTCCAGGCGGGATGTTTGGCATTGAGATCGCCCGCTATGATAACAGAGTCACTCAGGCCGAAGAGGACGGTAAGGTCCTTTGTGAGTAATGAGTGGTCATCGGACGAGCCGCCGGGAGGAATATAAGCCGAGATGATGGTAATCGGCGAGTGACCGGTCATGCCAAGCCGACAGATGGAAGTCTCAAGCAGAGACTCTAACGGAGGGGGGTCTATAGGGATGCAGTACAGTTCCTTTTTATAATAAATTAGAGTGCCGCCCTTGTGACATCGTGACCGATCGTTGCGAACTATGCGATAGTTGGCAATTTTCGGATCACGGTGACAGGGCTTGAGAAAAGACTCCTGAATGAGGAGTATATCAATTTGATGGTCGCGGAGGAAGGTGGCGATCTCATCACGTTGGCCTCTAAGGCCATTGGCGTTGAAGAATCCTAACTTAAGGGACCGGGGTTGAATTCTCGAAATTTTACTTGAGATATCCATAATAAATATTATTTTGAAAGGGCGCGGAGGGCTGACTCTATTTCAGGGTAAGCCTTGAATATCCTACGGATTTCATTAAAGTCAGTGGCAGACCTCAGTTCTGCCGCCATGCGATCAGCTTCAGGGGTGACAAACACCTGAAACCTAGCGATGGTGTCAATTGATGATTCGACCTCGGGGCTGGGAGGAGCGGGGCGAGGGAGCGCGCGTGGGACTACTGGGGTGGCCCGAGAAGCGGGAGCGGGAGCGGCCCGAGAAGCGGGCGCGGGAGCTGCCCGAGAAGCGGGTGCGGGAGCGGCCCGAGAAGCGGGCGCGTGAGCGGCCGCGCGGGGCGCAGGGGGAGGGATAGGGGTATCTAAAAGCCCGGGGATGGGGTTGATCTTTGCCTTACCGAGGGCTGGGAAAGCTCTCTGGTGGTTAAGCTGGGTCCAAGGAGAGGGCCGCTGGGGGCTAAGCCTCTCAGGAATTTGCGTAGAGGGTAATCTCACGGAGGGGCTTTCTCTTTGCTGGCGAGCGTGAGCACGCTTCACCAGTTTTGAAGAGGAGGCCTTGGGGGCTTTGGGACATCCGCGGTAGTTAGCCGGGTGTCCCGACTGACCACAGAGCACACAGCTAGGCGGCTCTGTGCATTGAGCGACGTCCTTAGGACGGGGACAGTCAGCCGTGCCGTGGTCGCCCAGGCACTTTACGCACCTGTGTGGTGCGAAACAGTGCTTCTGGCTGTGACCGTAGAGCTGGAAACGGTGACATTGTCCGACAGTATGGGAGCGATATGGCTTCTCGATCGAGATGCCTGAAAGAGAACACACCGATTTAATCTTATAAATCGGGTGATGCCCTTCAACGGGGTCGCATACGACCAGTACCATGTCGTACTGGTCTCCGCCACGCGCCTTATGAAGGCGGTGGACCGCAGTGGCTGGGACAGCCTGCCGCTGGAGGTCAATTAATATGTCCTCAGAAGGAATTTCCTTCGGAACACGCCTGATTACCACGCGGGTGGGCGTCTCCTCCGGAAGGGAGTAGGAATGGAAGGCGATGTTCCTTCCACGCAACTGACGGGATAGCTCCCTGTAGTCATTGGTCGATGGGACCGTGACTTTGATGCCCTGAAGAGTACTTCGGGCGCTAGTGTATTGGATATTTCTATCCACACACATTTTAGAGACAGAAGTCCACTGCGATTTATCTTGGATAAAAAGCGGTGGAGGAGGCCTTTGCTTCTTTGTCGAAGCGACCGGCGGGTTTTTCCTTGGACTAGCTGGCCTGCTGGAAACAGCAGCTGCAGTCACGGGGGACGAGGGGCGAGAAAGTGTTGGGGAGGGGACATTAGCTACGGCCTTCTTGGCCGCGCTAGACTGGGCACTTTTGCCCTTCTTCCTTTTCCCCTTACCGACGACTTGGTAATCGTCTTCGGAGGAGGACGTAGAAGAAGTTTCCGAGAACTCTGGCTCGGAAACAAGAACAGACGTGTCCATCTTCTCGAGAGAAGCGGACACAATGGAGCTCGGGACAAAGGGCGCCGCTAATGACGCCGGCATTGTTGGAATGCCTTTGTCGGCGGTCGGGGGCGATAACGGGCTGTCGAGAGCCTCGTTGTCGTTAACTACAATGTTATCTAACACAATGGAAGCCGCCGCTTTGTCGGCAGCGGGCGTCGGAGATAGTGGACTATCCAGCGCGTCGCTGAAGTCCGAGACGGCGGAGTTTTCTAACGCCGCAAGTCTTACACCATACTTCCTTCTTATGAAGGGATCCTCAAAAAGAACATGCCTGACAAACTCCATGATGAGTTTGTCAGCCATGTTGGCGAATTTATCAGCTACTGAATAGCTGACATAGAAAACAACCTAACTCCCCGGGTGGATGGGCCCGGGGGTGAGTGGCCTCCCTGACGGGTTTGTGTATGCAGGGAGGTGTGTACCTAAGGTGTGCCCTAAGCTTGTAATCCCGACGCCAATCTTATTGGGCGTCAGGGCCCTACGCCCCAAGGGGCCTCAAGCGCGAAGGGGTAGAAACACCCAACCGACGCTAGGTGAATGCTGTGAACGAAATCAGAGACTAGGTTTGACTAGGAGATCCCCCAAGGCCAAACTCCTAGCTCCCGACGCCAATGGAATGCCTCGCCCTGAAGGGGCTTGGCGGGTAGGATTGGGTCACCACCCTCTTGGCTTAGTTGACACCGTAAGGTTTCCGCCAAGAACCACGAAACTGTGGTTTTTCCCTGAGGGGGCACAACGTTTTAGACGATATCTCCAAAAAGGAAATACGATGAACAAAAGCTGTCTTGAAAAAGTCAGCAAATGTTCCGTGGGCGTAGTCAGGGACTACCGATGACGTCACGAACACGAAGGCGCGACGAACCGATGACATAACACTGAGACACTAATCACTGACACGAATCGGGGGGCACGGGGGCCCAGGGGCGAACGGGCGTAGCGGTCAGAGCGCACGAGTACACTCTACGGCTGCCGAGCGCGGAATGAATGGTCTCAGACACTCGGAGCTCCCCCTTTTATAGTCGTGAACAAATAACTTTGACGTTTCTGTCAACCGTCATCTAAAATATTAACGACATAAAAGGTAGATATCCGTTTGGAATATTTTCTATGTTTTACATTATTCCTTAATATATTAATTAGTCTTCTTTTACAGACATACTGAAATAATTAAAGAATTATTGAATAATGTAAATTAGGTATTACATACTTGTAATAAGTTTTAGGTTATGCAAAACATTACTTTTTATTCAAGTTTTAACAGTAAAAGGAATACTCATGATAACAATAACAATACCTATAATTAGGATAATCTATTACGGCCATGCTGACAGTACTTCGTCCACGAAGTATTCGCCAGGCGTTGTTAATTCATCGGAAAAAAAAAAAAATATATATTTGACGGCGCGTTCATATTATTTTGCGTGTTTTATTTAATTTGTGTAATGAATTTGGTTGATTTTTGTTTGTATATCGAATTATTTGCATTATTAACTCTGATTTAGATTTTCTTTGTAATTTAAAATAAGTCACTAAACCAAAGAGGGGACTGCTTAGTCCGTGTGGGCTTGCGAGTGACGTCAGCGCTAGTGACGCTTGTTGTAGTGAAGTGGGGGTAGTGGGGCGACCGGTGCCTTTATAAAGCAGCCGACGCGCTTTACAAAGACTCTTTTGACTTGAGCCGTGGCGCTGACCGTACGCTCGCAATTCCGCATACCTCTTGGTGTTGTTTTTTTTTTAAAAGAATTAGTATTGTTATTTTGAAATTAAGTGTCGTTAATTTATTAACGAAAATAAAGTTGTGTAAAGTGCTTTCGCTTTTTTTTTGTCAAAACCTCATTTTCTGCGGCCCGTGGATACGACTGAACGCTATCGTCAGCTCGGAAATCCTTCATCAGGAGTGAGGATGGACCAAGAAGCAGAAAACCATAATGAAGGACGCGCCAGTCCTATATTACGTACTGAGCGAGATCAATGGAGAAGTCTTTTGGAATCTCAACATCGCAGTATGATGGAATTGATGAAGACTATCCTTGAACCGAAGAAAAAGGAGCCTCAACTTATTTTTCCGGAATTTAATCCTGACGACCAAGAGTCGGATGCACAGGCGTGGTGTAATACAGTAGACATCTGTTTGAAAGAGAACCCTTCAAGCGGAAGCCAGTTGGTAATGCTTCTCAGCAGGGCTCTGAAAGGATCTGCGGCCACATGGTTGGCACACAACAGTCATCCTGAAGTTACATGGTCAGAACTAAAGCTCCTTTTCCTATCTCGTTTCGATACTATCGAAACACCAGCTGCTACCTTATACAAGATTTTATCAAGCAGTCTAAATGACGGAGAAAACATGTCAACGTATGTGTCTCGAATTTTAAACACATTAACGACACGATGGCAGAACATGACTGTGGAGCAAGTGGCAATAAGTGTTGCATTGGCACATGTGGCACGAAGTGACAATCAAATCCAAAGAATGGCTTTTACAACAGAAATCAAGTCAAGAATTCAACTACAACGTGAGCTAATGCCGTTTGTGTATAGAAAGAGAAGCCTGCCAGTTTCTGACAAAATTAATCAATCAAATGATGCTAAGAAGCCACGTTTGGAACCACCGCGACGATGTTATAACTGCGGCAAGATTGGCCATCTAGCTATCGACTGTCGTGGCAATACCAGCAAGGATCAGAACAACGTGAATCGTATCCAACCAACAACTACAAACAACTCGCAGCAACGCAAGGAACCGAGACCAGTTGTCTGCTTCCGCTGTGGTGAGGCCGGGCACATCGCACCGCGCTGTACCCAAAAGGAGAAGAAGACCGAAGACCGTGAAGATACACCCACAGCCGAGCGAAGGGTGAATATCTGCACCATCAAGCCTGCAACGGATCACCTCTACAATCAGGGTGAGAAGTTTCCATTTTGCTTTGATTCCGGATCTGAATGCTCATTGATAAAAGAAACAGTAGCTCAACGTTTTCCGGGTAAAAGAAATTATGATTATTACACTTTTAGGCATAGGAAAATCAAGCCTACGTTGCAATACTCAAATTATTGCTACGGTTACACTTCAGGGTTATTCTGTTGAGTTATTGTTTCATGTGGTCCTTGACTCTTCATTAAGTGATGACATCTTAATAGGACGAGATTTAATTAATTTGGGCTTTTCAGTCGAAGTTTCACAAAATAGTCTAACTATCACTAAAACTAAAGTTATTTTGCAATGCGAGTTCGGTGAAAAAGTGAAAGATTTTAGTAGTATCAATACCGATGTTCCCCCTGAGTCTTTTGCTGAACTGAAACAGTTACTTGAAAAATATTCAGACTTCTTTATTGAAGGTATACCTATGGGCAAAGTTAGCACGGGACATCTCGAAATAAAGCTTGTAGATCCTAGTCGGACAGTGCAACGTCGCCCATATCGAATGAGCCCTAATGAACGCGAGTTAGTACGTAAAAAAATTAAAGAACTCCTTGCCGCTGGTGTTATTCGCGAAAGTTGTTCTCCCTTTGCAAGCCCAATACTACTTGTAAAAAAAAAGGATGGCTCCGATCGTCTCTGCGTGGACTATCGCGAGTTGAATAGCAACACTATTCCAGATAGATACCCACTACCCTTGATCGGTGATCAGATACAGCGCTTAGTTGGAGCTAAATATTTTAGTTCCTTAGATATGGCCAGTGGTTATCATCAGATTCCTGTACATCCCAACTCCATAAAACGAACAGCCTTTGTAACACCCGATGGGCAATTTGAATATGTTACAATGCCATTTGGCCTCCGAAATGCACCATCAGTGTATCAATGAACTATCAATAAAGCTCTTGGCAACCTTTCTGAAACTTTTGCTGTCTGTTACATAGATGATATTATAATTCCATCCCAAACTATTGAGGAAGGTCTTCAAAGATTAAATTTAGTATTGAAAACTTTAACAAATTCTGGTTTCTCTCTAAACTTAAAGAAATGTGCTTTTCTTAAAACCCACATAGATTATCTCGGATATCAGGTGTCATCTGGTCAAGTGAGACCAAACTCGAGTAAAATAAATGCTTTGTCCCAACTACCTCCTCCACAGACTGTCACACAGCTGAGACAGTTTATTGGTCTTGCATCATACTTCCGCCAGTTCATTCCAGGCTTTTCTCAAATCACCGCGCCCCTTTACAGACTTACATCCGGCAAAGGCAACATAAAGTGGACCCCAGAATTTGAAAACATTCGCCAAAAAATTATTGCAGTCTTAACTGATAAGCCAGTTCTAACTATTTTTGACCCTCAGTGTCCTACCGAATTGCATACGGATGCCAGCTCTGAAGGCTATGGTGCCATACTTATACAAAGAAAAGATGGTAAACCCCATGTTGTTGAATATTACAGCAGAAGAACAACCCCTTGCGAATCCAAATACCATTCATATTGTTCAAACCGAAACTAAACAGCAGCACAACGCAACGGCTAATTACCTACCTATACATATATCTTTATACAGTCCACTTAGTTTAACCCGACACATGTAAAAAAACCAGTATTAAATCAAAGTTAAAACAGTCCACACGTCTCCTTATTCGCAACACAACCCACAAGCAAAAATACACCTTATCGCCCTGAACATTTGGTCCAAATCGAGACGGATAAATATCACCGGTTGGCCACTGCGAGCGAGCCGTGAGAACAAAAGGCGGCCGCATTCCACAGCGATAAGGAATTGTCGAAGATACTTTTTACTAATTACGGTGTAGTTCGTGAATTCTAGAAACATTAGTGAGTGAGTGTGTTCTACAAACATTATGACTTCGAGTATTAGTATTGATGAACTTCTGGTGTATCAAAGGGAGCTACTAGACAACTTGAAAAATGCTGAGAAGAACTACAAAAAGTCACCTAAGGATAGAATAAAACGAACTTATTTGGAAACGAGGCTAGAAACATTAGAAGAACTATGGAAAAACTTTAAGGAGGGACACAAACAAACTATTTTGAAGCTTAGTAAAGACGATGACAAGGAGGATTCGTATTTTGAAGAAAATATGTGCGAACAGTTTGAAGAGACATACATACAATATAAGTCGAGTTTAAAGGAAGCTCTTCAACCGTTTTTGGATTCATCTAAGTTTCAATTCCCTACGTGTCCGCAAATATCGACACCGATTGACGGTACACAAACGCCGTTCAATTACGATGTTAAGCTACCGCGCATCCAGATACCTACATTTAATGGTAAATATGAGGAGTGGCAGTCGTTTTATGACTTGTTTTGTTCTCTTATACATAGTAACAAGTCTTTATCGCCCGTACAAAAATTGCAATACCTTAAGAGCAATTTATCAGGAGAACCAGAAGTGTTACTACGAAATTATTCTATCACGAATGCGAATTATGAAGAGGCGTGGAATGAACTAGAAAAACGATACAATAATAAGAGATATAATACTAATGAGATTTTAAGAAAACTATTTACACAAAAATCGATACAAATAGTTGCGGCGAGTTCTATCAAACAATTGCTGGACACAACTTCGACGTGTTTGAAGGCTTTGAAGAACATGGATGTGAACATTGATTCTTGGGACCTGATCATCAACTATTTGGTGCTATCAAAATTAGATTCCGAATCGGTAAAAGAGTGGGAACAACATTTGAGCATGAATAACAACGATATGCCTACTTGGCCGGAACTACGAGATTTTCTGAGTGCGAGATTCCGGTCATTAGAAATGATAGATGGCCATAAACCAAGAGTGGTGCAAGCTAAGCCTGTTGCCAAGCCTAAAGCCTTTCATTCAAACATTATCAAGGAAGAGAAAAAACAAGATGTGAAATGTGCGTTATGTAATGAAGGACATTACGTATACCATTGCAAGAAGTTCGGAGAAATGTCTACTAAAGAACGACAAGACTTTGTTCAACGGAGTAAATTGTGTTTCAACTGTTTAGCGCCATCACATTCTGTAGTGAAATGTCGACAGTCAGCGTGTTGTCGAAAGTGTGGACGGCGTCATCACTCACTTCTACATTTCGAGCGAGGAGTCAACACCGAGAAAACGAGTGAGGATGAGTCAACATCTACAGGTACTGTGACCGAGACACAGAGAGGTAAGCCTAATACTTTGTCTAATGATACACACATTGTAACCAACTTTTCTAGAGAGAATTTTCATACAAACAGTGTCCTGTTAGCTACTGCACAAGTGTTAGTAGATAGTAGGAATGGTTGCAAATATATACTTAGAGCATTGTTAGACCAAGGGTCACAGGCATCGTTTGTAACGGAAGCGACAGTTCAGTTACTTAACCTTACGCGTAAATCTGTCAGTGGTTGGGTGTCAGGCGTGGGAGAGGAGCAAACTAGAATTAAACACATGGTTTCATTCACAGTGAAATCACGCTGCAATCCCCAGGCATTAGTTAGAGTAAATGCGTATGTATTGCGTTCATTAACGACACTTTTACCTAATACTAACCTTGATACTCCTGAGTGGTCAGATATAACAAACTTAGAGTTGGCAGATCCAGGATTTACTACACCAGGTAAAATTGACATTTTACTTGGCGCTGAGATATATGGTGATATTTTGTTAGACGGTGTGATTAAGCATCCTAAGAGTAAATTATTAGCCCAAAATACAATCTTAGGTTGGGTAATATCTGGTAGGATGTCACAACCACCAACCTCAGCAAGGAGGCACGTCACAAGTATGCATGTGCAACACAAAGAGGACGACCTACTTAAACTATTTTGGGAAGTGGAAAACGAACCAAACATTATACAAAAGACACAGTCAGAAGAAGAAAGAAGATGTGAGGAGTTTTACGAGGCTACCACGGTCAGAGACGAGAACGGAAGATTTGTAGTCAGGCTGCCATTTAAAAAGGAAATTCCAGAGTGTCAAAACGGTAGATTAATGAAAATAGCGGTTAAGAGGTTCGAATTCTTAGAGAAAAAGTTAGCAAAAAATGATAAACTGCGTGAAGACTATCATAAAGTAATAAACGAATATATACAGTTAAATCATATGGTTGAAGTTGATGTTTCAGACATTAATAATCCTAAAGCTGTTTATCTTCCGCACCACGCCGTAACAAGAGAAGACAAAGATACTACGAAGCTTCGAGTTGTGTTTGACGCATCGTGTAAAGGAATTAATAACGTTTCCTTGAACGACGATCTTCTTATTGGCCCTAAACTGCAGCAAGACTTACGTCACTTACTGATGAGATGGAGGGTACACAAAATTTGTATAACTGCTGATATCATAAAGATGTACAGAATGGTTTGTGTCGCAGAAGAGGATACAAACTATCAGAGGATACTTTGGAGATTTAAAGAGAACGAGCCAGTTAAACACTTCAAATTATTACGACTAACATTCGGAACAGCATGTGCTCCATATCTTGCAGTTAAGTCGTTACAGAGACTAGCTGATGATGAGAGGTGTGAGTACCCAGTTGCGGCGAAGATAACGATGAATGACTATTACATGGATGATTTGATGACGGGCTGTGAGACAGAAAAAGAAGCGATAACTATATACAACGAAATGAACAAATTGATGAACTTGGGTAGATTTGACCTTCAAAAATGGAGTAGCAACAATGAAAACGTGTTGAAATACATCGGAGAACATAAACGTATCGATCATGAACTTCCGCTCAAGCTCAACAACCTAGTGAAAGTACTTGGTGTGATTTGGAATCGTCTTACAGATAGCTTTGAATATACCATTAATTTACCGGAACCTACACAGTCAATTACTAAACGTCAAATCCTGTCGGAAGTAGCCAAAATTTACGACCCTTTAGGGTGGATAGCTCCTGTCGTTGTTGTCGCAAAAATGGTCATACAAAAATTATGGAGGTCAAGGCTGGAATGGGATGACGTTGTACGTGGAGAGCTGTTAGAGGAGTGGTTACGTTACAGAGGGAATTTGATACATATTAAACGAGTAAGCATACCGAGATGGTTACACTACTCTTCTACAGCTAAGACAGAGCTGCATGTCTTCGCAGACGCCTCGCAACTGGCATATGGAGCAGCAGTATACCTGCGTGTTGTTGACGAAAACGGAGTATACGTTAATCTCATTTCTGCTAAAACTAGAGTCGCCCCTATTGAGAAACAGCTTTCAATACCCAGGCTAGAACTTTGTGGCGCAGTATTGGGCACAAAATTAATTTTCGAGATAGCTCAAGTGATGAGTATACCTAAGTCTAATTTATACGCCTGGACTGACTCATCAATAGTCCTCGCTTGGCTAAAGGGTGGGTCGAGTCGATGGACAACATTCGTAAGTAATAGAGTATCAGATATACTGAATATCTTAGATTATGACCAGTGGGGACATGTTGCTACGGAAGTGAATCCAGCAGACTGCGCGTCGAGAGGACTTCAAGCGTCAGATTTGATAAACCATACATTGTGGTGGAACGGACCAGACTGGCTGTCTTCACTACGCGTACACTCGAGCACAGACGATACTATTGAGGACACACAAGAGGAGGAAAAAGTTAAGGTATTAAATGCCTCTATAAATACAGAAGAGGATTTTGTTTGGGCTAAGTTTTCCAACTTAACAATAATGTTGAGAATCATATCATACTGTAGAAGATTGATAAACCTAAAACTACCTAAGGAAACTCGACAAACATTCACTAAATATGTAACTTTAAAAGAAATAACCGAAACGTTAGAGATGTGCATAAGACAAGTTCAGAGCAAGGAATTTATACAAGAAATAAAACAATTAAAATCTAAGGGATGTGTACCTAGAAGAAGCAAACTCCGATCTCTTTGTCCAATTCTTGATGAGAATGGAATATTAAGAGCCAGCGGACGTATACAGCAGTCTCAAGCACCATACGAGACACAGCACCCGGTAGTTTTACCGGCTAAGAGTCATCTTAGCCGGCTAATAATTAAAGATGCTCATAAAAAGACAATGCACGGTGGACCACAAATAATGCTTAATTATTTAAGGTCAAAATATTGGATACTGCGAGCTAAAGACGAAACAAAACGATGTTATCGCGAATGTGTCACTTGTGTTCGATACTCTGCGAAAAACACCACACAATTGATGGGCCAACTACCAGAGGTGAGAGTGAAACCTAACAAGCCCTTCAGATCGGCTGGAGTAGACTACGCGGGACCCATTAATATTAGATTTTCACCAGGTAGAGGAGCAAGGTCCTATAAAGGATATATTTGTTTATTTGTTTGCATGGTGACCCGAGCTATTCATCTAGAAGCAGTGACAGATTTGACAGCAAAAGGTTTCATCGCAGCCTTTAGGAGATTTACGTCAAGACGAGGACACTGTAATGACCTTTATAGTGATAATGGCACTAATTTCGTTGGCGCAAATAAGCAGTTAAGAGAAATGTTCGACAAAGCCATGTCATCAATCCCTAGTGAGATAACCCAATTGTTAACCCTTGAACGCACTACGTGGCATTTTATACCTCCGCACGCACCAAATTTTGGAGGGCTGTGGGAAGCTGGGGTGCGCAGTACGAAGACTCACCTAAAGCGAGTAATCGGGGACACGACACTAACTTATGAAGAATTGTCTACAGTATTAGCGCAAGTAGAGGCTTGCCTCAACTCGCGCCCGATAAGTGTTCTAAATGACGACCTCAATGATCCTCTCCCACTGACCCCAGGTCATTTTTTAGTTGGTGAGCCATTACTGAACTTAGCTGACGAGAATTACACGCAACCTAATATTACTTACCACGAGAGATGGCGACTAACACAAAAAATGGTCAACGATTTCTGGAACAGGTGGTACAAAGAATATCTTGTTAATCTTAATCAAAGGTACAAATGGAATACAAGAAATGCTGAACCAGAAATCGATGACATAGTGCTTTTAAAAGAGGACAATATTCCTCCTAGTAAATGGATAATGGGTAGAATTCTACAAAAACATGTGGGTCCTGATAATATTTCTCGTGTCGTGTCAATTAAATGTAAAAATGGAATTCTTAAAAGACCTGTGAGTAAAATATGTGTCATAACAAAGTCTAATTCTACTAAAATAATGTGTTGATGTTAGCTGTATTTAAAACTTCATAAAGCAAAACGTATAAAATACCTAATTACTTATCTAGTTAAGATTTCAAAATCTTTTTTAAATGTATACTAAATATTGTGTATAAGGTATACATACTCACCTGTGTTAACGTTGTTATTTTGAGCTATATCACACTTTAATGTCTAAGAGATGTTCAGTACACAGATTCGAACTATTTTTTAAATATAAGATAGTACGGTGGGCGGTTGTATCTTTAACGTTTCAATGAAAGCACACTTGTCTGTAATTAATTTATTTTCAGTAAATGTTGTAATGTTATAATTTGTCGCCCATCAAGTAAGAAACATTGTAAATCTACTTTATTTAGTTTTGCTACTTTGCCTTGTTCGATTCGTTGGTTGCTGGTTGTATTTGAATAGTTCCTACTACTAGTATCCATAGTTCAAATTAGTATTAGTTAATTTTGAGTTACTTATGTTAAAGAACTGCGTTCTTTGGTGGGCGGAATGTTCAAACCGAAACTAAACAGCAGCACAACGCAACGGCTAATTACCTACCTATACATATATCTTTATACAGTCCACTTAGTTTAACCCGACACATGTAAAAAAACCAGTATTAAATCAAAGTTAAAACAGTCCACACGTCTCCTTATTCGCAACACAACCCACAAGCAAAAATACACCTTATCGCCCTGAACACATATGAACTCGAGACGTTAGCAGTAGTTAACGCAATAAAGCATTTTAAGCATTATTTACAGGGTCGCAAGTTTGTAGTAGTAACGGATTGTAATGCCGTGAAAGCATCAAAGTCTAAAACTGATTTAACACCTCGTGTTCATAGATGGTGGTGTTTCCTACAAAGTTTTGATTTTGATATTGAGTATAGACCTGGAAAACGAATGGAACATGTAGATTTTTTGTCTCGAAACCCCCTCCCTCAAATACCTGAAACAAAAATAATTCAAAAGCGGGTTAATCTCACTGAAATAAGTGATAGCTGGTTCCAAGCAGAACAGCAAAAGGATCCTGATATAACATCAATTATATCAAGCCTGCAAAATAACAGCCTTGACCCTAATGTTGCGGGAACATATGAACTCAGACGTGGAATTTTGCACCGAAAAATAGAAAGGAATAGTAGGAGCGCTTGGTTGCCTATTGTTCCCAGGTCATTTCAGTGGGCTGTAATCAATCATATACATGAAAGCATTATGCATTTAGGGTGGGAGAAAACTTTAGAAAAAGTCTATTGTCATTATTGGTTCCCACACATGAATAAGTACGTACGCAAATTCATTGAAAACTGCATTACCTGTAGGTTATCCAAATCTCATTCGGGTAAAGTGCAAGCCGAATTGCATCCCATCCCTAAAGTATCTACACCTTGGCATACCATTCACATAGATGCCACAGGGAAGCTTAGTGGTAAGAATGATACCAAAGAATATGTGTTTGTGATGATTGATTCATTTACAAAATATACTGTTCTGTATCACACACTTAATATCGATACCACCTGTGCTATCAAAGCTCTTAAATATATTGTTTCTTTGTTTGGTGCCCCAACTCGCGTGATAGCTGATCAGGGTAGATGTTTCGCTAGCAAAGATTTTAAAAACTTTTGTAATACACACGGTGTTACTCTTCATCTGATAGCCACGGGGACTAGTCGAGCCAATGGTCAAGTTGAGCGAGTAATGAGTACTTTAAAGAACTTGCTTACAGCTGTTGAAGTTGGAAACAACAAATCATGGCAAGATGCGCTGCCTGAAGTACAAATAGCCTTAAACAGCACAATTAATCGTGTAACAAAGTCGAGTCCTTTGGAATTATTGATAGGTAAAGTAGCAAGGCCCCTAGACCTTATGACCTTAGATGATGACACAAGTGAAAATAATGTTGATTTAGCGGAAGTTCGTCAACATGCAGCACATGCCATACAAAATAGTGCTATTACTGAAAAACAACGATTTGACAAAACAAAGGCAAAAATTAATCACTTTAAAGTAGGCGATTTCGTACTTTTGGAAAACCATGAACGGAATCAAACCAAGTTGGAGGCAAAATTTAAAGGCCCTTTTAGGGTGGTTCAGTTGCTTGATGGGGACAGGTATTTGCTGAAGGCCTTGAATTCCAACAGAACATACAAATATGCTCACGACCGTGTACGTGCTATGCCAGATTGTTATGTTCCGTTGGAATTGAGTGCTAATTTGGAGATACCTGGAAGTGCCGATGACGGCAAAAGTAAGTAGATATAGCAGTGTTAACCTATCATGTGACAAATTATCTGTGTGGCAATCGGTCTGTGTGACAATCGGTCTGTGTGACAATCGGTCTGTGTGACAATCGGTCTGTGTGACAATCGGTCAGTGTGACAATCGGTCTGTGTGACAATCAGTCTGTGTGACAACCCGTCTGTGTGACAAAATGTTTGTGTTAACCCATTGATATTACTATCCCTCTATGAGATAATTAGATATGTCTGAATGACAACCATTTTGGGTGATGTTGATTAAAGAAAGAATAGGGCCAGAATGGCCGAGCTTGAGTGTACTACTTACCGTAATTTTGCTCTTTACAGATAGTTCCGATGACGAGACACACGAGGACGTGTGAAGGCGCAGGACGGCCGTGACGGCGCGTTCATATTATTTTGCGTGTTTTATTTAATTTGTGTAATGAATTTGGTTGATTTTTGTTTGTATATCGAATTATTTGCATTATTAACTCTGATTTAGATTTTCTTTGTAATTTAAAATAAGTCACTAAACCAAAGAGGGGACTGCTTAGTCCGTGTGGGCTTGCGAGTGACGTCAGCGCTAGTGACGCTTGTTGTAGTGAAGTGGGGGTAGTGGGGCGACCGGTGCCTTTATAAAGCAGCCGACGCGCTTTACAAAGACTCTTTTGACTTGAGCCGTGGCGCTGACCGTACGCTCGCAATTCCGCATACCTCTTGGTGTTGTTTTTTTTTAAAAGAATTAGTATTGTTATTTTGAAATTAAGTGTCGTTAATTTATTAACGAAAATAAAGTTGTGTAAAGTGCTTTCGCTTTTTTTTTGTCAAAACCTCATTTTCTGCGGCCCGTGGATACGACTGAACGCTATCGTCAGCTCGGAAATCCTTCATATTCTTATTTAGGGTAGTTACATAGACATGGAGGTCCACATTCAATTCGCTGCCATTGAGATAGACCAACCACAAAACAAATAGGCAAACCAGCGAACATTAGCCAACTACATAGAGATGCCAGTCACATTCACCCGCTGCCCGTGAGATAACTTGGCACCAAATAGGAGGCTACCAGCGGATAATAAACATTAGCCAACTACATAGACATGCCAGTCACATTCACCCGCTGCCCGTGAGATAACTTGGCACCAAATAGGAGGCTACCAGCGGATAATAAATATTAGCCAACTACATAGACATGCCAGTCACATTCACCCGCTGCCCGTGAGATAACTTGGCACCAAATAGGAGGCTACCCAGCGGTTTATAAACATTATACAGCGGTTTATAAACATTATAGGTACATCATATTTAACAAAGAATTTTTGAATAAATAAGTTCAATATTATCTCTACAGCACAATCAATAATTATAGATCACATAAAACATAATGCTTAATAGAACGTTATGTACCACATTTCATTGTGATTGCGATCAAAGACAGATTACACAATCAAAGCAAACCAAAAAAAACAAAACATGGCTTAGCCTATATTTATGCTTGATTTTAAATTACACAAAATAATTTTGTTCACATAGCATTTTCAACAGCAATGTTTTCGTCTACCCACTCTCCAGGCCAGAATCGCAATTTTTCTTTGGCCACAATAATATTTCTCAAATTATTACCATGACTTTTTAGAGAATAACGATCATTGAGAAGGATTGAGCTTACTTCGTAGGGACCTTTAAATTTTGAACTTAATTTATCGTTACGCCTATGGTCCTGACTAACATAAACCAAATCACCTATATTATAGTTTTTATTATTCCGCCTAACAGAGTCAAACCGTTGTTTGAATTTTTCCGCGACTTTCAATAAACGTTGCTTAGCAAGTTGACGATCGGCCTGCACATCGATATTTTGATCTATATTTTCACCTATAACTTCATTTAAACGGGCTTGTACAACTGGTATGTTTCCTTCGACACCAATTAATAATCGCAAAGGAGAGAAACCGGTTGATTTTTGCACAGTGGTATTCAGAGACTGCTGTACTTTTGGTAGTTCGTTCGACCATTCTGACGCTTCATTACACATAGTACTAAGCATATTGATTACTGTAGAAACGTAACGCTCGACCTGCCCATTACTTCGGGGTGTACCTGTAGCTATCATGTGGTGTTCGAAATTAAGCTCCCTAAAAAGTGCTCGGACTTGATTTGAACTAAAATTTGTACCACGATCAGTAACTACCAAAGATGGCGTACCGAACAAAGTAACGGTTTCTCTTATTATAGGAATTAACTCTCGAGCATTCAGAGTTTTAAGAGGCTTTAACAAACAAAATTTGGTGAAGCCATCAATTAGTAATAGAATGTACTTAAAGCCTTCTGTGGTTAACGTAAAAGGCCCGGTACAGTCTAAATGAATAGTATGAAATGGTATAGCGGTTTTATCAATAGGATGTAATAGACCTTGTTTTGGGCCAGAACATCCCTTTTTTTCAATACAAATCAAACAATGGGAAATATATTTTTTAACAAAAACCGCCATTCCAGGGAACCAAAAATACTGTCGAACTTTATGCATCACTTTATCGAACCCCACATGACAATTTTCATCGTGAAATAGTTTCAATATACTTAGTCTATAACCTTTTGGCACAAACATTTTTGGCTCCGCATCGGGATTAGTTTTGTAATGTAATAAACCATTTTTAATTATATATTGATTGGAATCTAAGTCTCCCGATTGTAATTGAGATATGAGGTTTTGAGTCTCCAAGTCATTTGTCTGAGCAACCTTCAACCATGAATCGGGCCTAACGGTGTCAGGGACTTCAATTAAATAAATTTTTGGAGAACTACGTTTACGTATGGGGAAGGAGGATTCAACGGGATTGCGGCTTAAGAAATCAACATGACTTATGAATTTACCTTTTTTGTACTGAATATTGAAGTGAAAATCTTGCATAAAAGTCCACCAACGAGCTACTCTAGGAGATAAATCTTTCTTTGTCATGGTGGATTTTATTGCGTTACAATCTGTGACGATTGTAAATTCAATACCAAGAAGGTAAACTCTGAAATGTTTAAGAGCATTGAAGATGGCTAGGGTTTCCAAATCGTAAGAGCAATACTTAGATTCTATAGGACTAGTTCGTTTACTATAATAAGCTACGACCTTATTAACGTTAGCTACTCTTTGTAATAGTATTGCCCCGTAGCCTATGGCACTGGCATCAGTGTGCAATTCTGTCGGGAGTAAAGGGTCAAAAATAGTTAATAATGGTTTGGAAATAAGATGATCAATTACATACTTTCGGGCTGCATCCTGTTCAGGGCCCCGTTCCCACTTTTTATTAATTTTGGTTAAATTAGTAATACATGCTGTACGTGAAGCAAAATCGGGGATAAATTTTCTAAAGTAACTGGATAGGCCCATAAACTGGCGGACTTGTTTAACATTACTCGGCACAGGAGAATTAGCTAGGGCATTAATTTTAGTCTCACTTGGTCTAACACCATCCCGCGATATATGTCTACCTAAATATTCAATATTATCTACAAAAAATTTACATTTTTTAAGGTTGACCGTGAAACCAGAAGAATTAAGAGGCGTAATTGTCTGTTCAAAATAATCTAATCCTTCTTCTACTGTATTAAAGGGAATTAAAATGTCATCAATGTATACAAGTAGAAATTTTAAGTGGTGCACTGCTTTGGTGATTGCTCTTTGGAACACTGAGGGACCATTGCAAATACCAAAGGGCATTTTTAGAAACTCATAATGTCCGTCCGGTGTTACAAAAGCAGTGTATTTAGTTGAATCACTTGATACGGGAATTTGATAGAAGCCATTTTTCATATCAAGTGAAATATAATATTGAGAATGACCTAACTTGTCAATTTGATCCTCAATCAAAGGGAGAGGGTATCTATCTTTTACTATCAATTTATTTAACGCTCTGTAATCTATACACATTCTATCACTTCCGTCTTTTTTTTAACTAAAATCACAGGGCTAGCAAAGGGTGAATTACTCTCCTTAATTATTTGTTTATCTAATAATTCTTGGACTATTTCTTGAACTTTTTCTCTTTCTACTGGGGCTAATCGATATGGTCTGTAGTAGACAACCTCATCCTTTTTTAGTTTTATTTCAAGTTCACCGGTCTTGACATGGCCAATAGACTTTAAAACCGAGGGGTATTTTACAAAAATGGCTTTCATCTTTTCCCGCACAGCAGAATCCAAATGCGACACTGCTGCCCAAAATTCCGAAAGTGAATTTGAATCATCTCTTATAAGATTGATATCTAAGCCACACTTAGCGGCAGTTTTTCGTACTAATCGGGAACCTAAATAGTCAGTCACGATTTCTATATCTGGGTATTGTATAACATTTCTACCTATTAATAGATCATAGGAAAAATCAGTGTCCTTAACAACAAAAATATCTAATTCAATACACAAGTCTTCAAATTTAATTGGTACTGTAATTTTAGCAAATACTTGTAATTTACCGACTCCTATTCCGCATAGATTTAAATGACATGAGAAAAAATGGCAGTCAAGACGTTTTGCTATCGATTCTTTGATTATACTACAACTAGCTCCAGTATCTACAAGTGAATTTATGGCTACATCATATATTGATACTGCTGTCAGTATCAATTTGTTTGGTCTAAAAAATTAACCACTTTTTCAGTTGTATCGGAGTCGCTTTTAGGTTTATACCTACAAATCGAATCGTTATGACCGGGTTTTTACAGTACGTACAAAATTTACTTGCAAAAGTGCCAGATTTTTGATCACGTTGTGCATTATTTTTATCCACATCTTTTTTAAAGCATTGTGCCTTAGTATGCCCAGCCTTGCCACATGTAAAACATCTTATGTCGTTAGACCGAAAATCTACTTTAGGACGTTTAGAAGGATTAGTACTAGCAGAATTTCTACCGTTATGTTCTAAAGGTCGTTTCCTTATTTTCGTATAAGAGGTAAATAAAGAAATTAGCCCGGATGTAGATTTGACATTGCTGTTAAAAGAAGCCATTCTTACATTAACATCACATATATTACCACAAACTATTTCTATCAATTGTGATTCAGTAAATGCAACTTTAGTATTACGGAGTAATCAAATTTTCTCTCTTTCATATTCACAATAAGAATCTGCAGATTCTGATGAATACAGTACAGCTTTTTGCATTTTCTCTGCAAGATTCTTTTTTTCGGGGTACAATGCCTTTAGTTCTAAACATAAATTTTCCCATGTTCAACCGTCTGCGGGATCCCACGTCTCGAACCATAACAAAGCAGATCCCTTAAGGGCCTTACCGGCTTTGGCCACGGTTGCGACGCTGCTCCAACAAAACTCCTTCGCAAGAGCGTCGATGTTGCCGCACCATGATTCGGCACCCAGGTCACTCGTAGCTGGATCGAAGATCGGCAAAGCGACGTCACTCTCTTTATGATGGCCTCCGGAAACAGCATCTTTGATGGCCCTCAGTAGGTCTTGCAAAACTGGGATTTCCATTCTGTAAGTATAATAGGCAAATTTGAGTAAAAGTGAACGGGACACGATCCCACTTCTGATAATGGCTAAAACAAAAACTAACTCTTAGAAGCAAATGAAAAACCTATTATATAAGTTTTAGAAAATAAGAAAGTCAAGGCTCTGAAATACTACCAACTGATTTTTATATTAAGTGTTTTTAGCAATGAAAGGAAATAGCAAAGGATATCAAGTCAATAAGCCATTAAATAACTTACAATAGTTTAATAATCAATACATTTTTAATATACAGTAAACATTTTATATTGTATTATACCGGTTATAATTATAGCAACACTGAACTATTTATGCAAATAATGGTCCATGTTCATTATTCTATCCAACATAATAACAATAGCCATCAAACATAATACAATAGTAAAACAAACATTTAAAAAATAAAAATCATAATACAGTAACAACAGCAATATAATATAAAATAACTTAACTTTTACCTGTAGGCCGGAGCTCCGTTCTGGTTGATGTCTCGAACAAGAATGGTCTCAGACACTCGGAGCTCCCCCGTTTATAGTCGTGAACAAATAACTTTGACGTTTCTGTCAACCGTCATCTAAAATATTAACGACATAAAAGGTGGATATCCGTTTGGAATATTTTCTATGTTTTACTACATTATTCCTTAATATATTAATTAGTCTACTTTTACAGACATACTGAAATAATTAAAGAATTATTGAATAATGTAAATTAGGTATTACATACTTGTAATAAGTTTTAAGTTATGCAAAACATTACTTTTTATTCAAGTTTTAACAGTAAAAGGAATACTCATGATAACAATAACAATACCTATAATTAGGATAATCTATTACGTGCGGATGCGGGGTGAGTCGGTGGGGGACATATCGTTCACTAGCCCCGCCCTGTCGCCGCGTGTCGTTGACTGGCGCGTCATGGAGGGGGTGGAGACTTATTCCGACCACCGGTACATCCGGTTCGACGTCTCCACCCAGACCTCAAGCGCGTAGGTCCTACAGGCCCCGAGTGGTCCGCGATGGGCGCTGAAGCAGCTGGACCGGGAGCTCCTCCTGGAAGCCTCGATCGTGCAGGCCTGGGTGTCATCACCGGCCAGGCCTGCCGACATCAACAACGAGGCGGGTTGGTTCCAGGAGGCCATGTCCGAGATTTGCGACGTGGCAATGCCCCGAGTTCTGCCAGGAAGCGCCCGACGTTAGGTGTACTGGTGGTCGCGAGAGCTGACGTCTCTGCGTGAGGCGTGCGTTGCCGCGCGGCACCAGTACGCCAGGCATCGCAGGCTCCGCATCCGCCCTCCGGATGCGGCAGCCATTGAGGCGGAGCTTTACGAGGGGTACAGAGCGGTGAAGACCGCCCTCCAAGAGGCTGTCCGGCGGGCCAAAAACCTGGCCCACGAGGAGATACTGGAGTCTCTGAACGGCTGAACGGAGATCCGTGGGGGCGCCCTTACAAGATGGTGCGGAACAAACTCCGCACCCGGGCCCCCCCGCTGACGCAGAGTCTCCGGCCTGAGCTCGTGGAGGACGTGGTGAGCGCTCTGTTCCCTTCGCGAGGGAGGCATCCTCCCCCGCCTATGGCTCCGCCGCCGCTTGCGGTGCCGGAAGCGGACCACACCGATGACGACGTTCCGGAGGTGACTGGGGTAGACGTGAGAGTGGCGGTACGCAGGCTGAAGGCCAGAAATACCGCCCCGGGTTCCGATGGCTTACCTGGCAAAGCCTGGGTCCTGGCCTCTGAGGCTCTCGGGCCCCGACTGGAAGGGATCCTAAGCGCATGCTTGGAGAGAGGCCAGTTTCCGCTTCGTTGGAAGACGGGGAAGCTGGTCCTCATCCGGAAGCCAGGGCGCCCTGCGGACTCTCCGTCCGCATACCGGCCCATCGTGTTGCTCGACGAGGTGGGCAAGCTCTTTGAAAGAGTTATTGCTAACCGCCTCGCCGGGCACCTCGCGGGGATGGGGCTGGATCTTGCGGAAAACCAGTTTGGTTTCCGCAAGGGGCGCTCGATGGTGGACGCCATCACGCGCGTGAGAGCCCTCACGACGGAGGACGCGGTTTCCCGGGGCGGGTTGTATTGGCGGTGTCTCTTGACATCGCCAACGCCTTCAACTCCATGCCCTGGAGCTGCATTGGGGAGGCACTCCGGTATCACCGGGTGCCGACCTACCTTCGTCGTGTGGTCGGGGATTACCTGACGGATAGGACCGTCATCTACCCCGGTCGGAGCGGAGAATGGAACCAGCGAGAGATGTCGTGCGGTGTTCCACAGGGATCGGTTCTGGGGCCGGCTTTGTGGAACATCGGTTACGACTGGGTGCTACGCGCCGACCTCCCTAGCGGCGTCAGCGTAGTCTGCTACGCTGACGACACGCTGGTACTGGCACAAGGGAGGTCGCACGAGGCGACGGCCGAAAACATGACACGCGGGGTTGCGATAGTCGTGGAGAGGATCCGGCAATTGGGTCTCGAGGTGGCATTGCACAAGTCCGAGGCCATGTGTTTTCATGGGCCTCGGAATGCGCCGCCGTCGGGATCCCTACTGACGGCAGGAGGGGTTTCCATCGGCGTCGGGTTGACGCTGAAGTACCTGGGACTCGTCCTCGACAGCCGGTGGAACTTCGTGGAGCATTTCCGACGTTTGGCCCCCAAACTGGAACGGACCGAGGCTGCCTTCAAGCGGCTCCTGCCCAACCTGGGGGGTCCAAACGCCTCCTGCCGGAGGCTCTACGTGGGGTCGTGCGGTCCATGGCCCTTTACGGGCCCCGGTGTGGGCGCGTTCTCTGAGGCGGCAAGCCGCCCGCTACCTGAACGCGCCCCAAAAGGGGATAGCCCTAAGGCTAGTCCGAGGGTACCGCACGATCTCCGGTGAGGCGGCGAGCCTCCTTGCCGGATTGCCGCCATGGGATCTGGAGGCGATAGTCCTCGCGCGCCTTCACGAATGGCGCGCGGAGGCACTACGTCGGGGGGAAACTCCGCTGCCGCGGCAAATCGCCGCTCAGCGGACAGACCTCCGGCGCGATCTCATGGTGACATGGAGAGAGCGACTGTTGCAACCCCGTGCAGGGCACGCCACCATAGTGGCGATAAGTCCCCTCTTTGAGGAGTGGCTAGAGAGGCGCCACGGCGCCCTCACCTTCCGCCTGACGCAGGTCCTCACCGGACACGGTTGTTTCGGGAGGTTCCTGCACCGAATCGGGCGGGAGGAAACGCCCGGGTGTTTCCATTGTGAGGATCGTCCGGAGGACACGGTGCAGCACACTGTGGAGGCCTGCCCCGCTTGGGCGGAGCAGCGCCGTGTCCTCGTAGAGGCGATTGGCGGCGGCGACCTCTCGCACCCGGCCCTGGTTCAAGCCATGGTCCGGAGTGAGAGGGAATGGGAAGCCGTCACCTCCTTCTGCAAAGCAGTCATGCTATTGAAAGAGGTGGCGGAACGTGAAAGGGAAAGAGCCTCACGTCCCAGCCGCCGCGGGAGTCGCCCTGGGTGTCGGGGGTCACGTGGTGGCCCCCGGCCACCGTAGGCGCGGGCCTGTGGACGGCGAGTTATGGGCTAGCTCGCCGTCCGGCCGTCTTATGACGACAGGCCGTGTCGACGGCGTGTTCGTGTTCCACGCGCGCCTCAAAGAGATATCAGCAACCACGTAGGGGTCCGCAAGGGCCGATGCCTGCCAGGGCTGCGGGACTGTTCGAAAGAGATACCGCGGCCCTGGAACACAAAGGGCAAAGAAGGAACATGGATGGGTTTTAGGCAGTACAAGTCTGACACTCCCTTCCGCTCCGCCCAGAGCGGGGGGGGGGGTCATTTGATGATTTCCCATCCTAAAAAAAAAAAAACACAGAACATTGACACTGATATTGCGACTTGCTCCGTATCTTTAAGTTATTACATATTTACACAATTTACAAACTAAACACAATAATAAAAAAAATATGATGTACTTTACAAAACAGCAAAGAATTGGAGAAAGTCAAAAATGCCACGTTGGATGGCAATGCTGATTCTTTGGCCGAAAAATAGGCTAGCCCTCGGCCTCGGTCACAGGAAGAGTCGACCAACCGCTTGGCGATGTCCCGAAAGACTAGGTGGGCACCCGGACCCCATGGCCCTAGTGTTTTAACCCCACATGGCTGAAACGCGTAACTACTACGAATTGCATTACGGCCGTTCGCAATATACAGACGTTACTCGTTAGCAGTATTTATTTAACGCAATAATAATGACCTACTTTAGTATTTTGCTAAGCGTGTAGTTTATTAAATAATAGTAACATGAAAATAGTAAACGGGTAGAAAAATGGATAACAGCCCCGGTAATTTAAGTAGTAGAGTGCAACCCAATGCCTCGCCAGCGAAAAGCCACCAGTCTAACTTCACCATAGAATTTGTATCCACGCCCGACATCCAAAAATGGAAGTCATCCATTCAACTGAAGTTAAATGAGGTTTGCTCTATTGCCACAGATGGCAAACTCAACACAGAGCAGAAATTGAAGGTTACCAACCTATGCCGTAAAGTAGAATTTGATACCTCTCAAATGGCATTGCTGTTTTGCGGCTCTGAAGCAGAAATCTCATCAAGCCCTCAACATAATCGATTCCCTGAAAGAAAAATGCAACCTCACAGAACAAATTTTGGAGCTCGAACAGACGATAAAGGACTCTGGTGCTTTGGGAACCGCTTCGTTTGCCGATATGGTGAAGAATGGATCCAGTGATTTCGTTCGTCCAAAGAATATAAGTTCCGTAGCTGTTTATCCTAATGATAAATTGAAGTCAAGTGACGAGACAAAAACCCTCGTGCAAAACATCATACGTCCTGACGAAATAAAGCTCCATGTATGTACGTGGTGTGCGGAAAACCAAAAATGGAGGTGTCATTCTCAGCACCGAGACCAAACAGGATGCTGATAAACTCAAGCACGCAGTCCAGATGTCAACATCAGGCCTCACCGCCGACGAGCCCATCAAGCGCAACCCACGGATCACGGTTGTGGGAGTGCTGACTTCTTTGGCTGATGCTGACGTCGTCAGGTTCATGTACGAACAGAACATCGCCGATAAGTTTCCAGCGATGTCACTGGAGACCTTTTTGGCCGAAATTAAATTTAGCCACAAATCTGGAAAGAAAGATATGCATCTTTCTTTCCAGATTTGTGGCGACCTGTAACTTTGTTATTGAAGTTCCAGTCAAGATACGAAGAGCTTTAATATCTCAAGCAAGGCTTTTTATAAATTGTACTTCCTTCCCTATTAGAGACTTCACCTTAGTAACCAGGTGCTACAAATGCTAACAATTTGGTCATGCAGCAAAATCATGCAGACAGGAAAACTCTACGTGTGGTCACTGCGGAGAAGCAGGATACTCGATGTCTGAGTGGGAGAAGGAAGCGGACACCCCTAAACGAGCAACGTGCTCCCAACAACCACAAAACGGGAGATGTTGAGTGCCCAGCTTAGAATCAATCCAATAAAGACAGTTTCGATCAAGTGAATCGATGTTTCGTTGTCCATTTTGATACGCGAGAATTAAAAATACGTCCGAACACTAATTACTGAAAAATGTTTACTAAAAATGTTTGTGGGCAGCAGATAGACAAGCGGGCCGCGCACTGCTACAGCACGCGTTTGCCGCTTTAAGTTTGGACACACCTTTATTACCTTGGACCATCCCTTAAATAAGAATGAAGTTTTGACAAACGTATTATACAATACATATCATCATCTGCCAGCCTTTTTCTCAAACTATGTTGGGGTTGGTTTCCAGTCTAACCGAATGCAATGTAAGGGGCCGCAAGCGCAACTGCTGAGCAAGAGGTCCTAGGCTGGTTTCGATTCTCAGGCCGGAAAAGTATTATTGGGTTTTTCCATCAGGAATTTCTTCGTAACAGCCATGGAGTCTGAATTAGTGCCCGGTTGATGGCAGTAGGCTCGCCCCTTTTACATAGGACTTAAACATAACTTGCGACATATGGGTGTACTATTAGGTACACCTCTGTTACTCTTCGGGGATTACAGGCGTGATGTTATGTTATGTAAAATGAAATAGCATACTCACAGTGAGGCAGTTTTAATAAATAAAACTATTTGATTGCTTAGTAAATTACACAAAACGTTGGACGGTATAGAAAATGTGCAAAAGGCAGGCTTCCTTCTGTAATGTAACGTAATTTACAGAAAATTAAATTGTAGCACTATAATAATGTACTGAGTAATGTATCCCATCAAATATATCGGTAGTGAGGCGTCTACATAGAACAGGCCACACGCGGAAATCTTCTTGAACGAACGGTTTGCCTGTATCACGGTCTTGTAAAGACGCTTTTGACTTTCTGCAAGAAAAACGTATTCTGTATTGTAACAAGGTTTTTCAGGCATGATCCCTTATTTTATCTTTAGGGGGTGGAAGGGACACCGACGCGAAAACAGTTACCACGTATTCAGTACATAATTCACATAGAAATTGTTCATCAGTTATTTAAAAAAAAATAGATTTTTCCTACAAAAGTGCACTATCTACACGTTCAAAATGTATGCTGCTGATTTTTTTTTTATAACCGATGAAAAATTTCTATTTCTATGCTCAGAATGATGTGCTGAATACGTGCTAACCGTTTTCGCGTTGGTGTCCCTTCCACCCTGTATTAATTTATCTGGTTTAATGTGTTACTATTTGTTCTTCCGAATAAACCAAGGTTGAGAGCAGGCCCATTTTGGAATTTAAAAAAAATATTGTTTTTTTAATTCGTTATCTTTTCTGCATAAACGTATTTCAAACTACTAATCATTGCAATCCACCTTTCACCATATTTTAGAAAGTTTAATTATTATAAACACTCTTACTTGGACAGTTCCTGTTCTTCATAAGCTGGATACACGCTGTCTCTGCTTCCTCAACAGTTATATAGAATTTCTCAGAATATATACCGTATA
This sequence comes from Noctua fimbriata, assembly GCA_905163415.1. Classification (NCBI taxonomy): domain Eukaryota; kingdom Metazoa; phylum Arthropoda; class Insecta; order Lepidoptera; family Noctuidae; genus Noctua; species Noctua fimbriata. The sequence goes on from CAJHZP010000005.1 coordinate 1,105,678, forward strand.
TAACTATAAGTATTGCACCCTTATTCAGCCATGATATTGTTATAAGAGTGTACAAAAAACACTGCAAGTATAAAAAAACAATCGTTCAAAAATTGATTGAAAGTTACGAATAATGTAATTAAATCAACAAGGGAAGTTTAACTAGCGAGTTGGGCTCGCGCACCGAGGTTTCCGTATAAACTTGTAGGTATTTTGTTATTAAAGAGGGGTGGTAGACTTGAGTATTTGATATTAATTTCAGCTTGACACCGAGAGATGAGATACAGCCTGCTGACAGACAGACGGACGGACAGCGGAGGCTTAGAAATAGGGTCCCGTTGGTTACTTTTCGGGTACGGAACCCTAAGAAACATAGACAAATAATCTTAAGGACCATGCATGTCATAAAAACCAGTCACTGTTTTAGAATCTGTATAATCCTATTAATAAAATATAATCATATATTATGTTTCCATGGCTGGGTCACAGGCCTACTCTCTACAATATGTTTAAAAAACCCTGCCCGATCCGAAAGGGGCATATATGTATACCAATGACATTGCCAAATAAAATAAGAAACATAAAATATTTATGAAAAAAAAATATTAAAGAATTTTAAAATGCATGATTTTTGTCCTAAATGACCACTGTTTCCCTAAATTCCAACAAACTTTTAAAACGTGACAACACCAACTTTGGCATAAGTATGTTCCATCGTCCATTGTTTTTTTATGACGTCACTACCCAAGAAGCGACCGGAGTGTCGACGCTCGCGCCCGTGTTGCCTTTTATGTTTCCTCATTTTAGTACATTTTATTTAAATTTCATCGGGGTATATTTTTACTTGTTTTCCAAAATGTATTACTAAAGAATCTAATCTCAATACCTAATAATACCCTCACCGATCGGACAAGTTTTTTTAAACATATTGTTTACGAGGGAATGTATTAAATATCATCATCATCATCAATTTTTGGTTTTAGGACATTCTGATTTCTTCAAGATGTTTTCCTTCGCCACTTTGAGAGCAGTGGTGATAAAATAAATTACACAAAGTAATGCGCCTGCGTCGGTTCGACCCTATAGATAAAACATGTCATACTGTACTTACTTCTCTCTCTCCTGCATTAGTTCTCAGCTCAGAGACGAGCATGTCAAAATAAGTTGGATTCAAGTAAAATTCAATAGATGTGTAACCTAAAACCTAGGAAAAAAACTTAAATTTAAATTACGATTGAAGACGTACACAATAAAATTAAAAATAACTTACTTCCGAGAGCTCATAGCCTGTTTAAGAATATTTCGAAACGCTTGACGCTTTCCGTGACCCAAGGGCTGGCTTTTATTTTGGCCAGAGGCTTAGTGTTGCCATGCGTGCCAACGCCGCCAGTCTCTTGGGCACATTACCAGCTGACAGCGTTGAAAAGGAGTTTTTTGATGCCCTTTTATAGTTTGTTGTTAGTTTATTTAATAGTTTGAAATAAACAAATTTTAATGGTTGTAGTTAATAACATTTATAGTTAGTTTAATCTACTGAATAAAAAAAAATAAAAAATAAATAGCTATAATCCTTTTAAAAAGCAAAAAAAAAACCTTACTAATCACTGATTCATTTTAAAATAATAACCTAACGGTTTGGTTTACAATGTGGTTCCTCAGTATTATAACTTTGTGGTTGTTGCAATGTCTTTGGTATCTAATCAAATCAAATCAAATCAAATCAAATCATATTTATTTCTGTAAATTGGTTTACAAAACTCTTTTACATGTCACAACATGTTGTTTTTTAAAACTAGATGGGGCCGGTGTTTCGTACCTGACTACTCTGAGAAGAAACATCCGAAACAAACTCAGAGGTCACAGTCTCTTTTAAAGTCCAGACATTGCTCAAGTCATATGAGGACCATGTAGATTAATGTCCGAGATGGTATTTTGAAGAAATAACCACACAGATTTGAGTGGACCTGTCCAGACAGTGCAAGCATTTGTCAGTGATCGTGTAGCTCGACTCGTAATCCAAGGAGCTCAACGACACGACGAACAATACCAAAGAAAGGACTTTTGGGTAGGCCGCATAAAGTACTCAAACTGCCAGACAATCGTGAAACTAACTTAACTAAAAAATTAAAATAACAATAATAGTATGACCCACGTAGTCCTCATATTCACAGTAATAAACAAAAAAAAAATATATATATATAATACGACACTTGAAAAAGTAAAATAAAGTCAAGAAAAAAAAAATAATAATAATAATACCACAGGTACTTGAAAAAGTAAATAATGTCAACTAAATCGAACAATAATTAATAAAAATAAAAAATGTCAAACATTAATAAAAATAAAATAAAATGGGTACAATTCAGTTTAATATCGATTTCAATTGGAGCAGTTCAATCCCAAGCCTTTTTGTCCTCGATATAATCCTTAACAGAATAGAAGGCTTTCTGGCAAAGTTTACGTTTTATAAAAATTTTGAATTTATTAAGGCTTAGTTCATGTATGTGGCCTGGAAGTTTATTATAAAAGCGTATACATTGGCATCTAAATGATCCACCTATTTTCTTGAGCCTTGTTGTGGGTACAATAAATTGATGTATGAATAAATTGATATATGATGTATATGATCTAACCACAGATTATAAGCGCCAATGCTTGATGGTAAAAAGGCAAGTATGGCTACCAGTTGACTGAATAAGGTCATACACAATTTCTTCGAAAATGCGTCTTGAAAAGGAGAATTATTCAAAAAAAGTTTCAAGGTTTCGTTGAAATTTTAAGATTTTTGTTCGTTGCTTGAAATAAAAATTACTTGTTAAGAGTAGTTCGTTTTCTGTACTACAATAATAACAATATACAACGTGCAACAGAATAAACGCAATTCCTGAAAGTAGTTGGTTCAGAATCGGCTTCTGAATCGATTTCCGTCATAAAAAATAGGTGTTAAATTTTGACGGAAAAATCTTTTAAATAACTTAAATTAGAAACACAGTATCATGACAAATTAATACAATCCTTAAGGGCATTACATGGCTCAAATCCCAAAAACAGCGTATGTTCAAAGAAATTTGTTGATGAATCCCTTCGTGCGTTTTCCGTGTAAAAAAAGTATGTTATAGTTAAGTTCATCACAAATAAATTGTATTGTATAAAATTTTAATAAACCTTCTCAATTTTTTTTGGTTAATCGTAGAAAATAGGTCCTTTTTCAACCTTAATTGTAAATTATCTCTGTAACGGCTGAATAGATCGGCATGAATTTTATTTATTAGGGAAAACAAACAATTACACATTAAGGATAAAAAAAAAATATAAGGTACAACAATAATACAAATGTGAAATCAACCACGTTCTCCACAGATAAACAATGAGACAATATGGTAAATAACAAAACAAAAAAGATTAATACAAATAGTGAAGCATCAACAACACCAACAATGAAGCTCTTAATAGTGTTGCTCAATGAAATTACAAAGTCAAAGTCACATTAGTTTTTCAATAAATCAAGCAACATTTGTCTAAACCTTCCCTGGGGTAAAGCAAACAGATCTAAGCTGCAGAAATTCTTATTATAATTGCTCGTAAGGCGACGAATAGGTGCACGCAAGCCGGCATTCGTATGACTGGTAGTAGTGGCGAATACAGGTCGTGCCTGCACCCGTCGTCCCTGGCATGTCCTGGGAACTATATAACATAGCCTGTTACTAATATCTAAGCAATCATACAAGTTATTGCATAAGTCATACAAAAATTTGGTTTCAAGATAAGTACGCCTTGAACTCAAGGAAAGCAGATTGTACTTTTTAATTAGCTCACTATAAGAGAGATAACAACTCTTTAAGCAACGGTAATGCATAGACTTCAGAAATTTGCGCTGTATGCTTTCTATACACTCACTGTATTTATTGTAGTAGGGGTTCCACACAGGCACTGCATACTCCAATTGTGACCTCACCAGTGATCGATACAAATATAAATATGTACTAGGCTGCTTAAATTCCGTGGCTGATCTCATCACAAAGCCGTATGTTAAAATAAAGACAGTGCAATGTAATAAGGTTAGAGTAAGATGGATAGTATCTTGTTGCTTGCTATCTCCCTCTCTCTTTGGTCATGGCGGATCTAATTGTAACTGTGTTAAGCTGTGTCGATTACAAATAAAAGTTTTCATATTAAATTAAGCCCCTATTTCATTTAAATTTCATCTGGTTATGGGCCCAGATCACTAACTAGTATGGATTAATAAATGTAGGCTGAAGGATTGCAAATACTGTAGTGAAAAATACTGGTGGCATGGGTTGACGCCATTTTGAGGTTAAGTAACGCCGGGAAGGAAAATTACTTGTTCGACTGTCGTTGGGCAAGGCAGGAGAGACTACAGGAATTTTCAAAATGGATTTGACACAGAGTGGAAGTGGACAGACCGTCATGAAGCTGGAAGGTTCCAGGAATTGGAACATTTGGAAGTTCCAAACGTCCGTTTTGCTGAAAGGTCAAGGACTGTACAAAATCGTTGACGGAACAACAGTAAAACCTGAAGGAGGTACTGAGCGTACTACTTGGGAGACCCAGGATGCGAAAGCTCAGATGCTGATAGTTACGAGAATATCAGAAGAAGCCATGTTGCATATTATCACTTGCGATACTGCGGTTGCTATGTGGAAAAAGCTATTAAGTGTGTATGAACAAAAATCGGAGACAAGCATACACATTGTGCAACAACGCTTTTTTCAATTTAAGTTTGAAGAAGGAAAAGAGATGTCTGTGTTTTTATCAAGAGTACATGAGATGCACAATCAGTTAAAACAGCTGGGAGAAAATATGTCTGATAAATTCGTTATCACCAAGGTTCTCATGTCTTTACCAGAAGATTACAAGCATTTCATCTCGGCTTGGGAGTCTGCTCCTGATGACAAGCAGACCTTTGATAATCTGGTAGCCCGATTGTTAATAGAGGAAGAAAGAATTAAAGAAAGAGGCGGGTCGTCGTCGTCTACGGCGTTTGTGGCAAAGAAACTAGATAAAAAAAGTGTTAAATGTTATAAGTGTCATAGACTTGGACACTATCAAAGCGAGTGCAGATATAATAACAATGTGAACAATAACTTTCGTAATTATAAAGACAGTCGTCCAGATCTGAAGTGTTATTACTGTAATAAACCGGGACATATAAAGAGCCAGTGCCGTTACAAAAAGGACAAAGAAAAGGAAAGTAATGCCTTTTTAGTCAACAGTGTTTTTGATGAACAGTTACAAAAATCTCAGTGGTTAGTCGATTCGGGTGCGAGCGAACACATGTGTTGTGAATACGAACTATTCAACTCATATTCGACCGTAAGCGATAAATCGGTAATAGTAGGGAACGGAACGCAAATTAATGTCAAGGGTTGCGGTCAGGTGGCGCTGCAAGTTTGGAATGGTAGTGAATGGATTGACACTACCATAGACAACGTACTTCACGTTCCAGAGTTGAAAACAAATTTGTTCTCTGTAAACTGTGCGACAAGCAGAGGTTATGTTATCGTAACAGAAGAAAATGTTTGCAAGTTTTATAAACAAAACAAGGTGATGGCTATTGCTGAGCGGCACGGAAGCATGTACTATCTGGATTTTCGCTATTTTAATGCATGTACAGCGAATCTTGCTGATGTGTGTTGTGACTTGCATGAGTGGCATGAAAAGTTGGCGCACCAAAACATGGTTTATGTGAAAGATGTTCTGAAGAAAAATAATATTGAAGTTAAAAATGCCAATATGCAAACATGTGAAAGTTGTCTAAAAGGGAAAATTCACCGCTTGCCGTATCCTGTGAGTAACAATGCGACGTCGAGAGTATGTGAAACAATTCACGCCGATACCTGTGGGCCTATGGAGAAACCATCGATCGGAGGCTCCAGATATTTTGTGGTGTTTAAAGATGATTACTCAAAGTATAGGCGAGTATTCTTTGTGAAAACGAAAGACGAAATTAAATCGTGTATAAAGAACTTCATATCTCAGGCTGAAAACGAAACAGGAAATAAAATAAAGATATTTCGAAGTGACAATGGAACGGAATTTATAAACAAAGAGGTCAAAGAACTGTTTCAGAACAAAGGGATTATACATCAAACATCTGTGACCTACACCCCTGAACAAAATGGAGCTGCTGAACGGGAAAATAGGATTTTAGTGGAAGCGGCTAGAACAATGTTACAAGCCAAAGATTTACCCATCAGTTTGTGGGCTGAAAGTGTTAATACAGCTGCCTATGTGATTAATAGAACTGGTAAAAGCTCAATAGAAGGAAAATCTCCATATGAATTGTGGTCAGGCAAAAATTATGACATTAATAACCTAAAAATATTAGGTAGTGCTGTTTATGTCCACATACCCAAAGAAAAAAGACACAAGTGGGATGCGAAAGGTGAAAGGGGCATCATGGTTGGGTATGGAGAAACAACAAAAGGCTATAGAATATATTTTCCACAGAAAAATGAAGTTGAGACCAAACGAGACATTGTTTTTGTGAACCACAGTCCAGTGAAGCCAATACAACAATGTGAGACCACCAATTATATAGAGGATAGCGTCCAAGTTCCAGCTACAGTCGACGTGGAAGCTCAAAGGGAAGATGCCAGTGCTGCAGGTGCGTCAAGTCCCCAATCACAGATCACCGACGTGCAAAGTGATCCTGATAGTGATGACTCTCGGTTCACCATGCATAGTGAGTCTGGGGGCAGCCTATATGTACCCAGTGATAGTGATGAGTGTAGTGAGGTCGTGAGACGTGATGTGGACCCTGAAAACAAACGTGTTAGGAAGCAGACTGTTTTCTATAACTGTAATAATGTAATATTAGATAACTGTGAGCCTAAAACTTATCATGAGGCAATGAATAGTCCAGATGCGTGTATATGGCAGGAAGCTATTCAGAGGGAGCTAAAAACCCTCAAAGATAACAACACTTGGAGTATTTGTGACATACCAGATAATGAAAAATTAATAAGTAGTAAATGGGTATTTAAAATCAAACAAAATAATGGTAATATTCAATACAAGGCACGTTTAGTGGCCAGAGGGTTTGAGCAAAGTGATATATTAAATCTAAGTGATGTATATACTCCTGTTGCAAAGTTAAGTACATTCAGACTATTTTTGGCTATAGCAACTAAATTAAAATTACCTGTTTACCAAATGGATGTCACCGGGGCATTTTTGTATGGGGATATTGAAGAAAATGTATACATAAGCTTGCCTGATGGCGCTTATGATAATGGTAAAAATGTTGTAAAGCTAAATAAATCATTGTATGGGCTAAAGAAGTCTCCTAAATATTGGAACGAAAAGTTTAACTCGATTATGATCAGGGAGGGTTTCAAACGATCTAAATGTGACTCATGTCTGTACACTAAATGTAACGATTCAGAACAAATATATGTTCTCTTGTATGTTGACGACATGTTGATGTTTGGTAGTAATGAAAAACATATATCAAATTTAAAGTCAATGCTAAACAAAGAATTTGAAATGAAAGATTTAGGTCTAATTTCAGATTTTTTGGGAATAAATGTCAAGCAAAATTTAAAAACAAATGTAACAGAATTATGTCAAAAGACTTACCTGGAAAATGTGTTAAAAAGATTCCATATGTATGATTGTAAACCTATTTCCACACCCATGGATCAGAATTTTAATTGTAAAGAGCTTGAAAGTGATAAATGTAAAGGCAATATTGAAAATATCTGTAGACAAATCATTGGGTGCTTAATGTATGCAGCATCAGGCACAAGACCTGATATTTGTGTTGCCGTATCAATATTAAGTAGATATCAAGATTGCGCTAGTAACATGTTATTGACCAGTTTGAAAAGAGTTCTGCGATACATTAAACACACATTGAATTATAAACTAGTTTATAAATGTGATGATAGCAAGTTGGTTGGATTTTGTGATGCTGACTGGGGAGGTGACCTCCGTGACAGGAAATCCACTACTGGTTACTGCTTCATGTATTCGAATTGCCTAATATCTTGGTGTTCTTAAAAGCAGAGTACTGTAAGCTTATCATCAGCAGAATCCGAATATGTTGCTATGAGCATGGCAGGTAGTGAAGCATGCTGGCTTATTAATGTATTGTGTGACTTCAATGTAAGTAATGTATGTCCTGCTATCATGCATTGTGATAATCAAGCTGCCATAATGATTGCAAACACAAATAGTGTTAAGCGATTAAAGCATATTGATATTAAATATCATTACATAAGGGAACTGATTGAAAATAAAAAAAATATGTATTCAATATGTGACAACAAAAGACCAAATTGCTGACATGTTAACAAAGTCCCTGAATTGTAATACACTTTCAAAATTTGTGAAGTTGTGTGGGATGAATGTATAAATTGTTTTGTATATTTTAATGTAGTCTTGGTTGTATAGCTCTCTTATTTTCTTTAAATTGATGTTTATGATAAGTGTAAAAGGGATGGTTATAATTTTTTTTATTGTCACATAATTTGCTAATTAACATTATTACATTGACGGGGGGTGTTAAAATAAAGACAGTGCAATGTAATAAGGTTAGAGTAAGATGGATAGTATCTTGTTGCTTGCTATCTCCCTCTCTCTTTGGTCATGGCGGATCTAATTGTAACTGTGTTATGCTGTGTCGATTACAAATAAAAGTTTTCATATTAAATTAAGCCCCTATTTCATTTAAATTTCATCTCCGTACATGCGATAAGCATTATTGATGATTTTATTTACATGTGCGTCTAAGGATATTTAAATATATTTTTATTCTTAGTAAAGCTAATACAATAACATTTAGAGATACTGAGTTGGAGTTTGTTCTCAGTGCAATAATCTGCAAGACGATTAAGATCTTCTTGAAGCAATTGACAGTCACGTGTGGTTTTTATGGGTCTAAAGATTTTAAGGTCATCAGCGTAAAGTAAATATTTTGAATTATGAAAGCACATGCCAAAATCATTTATGAATATAATAAATAACAAAGGGCCCAGTATCGAGCCTTGGGGCACCCCTGATGACACAAATATGGAATTGGAATGGAAACCATTAACTACCACTTTTTGCAACAACAAATACGTAATGATATACTTAACGCAATCTGTATTGTTTATTTTCTGTTATTTCTTTTAATATTTTTAAATAATAAATAAAAACCGAAATTTTGCGAAATGTGCGGGGCAAGTCAACAAAAACCAGTACAGGGATCAAATCATCAAGGTCATCGAGCAATGTAATGCCCTTAATTCTAGAAAATTGAAACCTTAACTCGGAGCAATAAGGGCTATTACAACGCATGACATTATTTGTAGTTCGCTCATAGCTCGTAATACACATACGTAAATAACATCAATGCATTTTACATTAAAAGTAGTGTGCGTCAAATAAATAGGTAATTTAAAGGAATTCCAACTTTATCTCCAATGAGTAAGGCTTATTTGAATGCACGACCAAACTTAGTTGGTCACCAGAGTAGCATTACACGCAATAAAATTACTTAATTTGAAGAAATTTAGAACTTATTGCAAAGAGATAAAGCATTTGTCGGCAACCTCTTTGACGTTTATGCAAAATGCCGACACACACGCCGCCGCTACCGCCGAAAAACATGACTACCTAACATTAAAAGCTAGTCATCCGCCGGTAGTGACGTAGTGTAGTTGTCCTCGGATTGACAAAAATATGTCATGGAAACCGCAGATTGATACGGTGTGTAAAAAACTAAATAAATTTTCCTACGCTTTATATAGACTTTCTAGGATTGTAAATCAAGCCGCAGTATTAACTGCCTATCATGCCTTGTAAGGTCGAAGGTATTTGTGGAGAGAAATGATACACGCGACTGCCCAAGTAATACTCTCCTTTATTTTAGGTTACACATGATTATATAGGATAACATACATTGACGTCACTACATACACACTACACCTCCCATGGCGAGGTAAAATAAAATAAAATTACAATTTTGTTTTATTTGTTATACATATGTAGTTAATTACACAAGTAAAAGATAATTACTGATTATGATAGTACAATTTTGTTCTGTTTTTGTGAATGGTATCTACTTTACCATTCTTTTTTATTTTGACATTAGGTGACTCATCAGATATAACTCTATATGGTCCCGAATAAACACTATCTAATTTGTTACACATATTATTTTTAACTAAAACTAAGTCATCCGGTTGGTAAGTAACTGGATTTATATTTCTGTCATATCGTTCTTTTTGTTCTAATTTACTTTTGAGAAGGTTATCTCGTGCATCTTTCTGTGACTTTTGCAATCTAAATTTTAACTCAAATGGATAATAATCAATGTTATAGAGTGGATCAACAACCATATTAGTCAAATTACTTGGTAAAGAGCACTTTTTCCCGAAAACTAACTCGTAAGGGGAATATTTAGTTGCTGAATGAACTGAAGTATTATAACAAAATGACCAAAATGGGAGCCATGTACTCCATGTCTCTGGATGGTTGTCTGTTTGAATGCGGAGAAATGAATTCAAATGCTTATGCGTGTTTTCCAAAGCACCTATACTTTGGTGATGATAAGCTGTTGAGTTTAATTGTTTAATATTTAATAGTTTACATACCTCCTTGAATATTGATGACAGGAACTCAGTACCGCGATCCGTCGCTATCACCTTCGGTACTCCATACCTTAATATAAAATTATGAACTAACGCTTTCGCTACTTCTACCGTTACTTTTGTAACTAAGGGATATGCCTCAATGTATTTGGTGAGTTCGCACTGCAACGTGAGAATATAACTATAATTATAATTATCCCTATCCAGAGGCCCTACTAAATCAATATATATTTTTTCAAAGGCACTATGTGCTGTTGTTGTTATTTCCATTGGTTGTTTGATATTGCGCGGTGAGTATTTTTGTTTCTGACATTTGTTGCACCTCTTTATAAACTCTTTGATATCATTTTATAATCCTATCCAATAGTAATATCTTTTTATGTTGTTGAACATTCGTCTCATACCCGCGTGGCCACTAGTGGGTAAGAGATGAAAATCGTTCAGTATTACTCGTTTATCATCCTTATTCTCTATTCGATGTACATCCTTTACTATATGTAAGTGTGGGCCGGTCCACTTTTTTATTTTGTCAATTTCATTTAATAACTTTTCTATAAAAATGTTATTTTTATTACTTTTTATTAAATATATCTCAGTAATATTTATGCTTTTACAAAAATCTTGTAACTCTCTCACAAATTCGGCTCGCGATAGTTGCGATGGAGAAGATACATATTTGACATAGATAGTCTTTTCATTAGGAATGTATATAAATGTATTACTCTCTTTTCCTATGACACCACTTTTCCTAATTGTCTCTAACATGCATGCATCAACAAAACGTAATTCTACTGATTCGTTTAAAATACTAGTACTATGAGTGTTTACCGAGTTTGGTTGATCAGACCGAACTGTAGTTGTGCCACTCGTTCCTATCTCGGAAGTATTGTCAATCTGGTTTCTTTTCTGAGCTCTAGTCATAACCGAAACACACAACTCGTTCATTTGTTTTAAATCATTACAAGTTATGGAAATTCGAGACAATGCGTCTGCAGCCGCATTTTCCGATCCCTTAATATGTTCTATCGTGAAATCATATTCTTCTAGCAATAACCTAAATTTAAATAATCTGCTTGATGGGTCTTTCATGTTAAATAATGAAATTAAAGGTCTGTGGTCCTTGATACATATCTAAATGCGTAAAATAAACCGAACCCGATAGCGAATCAAGTACTTCGGTAATATTAGGAAGTGGAAACCTGTCGTCTTCAATATAATTGTTTAATTTACGGTAATCTATAACTAGTCGCCACTTTTTCTGACCTGTACCATCAGTCTTTTTTGGAACTAGCAGTACTGGACTAGACCATTCGCTACGACATCGTTCTATGATCCCTTCTCTCAACATTTCATCAATGTGTTGCTTAATTTCTCCCTTCTGTGAATGTGGTAAACGATATGGCTTTGTAAAAACAGAAGTTACATTTGGTTTCAAACTAATTGAATGTTTATAAATACTAGTTGTAGTTAATCTATCTCCTGGCAAATAAAAAATATCCGAGTACTTCGCGCATAAATTTTCAATAGAAATTTGCTCTTCCTTATTAAGATGTTTGAGGTTCAGTACGGAAAATAATTGTTTTACTCTTTTTGCGTCACTCTCTGATTTATCAAAATTGCAAACATTGTAGTTACATAATTTTTCTATACATGGATTAATGTCCGTTAATGTACACGACTTATCCGTTGTATTTAATATCTTAATCGGTATTAGTCCATTAACTGGTGTTGCTATGCAACTGGCCAAAAATATTCCATCACTAATCTCCTTAGAATGTACTACACACTCTTCTGTGAAATCAGTCCTAAAATAATGAATGGATTCACATCTTGGGAAAATTTCTATTGTGTTTTTATAACTCAGTAATGGTAAAACTATTTTAAAATTACGTTGCGTCAACAATGTTAAGGTATCATTACTGAAGTCTAATATGGACCTGTGTTTATTAATAAAGTCTTGACCGATGATGCCATTTGCCCGACATGGCAGAGTATCGAAAACATAAAACTTATTACAATTAAGGTGATGATCACCCGAAGACAACGTTAAACAAACATATCCTATTGCATGGACTTTGCCACCAATTCCATTTATGACTATGTCCTCTTTTTGGACTGGAATGTTTTGTTCTAGAACATATTTATATTTCATAGCCGAAATTGTAGCACCGGTGTCAACTAACCATGAATATGTTTTGCTATTAGAAGTTAAATTAATGTAATAGTTAGTATCTGTTGCGAAAATAACTCTGTTATTCACGAAAAAACTCATTTTCAAAGACTTGATTGTCTGGTCCCGTTAGAACATTAACCTCGTGTTTAGTTGTGTCTTTGGGCGGTTGGCTTATCCCTTGGTTACCGCGATTCTTATAATATGTCCTACCTCTACCACGCCATGGTGATCCTCGGCCTCGCTGTGCTGCCCCGCGGCTCTGCTGATGTGTCTGCTGCCCCCCACGAGGGTTGTGGTAGCCTCGTCGAGCACTGAAATCATTGTTTCGACCTCTATTATAGTATGTCCTGTTATAATTATTGTTATTTTGATAACCTCCACGGTTCTTCTGTTGTCTTCCTCTGGAATACATACCTAGAATCTCGCCGGAACCCGAACATGGGCTAGCTATGGATGTTTCTTCATCCTTCGCACCTTGTATAGCGTCCTTCATTGATTCGTAGTTCCTGGCTGCAATGATAGTTGAAAGACGGCGGTTTCGCAGGCCATCGGCAAATCTTTTGATAACTAGCTTTTCATTCAAGGGTTTAATAGTTTTATATGTCTCTAAATTACCTTCGGCTTGAGACACCGTCAGATCCACGAAAAGTTCCGATAGTTTGTTACCATAGTCCTGTACTGTGAGTTCATTTTGCTTTAATTGATTAATTTTATTTTGTATTGCAAACGGTGACTTTTGAGGCAGTAACACTCTTCGCATATCATTTATCAAATCGTCTATATTTGAATAATCTGACTGTAACTGCAATTTAGCGTGCTGAGACAACCTGCTCTTCAAAACAAACTGTACTAATTTCTTTTTACATTCATCACTACCCAAAAGCGAGCTATAGTATTCTACATTGTCAATTAATTGCTTTAGGGAACATTCATTATCTGTTGTTATTATAGGTAATAAACTAAGAGCTACTTTCAAATTAAAAGACTCCATTTTTGTATCCTCACCGCTACTACTCGTACTTGACATAGCGCATAAATCTAAAATGTGGTTATACAATGACTTAAAATCGATACAAAATTTATCTATTAATATCTTTTCACTTTGTCCTACTTTACCCTTCTTTATATCGTCAGATATCTCCTTGATTATATCAGTATATTTATCATAAATTTCCTTTGTTTCACACAACTTTTTCTCTAATACATTTCCTTGCCTACGTTTAGGGCCTATTTTAATTAAATATGTTTTAGTACATTTCAATTCTTTATATAATAGTTCCAAGACATCTGCCATTACTTACCATCATTATTTGTTTAAACAAGTTATTGTTTACCTACAGTTACGGGTACATATTATTTACTACGATTATAGTTGTTACGATTATGCACTTAACAAATAAAGTTCTAAGTCCATTTTACGATGCTTGTTGTTTTCTGGTTTTCTGGATATAGTATAGCCACACAGTTTATATTTTATGGTCGATTTGAATTCACCGAATTTACCACTTGAACTTTCATCACTTAACACTTTTTTTTTTTTTTTAGCACTGGTTACTTATACTGCAGAGGCGTAAACTGGTGACCGCTACCTTTGTTTTCATACTATGTCGCCCTTCGGCCGTCGTTTCTCCGGGGAATGTCCAGATTGCCTCGCTCCAGATCTTCTTGTTATCGCACTCCTGTATATCTCCTGATTTATCCAGCGTACATGACAACGCCGATACATTTGTATCAGAAAATACAGCACACCGAGTCCCAGAACCAGTACCACTATGATCATCAGTATGGTGATGGTGGAAATATGTAATTTCACCTCCTCCAAATGCGTATTATTAGTTCCTCCGGCTGCGTTTTGCATCACCACGGTCTCTTCTTTAGTCTGCGTACTTCCCATTTTTAATAAACTCGAAATTTTTTACCGAATTCGACTTGTCACAGCCGTTAGCAAATAAAATATTGTAATCCATCTTAGTTCGGCTTTACTTAGTCCAATTGTTTAAGACTTACAGCCCTTATACGGCACGGCGGCGTCGGTAACGCAATCCGCTGGCAGGGTCGCCATGTAAGGTCGAAGGTATTTGTGGAGAGAAATGATACACGCGACTGCCCAAGTAATACTCTCCTTTATTTTAGGTTACACATGATTATATAGGATAACATACATTGACGTCACTACATACACACTACAGCCTATGTAACGTCTACGCTTAGATATGGATTGATTTATTGGGGGAATGCTACAGACAGGGAACTCGCTTTTAGGGCACAAAAAAAATGTCTTAGAGCTGTTTGTGGCATACGTGCCCCCGATAGCTGTAGGCCGTATTTTAAGAAGCTCAAGATTTTAACCTTTCCTGCCCTCTACGTCTACGAGATTGCTATATTTGTAAAAATCAATAAGGAAAGGTTTGGTAGCCTTCATTCCCGTCGACACGCCGACAAAATAACCAATATACCCTCAAAAACAGCTTTGCTTTCTAAAAGTTTCTTCGGAATGTCTTCACGAATTTATAATAAGCTTCCTAAACAAATAAGGGAAATTGAAAGACTAATTTGTTTTAAGAAAGAATTAAATGACTTCCTGGTGAATAGACCATATTATAGACTGCATGAATTTTTGTCCGACAGATTCGTGAACAGTTAGAGCCAAACTGCTATTTACGTTTTGATGCAAAATATAATTAATATGTTTTAATTTAATGTAATTGATAATTTAATGTAACTAATAATTTTTAACTTAATATAATTGATAATTTACCAATTAATAACAATGAAAAATTTTGTCACAATTATTGTATGCCTAACATGGTGGAGCAGTGCAAGAGCACAACAACCTCTAGAACAACTTTTTAAACCGCTGTCTCACAATAAAGATCTTTGACTTTGACTTTGTCCTTTTATTTCCTTCCGTGACATTTTTGTTTCCGCGCGCGATGGCTTTCCGGTATACCAACATACAATACACGGAGATGGTTAGGACCCTGGCTCGCTGTCTTGATAATGTAGCTTGTCGGGAGTTCAATGACCGTTTTGGCTGCAGTGTGACCGCCAGGACGATGCTGGCTGCAACTCAGCGACTGAGGGACTCTAGGACATTCCTTCCTAATACGGCTTTGGACAGAGGGACGAATGTGCGGACTACTCGTCTGCAAGAGCGTATTCTCGACCATTTCGACGAACATCCAGAGGACAGCTCGAGAGAAGAAGCACCCCAGTTCGACTGCAGCCACATGTACGTGTGGCGAACGTTGCGTGCTGATGGTGAAAACCCGTTCCATCTTCGACGGTGTCAAGACCTAACGCCGGCCGACAACTTGCCACGACTGGAATTCAGTAGGTGGTTGTTGGAGAACTGGCAACAAAACATTCTTTGGACGGACGAGAGTACCATCACGCGTGTTGGTACGCAGTAGTGCATAGTACAAGGCGGTGGTCATTTTAAAACTTTAATGAAAGTGGATCGCAGAAATAGTGCAAATTAATAACCTAAGTGTAAAGTGTAAATAATCCAGTTCTGTAAGTACCTACTCCTTCCTATCAGTACGATTGCATTCTTATCACTGTAAATATTATGATTCAAATCTTTTAAACACGCCGCGATTGAATATAGCTGTTTTAAATGCATCCCCGTTACTAAGCCTAAAGTCTTAGATTCGTGTTGATAATTCACTTACTAGAAAATTATCAATCATTACACGGTAAACTCAATGAAGTATCAAAAGTTATTCATAATATCAGTCTGTGATATTTTAGGTACGTAAAATTCGTTCATTGCCATTGGGACCATCACGGTCATTCAGTGTGGAAGGGTTGCATGGACAGGAGATAAACACTAGTTTCACAGCTAAGGATGTTCGGGGAGTTTTAAAGTCAATGTCGCGTGGAAAGTCTCCTGGCCATGACAGCCTGAGCATTGAGCATTTAAAGCATGCCGGCGTACACCTACCCAGAGTTCTTGCCATGTTATATACATTTTGTATAGGACATGCGTACTTACCAGCAGAGATGATGAAGACCGTGGTGGTACCAATTGTGAAGGGTAAAACCGGTGACCTAAGTGATGCGAGCAACTACAGGCCAATCTCACTAGCCATAGTGCTTGCTAAGGTTCTTGACGGTTTGTTTAATACACAGCTTGACCGGTATGTAAACACGCATGACAATCAATTTGGTTTTAAATCGGGACTGTCTACTGAGTCGGCTATCTTGTGTTTGAAGCAAACTGTCAAGTACTACTCCGATAGGAGCACACCTGTTTATGCATGTTTTCTCGACCTCTCGAAAGCGTTCGACCTGGTTAGCTATGACGTCTTATGGCAGCAATTGAATAACATCTCAATGCCCCTCGAACTGATAGAGATTTTCAAGTACTGGTATCTTAACCAGGTCAACGTCGTTCGGTGGTCGAGTGTTCTGTCGGAGCGGGGTGAGGCAGGGAGGGCTGACCTTCCCAAAGCTCTTCAAGTTGTACGTGAACGCACTGATAGAGGAGCTCAGTAGTACTCGTGTCGGCTGCCATATTGACGGTGTTTGTGTCAACAATATTAGTTACGCTGACGACATGGTGCTACTGAGCGCCTCGGTGTGTGGGCTGTCCAGGTTGCTGGGCATCTGCGAGCGTTAAACGCTGGATCACGGTTTGCTCTTTAACGCAAAAAAAAGTGAATGCATGGTTTTTCGGGCCGGGGGTCGGAGTTGCCCGGATTCTGTTCCACCTATCAGATTGAACGGTGTCCAGTTAGAAAGAGTTCAACAGTTTAAATATCTCGGGCATATCACATCGATAGGGAGCGGAGAGCGTTGTCTGTGAGGGCCAATATGATCGCCCGCAGGTTTGTTCGTTGCTCGGGGGCCGTCAAAATAACTCTTTTCAGAGCGTTTTGTACGTCCCTGTACACAGCCAGCCTGTGGGGGTCATATACCCAGAAGCAGAACAACGCTCTCCGTGTTCAGTACAACAATGCGTTCAGGGTGCTGTTGGGGCTGCCCCGGCACTGCAGCGCGTCGGGGATGTTCACCGACGCCCGTGTCGACTGTTTCTACACGACAATGCGGAAGCGGTGCACATCTCTGGGGCGCAGGCTCCGGACCACCTCCAACACTATCTTGAGCGTATTTGTGAATAGGTTTGATTGTCAGTACATTAACCATTGTTATATGATTCATGTAAAGACAAACAAACAAATGACTCAGAGGCAGGTGTATTATTAGTATATTAGTTATTGTCATTGTAATTTTAGAATTTTAGTTTTAATTTGTTTTATTTAATTAACTATTTTTATAAATATGTGACTAGAGTTTTAATTTGTATAATTGTTGATTTAGTCATATTATAATTTCAGTATTTTAATTTTGATTTATATTATTTAATTAATCTTAATTGTAACACTTTGTCTCAAATGTATGCATCATATGATCCTTAATGGATTGAAATAAATGATTTTGAATTTGAATTTGAATTGAACTAACGCACATCTAAGGCCTACAGCTATGGTCAGTGGCGGTCGCTCGTATGCGTGTCACGTCGGCCGCTAACATTGCATGAGTGTGTGTGCAGGGATGTTGTTTTACATACGTTTTGCGTTTAGTAAGGATAACTATTTTATAAAAAAAGACTAGGTTTGGTTTAAATTTATTTAATTACGGATGTTGTTTTAGACTTATAATTTAATATTCTAATTGGGGTGTCTGAGGTATTGCGCTTAATCTGTTACAAGTTGTATATATATGACGGAGGTTCGTTATCAGTGAGTCGCGACATCGGAAATAAAACTCACAAAACCTTCGTTTACACTTTTAATTACTTGCTAACACGCACTCAATACAAAATAATCAAGGATGCCTCAGATATGGCTCGATTAAGAATTTAGGAACGCGGGAAGTTTAGCGTGGAGTAACGAACGTCTACCCAGACTACCGGACCGATTCAAAGTGCCCTCTCTCAACTGTCACCGCACACGTGTACTACCCCCGTTACAGGTTAGCCAACCTACCTGTCTACGTCAGTACCTGTCAATGTCGAATAGCCGATTATACTTCCGGATCGACATTTGACTCGATTATTCGCTCAGTGTCGCCATTACTCCACGCTAACCATCCCCAAGTTATTACTTGACGTTCCCAAACATTAGTTGTCAAATCAGCTACTTAGTTCCTCCAGTGAGAGATAGATGGCGCTGATCCAAACCAACTGATATGCCTCGACGCTTCGACATATATATATTTATAGTATCATCATTCTCTTGCCCTTATCCCAATTCATTTGGTGTCGGCGCAGCATGTCTTCTTCTTCCATACTTCTCAATTACTCGTCATCTCATCAGATACCTCCTTTCGTGCCATATCAATCTTCACGCAGTCCATCCATCATTTCTTTGGTCTTCCAGTACTTTTATAATAATAGAATACATTTTTGTTATGTGCTTTTTAGGTAAATATTGTAAAATTTGCGTAACGCTGGAATGTAATAGGGCTCCAGAGTTATCATATTGTTTAGAATGTAAGTTAATCTGAATCAATTCAGCTTATCGCAATTTTATGCTGGTCATAGGCCTCTCCCAAGTTTGCGCACTACACCCAACCTTTGTGACTTAGAATTTGTGGACCAATCCTATTGTCAGTGTCGACGTTTCAACGCCGTATGGCATTAGAATTTGTATAATATAAACACAAACTTACCGATACTTGAAAAATTTGCTTATACAGATTGAAGGTTTTCAGAATATTCCGGTATATTCCAAGCAATTTGAGATAATGCTCATAATTTTCCCGTTCATTTTCGAGTACATCATTCATCATCAGGATTTCTTTAGTCCACTCTTCCAGATACTTTCTAAGCAAGATTATTATACGGATTGCAATAGCAACGTTGATATCCCACATGATACACATTAAGTCACAAATATTTTCAATAAAAAAACTGATGTAAGGAATATCTGATGACACATGATAGAATATAAAAAAACATAAATTGAAAATGATAATAATTGCAAACGTGATCCAGTTCCATATAATAAAATTCTGGATACATGTACTGAGACCGATGCTCTTGTGTATAGTTTGAATCTTTAAGATAAGCGAAACGTTGTTGTCCTTGTGCACGATATCCAGAATGAACATCATTGTATATCCGATCATAAAGGTGACATAGTTGAACATATTGAAGGGAGTCAAGAGATGACGTTCTAAAGGTAACATTTTGACATTTGTAACGTCTACAGTCAACAATTGGTAGAAGCACAACGCATTTAGGAGTAACGTACGACAGATTGACATAACGAAATATTTTGTTCCATTTGTATAAATTCCATTTCGTACATTATACTTCCAAGTCAAGAATAGGTTGAGTGGAAAGTTAAAAGAATTCATCAATTTTTGTATTTCTTTATCCAGACGATTATTGAGAACTTCTGGAATAACTATTCGTGCTGGAGACATTGTTTGTTGCGTTAGACAAAGTTAACTGTTAACCACTTTCTGAGTAATATTTGGCAGTCAAGTAATTATGGTAATGTAATAATTTGAGTTTAGTTATATTTATAAATAGACTAGACGGGTCAATACGCAGGACAATGCAAGGACACATTTAGCGTTCCAAATTGTCTAATCTTGTTCTCCGACTAAAATATCTACCTACGTCCACCTACGCCCCGCACCGCCGCCGCCGCTGGCTACGCCCCGCACCGCGCCGCGTAACTGGTGAGTGACTTTTCGTAGATAAAGCGTGTTTACTTTTTATGCAGTAAATTCTACTATTTATTTTGTTTGCAAATTGCAATTTTTAAATTTTCCATTAACTACAGTTGTTTTAAAATGTTTCGATGGACGAGTACTATGCTCGTTTTAATTTAATGTCGTAATTGCAGATCCACATTGTATTGTATCTTGTTAACACAATAAAAAGCTTTTTGAGAAAAAGTAACAGAAGAAGAATATTCTACATATTCTTCTAAACATCATTTCCAATTTTTCTACATGTTTTTTTCAAGTAAATGTTTGGTTTACTTTAAGTACGACTTGAAAAACGATCAAAATTGAAAATATCTTGTTTTGAACCGTAGAATTATCAAGAATGTTTATTAAAAAAGAACATATATTTTTATCAGATCAAAACAAAGAATGAAAAAAATAGTTTTTTTTTTTTTTGATTGAATTGTTTAATGTTGAATCAAAAATAGCTCGATTCTGAGGAACCTGGCCTTAACACTCGGTTCTTTCGCACTGGGTCCGTTAGTAGAACACGCGATCTTGAACAAGGATTAGCTCGGCGGCTGTGCCTGCGCCGACGCCAATGACGATGATGCAGCGTGTGTTACGTGCACTGCGCACGCTCTCCGCCAGCTCCACAACTTTTGCCAGTGTAAGCTTCTGAAGGTCACGCGCAAACAGCTTGTCTTTCTCCGGCCTCGGTTGCATTCCCATGACAAACCGGTCACGAAGCGTCTCTTCCACGTTCAGAAACCCGTAATGCGTAGTAAGCCCCCGGAGCCTCGCGGCCTTTGAAGATATGTTTCTTCCGAGAGTAGCAGCATAAAAGTTATACCGCTCCCCAAAACCACATTTTTTTGTCGTAAATTGCTTGTCAAGGAGTGCCAAGACAAGACATTTGTGTTAACTCCTTCGGTAACGCCAAATCAGCCGCTAGTTTGTAAGTGCTGTCGGTGAGTGCGCTCAGCAAATATCGCCCATCTTTTCACACCTGATGTATCCTTTGCATCGTCGATATCGTTTGCAATAAACTATATTTGTAAGTTTGCCACGTATGGATATTGTGGTCAAAACTGGATAAAATTTCAAAACGAGACATATTTTTGTCTTTCGGTACTCGTCGTATAGATATGCGAACGTAGGTGACAAGTGAAACAACGGGTGACTGGAAACACACTGACTATATTTGTCAAGTTGCACTACTTATAGTAGCAGAGATGCAACCACCCTCATATTTGCATATACAGGGTGTAAACGTACCCTTCACGAAGCCGTCAACCAAGAATTCTGTACATCAAACTAAGTAACTCTATTCAAAAATTATTGCTGGGAAACGATTTTTTTTTTTGGGGTGAAAAATCTCATTTTACGGTAAGACTCAATGTAACGTACTCAAAACATTGTACTGATGGATGAATTGAATTGTACGGGGATCGTGGAGGTGTTTAAAGTAAAAATCTTACATTACAAAAATGTATTGTATACTTGTGAAAAAGTTGGAACTTTCACCCCCATTTATTTATTAATTTTGTGAACATAGGGTAAAAATCTGTTACAGATGTCTTATAAATAAATGATGATCCATTGTATGTTCCGCCGGAAGGCATAAAAAATATTGTCACTGGTAAAATTAAAAATTAAATTAATTATAAAACTACAAAATCACACAAAATACAATGTCAGAAATATTAGAGTTGTCAAAATTAAATTAATTTTATATAAAGTACAAAATGTCATGAAAAAATACAATGTCAGCAAAATTATAATTATCAAAATTAAATTCATTCATTCATTTATTCATTTTGTGAACACAGGGTACAGTGATGTTTTATAAAATGTTTGGTCCAGCCTGTGTTCCGCTGAAAGGCATAAACAATAATGTCACTGGTAACATCAAAATTAAATTAATTATAAAACTACAATATCTCATAAAATATAACAGATGTCACAATTAAATTAATTTAAATATGTCATGAAAAAAATAAAATAATAATAATACTATGTCAACAAAATTATTATTTTTTAAATTTAATTAATTATAACCGTACCAAATCAATAACAGAATGTCACGAAAGACAAAATTATCAGAATTAAGTTCAATTGTGCAAAATTATCATCTCAAAATTTATCATTAAGATATTCATCGACAGAGTAATATGCCTTGTCATTCAATAATTTAAAAAACTGACGTTTAAAATTATTTAAGTTGTTGGCTAAAATAACTTTATCTGGTAATTTATTGTACAGTTTTGGAGCCATTGCATATATGCTTTTATGGTGAAATTTGGTTTTTGTTTATTTGATCGTCGTTGACTTTCGACAGGCCTGTATAGATACATATTGTTTTTACAAAAATACAGGCTTCATAGATATAATGTGATGGTACAGTCAATATTTTCAAGTTTTGGAAATGTGGCTTGCATGAATTCGTCCGTTTTATTTTGCACATAGCTCGAATGCATTTTTCCTGAGCTATATAGTACTTGCTCGACTTTAGCACCATTGCCCAAAAATATCAGGCTATATCGCAAAGTGGAGGCAACGTAACCATGATAAGCTGCTAAGAGTGCGATCATATTTGCAATTTTACCTAGCATTCTAAGAGCATAGGAAAACTTACCAAGTTTCCCACACACATTGTCAATTTGCGTCCTCCAAGACATATCGTTATCAATATGAAGGCCATGAAATTTTGTAACATTAGATTCAAGTATTGAATGTCCTTTATAATTTATTTGAAATTGTGATTGTATTTTTTGTCTAATTTTGAAGTTCATAATTTTAGTTTTGGTAAGATTAATTTTTAGATTGTTAGCTTTTAACCAGTCAATAATAGTAACCAGAGTAGCGTTAATGTCATTCTCTATTTCTTTATTACTACCACTGTTATATATCACTGTACTGTCGTCTGCAAATAAAGACATCTGGTGTGTAATTGCTTGGGGAAAGTCATTTATGTAACAAATGAATAGCAAAGGCTCCAATATAGAACCCTGCGGAACGCCGTAATGGAGTACTCTAGGGTCAGACGAATATACTACTTCACTTTTTGTGTTAATATCTACTTGACTAATCTGGGTAATTTGTTTTCTATCCTCCAAGTAGGATTGCATGAGATTGAGTACGTTCCCTCTGATGCCAAATCTAGAGAGCTTCGTTAGTAGCACTTTATGGTTAACATAGTCAAAAGCCCTGGTCATGTCCATGTACATTGTCATGACTGGTTTTCCATTGTCCATGTTGTAGTGTATTTTTTCAAGGAAATTATATATGGCCATGTTAGTGGTTTTATTTTTCCTAAATCCCATCTGTTCCTTACAAAAATTTTTTTTTTTCAACGTAGTTATAAACACTGCTATAAATGACTTTCTCAACTATTTTAGAGAAAATAGGTATTAACGCCACCGGTCTGTAGTTACTGACTTCTGTTTATCACATTTTTATGTAAGGGCTTGATAATGGAGACTTTTAACTTTTGTGGAAAAACACCATTTTGGATAATTTTATTTATGATCTCACTAAGTACAGGCGCTATAACAGGCGCTATCGATTTAATTACCCTTGTGTTAATATCGCCATACCCTGTACTGTTGGTGTTTTTAAGATTGCTTATTATTGTAATTACATCTTTTGGTATGGTTGGTTGCATAAATATTGATTTACATGATCCTAATGATGTGTCCGTTTTAGTATTATTAATTATTGGAAAATTATCGGCATTCGATTGAATTGAGTCTACAAAATGATCATTAAAATGTCTTGCTATCATTTTAGGATTTGTTATACATTTGTCATTTACGTTAATTACATTTATAGTTGTTTTGGGAATATTGGATTTCATAGAATTGATTACCTTCCAAGTTGCTTAAGACTTGTTAGTGCTAGTTCCTATAAAGTAGCTCATCATCATCATCATCATTTCAGCCGAAAGACGTCCACTGCTGGACATAGGCCTCCCCCAAGTGTCGCCACATTGACCGGTCCCGTGCGACTAGCATCCAGCGGATCCTTGCAACCTTCACCAGGTCATCGGTCCACCTAGTGGGAGGCCTTCCAACGCAGCGTCTTCCGGTTCGCGGTCGCCACTTCAGAACTTTTCGGCCCCATCGGTCATCCGTTCTGCGAGCAATGTGCCCTGCCCACTGCCACTTAAGTTTGGCTATTCTTGGGGCTACGTCGGTTACCTTGGTTCTCTTGCGGATGTCCTCATTTCTGATTTTATCACGCAAGGAAACTCCGAGCATAGCCCTTTCCAATGCCCTTTGGGTGACTTTAAGCCTTCTGATAAGGCCCATTGTGAGCGACCATGTTTCGGTCCCGTATGTAATCACTGGCAACACACACTGGTCATAGACTTTCGTCTTGAGACACTGGTAAGTTGGACGAGAAGATACCACGCAACTTCCCGAACGCTGCCCAGCCGAGTCGGATTCGACGATTGACCTCTTTCTAGAAGTTAGACCTACCTAACTGGATCGTTTGTCCAAGGTAGACATAATCGTCTACAACTTCGAGTGTAGAGTCTCCGATCTTGATAGGAGTGGGTGTTACATGGTTATTCAACATGATTTTGGTTTTGTCCATGTTCATTTTAAGACCCAGTCTTTCGGAAGCTCTACTAAGGTCATCGAGCATTGTACTGAGGTCCTCCATGGTCTCAGCCATGACCACTATATCGTCGGCAAATCGAAGGTGAGAGATGTTCTCGCCATTGACGCTGATGCCTAGCCCTCTCCAGTCCAGAACCTTGAAGATATCCTCAGGTGCAGCGGTGAAAAGTTTCGGAGATATGACGTCTCCCTGTCTCACACCTCGCTGCAGAAGGATAGGTTCCGAGGTCTGGTCCTGAAGTCGGACTGACATGGTGGCGTTTTTGTACAAACACTTCAACACCTCGATGTACCGATAGTCGATCTGGCACCGTTGGAGAGACTGCAGTGCAGCCCAAGTCTCGATCGAATCGAAGGCTTTCTCGTAGTCCACAAACGCTAAGCAGAGAGGCAGGTTATACTCTTCGGTCTTCTGTATAACCTGCCGCAGCGTATGTATGTGGTCTACGGTGCTAAAGCCTTTTCGGAATCCGGCTTGTAAATATATAAATAAAGTAGCTGTTTTGAACCTTTTGTGTCAATTTGATCACTTTTTGATATCTCTTTGAGAATGATTTGAAAGCCACTTTTGTATCATTATTTCGCTTTATTCTGTATTGCCATAATAAAACTCGTCTCTTTTTACTACAGCACTTTATTCCCCGAGTTATCCATTTTAGTCTTATGACTATAGAGATTTTACGTTTGATAATAGGAAAGCACGAATCGTAAAATAATTTAAAGAATTCAATAAAATTATCATAGCTTTCATTTGCATCATCCGTTTCGTAAACCTCAGAGAAACTAAGACTAGCAATACACCTCATAAATAGACGAATGTTTTCTTTACTGTAGTCACGTTACAGAGAGCTTGATCGTAAAGTAAAGAGAAGCATACGACATGACATTAGTCATTACAATACACAACTCGCTGATGCAGCTCTAACAAACAACCGTTCTCTAAGATCTGCCATGCGCGGTATGGATACAAGCAGGTCCACAATTACACACATAAGGGATAACAACGGTGTGAAGCAAGGAGATAGGACCAAAGTTATACAAATATGCACTCAGTTCTATAAGTCCTTATACACTGAAAATACCACTCCCCAACTCTTAGCAAACGAAACCTACACATGCCCTGACGATATTCCAGTTATTTCTGGTTTTGAAGTCCATCAGGCTCTTAGTAGCATGAAATATAACCGAAGTCCTGGCGAAGACGGTATCACCACTGAATCACTTCGAGTTGGAGAACCAACCCTACTACCTTATATTTGTAACCTCTTTAACACTATTCTCAAAACAGGTATCTTCCCTAGTCACTTCTGTCATTCAAACATAATTTTGTTACACAAAAAAGGTGATAAATCCGATATTGGGAATTACCGCCCCATCAGCTTAGTGTCGCACCTTTACAAAGTTTTCATCAAAACCCTCGAAAATCGCATTTCAAGAACATTAGACCTCCATCAACCTCCAGAACAGGCTGGATTCCGCCGTGGCCTATCGACTGCTGACCACCTACAGTCTTTAAACCAGATCATAGAAAAACACCAGGAATTCAATCTACCGTTATACCTCGCATTCGTGGACTACTCAAAAGCTTTCGACAGCTTAACACATACCGCAATATTTTCTGCACTCGGCAAACATGACATAGAACCTACGTATATACATCTGTTGCAAAATATATATAAGAACAGCACAGCAGCCATACGCCTAACTACCACCGGGCCAACTTTTCCCATTCAGAGAGGAGTCAAGCAAGGCGACCCGCTATCTCCCAAACTCTTCACAGCTACTCTGGAAGAAGTTTTTCAAAAGATAAACCCACACTGGCAAGACAAGGGTGTTGTTGTCGGCGGAAAGAGGTTAACTAATCTTCGTTTCGCCGACGACATTGTCCTTTTTTCTTCCTCAGCAGCTGAGCTAGGCCTAATGCTCGATCAATTGAGCCACGCCAGTCTCTAAGTCGGGCTTTCAATGAATATGACTAAAACAAAACTGATGACGAACAGCACAAAGCGTAACATAGAAATTGGGGGTGTGGTGATTGAATATGTCCATGAATACATATACCTCGGCCAGATAGTCTCTTTCCAGGCAAGACAAGATAAAGAAGTTGCTCGACGCACCGAGAATGCCTGGAAGAGCTACTGGTCGATGAAACATTTGATGAAGGGATCTCTCCCTCTCGCACTTAAGCGAAAGCTCATGGACATGTGCATTCTCCCCACCCTCCCCTATGGAGCGCAAACATGGTCGCTTACAAAACGTCAGAAGTCCGCACTTGGGGTCTGCCAACGAGCTATGGAGTGAAGTATACTGGGTGTCAAACTTACGGACCGCATCAGAAACTCCATACTTCGCTCCAAAACTCAAATAGCTGATGCTGGCCTTACAGCTGCTAGGTTGAAGTGGAACTGGGCTGGTCACGTCTGCCGCATGTCGGAGGAGCGATGGTCTAAAATTACCACTCAGTGGATACCAAATAGCAGGAAACGACAACGTGGCAGGCCCAGAAGGAGATGGCGGGATGAGCTGGACTCTTTCGCAAAGGATTGGCCTACAATCGCACTAGACCGCGAAATGTGGAAGGAGGGAAGGGAGGCCTTTGCCCTGCAGTGGGACAACATAGGCTTATAATAATATAATAATAATAGTCACGTTTATTCATGTAATAGTATTTTAAGACACATGTGCGTTGTACAGGAAACTTCATGATTTGCGCTGTGTGAAAGAGACACCTAATTCTAGTAATTCACTTTTAAGTAATTCGCAGCCACGTATATTGTGAAGAAAATATCCCCCAATATCCTCCGTACCTAAAATGTTCCCAGGTATGGTCCAGAACAAACAAAATCGCAATGACGGGGAGAACAACTGCCTTTTGGTTTCATTAAGGGTCTTGTTACTCCCTTTATATAACAGATTACAGGCGTGATATCACAAGTTTGCTTTAGAATATTAAGAAAAATATTGAATTGTGTACTAATAATTTAATTATTTTATGAAAATGATAGTAAATTCTAATATTAAATAATATTTTGATAGTGCATATTATAATTAAATGTCTTAATAATCATATAACATCAACTGTCACAGGGAAAAAAAATATATCGAGGGTCCAAGTCCAGATTAAATTATAAAAACTGAATGCAAAACCAAACTGTAACTTAAATAAAAACGTATGATGTCTTGTATAATTGGTTTTTAAAAACACAATCACAAGAATGCAAACTGTAATAACACAATGGTGTACGTAATGATAAAATCAGACAATTCTCACAAGTCTATGAGGAACAAACCACAACCAGACATCTTCGTGAACGATGTTTCTTGTAAACGCAGAATATTCTTACATAGCCTTCTTTGAGCACCTGTAAATGGAGAAATAAGTTATAAATAAGACCATAGCTGTGGCAGTAAATCATACAACTAAATAGTTATCTATATAAATAAATAAAATTGAAGTGTCTGTTTGTAATATTAAAATAACAGCTTTTACTGAATATATTTGAAAATATATAAGGCACTTATAACAAAAAAAAACACATTTTTTTCAGTTTTTGTCAGTCTGTCTGTCTGTTTGTTCCGGCTACTCTCCGAAACGGCTGGGCCGATTTTGACAGGACTTTTACTGGCAGATAGCTGATGTTACAAGGTCATAGGCTACTTTTATTTTAGAAAAATAATTAGGGCTCCGTGCGAAAAAATTGGAAAATCCTTGAAAGTAGTAACAAAATTCGATTCAAAAAGGGAAGTAATATTTTTTGTAATAGTTTCACACGAAAGAAGGTCGTGGGCAACAACAGCTAGTAATAAAATACATTAAACTTTAAAAAAAAACAAGACTTTTTTTGATGAAAAGAAGAAAATTAGGTTTACTATCAACATTGAACGCGTGTATAAAGTTTCGTGTCCGTGCTATTATATTTATATTAACCGTTGAGGAATTCTCTCATGAGGAGGCGATCCTGGCAGCAGGATCAAGCCATATCTGTCATAAAAATGTATTGTCACTAGAACCATAAGCGTGTGCAAATTTTCAGTTCAATCGGTTGGAGGGAACTGGTTTGAAATTCAGATGCAGGCAAGATAAATAAAAGCTTGTAATAAAAATGGCTTCAGAAAGTAACTGTCAATACTGCTTAAACTGAACAAACAAAATGATGTTCTAGTAGCTTTAAAAATGAAAAACAAAACCTATGAATCCTGTTGAACGTAGTTTTAGAAATTCGAAACGTATATAAATACATCGTACGAATTATACAAGGTGTAAACGGACCCTTCATGAAGCCGACAACCAAGCATTCTGTACATCAAACTAAGTAACGCTACGCAAAAATTATTGCTGGGATACAACTTTTTGTAGGGGTGAAAAATCACGTTTTACGGTAGGACTCAATAAAACGCACTCAAAACATCGTGCTGTACGGGGGTCGTGGAGGTATTTAAAGTAAAATAACAATAAAAAGTTGCTTTAAATAAAATAGAAAAGCTTGTAAAAAAAGTGGAACTTTGTCTCCCAATATATCCGTAACTAGAAGGTTCCCAGGTATGGTCCAGAAGCCAGGGCTGCGGGACTGTTCGAAAGAGATACCGCGGCCCTGGAACACAAAGGGCAAAGAAGGAACATGGATGGGTTTTAGTCAGTACAAGTCTGACACTCCCTTCCGCTCCGCCCAGAGCGGAAATCATCAAATGACCTCCTCATTTGATATTTGCACAAATATTATATTTTTTATTTTTTGGTTTTTGCATATTTGTTTTTTTTTTTTATGTACTCATTCTTTCAATTTATGCCACTTATATTCCAATTGTATTAAGTAGATTTTTATTTTTTATTTTTATTATGAATGTACTATGCCGACTGTTGTGTTTAACTTTAACCATTATTTAATTTAATCTTCAATGTATGTAGTTAACAATCTCATTAATGTTTGCATGCCTAGTATAAGGTAGATTGTACAAGGCTCACCCATCTTATTGTGACATCTTATTTTATGTACCTGCAATCTATGCAAATAAATTTTACTTTACTTTACTTTCCCGTCCAAAAAAAAAAAAAAAAAAACAAAAAAAAGGTATGGTCCAGAAATGAAACAAGAACAAGTGCCTTTCGGCTTCGTTAAGGGTACTATTACACCTATTAGTTATTACATTATTTTATTATAGTGAATACATTTGTGAACACACTAAATTTGTCTAAGCACTTTGGATTGTGTTCCTAAATGTATTTATTACCTGCACAGTTTTCCGACTTCAGCAGCAGAAAACAAGTGTCGTAAACGTCTATTGTTGCTGTATCAAATCTTTCACATTGCACGCTCAAACATAGAAGTAACAATATGTTCTTTATTATCCAAGTTTGAGATATTACTGATTGCACGATAGTCTGAAAAAGCAGATATCACAAAAAAATAGTTCCTTTTTAAAATTGTTTCAAAAAATCTATGTATAAATCTCACCATGTATTTCCAATATACGGGGTGGAAGGGACACCGACGCGAAAATGGTTATCACGTAATCGTCGTTTGCGGGGGGGCTCAGGATGATGTACTGAATACTTGTTAACCATTTTTGCGTCGGTGTCCCTTCCACAAGGACTTGGTCGCAAGCGCGACTGCTGAGGAGGAGGTCTTGGGTTCAATTCCTAGGTCGGGCAAAGTGTTATTGGGTTTTTCGATCAGAAATTTCTCAGTAACAGCCACAGAGTCTGGATTTATGCCCGGTTGATGGCAATAGACTCGCCCCCTATTATACGGCATTTAGACATAACTGCTGAAATGTGGGTGTACTATTAGGTACACCTTTGTCTAATCCTTCAGGGATTACGAGAGTGATGTTATGTTATGTATTTCAATTTTTTTTAAAATATTCTAACTCTGGGTTTTAAGAATAGCAACTTTTTCGGATTCTTAAGACCACTTACTCTTATTCCACCTTTTGCTACTATATGCTGGATTGCTAATATTCCTTTTATGTTTAATAAACTATGAAAAGCCACGTTGATCACGTAGAACACAATCTGTAAATAGTAAGAAAAGTTTGCTGTAGGCGTTATCCTATTTATACACAATACCGGGTGAGAATACTTGTTGTGACTGCCTCATTGGTTTAGTGGTCGCAAGCGCGACTGCTGAGCTAGAGAGCTGCGAACCCAGCACGGGTTCGATTTCTAGGTCGGGCAAAGTGTTATTGGATTTCCCATCAGGAATCTCTCAGTAGTAACAATGGAGTCTGAATCTGTGCCCGGTTGATGGCAACAAGCTCGCCCCCTATTGCATGGGACTTTAACAAAACTGGCGAAATGCTGTTGTACTATTAGGTATATCTGTGCCTAACCCCTCGTTGATAACAGGCTTAATGTTATTTAATACGTTTTTTCTCGCGTTTCTTTGATTTTTTTTAGAAATTAGTTTGTTCTGGAACTGCTGAAAATTTTATCTGCGTTGACTAATAGTCTCAGAACATATTTCTCCAATTTTTTAATTTCTCCGGCCAATTAGCCAGGATTCAGGAAAGATTCCAAATTTTCAGCCAGCCTCTCATCGATACTCACCATTAATTTGAATAACTTCTCTATAACCCTTTAGGCCTCCAAAATATTCTGATATAAATCGACCATTACATCCCAGTAGGATTCATTGTCCGGATATGTTTCGACGTTTCTTCGTTCTTGAACTTCCATAATCCACATCTTAAGCATCTTTATTAGTAATCTCATAAGTTGCAAGGCATAAATAATATTCATATCGAAAGATATAGTAGCAAACGTTGATATCACTCCAAAAGTACTGATGACACTAAACTCAATACACACATAGGTAATGTAACATATAAAGAAACTGTATAAAGAGATGACAGAAAACCAGTTCCAAATGATCAAGCTTCTGAGATTTTTATTACTAACACTGAGGACTTTCAGAACATGCTGAATTTTTAAGACCAACAAAATATTGTGATCACTCCCGATGATATTAATATAGTTGTTTAGTACGAAGCTAGCGGAGTGAAAGAAGCTGTCACAAATGTTACTCAGAAAAAGGAAAGCGGTCAAACTGGACCAGACAAAGGAAAAATATTTTTCTATTAATACATGCAAATTGATTATTCTCAACGTTAACATACAAGCGACTCCTAACATGTTGTACAGACGACTATTGGGAAAGATACGGCTATCGCGAATTGAATACTTTGAGCACAAAAAAGAAGCTTGCATTAAATTTAACGGCCATAGTACTTGTAGGGTATACACCTTATGTCTAGTACATGTATTTGTATTATATATTACACGTCACAACACATTTACACACAGACAGATTTATTAACATGTATTTATAATAAACGCTAAAAGACACATCCATCGGCATCTTATATTGTCCACAACAATATAATGTCGGATGACGTCGGGACAGCGTGGATTGGAATCGTACCGCGGCTGAGCTACGTCATCGTGACGTATGGAAGGCGAGTGAGGTGGGACGCAGCGCGCGAGCGTTGACGGCCTTACCTTGACCTCCAGTCGGAAGCGAACATCCTATCGACGCGCGCGCACGATTTCGGTGACGATTCCAAACCGCATGGTTTTAGGTTTCTGCCTGCAAAGACTATATACTTGTTCTGTGTTTTCTGTACTATCGTGACTCTGTTCTCCTTCTTTTGTATTGTGTTGTGCGTGTGGACTAATCGAAATAGAACTGTGAGTATTGGCGTAGTGACTTTCATTATAATTTACTCATCTACCTACACACTCGATCACACGCAACTAAATACTTGATTGCAAATCTTTTTCAATTACGTTGTTCAGAAATAGTTCGTTGAACAAAGTGATGACCAAATTTCTGTTTAACTGTATGTTTTTGAACGATGAAAATATGTTTAATACTCCAGACATTTAAAACTTAGATATCTTGTGACTACAGACAAAGCAATCAATATAATTGTATTTATATTAAACTGAAATTATTTAAAAGTAATGAAGGTAGGTTTGAATTCATATCATTAATGTGTGGGGACTCATGAATAAATAATAATTACAGCCGCACGTGTTGATCTTCATGATCAAGCAACTTTTGGCGCGGTCGGTTTGTGGATGATTAGGTTTTGATTCCCTTGTGAAATCGTAAAATGTACGACATAAATGGTGATATCTTTTGACCACTGCTTCAAGGGGTAGCAGACCTGAGTATTTGATATTAATTTCAGCTTTATACCTCCTTAGAAAAAGGGTCTTAACAGACGGACAGACAAACATAAGGGTTCCTTTTTTGCCGACTAAGGTATGGAACCTTAAAAAATACTTTTCTTTTAGGTGGAACAAGGCTGCCAATGATCATGACGATGATGACGACCACGATGGTGATAGAATAATAAGAAAAAATCCTGTGTACACCAAACCATTTATTTCAAAGAAAATAGAACTGTAAGAGTGTAATGACGTAATGAGTGATAAATTGCATCAGATTTAGAGGAAGCGTAGCGTCGACATAGAACAGGCCACACGCGGTCATCTTTCTGAACGTTCATTTTGCCTGTAACACGTTCTTCCAGAGACAACCATGACATTCTAAAAATAAATTTAATTATAATAATTTAATTCTGATTAGTCTTCTAAACGAAGAAATAGGTATCATCAATCTCTTGCTCTTATCCCAATTCATTTGAGGTCGGCACAGCATGTCTTTTTCTTCCATACATCTTTCTCTATTACTCTCCCTCCTTTACACAGTCCATTAATCGTTTCTTTGGTTTTCCTCTACTCTTATACCCATTCACATTCATACTCAAAACTTTCGTCACAACATTTTCCTCATTTCTCCGTAACACATGCCCATACCACGACAACCTATTACCACACAACTTTTCAGTCACCGGCGCCACTTTCAGACT
Organism: Noctua fimbriata; assembly: GCA_905163415.1. Taxonomy (NCBI): domain Eukaryota; kingdom Metazoa; phylum Arthropoda; class Insecta; order Lepidoptera; family Noctuidae; genus Noctua; species Noctua fimbriata. The sequence goes on from CAJHZP010000005.1 coordinate 1,139,625, forward strand.
ACCTCGTATGTACTAATTTCTTATTTTATCCATTTGCGTAACACCACACGTAACCTTTAGCATTCTAAACTAAGCCACATGTAAATGCCTTTCATTCATCCCTTTTGTGGCCCAAAATTTTGATCCATACAAGACAGCAGGTCTAACCATTATTTTATAAATCTTCCCCTTAAGTTCAAGGGGAATGTGTGAGTCACAGATTGTTCCAGTAACCTGCCGCTATTTCATCCATGCCGTGTTAATTATTGTGCTTAACACTACGATTTATTTCGTCATCGCTTTGCACGAGTGCAACCGCAACAACAAATAGAGATTTTTAAATTCTTACTTGTATAGTTTCTGTTCTTTATTAACTGTATACACGCCGTCTCAGCTTCTTCAAAAGTTGCATAGAACTTATCGCAGTAAATACAGTGTGTAATTACTAATACTAGATCCTTCGTGAGATATAAAATAAGCACAGCACTCCAAATCAAAATCTGGAAAATAAAATAATTAGGCAAAACCAGAATAACTTCGCACATAACTAAACATGAATCAATTAAAGACATCAAACATTTTTGGCTTACACTATTTTCCACATCAGTAAATTTGTTCATCTCGTAAACCATAAAGTTGACATAGCATAAAGCGCGTTGAAATGTGACGAATGTGCGATATAACACCTGAAAATACTAATAATATATTTCTTCTTTGGTGATGACATGGAAATTGACAGAGTAGTAGCAGACAAGGTGTAAACGGACCCTTCACGAAGCCGTTAACTAATCATTCTGTAGATGAAAGTAAGTAACTCTACGCAAATTATTTCTGGGAAACGAGGTGAAAAATCACGATTTACGGTAGGACTCAATGTCAAAACATCTCAAAACATTGCGCTGATAGATGCATTGAATGGTACGGGGGTCATGGAGGTATTTAAAAAGAAAAGTAAAAACATTAAAAACTTGTGAAAAAGTTGGAACTTGCACCCCCAATATCTCCGTAACTAGAAGTTTCCCAGGTATGGTCTAGAACAAAAAAAATATCACAATGATGGGAAAACCTGTGTCTTTCGGGTTCGTTTAGGGTACTTTTAAAAGTACCCTAAACGACGCGGAAAGGAGGAGGAGGAGGGAGAAGGGGAGGTTTATTTTTATAATGGATGTAAACCCATTGTAAAAATGAACCATCACTGAAGTCTATAAGAGACACATTGTATAATATTACTAGCATGGGGCTAAATAGACCGAAGACAGAAAGACAGCCAGCGGGAATGTTGAAGTTAGAGAGCTGTGTGTTCACAGTTTGGGAGAGGCATAAACTGCGAGATATACGCTTTTTCTAACTGATTGATCAAAAATAGCTCCAGAACACCAGTCTTAAAGCATATTTTAGCATAAACACTTTCAACGCGATGACGGCGCTTGCAGGAAATAATTGTCTTTTGCGCTCCTCCGGAGAAACTTCAGATAGCTCGAGTTCTAGTGAAATGTGATCAATAACTTTTGGAGTCACCTATTCATCTGCTCGGCTTATAATAATAATAATTAATAATAATAATTCATTTATTTGCCTGAAACATGGTGGTACAGATCTTAAAATACAACAAGTACAAGGTTCTTCATGTTCCGCCTTATTTTACAGCATGCAAATTTTAATTCGGACTAAATTTCTTTTTTTTTATATAATCAAATTCTTACAAACAATCCCATTTTATATGTGTCGAAGCGTCGACGCATATCAGTCGGTTTGGATCAGCGCCATCTATCTCTCACTGGAGGAACTATGTAGTTAGATTTGACAACTAATGTTTGGGAACGTCAAGTAATAACTTGGGGATGGTTAGCGTGGAGTAATGGCGACACTGAGCGAATAATCGAGTCAAATGTCGATCCGGAAGTGTAATCAGGTATTCGACACTGACAGGTACTGACGTTGACAGGTAGGTTGGCTAACCTGTAACGGGGGTAGTACACGTGTGCGGTGACAGTTGAGAGAGGGCACTTTGAATCGGTCCGGCAGTCTGGGTAGACGTTCGTTACTCCGCGCTAAACTTCCCGCGTTCCTAAATTCTTAATCGAGCCATATCTGAGGCATCCTTGATTATTTTGTATTGAGTGCGTGTTAGCAAGTAATTAAAAGTGTAAACGAAGGTTTTGTGAGTTTTATTTCCGATGTCGCTACCCACTGATAATGAACCTCCGTCATCAGAAGTGGGATTGGACCACGACGACCCACGTGTTCAAAATGAAGACGCTAGCGACGAAAAATGGATGCGTTTGTTGGAACAACAGAACCGCAATTTTCTGACGCTGATTCAAGCCATGAAAACACCCACTACGTCGTCATATGGCTTTCGTTTACCGGATTTCGATCCTGAGAAACAAGATGTGGATGCACGTGCTTGGGTGATCACTGCAGAGATGTGCTTGACGGACCAAGACCAACATGGCGCCCCGCTTATGGTCGCTCTAAGCCGCGCCTTGAAGGGAGGAGCTTCTACCTGGCTATCTACCGTGTCGTTTCCTGGGATGACGTGGACCGATTTTAAGCGACTTTTTATTGCAAGGTACGATAATTCCACTACTATTGCTTCGTTTCTGATTGATTTGCAAAATAGCAGCCCCAAAGAAAACGAGTGTCTTGCTTCCTACGCTGCTAGTTTAATGACATCGATCATGGCGAGATGGAATGGCCTTAGTACCGAACGTTTGGCTATTGCTACTATATTGGCTCACATTTCTCAATTCGATCGCCGTGTGCAACGCCTATCTTTCACGAACGATATTCAGACACGTGGCCAGCTACAGCAAGAGCTGCAAGCGCTTTCTTTTATGAAGAGAAAGCTACCTAGCGATCACCGCGATGCCCCTGAAAAGCGGTACAAAGTGAATAGTACTGTGAAGCCTCTGAAGTGTTTTATCTGCGGCAAGCTGGGTCACAAATCCGTGCACTGCTACCGCAAGGACGTGAAACAGGATACTCAAGCTACGCAGAAGCACCACAACCACGGCAATGGCAACGGAAGGGGTTCATCGACAACTGCGAAGTCTCATGCATCCGGGATCACCTGCTTCCACTGCCACGCGCAAGGCCACTACGCATCGAGCTGCCCACGGCGCAATGAGAGGAGCAGCGCCGACTCCGGGTCATCCAAGCCTGTCAATGAAAAGAGGGTTGACCTGTGTCTCCTGAACGCGCCTACTGGGACTCTACGTCACTCAGGTGAGCAATTTTCATTTCATTACGACTCTGGTGCAGAGTGTTCTTTAATTAAAGAATCTGTAGCCTGTAAATTTAAAGGAAAGCGTATTGATGAGACTGTGACTATGACTGGGATAGGGCAGACTTCCGTAACTCTACGATACACATTTTGGCTTTGGTAGAGATCGATGACATTAGTATTGAGATTTGTTTTCATGTATTGCCTGATCATTTTCTACGTTATGGTATTATGATTGGACGTGAGATTCTAGAACATGGTTTGACTGTTCAGATGACTACTGACCGAATTAAGATCTTTAGGTATCCTTTTATTGCTTCTTGTGAGGTAGAGCGAACTCCTGAAATTGACTGGAACTCTATTGATACTGACGTACCGGCGGAACGTAGAGCAGAGTTAGTGAGTATCTTGCAGTCCTTCGAGAAGTCTTTCACTACAGGTATACCTACCGCGTCAGCCGACACGGAACCGATGAAGATTCGTCTTAACCCGCGTAAGATCGAGGCATTGACGGCTCTACCACGCCTACACAGTTACGGCAATTTATCAGTTTGGCATCCTACTTTCGCCAGTTCGTGGCACGGTTCTCACAGGTGATGGCGCCGTTTTATGCTCTGACTTCTGGGAATGGTAAGTTGACCTGGAACCCGGAACACGAGGAAGTTAGGCAGAAGACTGTAGCCGCTCTCACAAATGAGCCAGTACTCATGATTCACGACCCCGGTGCTGAAATTGAAGTCCACACGGATGCCAGTGCCGTTGGCTACGGTGCGGTCTTACTGCAAAGAAAAGAAGGCAAGCTACATCCAGTCGCCTATTACAGTAAGCGAACGTCTGATGCTGAATCGAGGTACCACTCATATGAACTTGAGACCCTCGCGGTGGTCAATGCTGTAAAGCATTTCAGGTGTTATCTCCATGGTCGCAAGTTCAGAGTAGTCACCGATTGTAATTCTCTGCAGTCCACGCGCAAGAATTTGGACCTGACGCCGCGTGTTCACCGATGGTGGGCCTTTCTGCAAGGGTTCGATTTTGACATCGTCCATCGTGAAGGTAAGCACATGTGCCACGCTGACTTCTTCTCCAGGAACCCGTTACCGCAACCTGATACTAAAAATAAGGCTAGTGAGAAGGTAGTACAAAAGGAGGTAAACCTCGCAGAGCTTTCGCAGAATTGGCTGATGATGGAACAGCAACGGGACCCTGAAATTTTAAAGCTCTTGACTGACATCGATAACAATGAGCTCCCTGCTGATGTTGTCAAAACTTACGAGCGACGAGCTGGTGTCCTGCACCGAAAAGTGCAACGAAATGGTAAGAATCGTTGGTTACCTATTGTTCCCCGTTCATTTCGCTGGTGCGTGGTTAATAACGTCCACGAGGGGTTGCTGCATTTGGGATGGGAGAAAACGCTGGAAAAACTCTACGACCTCTACTGGTTCGAAAACATGTCGAAGTTTGTGAGGAAATTCGTAGAGAACTGCGTGACCTGTAAGATCTCAAAGTCACACACAGGTAAGATCCAGGCGGAGATGCACCCAATTCCAAAGATAGCTATACCATGGCACACACTGCACATCGATGCTACCGGGAAGCTGAGTGGCAAAAACGACAAAAAGGAGTACGTTTTCGTTCTGATAGACGCCTTCACCAAGTTCGTTATGCTGCATCACACCCTGCACATTGATACAGCAAGCAGCATCAAAGCGCTGAAGGCTAGTGTCGCTATCTTTGGTGCTCCATCGCGCTTGATCGCCGACCAAGGACGATGCTTTGCCAGCAAGGAGTTCAGGGAGTACTGTGCCTCAGTTAATATCAAGCAGCACTTGATCGCTACAGGTAGTTCTCGTGCCAACGGACAGGTTGAGCGAGTAATGAGCACGCTCAAAAACATGCTTACTGCTGTAGAGACAAGCAATTGTTCATGGCAAGATGCGTTGCCCGACGTTCAGCTTGCTCTCAACTGCACTGTAAGTAGAATCACGAAAGCTAGTCCTCTTGAGCTGCTGATTGGTAAGGCTGCTAGACCCATTGATATTATGACGGCAAATGATGAAGAGCCTCAAGTTGACATCGTTGAGGTGAGGAAGATGGCTGTAGAGAACATGGAGAAAGCTTCTGCCTATGACAAGAAACGTTTCGACTCTACAAAGGCTAAGGTACAATCATTCTCTGTAGGTGACTTTGTTTTGCTGCAAAATGAGGAGCGAAACCAGACGAAACTTGACCCGAAATACAGGGGACCGTTCAGGGTGAACGAGGTTCTTGATGGTGACCGTTATGTTTTGAAGTCCCTTTCTTCCGCCCGGACGTACAAGTACGCACATGACCGACTGCGAAAAATAACTGACGTTGACATGCATGTAGGTGACGATGACGAGACTAGCCATGACGAAAATGATAACGCTGACAAGACTGGTTGAATACTAAGTAGTCAACTTAACATTTAAAGTACCTAGCATAGTAAGAGTTTTCTTATAATCTGTAACGTTAGAGGAAAAATTAGTAACATGTTGAACAAACCTACTTTAAAAATTATTTTTATAAAGGCTCGAAATGATTGTCTTGATGGTGTTGTGTTTGTAACCGGATGGAGGTTACATGTGGAGGTGACCGGATAGAGGTTGCCTGTTGTGTTTGTAACCGGATGGAGGTTACATGTGGAGGTAACCGGATAGAGGTTACGTGTTGAAGACCGGATGGAGGTCGATTAGTTTGATGCTTATGACCGGATGGAGGTTATAAGTGTGATGTTGAAGACCGGATGGAGGTCGATTGGTTTGATGCTTATGACCGGATGGAGGTTATAAGTGTGATGTTGAAGACCGGATGGAGGTCAGAGTATGAGCACTGCAATATTTTAATGAGTTTCCTATTATTTGAATGCCGGTCCTGCTCCACAAGGACAGGGGCGCATAAATGGATAACATTAAACAGTATGTTGGAGCTGCTGAAGATTGTAGAACTATCTTTGCAATGTATAAATTCAATCTCTTTAGTATTATATAACCGCATAGCCCATATTGTGTGAGCACTCTGTACTAGAAAGCTGTCATTCGCTGGAAACCTACGTATTTTCTTGACTTGAATGTGCCCTGGCGGTTAAGAGTATGTCATTCTCACTAAAATGTCTCGCTGATGGTGGCGCGTGTGTCGGATCATGGTGTTCCCTTCAAAATGGTTGAGTTGAATGGTGCCGATACATGCGTCATGTTCGTGGACGGGCGCTGTCAGTTGTGACTGGTCATCTCTTGGTTGCCACGGTTTATTTGAATTAATTATTTTAATTTTACTATGGACACTTTTAAAGTACACATCTTGCTACATCGTTCTCACATAATGTACCATCTCAACATAAATGATGTAACGAAATTATTGTAAAAGTATACTGATTTAAAAGAGTGTCCATGGAGTTTCTTGCCCGTTCTTCTCCATAGAGATCTACGTTAGGGAATGGGCAACTACAGTACTTTCACAGTTTCTATGCCTTGTGACTGGGACTGTAGCTATTTTTTTCATTGTTGTCTTTGTTTCGACAATTCAAAAGTGCCTGTAACTGGCCTATTTGAAATAAATGCTTTGATTTTGATTTTGAATGAGTATGGGTGTTGTTCGACATGTCAGCTTTGAGAGAAAGAGTTTGTTATGATTTTCATTAGAACCTGTAATGATTTTGATCAGAATACGTTTTATTCCCCACCCGCTTGGGCCAGGAATGGCCGAACGACTAGTACGAGTACTGTCCGAGAATTTTCTTTCATTTCAGGTACTCCACACGAGGACGTGTGATCATCAGGACGGCCGTGTCGAAGCGTCGACGCATATCAGTCGGTTTGGATCAGCGCCATCTATCTCTCACTGGAGGAACTATGTAGTTAGATTTGACAACTAATGTTTGGGAACGTCAAGTAATAACTTGGGGATGGTTAGCGTGGAGTAATGGCGACACTGAGCGAATAATCGAGTCAAATGTCGACCCGGAAGTGTAATCAGGTATTCGACACTGACAGGTACTGACGTTGACAGGTAGGTTGGCTAACCTGTAACGGGGGTAGTACACGTGTGCGGTGACAGTTGAGAGAGGGCACTTTGAATCGGTCCGGCAGTCTGGGTAGACGTTCGTTACTCCGCGCTAAACTTTCCGCGTTCCTAAATTCTTAATCGAGCCATATCTGAGGCATCCTTGATTATTTTGTATTGAGTGCGTGTTAGCAAGTAATTAAAAGTGTAAACGAAGGTTTTGTGAGTTTTATTTCCGATGTCGCGACCCACTGATAACGAACCTCCGTCATATGTCAATTAAATAAATGCAAATCAATTAAATTAAATAACAAAAACAATAAAATGAATTACAAATATCGAACCCAATAATATGAACAATAAATTAAATTACAAATGTCAATTAAATTGAATTACAAATGTCACTAAGTTTATCTATATGCAAAACAAAAGAAAATGTCAATAAATTAAAATAAAAATGTCAAAGATTTAAAATTAAAATGTCAATTAATTAAAATTAAAATGTCATTAAATTAAATCATAAATGTAGGATATGCGGACATGGAACGTAAGGATAATGTAATGTAAAGTAAGAATGCAGGAAATGGAATGTTAAGGTGCGAGTGAGAGGGGAAGCGAGGAAAGATAGGGAGAATATAAGATGGCGGCGTGAGTGTGGTGCGTGAAAGACGGAAGACGAGTGTTATAATTTAAATTAAGAAATAAACTAGAACGAGTGCTATTTTGTGTAAAGTGCAAAGACTGAAATAAAAACACCGTTAGTTTACAAGCACGTGATTTATTTGCTGCGACCCCACACATCTACATTTTGGGGGCTCGTCCGGGATCGCGGCCACGTGCTTGCGGTGAAAAAATTCAAAAAGCAAACGGCGAATATCGAAGACGATTTGGATAGAATTGAAGACGAAAGACGGAAGACGCATACAAAATCAAACGACGACTGAAGATGACGGAAAATAAAGAGGCAGCGGTTAGCATCGTCGATATGGCGAAATTTAGCGGTGATGACCACACGTATACTTCTGCGAAATGGGCACAAGACCTCGACGACAACGCTGAAATTTTTGGATGGACGCCTCAGCAGCGCCTCATTATAGCCCGTAGGTCCTTGACGGGAACGGCAGAGTTGTGGCTCAAGACGGAAAAGGTGCATAAGACGTATGAAGACCTAAAGGCGGCGGTGCTGAAGGAGTTTCCTGACGTTACGAATAGTAAGGAGATGCATGAACTTATGGCGGCACGAAAGAAACGTAAAGACGAATCCTACTATCAGTATATGCTCATAATGAAAGAAATGGGAAAACGGGCAAAATTTCCAGATTACGTCGCCATACAGTACATTATAGACGGCATACCGGACCTAGAAACGAACAAGGCGATTTTGTACGGCGCTGTCACCTACCCGGCGCTGAAAGAGAAATTATTATTATACGAGGCGATTAAGAAGAAGGTTGACAAGCAGAACGGGGAACGACCTATAAAAAGAACGGCGGCTGTTTCGCCCAAAGACTCCACATCAGGAACCAGGCAGTTTTGCTATAATTGTGGAGGGAAAGATCATATATCTAATGCATACCGGAACGGGGTGAAGTGCTTTCGGTGTAACGAATTCGGCCATATCAGCTCCAAGTGTACCAATCCCAGCGCAGGGAGCAACGGAACTTCGGGTGGTACGAGGACTACGTCGGTAAAACAGTCGCACGGAGCGGCCAATCAGCGGGCTCAATCGCGCCCGTCGGCGTCGGTAAAACAGTCCGACGCAGGCCCAACGAAACACTCGGCTATGTTCGGAGCAACATCAGCGGCCAATCAGAGCGGCGCATGCGGCGGCCATGATGTAGATGTCAAGTCGGAAAGTGACAGGCGTGACAGCGACGTCATGCAAGTAAATCAACAAAGTAACCAAAATAAAGCTGTAAAATCGGTGAAAATTGGTGATAAAACAATTAGTGCGCTCATAGATACGGGTAGTGATGTCAACTTAATAGCGGAAGACTTGTGGAAGGAGTTAAATTTGCCGTGTAACGTGGATAATACGGTATTATCTGGACTTGGACTTACTAAAGTAATGTCATACGGAAAAATTTTTGTTTGTATTGTTATTGATGAACAGTGTTATCGCAATGTGGTGTTTCACATAGTACCAAATGGGTCAATGCCCTATAGGTTGATTATAGGACAAGAGTTCCTACAGAATGTTGTCATGGTAGTCCGTGAGGGTTCTGTGTTATGGTTTACACAAGAGGATGAATGGTTGTCGCGGGTGAACTGTTGTGTGACTGAGGCTGATGTTACAGGCCACATCTCCAATCCTGAGATTAAAGCGAAAGTAAGGCAGCTGGTTCAAGAGTACAAGCCCCTTCAGATGAAAGAAGCTCCTATTAAAATGAAGATTGTTTTAAAAGATGAGGTACCTATAGCTCAGCGGCCCCGAAGGATATCACACATGGAACAAAGGATAGTAGAGGAACAGGTAGACGAGTGGTTGCGGAAGGGAATAGTACAGGTTAGTTTTTCTGAATATTCTAGCCCTCTGGTGTTAATTAAGAAAAAGGATGGATCGACCCGCATTTGTGTAGACTACCGATTATTGAATAAAAAGATAGTAAAAGATGAATTTCCATTACCCATTATCGACGACTTAATTGATAAGTTGAGGGATGCGAAGGTATTCAGTGTTTTAGAGCTCAAAAATGGATTTTTTCATCTTAAAATAAGTGAAGAATCTGTACCCTATACTTCTTTTATTACTCATCATGGACAGTTTGAGTTTTTACGTGCTCCTTTTGGGTTGTCTATCTCGCCTAAATATTTTATGAGATTTGTCACCATTATTTTCAGAGAGTTGATAGCGAGTGGCATCATGGTCATCTTTGTTGACGACATTGTTATCATAGCAGATGGTGAGACTCAAGCTCTGGAAAGGCTTGGGCAAGTTTTAGCGGTAGCTGCACAGTATGGGCTTGAGGTAAATTGGAAAAAGGCGAAACTTATTAGTCGTGAGATAGAATATTTAGGTCATTTGATCAAGGATGGGGAGGTTAGGCCGAGCCCAGAGAAAGTTCAGGCAGTGGTAAGGTATCCTGAACCTAAAACTATTAAACAAGTCATGAGTTTTATAGGTTTATCATCTTATTTCAGAAAATATATCAAAGATTATGCCAAGATTGCAAGACCATTATCAAACTTGCTAAGGAAGGATGTCCCATTTATATTTGAAGAAGAGCAAAGATGTGCTTTCAATACATTGAAGCAAAAGCTGACCAGTGATCCTGTATTGAAAATATACAACCCCAATCTACCAACAGAGTTACACACGGATGCATCATGTCATGCTTTGGCGGCGATACTACTGCAATTACATTCAGATGGTGAGTTACATCCAGTGCACTACATGAGTCATAAGACGACTGAGGTTGAAAGCAAATACTCAAGCTATGAACTGGAGGCACTTGCAGTAGTGGAAGCTGTAAAGAAGTTCAGACATTATTTATATGGAATACATTTCAAGATTGTCACAGATTGTAAATCTTTTGAACAAACATTGAAGAAGAAAGACTTGACACCAAAGGTAGCCAGATGGGCGTTTATGTTGAGTGAGTATGATTATGACATTGAGCACCGAGTAGGTAGTAGAATGCAACATGCCGACGCTCTTAGTAGAAACCCTTATGTGGCTGCGGTGGTCAGCCTACAGGAAGAAATAAGACGTGGTCAGGAGTCAGACGAAGAACTCAATGCTATTAGACAGCTGATATTGAAAGAGGGACAATATAATGACTTCTGGATTGACAATGGAATACTATACAAGGGCGAAGAAAAGCAATTAGTAGTTCCAAGGATGATGGAAAAATAAATTATAAAGAAGGTGCATCAAAATGGTCACTTTTCAATAAGAAAAATGAAAGAAGCAATAGGAAGAGATTACTATATCAAAAACTTAGATAAAAGAATTGAAGAAGTAGTTCTTAGCTGTATACCCTGCTTATTAGCAACACGGAAAGAAGGGAAGCAAGAGGGTTACCTGAATCCTATAGACAAGGAAGGAATTCCACTGCATACTTTACACTTGGATCATATAGGACCATTTACAGTAACGAGGAAGCAGTATAACTATATACTTACAGTAATAGATGCATTTACCAAGTTTACATGGCTATTTCCTACCAAGTCCACATCAAGTGCAGAAGTACTAAACAAATTGAGGATTCACCAACAAACCTTTGGTAACCCAACCAGAATCGTAACGGAAAGAGGTACCGCATTTACTAGTGGAGATTTTGGAGAGTACTGTAAAGAAGAATTTATTCAGCATGTCAAGATTACAACAGGTGTGCCTCGTGGAAACGGACAAGTGGAGAGAGTTCATCGCATCTTGATCCCAATGCTAACCAAGCTATGTATAGAAGACCAATCACAGTGGTATAGACATGTTGGGCGGGTCCAGCGAGCACTAAATAGTACTTACCAAAGATCGATAGATGCTTCACCATTTCAATTACTCACCGGTACAAAGATGAGATGTAAAGAAGACGTAGAGGTAATGAATCTTTTGCATCAAGAAATCATTAATACATATGACGAAGATAGAGAAAATTTAAGATTAAAGGCTAAACAGCAGATTCAGAAGGTGCAAGATGAAAATAAGAAAACATTTAATGAAAAGAGGAAACCTAGTTCCACCTATGAGTTGGATGACTTAGTTGCCATCAAGCGAACTCAGTTTGGCCCAGGACTTAAAGTTAAACCTAAGTATTTCGGACCGTATAGGATTATCAAAGTTAAAAGAAATGATAGGTATGAGGTGCAGAAGGTGTATGACACCACGGAAGGGCCAAATAAGACATCCAGTTCTGCAGACAATATGAAGAGGTGGCCAGGTAAGGATGACTGAATGTTTGATGTTGTGTATGATGGCGTGGGTAATAATACTGCTCAGTATTCTTGCAACTACTAAGTTAGGTGTTTCAATTACCGCGTTGTTGTTATAGACTATTTTGTTAGGACATTGTTATTTTTAATGTTTCAAAATAAAACTATGTTGGTTAAGTTATAACAAACTATGTGTTATGCCATGTTGTTTAAGATAATGTAAACAAGTATGTACCTATTAATTAGTTAATAATTAGTTTCCATAGTAACCTTTTTTTTTTTTTTTTGGGATGGGAAATCATCAAATGACCCCCCCCGCTCTAGGCAGAGCGGGAGGGAGTGTCAGACTTGTACTGACTAAAACCCATCCATGTTCCTTCTTTGCCCTTTGTGTTCCAGGGCCGCGGTATCTCTTTCGAACAGTCCCGCAGCCCTGGCAGGCATCGGCCCGTGCGGACCCCTACGTGGTTGCTGACATCTCTTTGAGGCGCGCGTGGAACACGAACGCGCCGTCGACACGGCCTGTCGTCATAAGACGGCTGGACGGCGAGCTAGCCCATAACTCGCCATCCACAGGCCCGCGCCTACGGTGGCCGGGGGCCACCACGTGACCCCCGACGCCCAGGGCGTCTCCCGCGGCGGCTGGGACGTGAGGCTCTTTCCCTCTCACGTTCCGCCACCTCCTTCACCAGCATGACTGCTTCGCAGAAGGAGGTGACGGCTTCCCATTCCCTCTCGCTCCGGACCATGGCTTGAACCAGGGCCGGGCGCGAGAGGTCGCCGCCGCCGATCGCCACTACGAGGACACGGCGCTGCTCCGCCCAAGCGGGGCAGACCTCCACAGTGTGCTGCACCGTGTCCTCCGGACGATCCTCACAATGGAAACACCCGGGCGTTTCCTCCCGCCCGATTCGGTGCAGGAACCTCCCGAAACAACCGTGTCCGGTGAGGACCTGCGTCAGGCGGAAGGTGAGGGCGCCGTGGCGCCTCTCTAGCCACTCCTCAAAGAGGGGACTTATCGCCACTATGGTGGCGTGCCCTGCACGGGGTTGCGACAGTCGCTCTCTCCATGTCACCATGAGATCGCTCCGGAGGACTGTCCGCTGAGCGGCGATTTGCCGCGGCAGCGGAGTTTCCCCTCGACGTAGTGCCTCCGCGCTTCACGAATGTGAAGGCGCGCGAGGACTATCGCCTCCAGATCCCATGGCGGCAATCCGGCAAGGAGGCTCGCCGCCTCACCGGAGATCGTGCGGTACCCCCGGACTAGCCTTAGGGCTATCCCCTTTTGGGGCGCGTTCAAGTAGCGGGCGGCTTGCCGCCTCAGAGAACGCGCCCACACTGGGGCCCCGTAAAGGGCCATGGACCGCACGACCCCCGCGTAGAGCCTCCGGCAGGAGGCGTTTGGACCCCCCAGGTTGGGCAGGAGCCGCTTGAAGGCAGCCCCGGTCCGTTCCAGTTTGGGGGCCAAACGTCGGAAATGCTCCACGAAGTTCCACCGGCTGTCAAGGACGAGTCCCAGGTACTTCAGCGTCGACCCGACGCCGATGGAAACCCCTCCTGCCGTCAGTAGGGATCCCGACGGTGGCGCATTCCGAGGCCCATGAAAACACATGGCCTCGGACTTGTGCAATGCCACCTCGAGACCCAATTGCCGGATCCTCTCCACGACTATCGCAACCCCGCGTGTCATGTTTTCGGCCGCCGCCTCGTGTGACCTCCCTTGTGCCAGTACCAGCGTGTCGTCAGCGTAGCAGACTACGCTGACGCCGCTAGGGAGGTCGGCGCGCAGCACCCAGTCGTAACCGATGTTCCACAAGGCCGGCCCCAGAACCGATCCCTGTGGAACACCGCACGACATCTCTCGCCGGTTCCATTCTCCGCTCCGACCGGGGTACGTGACGGCCCTATCCGTCAGATAATCCCCGACCACACGACGAAGGTAGGTTGGCACCCGGTGATACCGGAGTGCTTCCCCAATGCAGCTCCAGGGCATGGAGTTGAAGGCGTTGGCGATGTCAAGAGACACCGCCAAGACGACCCCGCCCCGGGAAACCGCGTCCCCCGTCGTGAGGGCTCTCACGCGCATGATGGCGTCCACCGTCGAGCGCCCCTTGCGGAAACCAAACTGGTGTTCCGCAAGATCCGGCCCCATTCCCGCGAGGTGCCCGGCGAGGCGGTTAGCAATAACTCTTTCAAAGAGCTTGCCCACCTCGTCGAGCAACACGATGGGCCGGTATGCGGACGGAGAGTCCGCAGGGCGCCCTGGCTTCCGGATGAGGACCAGCTTCCCCGTCTTCCAACGAAGCGGGAACTGGCCTCTCTCCAAGCATGCGCTTAGGAGCCCTTCCAGTCGGGGCCCGAGAGCCTCACAGGCCAGGACCCAGGCTTTGCCAGGCAAGCCATCGGGTCCCGGGGCGGTATTTCTGGCCTTCAGCCTGCGTACCGCCACTCTCAGGTCTACCCCAGTCACCTCCGGAACGTCGTCATCGGTGTGGTCCGCACGACATCTCTCGCCGGTTCCATTCTCCGCTCTGACCGGGGTAGATGACGGCCCCGAACGTCGTCATCGGTGTGGTCCGCTTCCGGCACCGCAAGCGGCGGCGGAGCCATAGGCGGGGGAGGATGCCTCCCTCGCGAAGGGAACAGAGCGCTCACCACGTCCTCCACGAGCTCAGGCTGGAGTCTCTGCGTCAGCGGGGGGGCCCGGGTGCGGAGTTTGTCCCGCACCATCTTGTAAGGGCGCCCCCACGGATCTCCGTTCAGAGACTCCAGCATCTCCTCGCGGGCCAGGTTCTTGGCCCGCCGGACAGCCTCTTGGAGGGCGGTCTTCGCCGCTCTGTACCCCTCGTAAAGCTCCGCCTCAATGGCTGCCGCATCCGGAGGGCGGATGCGGAGCCTGCGATGCCTGGCGTACCGGTGCCGCGCGGCAACGCACGCCTCACGTAGAGACGTCAGCTCCCGCGACCACCAGTACACCTGACGTCGGGCGCTTCCTGGCCGAACTCGGGGCATTGCCACGTCGCAAATCTCGGACATGGCCTCCTGGAACCAACCCGCCTCGTCGTTGATGTCGGCAGGCCTGGCCGGTGATGACACCCAGGCCTGCACGATCGAGGCTTCCAGGAGGAGCTCCCGGTCCAGCTGCTTCAGCGCCCATCGCGGACCACTCGGGGCCTGTAGGACCGGCGCGCTTGAGGTCTGGGTGGAGACGTCGAACCGGATGTACCGGTGGTCGGAATAGGTCTCCACCCCCTCCATGACGCGCCAGTCAACGACACGCGGCGACAGAGCGGGGCTAGCGAACGATATGTCCACCACCGACTCGCCCCGCATCCGCACGCACGTGGGGACAGAACCCCGATTTAGGACGACCAGGCCTGTCTCCAGAGCCCAGTCCTCCACCATCCTACCCCGCACATCCGTGTAACGAGAACCCCAAGCCAAGTTCTTGGCATTGAAGTCCCCGAGCACCAGCACGGGGAGAGAATGGCTCCCGATGACGACACTCAACTCCCTGAGGGAGTTGTGGAACTCGGCGAGAGTTCGGTTCGGGGAGAAGTAGACTCCCACCACAACGATCTCCCCGAACCGTGCTGCTACGCACCCCTGACCCTTCCTGACACTCTCAAGGGTCGGGGTACCGGCGGCGGCCGACGCAATTATGGTCACTGAGCCGCTAAGGTCCTCCACCCAGTCATCCCTGGGCGGGACAAAGTACGGCTCAGAGACCACGGCGATGTTAATCGACCACTGCGCCATGCTCTGGATCAGCAGATCTTGAGCGCAGGCGCAGTGGTTGATGTTCGCCTGGAGAAGGCGTAATGGGGCCGTTATTGGCACTCCATTTCAGCCCCCTCCCGGGCCCCCTGCGAGGGCCCCGCTGCAGAAGTTGCAGCAGTGGCGGCCGCGGCGGCGACGGCTGCGGTGGTGGCGACGGTGGGGGTTTTGGTGGTGGTGGTGGAGGGCCTTCCGTTGCCCCTGGTCTTGGCCTTGGCAGGTGTACCGCAGGCCTTGCTCCCTGCCCGGTGATCGGCCGGCTTGCCGGTTGCCGCACATGCAGCGCAGTGCGGCGCGGCGGAGCAAGCCGCGGCCATGTGACCGGGCTGGCCGCAACGGAAGCATAGGCCACTGCGGTCCACCTCCGAGGTGCACCGGACCGACACGTGGTGCCCCACATGGCAGCGGAAGTACCTCAGAGGTCTGGGTTCCAGCAGCTTAACCCGCGCCGAAACCCAGCCAACCAAGAGCCTTCGGCCCTCCATAATGGCTTTCGCCGCCGTCACAGGGCAGCTTACCGTAACGGTTCGCATGCCCGACAGGTCCGGACGTAAGGTGCCTGTCTTGACCTGCTCAGCAGGGCACCCACCGGTCCTGGTGACGGCGGCCACCACCTCCTCCTCGGTCACCGAGTCGTCCAGACCCAGGATGCGCAGGTCTGCGCATTTGACGGGCCTGGACACTCGGGCCTCGTCCGCATTTAGGGACGCTCTAAGCTTTTCAGCCAGAGCGTCAGCGGACGAGCCACGGGTTTCGCCAGGGATCTCCAGCACTCGAGCCCCTGTCGCGGTGACCCTGAGGCGGAGGCCCCCGGTGATCCCGAGCTCCCCGAGATCCACCGTCGCCCTCGCGTCGCCTTAGCGAGCACGTCGCGGTACCTCACGCCCCTCTTTTCCGCGTCCGGCTGTAGTGTAATCACTACAGCTGCGGTCTTCGGGGCGCTGAGCCTAGCCGCGACGCTCCGCTCCTTTTGTTGGCGCTTCCGCTCCCGCTTTCTGGCCTTTTTGGCTGCCTTCCGCTCCCTTTGCCTTTGTCCAGCCACCTGCCACCCGGTCTCGGCCGCGGAAGGCTTAGGGGGCGGGGGGGGCGGCGGTGGCGGCTGCCTCGCGGCTGGCGCTGGCACAGTCGCCACCTTGCCCTTCTTTTGGGCCGCCGCCTTGCCCTGCCTTAGGGCCGCCGCTTTCTTGGCCGGAGCCGGTATCGCCGGAGCCGGCCCTTCAGGGGACGACGCAACCCTGCCGGAGAGCCGGCTAGACGGCCCCGGTGTGGAGGCCGCAGCAGCCGCATATGTGGCCACCCTAGGGCCCGCGGACGCCCTGTTTGCCGCCAGGGGGGGGCGCAGGACAATGCCCTCCAGTACGGAGAACCGCGCCTGGAAGGCAGCCAGCTCCTGCCGAACCAGGTTCAGGACCTGGTTCTCAACCGGCACGGGCACGGGCTGGCTTGGTAGCTGCTGGCCCCCATTTTGGGGCGCCTTGCGGGAGCCGGCCTCGCGCAAACCGGCCAAGTCTGCTCGGAGCTTCCTGTTCTCCTCTTGGAGAAGCTCCGTGGCAGCCGTCAGGCGAGCGACCTCCGCCCGCAGTTTGGCCACTTCGTCTGACGGGCCCCCATATCTGGCCTCCGCTGACGCCATGATGGAGGCGATCGCTGCAGGCATGGCCTTATGCCTGGTGGAGGGCTTCTGTTTATATGAGACAGCCCTCAGCGCCGCCTCAACCTCCTTCGCGAAACCGGCCTTACGCTCCGCCTCGGAGCCGCCGTCTGCACCCGCCTCGTCGCCAGAGGAGCCCGTACGGGCCACCCCGCGACCGGCCACCCCCGGGTGACGCCCCTCCTCGGCAAGCCGCGCCGACCTCTCGGTGGCAGAGAGGCCTCTCCCCTTGCCGCGGATCCCTCCTCGCTTACTGGTGGGGATCTTGCGAGCCGAGGCCAGCTCTCCCTCCGATGACGACCCTCGGTCGCCCTCCGGCTAGGACCGCTTGCGGAAGAACTTCCCGTTCACCGCAGCAGCAGTCCCGGGCCTGCCGCGCCGGGAGCTCTCTGAGCCTCCCGCGCTCACATCGCTGGATGCGGCGCCGGACTCCGACTCCGCATCCGTCCTTCTCCTTCCTCCCTTCGCCGTTACCGGCCGTAGATTGGGTTGTTGGTTTTTCCATACTGTTCCCACGAGTATGGGGGAAATAAAAAGTCCATCTGGGCAGTGCCCCCTGTACCCAGATAAGCCATAGCCAGGCCCGGCAGTGGTTCGCACTAGTGACTGATTTTCCATAGGAACCCGTCAGCCATACATCTCCTCGCGGTGCGCCGCCGCTTGAGATTCGGGGTAACTTTTTATAGAGGTTTTCTACCTCGCGGTCCGGGCGGTTAAGCCAAGACCCTCGGTCCCAATCGAAGCCGCGAGACGTGATCCACGACACTTCGACGGTGGGATTACGATATCGACGGGGACAGTGAATGACTGCGTCCTTCACTGTCTGCTCGGCGGCATGGTAAGTGCACACCGAGCCCGCCCTTGCTCCTCCGCTGTGCCCTCTGCTTTTCAGAGGGTCACGCGGAGCAACGCCCCCTTGGTCCACAAAAGGACCCCTCCCATGTCAGAATATTAGCCATAGACAGTAACATTCCCCAAGGAATAAGAATCTCTTCCCATTCCTCGGGGAAGGATACTGCCCACGCCCAGGGTGCACCGGCCCGGCAGCTGCTATTCCCTCCCGACGTATCGAAAGGGACCGGCAGCCATCGGGCACACGAGGAGGAATTCTGACAACGCACCCCTTTCCATAGTGACCTGTGTCTTAAGTTCTAAATAAAGAAATCTAGATGTTTAGTTGTAAGATTTAAAACTGATGGTTACTTTCCTATTTAAAGAGTGTTAAATAGTTGTACAATGTTGTCTTAGTCAATAAGTAATTCTGCTTGGTCTAAGTTAAGATTGTATGCATGTATGGTGTATAAAAAGGAGGTATATCTGAGGGCAGATATGAGTGCAGGACGGCCGAATGTAGGATATGCGGACATGGAACGTAAGGATAATGTAATGTAAAGTAAGAATGCAGGAAATGGAATGTTAAGGTGCGAGTGAGAGGGGAAGCGAGGAAAGA
This sequence comes from Noctua fimbriata, assembly GCA_905163415.1. Taxonomy (NCBI): domain Eukaryota; kingdom Metazoa; phylum Arthropoda; class Insecta; order Lepidoptera; family Noctuidae; genus Noctua; species Noctua fimbriata. The sequence goes on from CAJHZP010000005.1 coordinate 1,158,600, forward strand.
GAGGGAGAATATAAGATGGCGGCGTGAGTGTGGTGCGTGAAAGACGGAAGACGAGTGTTATAATTTAAATTAAGAAATAAACTAGAACGAGTGCTATTTTGTGTAAAGTGCAAAGACTGAAATAAAAACACCTTTAGTTTACAAGCACGTGATTTATTTGCTGCGACCCCACACATCTACATAAATGTCAAACAATAAAAAAAATATATAAATTAAATGTCAAAAAGTTAAATTATAAATGTAAAAAAAAAAATAATAATAATAATTCATTCTATAATTAAGTTTTATATCTGGCACCGCTTCTTATCCATATTATAATTAAAAAATTCATTTACAGTGTAAAAACAATTTTCAATAAGCCATGTTTTGAGCTCTTTTTGAAAAAAATTCGTTGGCAATTCTCTTATTTGTTTAGGTAACTTATTGAATATTTTAATTGCCATACGATACGACTCGTGTTTTTGTGGCAAAATGCTGTTCCACACCTAGGCATCGCTAATTTTGTTGGATCCCTGGACATTTTACCCATCTTGTAGACATTTTCGCTATCAGCTTTACTGAAAAGAGTAGGATGTTTTTTTACAAATACTCCCATTTCCAATATACATATATAAACACGTTAGAGTCAATAATTTATGCTCTTTTAAAATGGGTCTGCACGATTCTAACGGACCAATACCAAACACAGCTCTCAAGCACTTTTTTTGAACAATAAAGGCCCTGTCACTGTCTGTAGAATTGCCCCATATTATTAATCCGTATCTTAACACGGATGAGACGTATCCATGATAAGCCATCAGAGCAGCATTTTTTGCTACAGTTTTCCTAAGATTTCTTAGTGCAAATGCAAAGCTGTTCAGCCTGGTACATATATTATCAATGTGTTTTTTCCAATTACAATTTCTATCAATTAATATGCCTAAAAATTTTGTACAGTCAACTTCTTCAATTGTATTACCACGACCAATAATTTTCAAAGCTTGATTTGCCATTTTATAGTTACAAAAACTAATATATTTTGTTTTAGAAATGCTGACATTTAAATTGTTTTGCTCAAACCATTCCAGTATGGCTTCTACGGCAACATTTATTCGGTCTTCATATCGTTCATTTTTATTCTCTTTATTTATTACAAGTGAAATATCATCAGCAAATAAAACGCACTTATCCTTTATTACTGCTGGCAAATCATTTATGTATAGAAGAAAAAGTAATGGCCCCAATATGCTACCTTGAGGTACACCATACGTATTTATTCTATACTGAGATTTATACTTTATAACTTCTGTCTTTATTTATTCCTAAAATTTCAACGCTTTGTTGCCTATTACTTAAGTAATCTTTCAGCCAATTTAACGCTTTTCCTCTTATTCCGTAATTTTCGCATTTTTTGAGCAGAATATCATGTTTGACAGAGTCAAATGCTCTACTCATATCAAAAAATATCGCAGTGACTGGTTTTTTCTTATCAATGTTTTCGGTAATTAATTTAATCAGTTGATAACAAGCTAATGCAGTTGATTTTCCTCTTTGAAATCCATTTTGTTCTGGTCTTTGGCTTTTTCCCTACTATGTTAGATTTGGCTTCCAGTCTAACTGAATGTATCTGCAAGATTTTAGAGTCAAATAATACTATTTTTTGTTCGCCTGATGTCAAACTACTCTGTGCGCCTTTGCAACATTATAAGTTCGAGGAATTTTAGTTTGATTGATTTCATAAATATAATAAAGTTTTGAACTTACCAAAACTTGGAAAATTTCTTTGTACGCTCGGCAAAGCTAATTAGTTTACATCGCACACAGCGGTAACTGTCATTGTACGAGCCGGTAATGTTCATACAGTTGCTCATTATAATTGTGTGCGTATACGTAGTCTACCCTACACGGGGTTTATTTTTTTTTATCTTTAACCCGTGTACCCGGGTAAAATAAACGGGTTCACAATAAGACCAACATTTTATACAAGTGTAACATGGTCACCATAGCTGATTGGTGTAAGCGCTTGCGTCAGTTAGTGATCTAAGCTCGACGATGTGAGTTCGATTCCAGCTGAGGAGTTATTTTTGCTGTTTTTTACTTTTTGTTCTTCATTAGATTCAATTTTGTGACCAATAAAATCACTCAAGCAAAAATTTAAAAAGTAATTAAATAAAACCAATAAAATAATTTGATTTTTTATTAGATAAACATCGGTATTTGGTTTGGACGAGCCTATTCCTTCCTTACATTGGTTGTTTTAAGGTTTAATTTGGTGGGGGCTGTAAGTTAGCAAAAAAACTTGTGTGGCTGATACAATGATTTAATAAACTGGTTTTAAACATATATAGGCTATAGTTATCCATACTAGACATTCGAATGAGTAAACACTGTTGTTTACCAGTTTTATTGGCAAAGGCAAAGTTTTTTGTTGGTAAGGATGGACGTAAATAATTTGTCAAAGTAGGCAGGTATATAAATTGAATCAAAGTAAAATTTGAGGTGAAGTGAATCAACATGTTAGATAGTAAGAAATTATGACAACTTCTAACCGCATAACAATAACATCACTTCACCATACTTTCAATACTTTACGAGTTGTGGTTTTAAAAAGAGGATTAGAGGAGGAGATTATTAACATTTATACCTAATTATTGCTAAGGTTTATATTTGTTCACATTCGCTTAACGAATATGAACCTTATTTGCATAAGAATAAGATTCATATTCGTCTACTAATTAAAATAAATTTGACTAAAATGAGTCTGTAAACCCTCGTTTTCTATTACTTGTTGTAACCTTCACCTCATGCTGTTAACCATATTCGCGCATACGTTACTACTTTACACCCATCCTTATCCGACTTAAACGTTTTTTCGTCGCTATAAATCAGCACATTGTTCTCCCAATCAAAATTAATCTATGACCTAGCAAAGTGTAGTCGGTTTTGTCGGTGCGCAGTGGACAGAATGGTGCGCGCTGGCTTGCTGCAACGTAATCCAGCAGAATGTAAGTGATTTCTCACAGTTTGTAAGCACATATTGTATGCTGTTGCTTTTACGCGGGTGGACAAGAAGGGAACAGCATTGTGCCTTGCCACGATGTCGTGGTGTCGAGCCGATGAATTTGCCTTTGGTTTTGGCCTAAGACGTTCTACGTCTCCAAAATCCGGTTCTCCTGTGTGGATAAAAACAGTATTTATAATACTATTAATAATAGCTATTATTAGAAAAAATATATACTACATTTAAATACTATACATAACATACACTATGTTTATACAATATACTTATATATACCTAATTAATTTTATAATAATACAATACATAAATACAAGATATACACTGACATTAGCTTTTCTTAAACTGTCTAAGGGCTAAATCAAGCTAATTTTAGACCAAGTTAATTTTATCATAATCATCTTAAGATTAAAAAATTAAAAAAAAACTTTCAGTTATGATAATATATTATTATAACTATAGTAGATATTGCACTTAAGTTACATTAATTATTTATACCTAGTAAACATTGGAAGGTGAGAAGAGTTAGTTAAAGTGAAGTAGGTATAATATCAACATAATGTTATAAGTAACTGTTACTCACCGATATCATTAAGCGCCTTCCAATTTCGCATCTTCTTAGCGTGTCGATGACAATTCAAATTGAGTCGGCCCAAAATTTGTCGACGACTTTGGCACTTTCAGTAGCGTCCTGTGATGCACACACATCGCTGGAGCAAACAACAGGACAGGCAGGACACGATATAAAGTGTCCCATCGTTTGTGGGGCAGCACCACATTTAAACTCACAATTTCACATATAGATATGTTTTGCTCATCCAAAACAACGATTTCTACCCTTTTGAACATTGATAAATGTTGCATGGTTGGATCCACAGAAATAAATCCGCGCACATGCGCATGAGTAGTAATCAATAAACTCAGTAATGCAAATACTCGTAGATTGACAACTAATAACGTTCATTTAACGTGTTTGAAAACAATATTTTTAAATTGTCGGTAGTTATTTTCTAAACAGTCAAAATAAATGACCTGAGAGTTCCGTGTTTATCTCAAACATTGGAAACTTCATTACACAACCTTGAACGGGATCGAATCGTTATAAATTCTACTTTAAGTAATGTTTTAACAAAAGAATGAATACAAAAAGAAAAAGAATAAATTGTTGCATACAAGGTTTGAACTTACGGCTTCTTGTTTACTGACCAAAGACGATAGCCATTGTGCCAAGCTTGCTATAGTAGTATGATGCAAAATATTATACCTCCTTCAGTACCATAAGTGAATGATGACTATATTGGTATATGGTAAATGATGTGCCACACGCACATTAATAAAAACCGAGCTCGCTCGTTTTATTTAGTGTTTGTGTGCATAACTATGACTTCACCCACACATATAATCTGTAAATCAATTAGTTGGGTCTCGTGTACAAGCTGTAAAGCTGTCAATATGTTCTCGTATATCCCGAACAGTTTGAGACATTCATAATTATCGTTTTCATTACTTATTGTCGCGAGATCTTTGATCCACTGATCTAGATAATTCCTCAGTATTATTATAATTCTGATAGCTATTACAATACTTAGATCAAATGGGACACACATTACGTCGCAAATATCTTCAATAATTAAACCGATGTCAAAAAGTAGATGAAGAAGTAGGGTCATAATACGAGTACATGCGATTTAAAAAAATGTGAAAAAAGATGGTGGTCGTAGTTGAGACCCAGTTCCAAATAATGAAACTTCTGATCTCTCTCTCTTACTAAGGTCTATGCTCCTATGTATAGTTTGGATCATCAATATAAGTAAAACATTGTTATCACTAAATTTAAAAGAAACATCATATTGAACCCAATTAAGTAGATGACGAATTTGATGACAGTAGAAATTGAGAAAACGTCGTATTTGAATTGTGTCTTATCGACCTTCGTGTCTTCTACAACGAAAATCTTAAAGAAACACAATGCATTTAGGGACAACGTTAAACAGAACGCAAATACGCGATATTTTTGTCCACTTGCATAAATACGACTATTTTTCACTTCATATTTTGATGTCAGAAAAAGATTAAACGGAAAGTTGAAGGAGTACGCTACTCTTTTCATATCTTTTTCCAGTCCGTTATAATGTAATAAGACATCTAGAATATTTCTTCGTGATCGAGACGTTTTGGTCAGTATTGACTTCTTACCACTATTTTACAATACGTAATGAAATCCAATCTCTCTGCGAGGACAATGAGACAGTTAGAAGGAGTAACAAATTGTGTATTCGTGATACAAGATCAATACAAATGATAGAAGTCAAGGACGTACTCAATCTATATAAATAAAAATCAATTAATTCTCAACTCTTTGGAAAAGCTGTAACTTCGAATGGTGGCAGATGGTTAATAGTAGTTTTGAAAAAAAAATTCGTGCTCCTAGACTTTTCGGTACTTTTAATTAAAATCAAAGCTTTTACTTCAAGTAGGCCAGTTACAGGCACATTGGAATTTTCGAAACAAAGACAAGAATAAAAAATGATGCTGCAGTCTCAGTCACAAGGCCTAATAACTGTAAAAGTACTGTAATTGCCCATTCCGACGCGTAGATCTTTATAGAGAAGAACGGGCAAGAAACTCCATGGACACTCTTTTAAATCATAATATTGTTACAAAACCTTGGTAACATAATATAATGTTGAGATGGTACATACTGTGAGAACGATGTAGCAAGAGGTGCACGTTAAAAATGTCCATAAGACGAATAAAACAGTTCAAAAATTAAATAATTAATTCAAATAAGCCTTGGCAACTAAGAGATGACCAGTCACAACTGACAGCGCCCGTTCACGGACATGACGCATGGATCGGCACCATTCAACTTAACCATTTTGAAGAGAACTAAATGGAGTGGGCATGACATACTCTCAACCGCCAGGGCACATTTTATGTATAACCCAGGAGTTTAATAATCTGATATTGCAATATATGTTTCTGACGCTTCAATTTGTCATCATCTCATTTATAAAATAAAATTCTTAAATAAAACTGGTTTAATTGAAAATTATGGAACACAATCATGTAGGCAAGTCTTTCATTAAAATTAAAAGGGAAACTCACTGGCATAAGCATCCTGCCCATCCTACATCACCGAAACCAGGGTGGAACGTCAACTATTTACATCAAGGTGCATGAAATGAGCCCAATAACAATATAGCTGCTGCAAACTTTTGATCGAGGACCTCTTGCAACTGCCTTGCGTCTACATCGTTAGACCATCGATGACAGTCATACTCCAGCTAGGTCTAAAATTCTCATCAAGATGCATGAAATGCGCCCAAACACGATGTAGATGCTGTAAACTCTTGCGGACCTCTTGCGACTGCCTTCCTTCTCCATGGTCGACCTTCGATGAGTCATATTCCAGCTAGGTCTAAAGTTCTCATCAAGGTTCATGAAATCAAAAATGTTGCAAAAACGGGGAAAATGTATTCCTTTTGAGAGCTTCCGTTGCACGCGCTGAGTAAACTGTTAAAGTTTTCCTCTTAAAAAGTTCTAAAAAAAAGTCCACAATATATGTCTATCTTTTAAGGTTACCTCACTATAACCTTTTTATGATAAACAAATTTCTTCTAAAATAATGCATTATTTGCGATGGTGTTTTGTAAACATAGTATTTATCCTTAACTAAATAAATACGTAAATCACAAGTATTTAATTTTGAACAAAATTGTCCTTACATCATTTGATTTCAATGAATATCTTAGGAGCTATCACAGTTTTAAAATTGCGCGCATTTTCATAATACGGCTCCTTTAGAATTGAGTTATAGGTGCCTACGACCCACTCTCTCTAACTCTCTCTCTTATGTGACGCAGACGAAGTTGCGCGAGTCAGCTAGTATATTTATAAAACTAAAGAACCCTCTTAGCCACCTGTTTATGAACTCATACAAAACGGACAAAAGTCATGTTGAAAATATGTCAAGTTAAACAGAAATCAATCTCCGTCATCAAAATATTGTTTTTCTTAATCAATTACAGTATAGTGTACGCTATTCACCCTTTCAAACTGATTAGCTTTATTAACCGTATTAAAAGAACAGGAAAATTTTCTTTTTGTTATAATTTTTCAGTTACTGTTCCTTTATTTCTATGTAAAATTACGTTCTTTGTACGCAACACTCTATTTACGTAAATAATACGGCCAATATCAGCTGTTTACTTCTTGCCTAGCTACAGAGTTATCAAACTCATCATCGCGCTTGCCGTTCGCTACGTGCCTTTTGCCACGTAACGTTACATTGCGTATGAGGAAATAAAACAAATCAAATTGATTGAAAGACGTTCCTGAGATAATTCCTTGTACCGTTCACCTTAGAATGCTATTGTTACTGAATGCACCCCATCTTACACCCTCTATTTAGATTTCAAATCGTCCTAAAACAAACTAATAAAATATTGAAATACATGATTGTATCTAATCCTTTTATTTTCAGTGTTTTGTTCTAGTACTGGAAACGTTCTTCAGTGTGTTACTATTTCTGCAAATAACACTAGAAATTGTACTACTTAATTCTGATTTTGTAAGTCTTTTGGCATTTTCATTATCATTCATTTATTTTCGGTATATTATTATTTTTTGGACGCTACCGAAAGCGCCAAACTAGTAGCTCAGTTTTGGGCTGATACAATTTAGATTGCCATCGACACGCTAAGAAGAAGAAGATTATTTTTAATTTAAAAAAAAAAACAGTAGTAGCCCATCACCATCAGGCACAAGGTCCATATTCTCATATGACTTTCCTTCAATACAACATCCTGCGGACATCCTTACAGCAACGATCGGTCGTTATGGTCAACAGACGAAAAACATTTCTTTATTCTCATTTTCAGCTCTTCATGAAATCAATACGTATTATTATGGCCACACAAATTTGGTTTTTTAAAGAATTGATGTTGATTGTAACACTCAGTACTAACTGTGAGAAGTTCTACATGACAGTCTGTGATGTCGACGCTGCATGCATTATTGAAATCTAATCAGGAGACTGGTGAGATAAAATTCGTGGAATGTTTAGAATGGACCATAATAAAATTGTCTAAAACGCATTTTATAGAAATTCCAAGAATACTTGAATATCCTACAATGCCTGGCTCACTAAAATGAAACAACGCGTGCGAAGACAAAGTATTTGAATACCTATCGTGCAGTTAAAACAAGTAGTACACATTTGACAACTAGGTGGCGACACATGTAACACATTTTATATAATTCAATACTAAAGCAAAATACGCGCTTGGACGTAGATTTTGGGGATACTAGCCCGTTATACAATACAATTCAATACTCACCTTGACGGGCAGACACGAATGTTGTGATCATTAATATGAATTTTGTACGTCTATACATGCAAATGTGACTTGAGTTGATGTACAAGAATTTGTGTGGTATACTACAACTAAAAATCCGACTACTGAAAAATTACGCTCTAATTAAATTCGACTCCTGCTATTGTTGAAGTCGGCTAAAATGTAGCTTATGTTACCCGGGCCATAATAACGAATCGATTGACATCTTATTCATCAAAATCGGATGAATAGTTAAGGCGCTACAAACGAACCACGTAAATACAAACATACATACATGCATAGACAGCTAACATCATAACCCAACTTTTGTCTTCGCCGTAGTCGGGTAAAAAGCGGTGGACGATCGCATACAGTCGCTTCGGTTAGGACACGGCCTTCGCCGGACAGGTACCTCAAAAAAAATACTAAATTAGTGTCAGCTTTAATGGATTATTGTCTGTGAAAAAAGTACTTGCAATTTTATCATCGTAGAAGGCAACGAAATTACATTATTCAATCAATGTTTCAACAATGGAGTTTTTGAAAAATGAGGCGATCTGATTACTCTTCAGCAATCCTAGACAACACTTCTGTTGTTGAGTATTTGAATTGACGTTTAGCGCCTTGTTGTGCTTTTAAAGGTTCTCCATTAGCGTCATCATGAACGTTGTCGATTTATCCGTGGTCAGGCTTATTTCTAATCAGTTCATCTGGTTTCTCGAATCCTCTTCCAAGAGTTGTATAACTTGTGGAGATCAGTGAGGCAGTCACTCCTTTGCATGCAATTAGACTCTCAATCGACATGAATAAATGACTACAATTGCATCGTCATGTACAAAAGTTATTATTTTGTTGCAGTGGAAGCAAAGAGGCTTTGTAAGAATGTGCAACGGCTGAACCGTGCAGCCTTCCTTAAGGTGACTGCTTGTCGGATGTTTACGGTCGATGGACGTCTGCCTCAGGAGTTTGCTTACCTTCTGTTGGAGTATTTTTTTGTTCTATTACAATTTGCCCTTATGCAATGGTTAAGACTAAAGCAACTTTCTTGAAAATTGCAAAGGAATCAGGAATCGTTCCTGATTCTTTTGCAATTTTAATAGTGATTTTTATTTAATTAAATGCGTGTTTCAGTGTGAATTAAAATGTTTTATTCACCATCCGTATTTTGTTACCAGCGAAGACGCTAGGTACAACATCAGACCATCTCATCCAAATAAATCCATTAACATTAATACGGAAAAAGTATAATATAATTGCCTCGTTGTTCCTGTCGCCGCAAGCTGCTTAGCATGAAGTCTTGGGTTTGATTTCCGGTTCGGGCAAAGTGTAATTGGGTTTTTCTGTCAGGTATTTCTCAGTAGCAGCCACGGGGCCTAGATTTATGCCTGGTTGATGGCAATAGGCTTGCCCCCTATAACATGGGACTTAAACATATCGAAATGTGGGTGTACTATTAAAAACAGCCTAACCTTTAGGGCATAAGTTTTTGTATAAGTGGCAATTGTTTGACTTTAAAATAAATACTTTATGTCATTTTATTGCACGCATTGAATTGTAAGCGCACATCGCAGTGATTTTATAACTAACTAGCTGACCCGCGCTACTTCGTCTGAGTCACATAAGCGAGAATGCGGTTAGAGAGAGTGGGTCATAGGCACCTATAATACAATTCTAAAGGAGCACATCACACACAAATCATTCCGCATAATGAAAATGCGCATGCGGTACTTGATAATTATTTTGCTGTGGAGTTATTTTTAAACTGTATTCTAAGATATTCATTGAAATCAAATAATGTAAGAGCAATTTTGTTCAAAATTAATTACTTGTGATGAATAACTAATTGTGTTTAAAGTATATGTTAAATCTCGTTTTTTATACATTTACTCAAACTCTAGCCGTAATTCTGTGTAAAACTTTAATATGTAATCATTTATTTCCAAAAAAACAAAAATCTTTTATAAATGCGAAAATTGTAACGATAGATGGATGTTACCCTTTCACACAAAAACTCCTGAACGGATTTGAATGATACTTGGCAAACAAATAGTTTATAACCTGGATTAACACATAAGATCCGTTTTATTCCAAACTCGTTAAGTAGCGCTACCTCAATGAAACAGCAGTGGGTGTGGGTGTGGAGCTGTGTCGCAAACTATGTTCCACCAGTGGCGAGTTCTGGGCTAACAAAATATGAAAACTGTCGTGCCAGCGGCACGAAGAAGAAGAAGTATGCCAGCAGTACGATCCCATGGGACAATCAACGAACTCGAAGGCCCGGACTCTATCAAAGAGGAGACGAACTGAGATGTGCGAAGCGGAGAAAAGAGGAGATACGTAAGAGCCAGGGTGTATCCACCGAATCTGAGCAGAGATGTGCAAAGCGGAGAGAAGAGTAAATGTGCAAAGCGGAGAGGACAGGAAATGTGCACCACACGACGCGCACAGCATACGGATCACTGCACGCAGCACACGGCATACTGCTCACCCCATAACACTCTCGTCTCTTCTTGTATCCGCTGTGCGCTTGGCTGCCGAGTACGGAGGCTGGCCTAAACGATTACGAGACATCTCCTCTCCTCTCTGCTCAACCGTTTCCATTAAAGCTAAGCGGAGACGAGATGTGTCAATAACGAAATTCTATTGGTGGTTTACAATACATAATCTTCTTTCATCAGTTTCCTTTTGTCTCGTCTTGTCTCGTGTCCACTTCAGTAGAGTCCTACCTTAAGCGGGTGAACCGCGGGCATAAGCTAGTTAATAACATATTTTTGTTTGATAATGTCAACTTCAAGGGTGATACGATTAGCAAGTTTGTAGATAATATGATAAGTGACGTTGAACTTCTTTAATTATGGGACCAAAGTAATGACTTGAGTTTGTCTAGACGTTAAAACGATTAAGTATTTGGCTAAAGGCAGGTTGTTTTTCCAATGTAAGGTTTATAGAACGTGCTGTGTCAGTGGTATCACTCTATAGGGTGGCCATGGCGTCGAACATACAAGAAACATTACTGAACAACCGTTTACAAAAAGATATCCAACAAATAATTTATCCTTTAAATTACTTTCTACGTCTACTCTGTTCCTCAAAGTATTTAATAAAAAATAATACAATTGCTCCAAATGGAAAGAAATCAACACTATTTTCGGTTTCGTTTGTGTGTTTAATTGTCGTGTTCTTTATATTCCGTGTGTTTATCGATAATGATATAGATTTTTGGCACATCACGGTTCATTTTACGTCTATTCTGATTACCAACCTTTATGCTTTTTATTACTACTGTGGTATAGTAATGATTTTTGTTCTTAATTTCGTACACAGGTATGATAATATCTTGTTTATTCTCATGATTCAGAAGATACACTGGACCATCGACTTCAGTAAACGTATTCGTAGTTTTATTGTGTGTAATTGGATGTCTGTTCTAACCATTTTGTGTGTTGATATCTTAATTATTGCGTATACTGTACACATTTATTGCTTCAATTGGTTTGATGTTACTAGTGACATCATGTTCATGACATTTGATTTGAATTTAGTTTATGGGATTCGTGTTTTAATATTATTAACAAAATGTCTTAACAAATAGATCAAAACTATTTCAAAGCTAAATGATGAACAGGAAAGCAATGAATCTTGTGTGAAATTATTTGAGACGTTCAAAAATATTTTGAAAGCTTACAAATTGTACACAATGGTTTTTTAAATACTGGTGAGTTTGAATTAAGTTTATTTGAGCGCCATAATAATAATCCAAGTAAGATATATCCCAGTCGGCTGGACATAGGCCTCTCCCAAGTTGAAACTGTCTGTTGTCTGTTGGATCTACCATTTTAAGATCGTCGGTACATACAACATTACTTTTAGAATATGCGAAACCTGAAACACATGTCCACCCCGGGAAACGGCACCACGCGTCTTCACGGACTGTGGTGACGGCTGAAGATCCCTTACAGCTGTGGTAGGCTTCGGCCATCTGGCGCGCGACCACCCTCCTGCCGGAGTCCGGCGCCAAACAGCTTGTCTGTGTTCCGTCGGTGAGCGGGAGTGCCAGTGCCATTGGTGGATGGATATGGTCAGTTGCGCGGTTTCGGACCAGTCTGGGTTTCTATGTGACTCTGTACCGGGGGACTCATGCTGGAGAGTAGCGGGATCCGAGGCACGGTCTCTGCCGTTGGCCGACCGCAGTTAGTAGGGGGCCCAAGTACTGTGCCAGCCACGTGGGAAAGGCTGCCTCGCCAACTCGCGAAAAATCCCGAAATGCTCCACTGTGCCAGTTGGCGACTGGGTGGGAGGACCCGGTGGCCATTTCGGGGGGGCTCGGGCGTCCCCGCAGTCTCCAAATGAGTCTCCCACAGGTCGGATGACCTGAAGAGGCCCGTTGGGTAACCGAGCCGCGTCTCGACCAACTTTCTGTTTCCCCACAAAAATACTCCACAAATCATGAAAAAGGAAAACGGTTTTGAAGCGGCAGCACTTCCTCCCACTTAAAGTGCACCTCATCAATATCAGGGGGTTGCACTCAAATCTCGACCCGGTCCACCACCACCTCGAGACCGAGAAGCCGCACCTATTCTTTTTAACAGAGACGCAGATTGCGACTCCGTCAAACGTGGCGTACCTCAACTACCCAGGTTACTCGCTTGAACATACGTTCGTAAAACGAGCTGGAGTCTGTGTGTACGTCCGCGATAACATATGCTTTCGGCGTCTCCGTTGCTTTGAGGATTCCGGGTTATCTACTATCTGGATACTGGTGGATACCGGTCGCACAGCGGTGACCAGGAGACGACCAGGCTCTTTGAGCACCTGATGGAGATGGCGGATTGTGCCCAGTAACGGTACCCGACGGCGGAGCTTCTTTTTCTGGGGGACTTTAATGCCCATCACGATGAGTGGTTGTTCCCGTTTCAAAAAACTGACCATGCTGGGAGAGAGGCGCGCAGATTTGCATTGTCGCTAGATCTCACCCAGCTGGTGACTGAATTCAAATTCAAATTCAAATTCAAATTCATTTATTTCGTGAACACAGGGTATATACAGAAGATGTTATAAGTTAATTAGAACCGAGCTGTGCCCCGCCAAAAGGCATACAAAATATCAAAGGTTTTTTTTTTTTTTAAACAAATGCATTTTCAAAATTCAAACAATAATTCTAGAATTCTACAATAATTATAAATCATGTCAAAATTATACAAAATGTCAAATAAAATGTCAAATAAATGTCAAATAAAATAAAGTAAAAAGAACCAACAAAAACAGAAATAAAATAATAATGTCACTAATTCATTAATACACAATAATCAAAATTAACAAAATCATTTAGTATCTCACACAAAATAGATTCGATTCAATTAACAGGGAATTAAAATTTGTCATTTAAATATTCGTCAACAGAATAATACACCTTGTTATTTAAATTCAAATTCAAATATTTTTATTTGTTGAGCATAGGTAGGTTAGTTACAGGTGTTATAGTCATTAATGAACTCTATGTCAAGCCGTTATCGGCGTACAAATATTTTCGAAGAAACATGCTGATTATAACAAATTGTCAAATAATTCTAATACTATTATCACAACGTTCAAATAATCGAATACAAATTGTCAAAACAGAAAAACATTCCAATAAGGTATAAAAATAATAAGTTCTAGTATAAACAAGCAGAAACAAAATGTAGTCAAAATATATCAGTTAAATATTCGTTCACCGTATAATATGCTTTGTCGTGTAATATTTTCAGGAGTGCCCTTTTGAAATCGTGAATGTTTTCAATATCTGTAGTTCCCCTAGGGATCTTATTATAGATTCTAGGTGCCATTCCTAAAAAGCTTTTTTTATAAAGAGCCGTGCTATGTGGTTTAGCGCATATCTCTCTGTGTCGTCGTTTAGATCTCAATGTTTCAAATAGATGGAAATTAGATTTGACAAATACTGCTGTCTTAAAGATGTATATACAAGGCAATGTTAAGAGTTTAAATTTTTTGAAGTATGGCTTACAGCTATCCGTAGGTTTCAGCTTAAAGACAGCACGCAAACATCTTTTTTGGGCCTTAAATGCAATTTCCTTGTCAGAGGAATTCCCCCAGTATATTATTCCAAAACGTAATGTAGATGTAATGTAAGCCTTGTAAGAGATAAGAACAATGGACTCATTTACAATTTTTGCCAAATTATGAAGTGCATATGAGTACTGATTTAGTTTTTTACAAACAGATTCCACATGACATTTCCAGTTTAGGTGCATGTCCAAGTGGAGTCCTAAGAATCTAGCACTGGGTGTTTCAGTTATTGTTTGATCTGCATAAGTTATGTTTAAGTTAAGTTTCTTCGTTCTTTGATAAAATGTCATAAGCTTTGTTTTATTTATATTAATTTTTAACTTATTTGTTTGAAGCCAATTTATAATGCAAAGAATAGAATTGTTTATGTCATTTTCGTAAGTTTCAATATTTTGACATGGAACAATAAGGGTACTGTCATCAGCAAACAAAACAGTTTGATGATCAGTGCATTTTGGCAGATCGTTAATATATACGAGAAACAACAGAGGTCCAAGCACACTTCCTTGGGGCACACCACATGTTGTTTCTCTAACTGATGACGTATAAGTAACTTCGGTCTTGGTTTTAGAACAGACTCTACTTAAAACAGTGACTTGCTGTCGTCCAGTGAGATATGATTTCACAAGGTTTAATATGTTCCCTCGGACACCATATCGTTCTAACTTACCTAGCAATATTTCGTGATTTACGTGATCAAATGCTTTGGTCATGTCCATAAGTACTACTACAATTGGATTTTTTTTGTCAACATTACTTACAATTTCTGAAAATAGTTCATAGATAGCTTTATTTATGTTTTTATTCTTCCGAAAACCATATTGTTCTTCAGCAAGTATACTGTTTACTTCTAAGAATGAGTTCATAGATTTGTAGATTACCTTTTCAAAAACTTTTGACAAGACCGGTATCAGGGCTATTGGACGGTAATTTTCAATTTCGGCTTTATCGCCTTTCTTATGCACTGGTTTAATTAATGTCATTTTTAACAAACTAGGAAAGTGGCCATGTTCTATGCACAAATTGATAATAAAACTCAAGACTGGTGCAATAATATGCGACACAGATTTTAAAATCTTTGTAGTTATTCCATCATAACCAGCACTATTTGTGTTCTTAAGTGAATTGATAATATTAACTATTTCCGACGCATCAGTCGGTGTCATAAATATGGATTTGGGATAATAATTTATAAAAGATAACGCATTACTATTATTATAATAATTAATGTCAGAATGAGTTAAGTCAATAAAGTAGTTATTAAATGCCGTAGCCATATCTTTAGGATTACTTATTAGTTTGTCATCATTGATTATTTTTGTCACGGATTCAGGGGGGAAATTAGTTTTGCATCTATTAATTATTTTCCAGGTAGCTTTAGTTTTATTTTCTGCGCTATTAATTATGTGACTATTTTGGGATTTTTGCGTCAAGTGTATAACTTTTTTTAGTCTTTTCGAATATTGCTTGAGTAGCTTTTTATTTTCAAGATTACGTGATCGTCTGTACTGCCATAATATTTCTCTTTTCCGTTTGCTACATCTTCTGATACCCTTAGAAATCCAATTCGGAGATTTACTAGTAGAGATTTTGATTCTCACAGTGGGGAAACACAAATCGTAAAAAAGTTTGAAAAGTTCATAAAATGAATTGAAAGCTAGTTCTGGGTCGGTGTTATTATAAACTTCAGCAAAACTTACACTATTAATGGCTTCAATAAATTTAGTCGTGTTCTCAGAGCTAAAATCGCGGCTTTGTATGTACCAGTGATCACTCGAGCAGAACTTTTTTACAGGACACTTAAACAGTTGAGCTGTGTGGTCAGATAAAGCCAATTCTAAAACTTCGCCACAACCACCCCTAACATTATGGATAATGTTGTCAATACATGTGCCAGACGCAATACGTGTAGGTTCTTTTATACTGGGTTTCAAATTGAAATTTAGGAGCAGGTTTAGAAATTCTATAGATACTCTAGTGTTTTTCAAGATATCAATGTTGAAATCACCACATAGCAGCATCTTCCTTCCTAGGTTTCGTCCACAACGGTTTAATATTAGTTCAATTTTTTCATAGAAAATCGATAAAACACCTCTATTCGATTTAGGGGGTCTATAAACGCAAATGATAGTCAATTTTTGAGTTATCAATTCGATGGCACAACATTCTAGAATACCGGGAATGCAGAATTCTTTAATATTTATAACCCTATATTCATGTCCATGTTTAATTAGAATACACGTACCACCCTTCCTGGTGCTTCTTGACGAATATGCTGCTAGTTTATAGTTCGGAATATGCAATTGTAAGTTATCATCATCTACCATGTTGTGTTCCGTTATACACACCACATCCACTTTTTTCCCTTCACGTGAGAGTTCATTTAAATTTAAACTTAGTAAGTCTGACTTACTTACCAAACCGTTTATATTTTGGTTTAAAATATATAGATGATCATAATTAAACACGAAAAAGATCATTTGCAGTTTCATTATGGGTGTTATCGTTTTGTGTTGTGAGATCCGCATGTTGTTCATTACTAGTGTTGCCTGAATTGTGTTTGACAGCAGTATTCTCCAAACACTGATGGGAAACTAAGTTATAGGATACTTCTGTTTGTAAGTCCAAATAATTCATAAATGACATTAAATTTTTAAAAATGATGGCAACAGCTTTGTTATTTACCCTTGAATTATATTTCCAGAACATGTCATTTGTGTATTCTAGATAGAAATTAGAGTCAAAGAGATATGCATATTCATTCAATTCCACATCCAAATGCATGCAATGATTAAACATTTCAATTCGCTTATTAAAAATAGCGAAATTAACACTTAATTTAAAATTTGGTGAACATATAACAATATTGGTATACAATACATTTTTAAGCTCATTTTTAATATAGTCTATTAAAAATCTATAGTTTTTTGAGACTTCAAAGTCTCTTTCACCTATATAGATGACACAGTAATCTTCATGCGTAAAGTCTATGAGCTTTTTATCTAAATCTGCAAACAATTGGTTTATACCAGCATGTGGCATGATGTAATGACACAATTCATACCCCATGAACACGTTTTCTCCTATATCCAATATTTTATTTACATTGTTGCTAGAAATAATACAAAGTTTTTTAGATCTAGGGGTTTCTGTTACAAAGTTAGCTTGAACCACCGATTGTACTTCCGAAGAGACGCCATTTAATTTTAATTCTTGAGTGTTTGTGCTTTGCATATTTTTAGATATACTCAGAGCAGGCCTAAGTGTTTCTGGATTCGATACTGATTGTTGATGGTTATCCATAACGGGTAGCAAGAGTCTATCTTCAAAAGTCTCCTTTTGTTTTTGTGTTAACTTCGTATGTGGAGTTGAAAGCTTTATGTTTTTTGGTTTTGGTGAACCTGCTCGTATGTCAGTTGTTATATTTTTAGTAGCTTTTTTTAAGAGGTCGTATTTTTTAGTGACGTCATTTATAGTAGTTTTTAGATCATTGTTCTCAATGGATAACAGATTTATCTCTTCATGGGCTGCTGATAACTCTTGGTGAAGTTTTTCTATTTTAGATTTTAGATCTTGAATTTCTTCGCATTCATCGTCAGATATATTTGGCAGGCTATTTGTGCTGCCATCTAACGTCGAGTTGTTCGTGCTAGATTCTGCAATTGTAGTCTCTGACAATGATTTGGTTCGATTTCTACGGAGTGTGATGTTCTCGAAAAAATTCATTGTTCCAAGTAAACTAGTAGTAAGAAATTAGTAGATTTTGGCAAAATAGACGATTATACGGCAGTCTCAAAAGACTTGTATCCAAGATTGTTAATTATGTTTCCGAACGACAATTATTGTGTCATGAGGTTTTTACTTTGTTCTAATTGGTTTCTGAGCAAGCCGTCAAAGTTTGTTATTGTTTTTCATTGGCTATCTATTCAACAAGATAAATTCACACTAAGTTCAAATAAAAAACGGATTCATTAGGTCTTCTGTTACAGATTTTGCGAATAATATTATTGCACCATACCAATCTTCCCATCAAATGTTGTTCACCAAGCACTGTTTTGTTAGTTCGATGCGAAACAGTTAATGAAATCTACTTTGTGTCCCTCTGTAATACACACAGCACAGTTCTCAATAGTATGAGTTTCACTTATTAATCCGTCCGAATAACACTAGCACCCACTAATTATGCACTTTAGGCCAGGTTCTCACTATTAGAGTGCCAAAAAACAGTAGTTTTCTATTTTTTATGGATATTAATACATGGAGCTAATGTTTACTTAACGGCAGTGTTGCCAGTCCATTCTGAAGCTACGCGGGTGCCAGATGTTGACGGACATACACCC
Source organism: Noctua fimbriata (assembly GCA_905163415.1). Taxonomy (NCBI): domain Eukaryota; kingdom Metazoa; phylum Arthropoda; class Insecta; order Lepidoptera; family Noctuidae; genus Noctua; species Noctua fimbriata. Next base: position 1,177,340 of record CAJHZP010000005.1, read on the forward strand.
AACTGCTTGGACTTACTGCTGACCACTGACCCAGACAGGCACTCAGTATCGGTATCAGCCTCACTGGGAACATCCGACCACTGTCTGGTGAAGTCCGTGTCTATCAGCTCTCCTCCAGATGATAGCCCTAGGGGCGAGAAGCGAGTTTGGCGATACGAATCAGCAGACTGGGATGAGTCTGCTGATTCGTATCGCCAAACTCGCCTGACAATTGCCACTTATACAAAAACTTATGCCCTAAAGGTTAGGCTGTTTTTAATAGTACACCCACATTTCGATATGTTTAAGTCCCATGTTATAGGGGGCAAGCCTATTGCCATCAACCAGGCATAAATCTAGGCTCCGTGGCTGCTACCTGACAGAAAAACCCAATTACACTTTGCCCGAACCGGAAATCAAACCCAAGACTTCATGCTAAGCAGCTTGCGGCGACAGGAACAACGAGGCAATTATATTATACTTTTTCCGTATTAATGTTAATGGATTTATTTGGATGAGATGGTCTGATGTTGTACCTAGCGTCTTCGCTGGTAACAAAATACGGATGGTGAATAAAACATTTTAATTCACACTGAAACACGCATTTAATGAAATAAAAATCACTATATCGTTACTGATTCCTTTGCAATTTTCAAGAAAGGTGCTTTAGTCTTAACCATTGCATAAGGGCAAATTGTAATAGAACAAAAAAATACTCCAACAGAAGGTAAGCAAACTCCTGAGGCAGACGTCCATCAACCGTAAACATCCGACAAGCAGTCACCTTAAGGAAGGCTGCACGGTTCAGCCGTTGCACATTCTTACAAAGCCTCTTTGCTTCCACTGTAAAAAAATAATAACTTTTGTCATTACGATGCAATTGTAGTCATTTATTCTCTATATATCTCACGTCCCAGCCGCCGCGGGAGACGCCCTGGGCGTAGGGGGTCACGTGGTGGCCCCCGGCCACCGTAGGCGCGGGCCTGTGGACGGCGAGATATGGGCTAGCTCGCCGTCCGGCCGTCTTATGACGACAGGCCGTGTCGACGGCGCGTTCGTGTTCCACGCGCGCCTCAAAGAGATGTCAGCAACCACGTAGGGGTTCGCACGGGCCGATGCCTGCCAGGGCTGCGGGACTGTTCGAAAGAGATACCGTGGCCCTGGAACACAAAGGGCAAAGAAGGAACATGGATGGGTTTTAGTCAGTACAAGTCTGACACTCCCTTTTGCTCCGCCCAGAGCGGAGGGGGTCATTTGATGATTTCCCATCCTAAAAAAATCCCCTTTGGATGGGTCGAGGTTTTTTAAATCCTAAAGTAATTTAGATTCCTCGATAAATAGGTTGTCGATCAAGATGTTAGCGTCACAGTAAGCTGGCGGCGTCCACGTCGACAACGTGGGCGATGCAGGTTCGAAAACTGACAGGAAGTAATCGAAGAACATATTGCAAACCAAGTCTGGAGCACTTGACTTAAGATTTTGGTATTGCATCGTAGATGGGATGCCTGATTTATCTTTGCGATTTGATATATAAGTCCAAAAGCATTTAATATTTGGAGGTGAGATTATCCTCAACGGATTGAATGTAGGTGGAATAGCAATTTTTACAGAGTTCTTTGATGTTTTTAAACTTCTTTCACTTTATCCAGAGGCGCTGTTTCTTTTTGAAAGTCTTAATCAAGAGAGGAGAAAACCAAGCAATAAAGTCAAGTGCCCGAGACTTTATCGATTTGTTCATTGATAACATCATAATTGGCCTTGCGGAAATCGTATTTATTCATGGGTTTTTTTATGGTTTGCATTGATATGTCTATGGGTGCTATTGCAACTAACGGAGGGTGGTGTGGGTCTATAGGTAGTAAGGGGTCTATTGGAGGGCTCAAAGTGCAAATTATGTTAGAAATGAACAAATCGAGAATTTTACCATTTCGATTGGATATGCTATTATATTGGTAGGCCCAGGGCTGACATTAGCTGAAGGAGTTCAGAACATATAGGGAAAGGTCCTGTGAAAGTCATGCCAGTGATTTGGTGCTGACCGGTTACCGGTCAGGGCAACCTACCACGTAATATCCGGAAGATTATAATCTCCAACAATGAATACACCCATCACGTCAGGTTCATTTAATAAGTCCTGCAGTGTGTCAAAGTGAGAGCTATACATATCAGCGGTCGCCCAAGGTGGTATGTATACTGTACTAATAACGTGCATTTTAGAACTGTTATTTTTAAATCCAACCATGAGATGCTCAATGCAGGTGGTGGAGTCATTATGCAAGCGATTAGAAACATTAAGCAAACACGAACGAAGTTCCTGCAACACTGCGATGAGGACCCCGCGGCCATCTCGTTTTTTTGTTGTGTTACGATCTCGGTCGCATCTGTAAACAACATAACGAGGATCCACGAGCTCAACGCTAGCAATATCGGGCACAAGCCATGTTTCAGTTAGAATTATAACGTCATATGAAAACGATAAAATGTTTTCAAACAAGGTGGGCAGTTTGGTTCGTACACCTCTAGAATTTTGGTAGTATATTGATATTTGGTCGTTGCTATCCATAAACGCAGTACTTTACCATGAATTCAAATAAAACAATAAATGTTGTGCACGCAAATAAAATCCAAATTATGGCAGAAAAGTCTGGTAACATGAGCCCACATGATATAGGATCGAGAATGGCCAACATCGCAGTTAGATAAAAATAATAATCGGCTAAGTCGTACTCGCAAAAGACAGTCAGTATTCTCAGTTCGCATAGATATTGTGTTAAAATAAGATGTAACATACAAATAAACATAGAGTCCCAATAAATGTCAGCAATTAAAATTGAGTATAAATAACCAATTATTTAAAATGAAATGAACATTAAAACAATTAAAATTACTAGAATTATAAAAAATTAAATTGGACATAATAAGATAATTAAAATTAACAACACATGCAACATAGAAAAAATAATATTACTTAACTTAGAAGATAAACTTCGAAAATAAACAGTGCTAGTGCAATGGATTTTTGTACGGAAGGAACAGTTATTCAGCTAGTTTTGTTTTGGTTTTAATTTTATTGAGATCGCTTTCTCCACGTATTGCGAGTGCATTTTCACCCTCGCGCTCGCGCACTAGAATGGTACCATTTCTGATCCATACAAATTTGTGATTATGATTGTTAGCGACTTTACGGGTTTTACGAAATAACTGTTTCTTTCGTAAAGTTAAGTGTTCTCTAACGTAAACAGATGTGGATGTGCCAGTGATACCGATTTGGTCAGTCTTCAATGAATTAGCTTTACGGAATGCGCTAAACATGTTGTCCCTCTGTAGGCGGGTAGCGAATTTGAGAATGATGTTTTTTGGTCGTGTGCTATGTTGGTGCGCGTGGGGCACCCCGTGCACCGAAACAATGTCATTCAGTAAGACTGGAGTAAGACCAACGAGGACACGGCGCTGCTCCGCCCAAGCGGGGCAGGCCTCCTCAGTGTGCTGCACCGTGTCCTCCGGACAATCCTCACAATGGAAACACCCGGGCGTTTCCTCCGCCCGATTCGGTGCAGGAACCTCCCGAAACAACCGTGTCCGGTGAGGACCTGCGTCAGGCGGAAGGTGAGGGCGCCGTGGCGCCATCCAAAGCGGCTGGCCCTGATGGATACCCAGCTCTGTTTTTTAAGGCTACCGCTAATAGCATTTATAGACCGCTTCATATCATTTACAATAAATGCCTGTGTGAAGGGATGTTTCCTGAAATATGGAAACGGGCCAATATAACGCCCGTACACAGGGTAGGCTCGAAACATGATATTGAGCAATATCGACCCATTTCAATTCTATCGACTTTGTCAAAGCTGTTTGAAAGACTCGTGCATAACGAAATATACCCAATCCTGTACAACGTATTAATTCCTGAACAGCATGGTTTTGTTAAACACCGATCTACTGTTTCTAATTTATTAATCTTTACCAACTATCTTTTTGAAAACATGGATAGACGTTTGCAAGTGGACGCTGTTTACACAGATTTCAAAAAGGCCTTTGACAAGGTCGATTATGAAATTTACTTAATAAAGTTGCATTTAATGGGATACGAGGAAACTTGCTCCGGTGGTTTTCATCCTACATCCAAAATAGAACACAGAAGGTTGTTGTGAGTGGCCATCAGTCTGATACAGTGTCTATAACCTCTGGTGTTCCACAGGGCTCAATCCTGGGACCACTCCTTTTTAATATATGTATATAAATGACATTGGGGGATGCTTCTTAAGTACAATTTTTTTTTATATATGCCGATGATTTGAAAGCCTTTAAAATTATTACTACAATAGAAGACTGTCTAATGTTTCAAGAAGCCTTAGACAGACTCTCAGCATACTGTCTTGACAACAAATTATACTTAAGCATCTCCAAATGGATAGACCTTCGACTTCCCGAACGAAACGACGAGTCGTGAGTTCGATCCTAGCGATCCTCCGTAAAAAAAAAAATTTAAAAATAGTTATTTTACTCTTTTTGACATATTCTAAGTACTAAAGTGTAAAAACAAGTGCAAACTATAAGTGAACATATTGTAAAACCAAAAAAAAGTGAAGACATAACTTTATTATCAGTGACAACAAAAGAATAATAAACAAATGACAAATGTAAATAAAGTGAATATCTACAATAAAAACGTTATGAATAAATAATAAACTATTAAAACACCATTAAAAAGTGACAAAACAATACTAAAAATGAACGTTAAGTGTTTTTTTTTCTATATTCAAGAGAACAAAGAAACAGTGGAAAAAAATCCTTAACATGATTCATATTAACGGTCACTAATTAATTCAAAATCTGCCATCTACATTGAAGTGCACTATTTCGTAAACATTCACTACAGTGCGAATAGCTCCGTCAGTTAAGTGTCTACACTGTAATGATCGATGTGGCTTGAGTTCGATCCCCACAACAGGAGATTCTTTTTGTAAGTTGTCTGGTGTTATTTCCTAATTATGTCTATGGAAATAAACCACAACGTAACATTGCGACGTAAACAACTGTTTAGATCTAAGTCAATAGATTCATTGAGTATTGAGTCGTCGTTGGACAACACAAATTCAAGCATAAACACAAGAAGTCTTGATCTATCAACGGGTATAAGTAAAAATGAATTGGAACAAATGAGGATTGAAATACAACGATTAAAGGAACAATTTGAACAAACACAAAATGAATTAGACAAGGTGATATGTGATAACAATGAACTCAAAGAAACAGTATTACGACAGCAAATTTATATTAACACATTGAAAGACCTTGCTACTAGTCCTGCCAAGTCGCAAAGACTAAAATTATTGTCTGCGAGAAAAAAAAATAGACGTTCTATTACAGATAGCCTACGTGCTGAATCCCTAGGCCAAGAACAGTCCTCCAACAATACTAAAAGAGACTGCATTGCGAGCTCAAATACATTGTTAGAGTCATCTAACTCCGAAAAATCACCTAGAACAGTGTCTGTACCAGTATACGAGGATAAGCAAACTCAGACAGAAGCATCTGAATCTACGGAGCACAGCAGTAATATCGAAAACGAAAAAGAAATAGATAAACACAGGAAGATACCACAACATCGACGAGCAACAACAAAATACAGTAGACAAAAAAGAAAGCTATGCGTCGTCAGTAACTGCAACCACAATGATACTCTAGAAGTATTGGAAGACACTTTTGGTCGACACTTCGAGTTCTGTCATTGTTTGTCACGTAATAGTAGTATAAAAGACATTCTATGTAATATAGCTAATAAGATACAGCATTATAGCTTAGACGACTACTGTATTATTATGATTGGTGAGCAAGATTTTAAAGGCACTGTGGAACCAATTGAAATGGTCAGGTTAATTAGAGATTCTCTTAAAAATGTAATTAATACGAATGTTATTGTATGCTGCCCTACATATGTACAAGGGGCTCTGATACACAATTACAAAATAGAAATGTTTAATAGATTACTTTACTTGGACATAGAAAACCATAATTATGCTTATTTTTTTGACAGTAATGTTGACCTATCTGATGAAACATTCTCATATAACACGGGCAAACTGAACAAACTCGGTCAAAAACGTATTTATGAAAATATATTTCGTCGCCTTCTTGTTGATATTGAGACTTATCCAACTGAGTATGACTACTACCGCGATTCTCCAAAATCGCCAAAAAATGCCCAATCTCTTTTTCGTCCCTTTACGTAAAAAAGTTACTGGTAGTATTAACAGTTTTAAAGCAAAACAAAAGTTTATACTATTACACCAAAACATAGCTGGAATCTTAAATAAAATTGACTTTTTTGAAATCACAATCACCAACTTGGCAAATCAGATTGGCAACATAGATTTTATTTGTTTGAGTGAAACTTTTATAAAATCAGGGCATGAAAGTAATCTGGTACTTACGCACTATAACTTAGCTGCCAGTTACACAAGACGCGGAAAGAAACGCGGTGGGACATGCATTTTAGTAAAAAAAGGTCTAGTCTTTAATCCGTTGCCGATAACCGATGAACTAGCCATCGAATTTTGCTACGAAAGCTGTGGCATAGACATATTGAGCCATAATTTGATTATTGTATGCATTTATAGAATTCCAGATTCGGATGTAAATATATTTCTTAAAAATCTTGAATCGTTGTTGCGTAATCTAACCCGCAAAGTTAAAAAAAATATTATTATCTGCGGAGATTGGAACATTGATATATTAAAAGATAACAAATATTCAAAAGAATTGATATCTATACTGAACAATTTTAATATCACATTACACGTTAGGATGCCTACTAGGAAAAATACTAGCATAGATCAAATAGCAAGTAATGTTCCCGCACACGATATGAAATGCAATATACATAATTTGGCTCTCTCCGATCATGATACTGGACAATCGTTAACTTTTTACCTTGATGAGATGCATAATAATAAGTCAAAAACTGTACAGTTCTGGTATGATACGAAGAGAGAATACAATAAGAGCAACATAAAAAAATTTTTAAACTGCTTATCAGCCTTAAGTTTTGGTGAAGTATACGAAGAGACAGACTGTAATATCGCATTTAATATATTCCACGACATATTTACGCTCTTCTATAAATTGTGTTTCCCCGAAATACTAGTCAAAAAGACCAATAAACCAATAAAAAACCAATGGCTTAGTAGGGGTTTAAAATATCATGCGTTAAGAAGAGAGCTTTATTCTACGCATATCAACACGATGCTATAAGTAAAAGTTACCACAAGAAAAAATACCGCAATTACAGTAACATCTTAAAAAAATGCATATCAAAATCACAACAGATAAACAACAACAAATTTTTAAATAATTCTAAGAATAAATGCAAAGCGACATGGTCAATCATAAAAAATAACTTGAACAACTCTAATAACAAAAACTACATAAATGAATTAATAATTCATGATAAAAAAATTGATAATCCGAATGACATATGTGATCAATTTAATAATTATTTCATTGAGCTGACACAAAACTCTAATAATAATCATGACCTAAGCAACATTGACATTGACAATAACATAAATACATTATTTTTGACTCCTGTAAATGAAGTTGATGTCTTTAAATTAATTAATTCATTAAATAACACGAATTCGACCGGATATGACGAAGTAACCACTAAAATTATTAAATTAAGCGCGAAAATTATAGCACCCCCACTTAGCTACCTTATAAACCTCTCATTTGAACAAGGTGTTTTTCCATCTAAACTAAAAGAGTCTATTATTAAACCACTTTTCAAAAAGGGCAACTGTTCTGATATGGGTAATTATAGGCCCATTACGCTGATCCCAATCTTTGCAAAAATTTTTGAAAAAGCAATGCATTACAAAATAAATCTATTTATAACCAAATATAACATCATTGTGGAGAGTCAGTTTGGTTTCAGGAAAAACTGTTCAACAAGTCTAGCCTGTTTTTCCCTAGTAAAACTAATTACCGAAGCTCTTAACAATAAAATGTTTGCTCTGTCTGTTTTTTTGGATATGAGCAAAGCATTTGACTTTGTCTCACATGAACGACTACTGTACAAATTAGAGAGGTACGGCATAAGAGGCAAGGCGCAAGAATGGCTTAAAAGCTACCTGTCTGATCGCCAACAGAGAACTGTTATCTCTAAAATAGTAAAAAATAAAAGGACGACATATTGCTCAGAATTAAAAACTAATAGTTCTGGCGTTCCACAGGGAAGCATACTGGGCCCGCCACTATTCATATTATATATAAATGACCTCAGAAAATGTTTAAAATATGAATGTATACAATTTGCAGACGACACTACTTTGACGATTAAATGCTTCAATAAAACTGACATAGAAAATAATACTAACACTGAATTAATAAATGTAATAAAATGGCTGGAAGACAATAATCTTCATGTTAATATTAATAAAACCAAAATAGTTCAATTTCAAACATGCAACTCGTCATTAACACCAACAACAATTCGACACGATAATACGATTATGCAACCAGAACCATTTGCTTTATTTTTAGGTATAATAATTGACAGCAAACTGAACTGGAAGGAGCATGTAGAAAGAGTATGCAGCAAGCTTGATAAGTTTGTATATGCTCTTCGCAAGTTAAGATTAGTGTCTAGTAAAAAAACAGTTCTAAATGCTTATCATGGGTATGTTTCATCGGTATTGCGTTACGGTCTAGTGATATGGGGTAATTCAGTGGATATAGACAGAGCATTCAAAGTACAAAAGAAATGTATCAGAGCCATGAGCGGAGCAGAATATTTAGACCATTGCAGGCCGTTATTTAAAGAATTAAAAATTCTCCCACTCCCGTGTCTGTATATTTTTGAAGTTTGTTTATTTGTAAAAAAATATCCTCATTTATTCAAATTAAATGAACAAGTCTCTGAAAGATTAAATAAAAAAAATGCCGGGAAATTATTAGTACCTCCTCAGAGATTGCAACTTTATAGCAGAAGTGCCAATTGCATGACAATTAAAATTTATAATAAATTACCACCTGCCCTGAGAACATTAAAAATTAACAAATTTAAAAATGTTTGCTTGGCTCTTAGACATGTGTTTTTATTCGGTAAATGAATTTTTAAATCATACTTTCTGACATTATTATATTAGTATTTTGCAATTATAATTTATATTTTGACATTAAAACTTATATTTTTGACATAACATTATTTTTTGGGCATAATGATAGTAATTTTCTTTTTTTATATACTTTTGTCTTGTAGTGACTATTATTTGCATGTACTCAATTAATTTAATATTTCTACACCAGCTATGGTAGTATATGTGAAACAATGTATAATGTAAGATCTCAATGTACCATATACTTAGAAATAAATATATCTTTATCTCTTTATCTTTATCTTTAATGTCAATATATTTTCACAAAAAAAACAAATATGTCACAAATTTTAAGTATAGGCTAAGTAATGCCTTTCTAAGTAACACCTCTATTGTAAGAGATCTTTAGAGAGAGCTATCACTTAATCAACATGTCGAAAGAATTGATAATAATTCGTTTAAGATGTAAGGACAAAAATGAGATCATCTACTGAGTTTAAACGGCCCTCCACCTATCTTTACTTATACAAAGTGTATCTGGAACCACGACAATAAATTAAAACGAGTACAGTACTAGTCCATCTAAACATTTTAAAACACGAAAATTAGTAGATAATGGAAAATTTCATCATCATCATAATTTCAGCCGAAAGACGTCCACTGCTGGACATAGGCCTCCCCCAAGTGTCGCCACATTGACCGGTCCCGTGCGACTCGCATCCAGCGGATCCCTGCAACCTTCACCAGGTCATCGGTCCACCTAGTGGGAGGCCTTCCAACGCAGCGTCTTCCGGTTCGCGGTCGCCACTCCAGAACTTTTCGGCCCCATCGGCCATCCGTTCTGCGAGCAATGTGCCCTGCCCACTGCCACTTCAGTTTGGCTATTCTTCGGGCTACGTCGGTTACCTTGGTTCTCTTGCGGATGTCCTCATTTCTGATTCGATCACGCAAGGAACCTCCGAGCATAGCCCTCTCCATTGCCCTTTGGGTGACTTTAAGCCTTCTGATAAGGCCCATTGTGAGCGACCACGTTTCGGTCCCGTATGTAATCACTGGCAACACACACTGGTCATAGACCTTCGTCTTGAGACACTGCGGTAAGTTGGACGAGAAGATACCACGCAACTTCCCGAACGCTGCACAGCCGAGTCGGATTCGACGATTGACCTCTTTCTCGAAGTTAGACCTACCTAACTGGATCGTTTGTCCAAGGTAGACATAATCGTCAACAATTTCGAGTGTAGAGTCTCCGATCTTGATAGGAGTGGGTGTTACATGGGTATTCAACATGATTTTGGTTTTGTCCATGTTCATTTTAAGACCCACTTTTTCGGAAGCTCTACTAAGGTCATCGAACATTGTACTGAGGTCCTCCATGGTCTCAGCCATGACCACTATATCGTCGGCAAACCGAAGGTGAGAGATGTACTCGCCATTGACGTTGATGCCTAGCCCTCTCCAGTCCAAAACCTTGAAGATATCCTCCAGTGCAGCGGTGAACAGTTTCGGAGATATGACGTCTCCCTGTCTTACACCTCGCTGCAGAAGGATAGGTTCTGAGGTCTGGTCCTGAAGTCGGACTGACATGGTGGCGTTTTTATACAAACACTTCAACACCTCGATGTACCGATAGTCGATTTGGCACCGTTGGAGAGACTGTAGTACAGCCCAAGTCTCGATCGAATCGAAGGCTTTCTCGTAGTCCACAAACGCTAAGCAGAGAGGCAGGTTATACTCTTCGGTCTTCTGTATAACCTGCCGCAGCGTATGTATGTGGTCTACGGTGCTAAAGCCTTTTCGGAATCCGGCTTGTTCGGGAGGCTGAAAATCGTCAAACCTGCGCGCGAGACGATTCGTGATGACTCTTGAGAACAACTTGTAGACATGGCTTAGAAGTGAGATGGGCCTATAGTTCTTCAGCCGGGCATTGTCGCCCTTTTTGAAGAAGAGTACCACCACACCCCTGCACCATGCCTGCGGCGTTTTCCCCTCGAGTATGACTGAATCAAACAGCTTCTGAAGGGCCTTAAGTACCGGTTTTCCACCCGCCTTCAGGAGTTCGGCCGTAATTCCGTCATCACCCTTGCTTTGCGTGCCTTGTTGTTTTTAAGCTGTTTAAGAGCCATCCTAATCAAATAAAAAAAAAAAATCAAAAATCAAAAATTTAAAAAAAAATATTTTCAAACAAAATAAATAGCAGAGTCAACTGCATAAAAAGCAAACACGCTTTATCTATGAAAAGTCACTGACCGTTGCGCAGCGCGGTGCGGGCGCGGCGCGGTGCGGGGCGCAGCGATGGCGGTAGGTAGTCGAAGGTAGGTATTTTAGTCGGAGAACAACAAATTAGCGGGATAAACTCACTAAGTTGCACGTTGTGAATTAAAAGATCACTGATTGAATAATTAATCACATAATATCACATCACAATCAGAATTTACACCATCAAACGTTTGTGTGTCATCATATCTCTCCCGATATGTATGCAATGGTAAAGCTGCATTTTGGTTACATTCTCCTTACGTAAGTACCATGTCGGTGTACTCGGCAGCTGGGTACCTTATTTGAGGCATAATTAAACTACAAAACTTCAAACCTAACCTAAATCACGAAACTATACCTATAAAATGCTTAACTAACTAACTAATATTACACTAACACTTAACAATAAGTCACACTAACCTATGCACTAATCCAACTATCATAAATCGTCTTTAATCTTAAAACTTTAAAAACAAATCACGGAAATGCGCGCGCGGCTCGACTCGTGATAAAAAAATTAGGCGTGTGCTCTCCTCAAAGGGCGCCGCTATGCACTGACTGCGTAGTTACAGAGTCCGAGACTTTTTGCCAAAAAAATCCGCTCCCACACGCATACACAATGGTCTATGCACCACTAATACATAATTTGCGTAAGTAATATTTCTTTTTCTTTCTAATTGTAGTATTTTGTGTGACTGGGCGGGGCGCGTTAGAGTGGAATAGTATGACACCTTTCTCTGTCTTTCAAGCATATTGAGACGTAGAGAATAGAATCGTACGTTTTGCACAGGTTCTTGACCTTACAATGTTTACCTATTATTACGGACTCAGATCTACATCATGTTGTAAAATAAGAAAGTGAAAAATAATTTCCTGTTTCTAAAGTATTCATTGGATTTGATTGATTTTTTGTATACGGATTAAGAACATGACACTCTTTACATGGTTTGAAGGATTGTCAATCGTCCTGCTCCACTTTGTATAAAACGCTTATACGCTCGTAGCTCGAATATGCGGTCCCAATTTGGAACCCATTTTATAAGAAATATACAACATTATTTTTTGTATATGCGAAACCAGAATATAGTTTGTTCAGAATAAGTAACGTAATCCATTCCAATAATTTTTAAACCATATTATATTTTGTCCCAAAAAAAAAAAAAAAGTTACAAGTTGGACACCGAGCGACATTAAGTACCTATCGCAATAATTTAGGTACCTACTGCCAAATTATTATTATCAATGAGCATAAGACGACGCTGTAGGCGCGCGCACGAACGCGCTACGTGGCTACCACGTTTTTGTGCGGACAACCAGGTAACAGAACAAGCTTATAACTTTGCCATTTTTCATGATACAGTTTTGAAATTTTGTACATAGATTCTTTACATAAAAATACTAGACACATGTTTCAGGTTTCGCATATACTAAAACTAATGTTGTATAGATATGATAGAGAAAGTTCAGCGTAAATTTCTTCGCGCCATGTACTATAGGTGTTATAAAAGGTGTTTGTCAGATTCACAATTACTAAGTAAATATAATATGTTAACATTAGAATCTAGACGTAAGTTCCTAGAAGCCAACGTACTACATGGTATTGTTCATAATCACTTCGATTCCATTAATCTCACGAGTAAGTTATGTTATGTGGTCCCCCGCACTGTAAATAAGCGTAGTGTCCGTGCAGGTACATTGTTCGCTGTAAATACCTGTCGGACTAATTCAGGATTGCGTTGCCCTGTTCGTCGTATGGTGGAGTCTTATAATCGCAACTTTTGATATTGATATTTTTTATGTTCTTATCCAATGATAATAAGAAATAGTGTGAGTCCTTTATTCTTAATTTAATTTATTTAGACCTTTTTAACTGTTTTATTTTTTATTTTTATTAACTGTATGAATTGTATTTTTTTTTATTTTATCCATAATATATATGGGAGTTTCGTACACCTAATAAAATATCGTGTTTTGGGATATTTTTTGTTTTAATTGGTAGTCAATACGATAGGCAAGCCCTTTTCAAATTCTTAGATTTTTAGAAGTTGGGACCTAAAAATTATAACCAGTTTTATTTTTGTGGTTATGTCCCAATAAATATTATTACAGCTTGGCAACTTGAAACTAAAAATCGATGATTGTGGCAACATTGCTTTACTTGTCAACTGCTAGTACATTCTGTGTCAACAATGCGTTCAATCGTTTTTCATATATTTATAAAAATTATTAACTTTCGTTGCATAATTAACTATTTAAAATGAATAAAACTATTCGTAGTAGTGGCAGAGTGATTTACCGCGTCTTTTCGCGGTGTTTGGCCGAATCTCAAGCGGGACAAGTTTTGTCCGATACCGAGAATTTTTATCAAAGAACTGCCGATATGACAGGTATTTATGTACCGTAAATAAGTCCTTGTACCTTAAATAAGTTGTTATAAAAGTTTTCAATGCGTACTTTTGTTGATATCCAGATTTAAACAACTTTTAGTCTTGTTTACAGAAATTGAAAATTGAGGTTATGTTTTGTAGTTTGACAAGTCTCGTCTTACTCTCTCGTTCTTACACTACTCCCGATTTCATGAATTTAAAAAAGCAGATATAAAACAAAATACCATGTTTCAGGTGCCTACACTGAGTTTACTGCCGGTAGTTAGAGAGGACTTGGGTTATGATGGAAGCCGTGAACATCTCAGAAAGATATTACACTCACTGGGTTTTTCATATAAGAAATGTAAAACAGACAGATCGGCTCCAATGGAGAAACCTAACATAGCAGCAAAGCGGGAGCAATATTTGAAAATTATTATGGATAATAGAGCAATATTTGAAAATTATTATGGATAATAGAAACCTGCCTCCACAACTACAAAAAGAAATAATATATTTGGATGAAAGTTATATTCACTCATCATGATCACATTAGCCCGGTGACAGCACCGCGATATAGACGTGTACTGCTGTCGCTAAGTTTAAAAAGTTGTTTAAAAGTATAAAAAACCCGGAACAGAAGTGAAATTTTAGCACATCTCGTTACTAAAGTGCGAACAATGGTGTAGTGCATATAATCATAACAAAACAATTAACATAATACTAATTAAAACAACAATTTAAAGTGATAATTTTCATCAAATTTAGATTCAGTTTTTCAAAAAGTGGGTGTGAGAAAAATAAAAATCAAAAATATCACCAACAGTCGTTGGTCGGAATCAGCAGTCAGCATAACTAGTACGATTTTTCAACATCTCTATCTAAAGTAACGGTGGCTCAACGGCCCCAGCCGCCGGTCGATTCTAAGTGGAATCTGTGAGGCACAAGTTCGCATCCAGCCAACTGCAACACTTTTTGTGAAGTTTCTAAAGTGATTTCATTTCAACCAAGCTCGATGTCTCTCAACCGGTCCCCGCCAGCATCGGTGTCTACGCCAGATCTGACAGAACCTGTCAATGACGAATGCGACGAAAATATTACTTGTCGCCAAAAATCACAAAAGTCACAGAGTTTAAAACGTAAATGGGTGGACGGCGGCATTGACAAGGTATTCGTAAAACTAGACGAAATGAAGGACTTGCTCTATAAAACAAGTTCGGAACAGGAACAAAAGCTACTCTCCCTACATGCTACTATATCCGACATTAAAACCCAGAATGAGGAACTTAATAAGAATGTTCAATATATGTCGGCTATGTATGACGAAGTAAAGGCCAAGCTTACGGAGATGGACAAGGAGCGCAGAGATACATTCACTTATATTAGGCAACTAGAGAGCAAGGTGGAATCTCTAGAAAAGAACGCACGTTCAGGAAGCATTGAAGTCCGAAACATACCCAAAAAGCAGCAAGAAACCAAAAATGACCTCATAAGTATTGTTCAAAACATTGGTAATTGTGTGAACACGCCAATCGCTAAAACAGAAATAAGAGACATTTTCCGAATTAATTCCAAAGGCCCATCTAATAACACCATTATTGTCGAACTTACCTCGGTGCTTAAAAAAGAGGATATCATAAGCTCAATAAAATCCTACAAAAAGAACCATAACGAGCTACCTACTACAAAGAAAATCAACATTGATGGTCCACCTTTACCTATTTACATCTCAGAAAATCTGAGTACGAGTACCAAACGTCTGTACGCCCTTGCCCGCGACTTTGCAAAGGTAAATGAGTACAAATTTTGCTGGACAGCCCACGGATGTATCTACTTACGGAAGAAAGAAGGTGACACAGCTTGCCGTATTCAAAATGAAGACACCCTAGCCAACCTGAAAAAACTATCGTGACTAGATCTAAGTCTCTGTCTTCTATTTGCTGTGTTTATTCCACTATTGTCCTATCATTTTCTCAATGCCAGATGTTCATACCAAGTCACAGTATCTGTACGTATTATGTCAACATTCCAGTTTTTTGATCTTAAATATTCACTCCAGCTCAATCCAACAAGGGTAGCCACAACACATAATCGCAGTATCCACACTCACACTATAATCGACACTCCCCCAACAAACACAATCACACGTCAATCGCAAGCTCAAATGTTGAATCTCAGTAGTTTCCCATTATGTAAAACCATGTTCTCCTCCGTAACGTATATTTGTATAATAGTAGTTATTCTTAACTCCTTGAGAATATTCCCAGTAACAAAAGAAACCAAAATTCCATTCGGACAACGTTAACATTACTAACGACATAGAAAATAGTGGTAATATTGAGTGCTCTAGAATTGAAAACCCTTCAACAAGTCAGGCATTTATCAACCCTGCGTCAGATAAGGATGGTTTTACGGTTCTGGCTGTAAACATCCGTAGTATCAAAAAAAAATTTGACTCGTTAATTGTATTCCTAGCTAACATTGGCATAGTTATTGACATTATAGTATTAACAGAATGCTGGACTGATAGCAGTTCGCGGGTTGAACAAATAAACAGTTACTTGCAATTTAGTACCCAACACAGCCATAACCAGAATGATGGTGTTGTTGTTTATGTGAAAGAGAACCTTGGCAACTTGAAAGTCCGTGAGTGCTTGATTGTAGACGGTAACTGTCTGGTAGTCGAAATCAACAAAGTGACAGTTATTGCCTCATATAGGCCTCCTTGCTTCACGAATCCAAACAACTACATTAATTCCCTAAACGATTTACTCCTCAAAACCCACTGTGAAAATATTATCTTTGCTGGGGACATAAACATAAATACGCTGTCCGAAATCTCAACTGGCTACACCTCGGATTATTTGAACATGCTAGCTTCACACGGTCTAAGGCAGGGAATTGATAAGCCAACGAGGCTTGATAATTGTCTTGACCACCTGATGATTAAAACACGAAATAGAGTCAAAACTTTCGTGTTTGAGCCGCTTACAGATCACAGTCCGGTTCTGTTATATATGAGGAAGTTGAACATTGTGAAAAACTATGCGAAACACTGCAAAACAATAATCGACTACAAGGAATTAGAAACTGACCTTGACAGCATCAAATGGGACCTCTTTTTCGACATTCAAAACGTAAACGACGCAGCAGTCTACCTTATAAAAGTGCTACAGGACGTGATCACTAAGAACTCGACTACAAAACTAATTTCTAAAAAGAAACAACCACTAAAACCCTGGATGACTCCAGGCGTCGTTAAATGTATACGAAAAAGAGACAAAATGCACCTAAAACAAAAAAAGTCCCGAAATAACGAAAATTTAAGGAAGGAATACACAAAGTACAGAAACACTTGCAACAAAATTATCCAAACTCTAAAGCACTCATACTATCAAACGGAATTGGAAAAGAACCAAAACAATATCAAAGGAACATGGAACACCATCAAAGAAATGTGCTATGTGAAGAATGATGCTAAAAGTGCCACGGAACTGCTACAATTAGAAAATAACACACAGAATTCTTTAAACGAGGTTAACAGATATTTTACGTCAATCGGGAAAGAACTGGCTAGCAAAACGCTTACCAAGCTAAACATGGCCGAGGATACACTGGTGAAACTGAGCGCAAAGTCGAATAGCTCTCTGAACTCGATGACACTTGGACCAACAGATGAGATAGAGGTTATTCGGGTGGTCACTGGCCTTAAGAATGGAAGTGCCCCTGGATGGGATAACCTGCATGTATCCATATTAAAAAAATATAAGCATAAACTTGCTACGCCCCTTGCACACCTCTGCAACATGAGCTTCATGCAGGGTAGCTTTCCAACCGCCTTTAAAAAAGCCGTTGTATCACCCATCTTCAAGGCCGGCGACAAATCAAAAGTGACCAACTACAGACCAATATCTCTCTTGAGCACTCTCGCCAAAGTCATGGAAAAACTCGCAAATAGGCGACTCGTAGAGTATCTAGAAAAAAACAACCTGCTGTCGAATAAACAATACGGGCTCAGAGCTGGACGTTCTACAAATGACGCTGTTCTGAGGCTTACCACGGCAATAACGAACTGCCTGGATAGAGGGGACAAATGCGTCGGCATCTTCCTTGATCTTCAGAAAGCGTTCGACAGTGTCAATTCCCATCCTATTGAGTCGATTGGAGGGCATCGGCGTTAGAGGTGTACCCCAGGAGTGGTTTAAAAGCTACCTGTCTGGCCGGCACCAAAGAGTCCGCATAGATGGGCAGATGAGTGACGAAGCTCTTTGCGCTTACGGTGTTCCCCAGGGGAGTACTATAGCCCCAACACTTTTCCTGGTATACATTAATCGGCTCTGTGACCTTCCAATCCATCAAGCCGAAATAACAATGTTTGCTGATGACACAGTGCTCCTGTTCCATGACACATCTTGGGAAAACTTGGCACAGGTAAGCGAACGTGGGCTTGCTAGAGTAACTGCCTGGCTTGAAGACAGCCTTCTATCCATAAACGCCAGTAAAACAAAATACCTTTGCTTTAGTATGTCCAAGTCAGGCAGCCCCAGTCCAGACTTTACTGTGCCCATCCACACGTTCCCTTGTAATAGAGGTTCATGTTATCAAGCTACTTGTGCTTGCCCTAGGCTGGAGAGAGTGAGCAACATAAGATATCTCGGTGTTACAATCGATGAAAACTTGAAATGGAGTCAACATATTTCAGTTACTGCAAAAAAAAACTCGCAAACTTATATTTATTTTCAAAACCTTGAGACATGTTGCCAGCCCGAAAGTGAGAACCCCAACCAGTTTGGTGTATGAGCAAGCGCGAGTGCTGAGCGTAAGAAAAATATTTATTTATGAGTGTCTACGGAGATTTCACCGACTTACGGTCCCCTTCTTGCCTAAAAATAGCAAAAGATCCGACAGATATCCCGTACCACGGGTAAGGAGCAAGTTTGCCAGAAAGCATTATAACAGCTTAGCGCCGCGCCTCTACTTCCAAATTAGCCAGTATAAATTAATGAAGCATGTGAGTAATTTCCAGATAAAAAAGGAAATATTACTTTGGCTGGAAAGCTTCGATGACACTGAAACCTTTATAAGTACTCTAACCTAGTGACATAAATATTCATAACACACGCACGCACGCACGCACGCACGCACGCACGCACGCACGCACGCACGCACGCACGCACGCACGCACGCACGCACGCACGCACGCACGCACGCACGCACGCACGCACGCACGCACGCACGCACGCACGCACGCACGCACGCACGCACGCACGCACGCACGCACGCACGCACGCACGCACGCACGCACGCACGCACGCACGCACGCACGCACGCACGCACGCACGCACGCACGCACGCACGCACGCACGCACGCACGCACGCACGCACGCACGCACGCACGCACGCACGCACGCACGCACGCACGCACGCACGCACGCACGCACACACCCACACACACACACACACACACAAGAAAGAAGTTACAGAAATAAATTTATTATTATTATCAAACAACCTGAAAAAATGTTGGCAATCAGTCGATGTTAGCGGAGTGAAACACAACATATCAAAAGGCAAGAGATATATAATTGTACATGCTGGGAGCGAGAAAGGATTTGTTCCAAATGCACTTTTGATTTTCAGTGGCACAAACAAAAATGAAGACTATCTGAAAAAATAATCGCCAACTTAAGAGAACCTTCCATTATTGTAATGGAGTATGCTCCTTACCATTCGGTGGTCTTGAACAAGGCACCAACTAGCGCTTCAAAAGTTGCCGAGATAAAGATATGGTTATTGCAAAATAATATACCTTTTGATGAGTCTCTCCGCAAGCCTCAATTATTAATGCTAGTGAAGTTTCATAAACCAGAGCCCATTTATGAAATTGACCATATTTTAGGAGATCATGGTCACACTGTGGTACGACTTCCACCTTACCACTGTGACCTGAATTCTATAGAATTAATGTGGGGAATTGCAAAGCATAAAATTGCTTCAGTCAATGTTGGATCCATTGATATAAAGGTATGTAGCCTAGTTCATATATGCATATTTAATATTGCTATGTAAGGACCATTTTTAATGTGTTTTTTTTTATAGGTGGCTGCTGAACAAGCATTTTCAAACATTACTGCCGATGACTGGAAAAATTCATGCAAGCATGTAATGAAAATAGAAAAAGAATATTATGACAGAGGTGTGACCATGTATGAACAAATAGAACGATTAGTAATAAATCTCAGGGATGACAGTAGCAGTGATTCATCAGAATTAGACGATTCCAGTGATTCTGAAGTTGCAGGAAGCTCTAGCCAAAATGTGAGCTTTTCTGGAATTGAATATTTAGATGAAAGTGTTTTCGATTCGGCTGATTGAATTTTTTGTATTAAAATAAAACTTCAAACAAAACGTTTTCTTTCATTAACCCTGTAATCGAACTATTATCGTCAATTCCTAACAATCCCACTATTAGACTGCCCTCGGGGGCATGGTTATCTGTCTATGGAAACCTACTGCACCGCTTTCGTGCAAGGCTTCAGCGCCCACTATTAACATTGTTAATACTGGACATTGAAGCTTTCCATGGTGTTTGCGTAGCGTCAGAGGGACTGAACAAAATAATAAATAATAATTCATTTATTTGCCTGAAACATGGTGGTACAGATCTTAAAATACAACAAGTACAAGGTTCAATCCACTTTGGATTGGAATCATATACCCAAAAATAACAAGTATCAAAAACTGTTGAGTCGTAGTATTCCGGGTTGCCACATGTGCAATACTGACGACCTCATTTATTCCACACTCTTTTTTGCCAAGCTGTATGTGTAGGCACATAAACATTGTTTTGGTGAAAAAGGATATGTTCTAGATAGCTGGTGCTATCTTTGTAGTGTTTTACTTATCATTAAGTTGGCAAATTGACATGAGAATTGCACCTTCATGGATGACATCTGTAAATAAATAACATTGATGAAATACAAATTGAACACTAAGTTTGATAGACATAAATTGCGCCCAACATGACCAAGCTACAGAATAGTCCTTGACATACAATGATTGGTTTTCACCTTACAGAAAATCTTTACCAAAAATATCTATGTTGTGTTAATATGAGAGAGAAGGGCTATGTGACAATGGAAAAACCAGTACCCTTTTGTTGTTAGAAGAGCCAACATCATGACTGTCCCAGATTTAGCAACATAAAATAGTAATTGCTCTTTGCATGACACGTTTTTATAAGCTAATTACTATAAATATATTATTTCATATATACCTGCTGGTGCTCCAACAAACAAGCAGTGTTGTCGGGATTCCACTCTTGATCTGATGTTGGGGTGGATAGACTCTGACCACATACAGCACACATCAAATCAGAATGATAACCCTCCAGATGATCAGGTACAATGGGTTGAATATCTTCATTTGGTGAAACAACCCTAGTTCTTCTAGCTCTTAGCCAACACGGCACACAAGCTTCATCTTCAGAACGAAGCTAAAATAAAAAATATAAATAAAGAAAAGCTTGCATTTAAAAATGCATGGTATTAGTGGGAAATATAATATTTGTTTTAACGCATACATCAAATCAAGATACCTGATTGATAAAAGTTATAATAGGTACATGTTGTTATACCTCTCGTGGTTGGATCCAAGTAGCAACTGTGTTAGCCATTCTTTGTTCTTCTTCATTTGCACCTTCAATCAAAATCCGGCATTGACTGATTCTTAGTATGGATCGTCCGCATACAACACAAACACTTTGATGGGCTATGTGTCTCCTCGGCATATTATCAGAAGAACGTGGATGAGTAGCTAGCTGCCAGCATGCATGGCAAACATGGTCAGCAGGTGTTATCTGGAAATAATGAAGTGATTTTGAGTAGGGCTCAACATTGCTTTATATGACTATGACACTATGACAGTCATACTAACAGAGTAATAACTATTATAACAGTGTTAGGCAAACCAAGTTAGGCAACCAAGTGTTAGGCAAGTAAAAATACATGTAAACGATCACTTATGTGTTTGTACATTATATAGGACAAATTGTAAATATTTATGCAACCACACCGGTGTTTGTTATTTTTTTCAAATAATGTTTAGATTAGTTTTAGTACACACATATTATTTTAGGATGATATCGTGTAGTTTAAATGGTAAGGACTACTTTTTAACACGTAAAAGTTATCACTTCATAACTGGCACACTCGTACGCAAAATGTTATTTGGAAACTACTTACATCTCTAGGATATGTCCACAGCCGAATAGTATTGACGATATCTTCACTCTCATCGGATAAAGCGTGCCTTCTTATTCGGGACAAGCGAACGTTGTAATTGATGCATTGCAAACTCGTCATTTTAATTAAAGCACGTACACACACAGCACAATTAATAAAGCGTCCTTTCGCGAAAGTACTATCAACAGATAGAGTACGGAGGAGCAGTTGCTCAACTCAACGTAAAAATGGCCAGATAATTTGCTAAATTGCTCAGATGCAATTACAAACCACAATCCAAAACAACAGCAAAGAACTGAACAGAGACTCGGAAAGATTTTCTTAATCTGTCAATAAAATAATTGCCAATACAAAAAAAACAATAATTATTAAGATTGTATGCAATAATTATTCATTGTAAGGTATAATGTGTAATTGGTTAATTATATTTACTGTTATTTCTATTTTTAAATAATTATTCACATTTTGAGCCTCGTGATATTTTACAAATAGCAACTTCTAAAAACATAACTCCGTTTCGTTGCGTTTAGTTTAAGATTATATTACGTTTAATTACTTAAATCTTTTAATTGATATAATTAATTAATCCGGCCTTCTAAAAATACTAATGTTACATGAAAATGAACGGTTTAGTTGCCTTAATAAGTGGTACAAATTCTATCACAAAGCAACAAAAAAAGTATGTTGTACGAATTTTGCCGTTGTTCTTTGTTAACATGCGGATAATGTAGTGAGCTGCAATATTGTTAATACTACATATTGCAGAGTTACCTCTGCATTTTAGCCTTTTTGGTAGAACCTCAAGGCCAAATATTTAGATATGGTGAATAGTTGGATATGGTCGCACTGAATGTCTCAATTATATGATATACAAATTACCCTACCTGCCTATCTAATTAGCTTGATCACGGTACAAATATCTTTGTCGACTAATGCTGCACAAAAGTATAAATAGCTGATGTATACAATTATTCTGCTCATGCTCACGTTCGGCTCGCTTAGGATTATGCCACTTGTGTCCTCAGCTGGAGGGTGGTGTCGTGATATCCGCGGCGCCGCAGCGACACATCGCACTTTTGTGAGACCTGCGGTATGCAAAATAGCACACTAAATAATCGCCTATTATATATATATGTCAAAGCGTCGACGCATATCAGTCGGTCTGGATCAGCGCCATCTATCTCTCACTGGAGGAACTAAGTAGCTGATTTGACAACTAATGTTTGGGAACGTCAAGTAATAACTTGGGGATGGTTAGCGTGGAGTAATGGCGACACTGAGCGAATAATCGAGTAAAATGTCGATCCGGAAGTGTAATCAGGTATTCGACACTGACAGGTACTGACGTTGACAGGTAGGTTGGCTAACCTGTAACGGGGGTAGTACACGTGTGCGGTGACAGTTGAGAGAGGGCACTTTGAATCGGTCCGGCAGTCTGGGTAGACGTTCGTTACTCCGCGCTAAACTTCCCGCGTTCCTAAATTCTTAATCGAGCCATATCTCAGGCATCTTTGATTATTTTGTATGGAGTGCGTGTTAGCAAGTAATTAAAAGTGTAAACGAAGGTTTTGTGAGTTTTATTTCCGATGTCGCGACCCACTGATAACGAACCTCCGTCATATATATATATATTTTTTTTAACCTCCACAAAGTATGCATTGCAGCAACGCATGCGCATGTTCTTACCTATTGTGCCTGGCCCACTTGTATGCGACAGGAACAAACGGCGTCGGGGTGGCTCCTTTCACCCATCCTTTGCACTCATATCTGGTAAGTAACTGATCCCGAGTGTGATCGGTAGCTCTGTCTTGAGACTTGACATCTGTAAGTCCAAAAACCAATAAAAGAAATTACAAAGGCGTCTTTTCATCTTACATATACAGCACTTTTTATGTCATTTTGTTTTTTTTTAAACTAGCTTACCTTATTATATTTTATGCTCTTCGTGTATCTACATTTGTATATTTTTGCACCATTTTCCGTCGGAAATGTAATATTTTACCGTACTTATGTACCCACACAATTGCCATCGCATCTGCAAATTTTTCCGTTTACTTCTTACAAATTTTAATTTATTATATGTCCATCGCGCTCGGTTGCCTGCAGCGTATTGAGCGACAAAGTGCACGGATTCATGACATACGAGTATTATGCGTTTACAAAGTGGGAACGTGCGAAACAGGTTTATGTTTCTATGCGTCCGTTTAATTTATTTAGGTTTCTTGTTTTGTCTTGCACTCTTCTTGTTTTTTTTTTTGTTGTTGTTTTGTTTTTTTATTTTATTTTTTTTTATATTTCCTATGTACCTACGTATTTTTATTTATTATTATTACTATACACAGTAATCTGTATATAGTAATAATAACATACTTAAATAGAACTAATGTTCTATTTAAGTATCTATTCATGCATACCTACACTTACCTAATTAGAAACAAAACTGTTTTATTTCCGTCACATCACCATCCCAGGTCCAGTTGAAAACCAGCGTCGGGCACTAGCTGCTCGGCAGTTTGCTGAACTGGGCCTGTTTGGCGCAGCCGTGAGACGCACAATATTATCTCTTTTTTATTTTTGTTTAGTTTTAACTTTTTTATTGTGTAAATTTAAATTATTTTTATTTTTTTGTTGTGTGTACTTGTGGCATGTGCCAAATAAATATGTTTTCTTTCTTTCAAATATCTTTTCTTTTAAAATTGTCAATTTTAAATGAAAACCGCCTTCAGTCGCGCGCGCGCAGCCATACGCGTCGCTTGCTTTTTGCTACGATCGGTTTTTGCGTCGAGCGAAATGTCCGCCACAGTAAAGTTTCCTCAGTGTAATATTGTTATTGACGAACTGCTATGTTTCGTACAAAATAAACTGTCGACGAGTGATGATGATACCTTAATTCGCATATGCTCGTCGGCCTTTAGTAACGATGAAATTCAAAATTCAAAAGCGTTACTTTTTGAATCTGTTCCGACTAACAAAAGGAATATCAAACGGAAGCAAAAGGGCAAAGAACACCGTGACATGGCAGATATAATTGGCTTGTTCAAGTCTACTGACCCTGATGTGATCCCGATTTTCGTTGCGCGGCACCTTGAGAATCTACCCCCAGTCACATTTGATCACCTGGATGTGACTAAGTTGCTAAAGGATCTCACCTTACTCAAGGATGAAGTGCGGGAACTGAAGTCAACTAGTGTGACTTTAGATCAATTGCAGAAACTCAAGATGGATCTTCAGTATGACCTCAAGTTTGGATCGCTGATCGAACATGCACAGAGCGAACAATGTGTGAATTTGAAACGAGGGGGTGGCAACCGGGACGTCTCTCTTGGTAACTCGTCATACAGAAGTATGGAGGCTTCCAAAAATGCAGTGCAAAGTCCGAGAAATCAAGAAAGTGTCGCGAAACTGCCGGTTCATATTCATATTGCCGATAAACAAAGTCCACTTATTCAAAGCGGTGGGTATGCTGAGAAAGAGCGGCCGTTACCTGTGACGAGAACCGGTTCTATGGTACGGGCTCGCTCGCTGTCGCCCGTACAAACAGCTGTGGGTGTTGCGTCACAGTCGCAGCGAACGATCTTAGATTGTAAACAAGTGCTACAGTGCGATGATGTTTTGCCTCGAAAGGAGAATGATGGATGGATAATTGCAACGCATCGTAAATGAAAAGCAAAAGTATCGTTACGCTGGGAAAGCGGGGGTTGCTAAAGACACAGTAGGGTGCTTTAAAGCGGCTGAAAAGAAAGTACCGATGTTTATCACGAATGTGCACAAAGATTCACATACAGCGGACATCATAAAGCACATTGAGATAAAAACCCGCGAGGTAGTTAAATTGGAAAAACTGTCCATACGAAAAAAGGTTGACTATGATGCGTACAAGTTTTAGATACCTGAATCCAAAGTACCTGCATTTTTGGATGAGAACATTTGGCCGCAGAATATAATATTCAGACGTTTTGTGCATTATAGTCAAAGACGTAAGGACGAGAACTCGCTTAAAGTCGGCTCTGTAAACAACAACAATGACTAATAATAGTTTGTTACGATTTGTCAGCTTTAATTGTAAAAGTATTAAGCGTTCTATCAATAGAACGCTTAATACTTTGCCCTTGAGGGCGTTCGTGAAAGTTCACGAACGCCCTCAAGGGCGTTCGTGAACTTTGCGCAACGTGCGACATAATAGCGCTTCAGGAATGCTGGCTGCTGCCGGAGGAGCTGCCGTTCCTGAGCACAATCCATGGTGACTTTAGCAGCACGGGGACGTCGGCTGTTGACACGTCTGCTGGCATGCTGCGTGGGCGACCCTATGGAGGGGTGGCTCTGCTATGGCGAAAAAGTGCGTTCAGTAATGTGTCGGTCGTGCCGAGTGATAACCCGAGAGTGTGTGCGATACGTATTGATACGAGTGAAAGGCCTTTCATTGTGACGAGTGTGTACGGATGCGGTGAGTAACTTGCCAGAATTCTCACATTGTTTAGGACTGATAAGTGCGATCGTGGACAGTAGTGATGTGGAGGCGGTTTATTGTATTTATGGATTCGGCTGTCGAGCGCCTAAGTGAGCGGACGTGCGCGTCTACCGCTAATTACTTACGCTAAAATTTCAACTGCGATAAATTGTGATTGGTCTAAACCGAATATTCAAAGTCTCGTTTCTTCCTAAAGCGTTTTTACGAGTAAGCCACTCCCCGAGAAAGTGACAACAATATTACGGTCGTTGTCCTTAATAAACGGAGTGGTGAAGGCCGCCGCGATTGGAAGTTTGCGTCGGGTTTGAACCGCCTACCTTACGCACGGGAGTCGGTAACGTACACCGCCACGCCGAGCTGCGCTGACGCATCACCGCGAAATTTCGGATCCTTACCACCTGTGCTACGAAACCGGGCAACGTGCAGTGCGTTTACGAGTGCTACACGGCTGACGCTACGCGTGCTACGAGACATTGACTCCGCATCTAATAACTGTGCTACGTGCATATCGGCTACGACGCGTTCTTGTTATTTTTATAAACACTCAGCTAGAGCATCTTATTTTACCATGCCTAAAACATTACGGTCACCGCCAAAAGAAATTCAATATTCGGCTTCAAACCCAGATATTACTAATACCTCTCAAGACATGGAATTTTTAAATATCACCTCTCGTGCAAAAAAAACCACGCGTTGAGCTGCCTACCAGCGAGCTGCAAGAATTTAAGAATGAAGTTATGGAAATGTTATCATCGTGGAAAAAAGATCAAGAACAAATTCTGCATAAACTTAGTTCGGATGTAGCTGAAGTTGCAAAATGAAAAAATCCACAATTGTTACTTGGAAATGGAAAAAAGTATCACGTTCACAAATGCAAAATACGAGGAAATTAAGTCCAGTGTCGAGGATCTTGGTAAGGAACGCATAAATCTACTAAATCATATTCGATGATCTGGAGCGTAAAGTTATGGATATGCAGGTAGGCTCCCGTAGCTCAACTATTGAAATAAGGAACCTGTTACCAGCTGAGAAAAAT
This sequence comes from Noctua fimbriata, assembly GCA_905163415.1. NCBI lineage: Eukaryota > Metazoa > Arthropoda > Insecta > Lepidoptera > Noctuidae > Noctua > Noctua fimbriata. The sequence continues at coordinate 1,204,786 of CAJHZP010000005.1, forward strand.
TCACCACCTTTGCCGTCCCTTATTGTTGATACATGCAAGGCTCTGGAAATAGATATTCTTCCATCCGACGTACGTGATGTCTATAGAATCCCCAATAAGGAAGGCGACAAGAGGTCCATCGTTGCTGAATTCCAGACCGTCACTCTCAAAAATAATGTCCTCGCTGCAGTCCGAAAATTTAATAAGAATCGAGCTAATTTCGAAAAATTAAATAGTGAGCTCATCGGTCTCTCTGGAACTCGAACACCGATTTACATTTCGGACCGACTGTCTGGCACCACAAGAAAACTCTTTTTTGAATCCCGCACGTTTGCTAATGCAAATGGCTTTAAGTTCTGCTGGACAGCTAATGGGAAAGTTCTACTACGCAAGGAAGAGGGCCAGAAATCAATCACCATAAAATCCAAGCACTGCTTAGAAAAACTTTCTGTTCAAAAGTGACTATCCAGTAGAAATCATTCTTTAGTCATAAGTAAGCTTTCAGTTTTGTATTCCCTTAATCCATTTTTTACCATTCTCATTATTTTTCCTTTAAATAAGTTAGTTCATATTGTATTTCTGGCACTTAAAATGTACACTCACTATCATACACTCCTCATACTGAAAAACATCTTGTATACAACTCACACTAAAACAATAAATACAGTTTACACTTACATTATCGCACAAGTACATTATCTATACATATTTTATCCAAAAACAGACAAAAAATCTTCCTGTTCTTAGGACTCCAGTTCCATACCCTTTCAAATATTACGCAATCAGGTCACGTCTTGGGATCCTGTATCCTTTTCAAATGCCTTTAATAAATAATATTAACTCTGAACTAGACTCAATAAACGTGGGCAATTCACTGACTTGTAACCCAGAAGACTGCCTTAAGTTTGTTAAGAATTCCGATGACAGTATGAAAATCCTACATTTAAATATACGAAGTATAAACAAAAACTTTGAGCAATTACGGGTACTTTTGCACCAAACAAACATTAGCTTCGATATCATCGTTCTGACCGAATGTTGGCTAAGTAAGGTCACTAACTTACCTATATTACAGGACTTCCAATCATATCGTACAGACGTAAACTCGAACCAGAACGATGGAATCGTAATATACGCGAAACAGAGTCTGCAAGTCACAGTGTGGGAGCCTACGTTTATGGGTGGAAACTGCCTAGTCTGCCAAATAGATGAAAAAAAAATTGCCGTAGTGGTAGTCTATCGGTCCCCATCGCACAGTTCTAGGGAAAGTTTTGATATGTTTCTAGATAGTTTAAATAATATTTACACCAAACTTTCCAAATGGCAAAACATTGCGCTAATTGGTGACTTGAATATTGATATTAGCATGAGCAGTAGAAATGATCGAAGTCTAGATTACCTCATACTTAATTCATCGCATGGCCTATTACCATCCCACCTTTTACCTACTAGGCTTGAAAATTGTCTAGACCACGCGTTTATAAAATCTAGCTTGCCTACCACCACACTGGTTATTGAATCACACATCACAGACCATAAGCCTCTTGTCCTTACAATCGCCAGCGCAAGTCCCACTCGCAAATCTTGTCACTATTCTACTTCCGTAAATTATGAGGAAATTAAGCTAGACCTAGAAAACCTCAATTTTGCGGTTATTTATCTACTTGACGACCCAAACACAATGATGGACACTTTTATAACTTTGTTAACATCGGTGATTGCTAAACACACCAAATATGTCAAGATTCCAAGTAAAAAAAGGACTATCAAACCCTGGATAAACGCAGGCCTATTGAGGTGTATCCAAAATCGAGATAGAATGCATATTCGCTCAAATAAAGAACCAGATAATCTAATTCTTAAAAAAACTTATACACGCTACCGCAATTTTTGCAATGACCTGCTTAGAAAACTTAAAATTGCCCACGAAAGGAATGAATTTGAAAAGGCAAAAAATAACCCCAAAGCCCTTTGGAACACTATTAAAACTGTTACAAACACAGCTAAAATAAAAACAAGTCCTGTGGAACTACTGAAAATATGTGACAGTCCAAAAGCATCCATGAACGAAGTTGGTAATTTTTTCTGTAATGTTGGGAAAAAACTTAGGGGATAAAATTCTATCACAGGATCAGTGTCGCGCAAATATGAATAGTCAGGTTCTTAATATCGATGATAACACCCCACTATCTCCCGCCAACTCTCTCGTGCTGTTAGATATTGACGAATCTGAAGTGGAGTCTCTTGTCTCGCAACTACGAAATTACTGTGCGCTGGGTTGGGATGGTATATCGCCTATAGTGCTAAAAATGAGCCGTCAGACACTAATAAAACCTTTGACGTACATCTTTAATAGCTGTCTCCGGGCGGGTATTTTTCCGGACGCACTTAAAAAGGCAATTGTGCATCCAATCCATAAGGGTGGGAGCAGAAACTGTGTCAATAACTATAGACCCATCTCGGTTTTGACTGCTCTTTCTAAGATTCTGGAAAGAATTCTTAGTAACCGGCTTAAGAACTTCCTAGATAGATAAAAGATCATAGCAGACAACCAGTATGGTTTCCGTTCCGGCGTCTCGACTGAAGATGCAGTACTTGATTTGACACAGTTGGTTGCTAGGAATCTCGATAGGAAAACCAAATGTCTGGAAATATTTCTAGATCTTTCGAAGGCTTTCGACACAGTTTCTGTTCCCATACTTGTTGCCAAATTGGAGCTACTTGGTGTTAGAGGTATGGCACTGCGAATCTTTAAAGATTATCTGAACAACCGCACCCAAAGAACCAAAATTAATAATCACTTCATTAGCATTTTGGGTCCTATTTTGTTTCAAATTTATGTAAATGATTTATGCAGAATGTCCCTCCCCAACTCGACGATCTTTGTATATGCCGATGACACCGTGGTTATAGTTGACGGGTCAACATGGGATAGTGTTAAAAGTAACGCAGAATAAAATTGGCACTACGTGAAATAATAAAATGTCTTAACTTAAACCTGCTTACCCTCAACTGTAACAAAACATCATATATTCCATTGGCCATCCGTCAGAGTACCGCACCGGACCACACCTTTTCGATACTAGCGCACACTTGCTCACAACTGTCATCCTCATGCCAATGTCCAACACTCATGCGTACAGATCACGTCAAATACCTTGGTGTTCAAATAGATGCTGGGTTACGCTGGAATAAACACATTGATACCCTAACCTCGAGAACGCTGAGACTGATACATATCTTCAAGTCCCTTAGAGCTTCTGCAAACCTTGATACCCTCAAAATGGTGTTCTATGCTCTGTGTCAGTCCGTTCTTGGGTACTGCATCAGTGTATGGGGCGGTGCAGCTAAAACAACTTTTCTTAGAGTGGAGAGAGCTCAGAGAGCAATACTGAAAGTGATGCTACGAAAACCTTATCGCTATCGGACAACTCAACTCTACTCAGAATGTAAGGTACTAACAGTTCGTCAGCTCTTCGTGTTGCAATCCGTTCTGAGAAGACACTCCAGTGTTCCACCGTCTGATCACAACAAACGAACTAATATTCCTCCGGGTACACAACACAAAACCTCTTTTGCCAATCACCAATACTTCACCTTAAGTTCACTAATCTATAAGAAAATTCATAAAGAACTAAATATTCTAGATTGCAATAAATTTAAATTAAAAGATAAGGTGATGGAATGGCTTCTTCAACAGGACTATACACACACTGAATCACTACTAAAATACATGGTCTAATATTGCTTTTTTTTGCTTATAGCGCCTACACATAACACCTCACATTCACTACTCTCACACAAAAACTCACCACATACATACATCATAAACACATCCCCACACACATTCTCCCATTCACACACACATTCACCCATTCACACACCGGTAACTTGTTATTTTATACTTTTTCCTTTTCCTTTCCTATTTTTTAAATATAATGTTTAAATTAATCTGATTGTTAGCACGAACAATAAGTTGGCACAGTCCGCAGTTGTACCTATAATCCATATTTTTAAGTAACCTCACAGCTGAACACTGTCTCTTAAGATACAGGTTATCCTAGTTTGAGAGGCAGGGCTCACAATATCTGTATACAGACTTCTGCAGCATAGTTAGCATCTTGTTAATCAGTGTATACTAATGTATGTTTCTTTGTGACAATAAACAATTTATTATTATTCTCTTAAAGTGTTTTTCTTCTCAGTCCTTAGACTGGATTTCAGCGACATTTACGGGCCGAAACCAAAGCAAATGCAGCGTGTGGTGTTTTACTTTATGTGTTGTGATGAGGTCCTATCTCGTTCTCTTCTATCTGCATGAACTTCCTAACGATTCTACATGTATTTAAAATAGCAGCTTTTTGCAGTGTAATGTAGAGGGTTTCTTTAAGGTCTAATAATTTTAAGCTATGGATGAGATGATTTGGGATTACCCCTGTTGTGGAAAGGACTATTGGAACTACATATACCTTTTCTTGTCGGCAAATTCTAGTAACTTCTTCTTTGAGTTCTGCGTATTTACTTATTTTTTCAGTGATAGTTTTCTGTATGTTGCGTGTGTTGGGGACTGCGATGTCTATCAGGTATGTTACTTTGTTTAGTTTGTCCTGTAAGATTATATCCGGTCTGTTGTAGTGGATTGTCCTATCAGTGAGAATAGCGCGATCGTAGTAGAGCTTATGTGTTGTATTTTCTAGGGTAGTTTCAGGTTTATAATTGTAGTAAGGAGTGTTTGTATTTTGAATGAGTGTGTGTTTGAGTGCTAGCTTTTGGTGAATGACATTGGCCACTTGATTGTGCCTGTGAGTGTAGTCTGTCTGTGTGAGAGTTGTGCATGCTCCTGTTATATGCTGGATGGTTTCTGGATGGACGTGACATTTGCGACATTTGTCGTTAGTTAATGTAGGATCTTTGATTATGTATTTTCTGTAGTTTTTTGTGTTGATGATCTGGTCTTGAATTGCTATTATAAATCCTTCAGTTTCCGGGAATAAGTTGCCAATTTTTAGCCACTTATTTGACGCTAATTTGTTTAATTTGTTTTTTTGTTTGTTTTTATTATTATTATTTTTCTTTGCATACTTTTACGTAGCTCGGCTTTATGCCGGTTTATTAGGATAGTACGGGCCGAAGCCAAGTACTACCCCGGGAGAGTGGTGATATGATGAGATGATGATAAAGTCAGGTTGTGTGATGATGAGTGTCCATTAACCTGTGTCTGTGCAGTGATTGAGGGTCGAGTGTGTGAGGTGGAGATTACTGTGTCATTTTCATTTTGTAGAAATTTTCTGACAATCCTGCAAGTGTTGAGGATCGCGGCCTTTTGAAGGCTTTGATACGTGTATGGTGGTAAATCAAGTGTTTTTAAAGACTGGTGGAGCTGTTTAGGTATAACACCTGTTGTTGATAATACAATAGGGACTATGGCTACATTGTTAAGACGCCACATTCGGCTGATTTCAATTTTAAGATCAATATATTTAGAGAGTTTTTCCGCTATAGTGTTTTGTAGGTTGTGCGTATTTGGTACGGCGATGTCTATGATTAACGCGGTTTTGTTACATTTGTCTAATAAAGTGATGTCTGGTCTATTGTAGTGTATTGTTTTGTCGGTGAAGATACCTCGATCGAGGTACAATTTGTGAGTGGCGTTTTCAAGAACAGTTTCGGGCTGGTATTTATAATAAGGTACTGGAGGTGTGGAGATGAAGTTATATTTGATTGCTAATTTTTGATGAATTATGTTCGCTATTTGATCATGCCTGTGCTTATAATCAGTCTGGACTATTGCTTTACACGCACCTGTGATGTGCTGAATAGTTTCCGAAGAACTGTTGCATCGCCTACATATGTCTACTGTTTGAGGAACTCTCATTATGTGTTTCTGGTAATTGCGGGTTTCTATGACCTGGTCCTGAATCGCTATCATAAACCCTTCCGTCTCAGGGAACAGTTCTCCACGCTTCAACCATTCGTTCGACGCTAACTTGTCGACGTTAGGTAGGTTAAGGTCGTGTCGGTGTCTCCCATGCAGTGACTTTTGGGTCCATTCAGCGATTTTTGTCTGTCGGTCTGTCTGTTGCTCATTACTTTGTGTTGTCCGGTCATACATATTCAAAGGGGTAAGTTTCTTGTCATTATACGCTATGGCTTTGTGTAGGGTTGAAGTGGAGCTTTTATTTTCAAAGTATTTTCTCAATGTTGTTATTTGCTTGTTATGTAGGTTAGTGATATCTATTATTCCCCTTCCGCCGTCGTTCCTTGGTAGTGTGAGTCTCTGTACACATGACCTAGGATGGTGTCTCCTGTGTTTAGTGAGAGTGGTGTTTATAATCCTTTGTAAGTTTTTAAGGTCGGTCTTGTTCCATTTTATGATGCCAAAGGAGTAAGTGAGAATGGGGATGGCATAAGTGTTAATAGCTTTAATGGTGTTTTTAGCGTTTATTTGAGTGTTAAATATTGTTTTTAACCTATGCTTAAATTGCTTAGTGAGTTTAGTTTTGATTTCCTTATGTAGAATCTGTTTAGCCTGTATATACCCTAGATATTTGTACGTCCCGGTTTCGTCTAATGAATCTATTGTCGCGCCCGTTTGCATTTGGTATGAATGTGTATATGTTTTTCCCGCCCTTATTGAATTAATTTTACATTTATCAATCCCAAACTCCATAGCTATATCTTTTGAGAATTGTTCAGTTACATCAGCTAGTTCATATAAGTCATCAGGGGACGACGCATACAGTTTGATGTCATCCATATAAAGGAGATGGTTTAGTTTACAATAATGTTGGTCAGTCAGTATGTCAGTCATTGTATCACTATATTGGAGTTGGTAACCGGGTAATAATGCATTGAGTTTGTTTGAAAGAGGGTTCAATGCTAGACAGAACCATAGCGGGCTGAGTGAGTCTCCTTGGAAAATTCCTCGCTGGATCTTAATGAATTCTGTTTCGACTGTTCCTGTTGATGAGTTGTAATCGTGTCTTCCATTTTTCTACAATAGTACCTAAACAATTAATGAGTTGTGGGTGTATTTTATATATATTTAAAACTTCGAGTAACCACGAGTGGGGTACTGAATCGTATGCTTTCCTATAGTTTATATACATAGTGTGTAAATCTTTTTTGGTACGTTGAACATGTCTATGTATTACTGCGTCTATTGTCAACTGTTCTTTACATCCTTGGCTTAACTTTTTACACCCCTTCTGTTCTTCTGTTAATATTTTCTGTGTTTCAAGATGTTTATAAATTATGTGAGTAATACATGATGTCATTATTTTATATATGGTTTGCAAACAAGTAATTGGCCTATATTTTGCTGGATTCGCTGAGTCGCTAGGGTCTTTTGGTAGCATATAGGTCTTACCCTCTGTGATATATGTAGGGATCGTTGTGGGGTCTTTTATGAAATTGTTAATATGGTTAAATATGTGTGGGTGTATATGTGTAAATTTTTTGTACCAATAGTTGTGTATATAATCTGAACCAGGCTCTTTCCAATTATGTATTTTTGTTAGGACGTCATGGAAGGTTGCTACTTCTACATGATCAAAGATCATCGCTTCTGTGTTAGTTTGAATCACCTGCTCTCCTTTAATCCATTCTGCTTCAGTGTTATGGTAGACAGAACTTTCCCAAATCCCAGCCCAAAATTGCTGTAGCTCTTCTGTAGCTGGAAATGCTGTATTTGTATTGTTATCAGATATTGTTTCATTAGTTGTTGATTTCTTTAGGGATCGATAAAATTGTTTTTCGTTATTCCTAAACTGGTTATTTTGTGTTTTACGTTGTGTGCATTTAGTGTATCGATTTAGTCTACTTTTTACTACTGTTAGTTTCTGTTTTAGAGTATCTAGAAAATGTTCAAGTTGTGTGTTAGGTTGTTCGTGTGATGTATGTATTCTGTAGTCTTTTAATATTATCTCAACAGCTTTGATTAATTTTCTGCTTCTAACGCCTTGAATATACTGAGTTAATCTTCCAATTTTGGCCCTGATAGATTCTATTTTGTTTTCTAACCTTTTTTGCCACTTAGGTTTGTGGGCTTGTTGAAGTCTACTACTTCTGTCTACAGGAGGAGCGAGAGAAATTTTACTACCGTTGGCCTTTGCAGCTGTCCACGCAGCGCAGTATATTACTGTCTGGAGATGATTGAAATTTGTGTCACTGGTAACTTGTTCTGGCAAAATTACTTTGTTTATGTAACTAATTATATTAGCTAACTTTTTTGATGACTTTTGCTTGGGTATGTAACTCCTTTCTGTAGGCTGGGTATCTTTGTAGTACTGTAGTGTTTGTGAGAATATTTCATCTATTTCAGGATTTCTAACTAGACTTGTATGTTGTGTATTAAGATGTATAGGGTGTTCTGGTCCTAAGTTATTAATATTACCGTCATCTATTCCTACTCATATATTTTTAGTTTGTGGTGGCTCTATATTTTCTATATCTATATTTATTGTTTCTGTATTTGTGTGGAAATTTACATTTTCTACGTCTGTATTTGACATTCTACTGTCGACTTGCCTTTGGAACGACTCTGTTTCAAATAATTCTTTTTCTACAATTGATTTTAATACCTGTAGCCGTGCTACTGGAATCATGCTATTATTAACTATTACTCTTTTTTGGTCCGAAATGCGTTGTTCTGATAAGTGTGATAAATTGGGGTAACATTCTATGAATTTTTCTTTCAATTTTTTTCGCCACACTGTCATATCCGTCTCCATTTTTGTTGCCCTGAAATAACATTTCATGAGTGTTTCATTGAGTTCGTTGGACCATTTCATCCTACGTTTAGGTTCTGATTGTGAGTGCGGTTGTGAGTCCGTTTGAGATGTCGGAAACTCCGGTGGTGACTGTAATTCTAACTCATTGTTGTGAGTTCTTAAATGGTTGCTTACTTCAAGCCTAATTGTATCAAGTGTGGTGGAAGGTAGTAACTTCTTGGAAACTATTGCTCTTCTTTGATCTCCAATTCTTTGCTTGGAGACTTTCATATTTGGATATTTTTCTATGAATTGATGATGTAATGATGTTAGATATGCTTTCGTATCATATTCTAAGTTTGTGATGATAAGGTAGTTACGCCAAATGAATTCATTCATTTCTTTACTCCATTTTTTTCGCGTAGTAGTTGAGACAGCAGTGGGTGAAGGATTACTGGCCAAACTAGCCTCCGACACAACTTCTACTGTCATTGGTGATAATAATGATGATGATCTTGATGAACGTGATAAGTATGAAGGTAGTGATGATGCAATTGATGAGAAGATGGACTTTGGTGATGACGATGAAGAAACCGGTGATGTTTCATCATCTACAGCAGGCATATTTGCCTGAATACTTTTTTTTGTTTTCGACCTTGTTAACATATTATTCCCACGAGTAGCTAGGGACTAACAAAGTCGGCCACAGCAGAGCCCTGCGTTCACTGTGGTAAGGGAAAATAAAACTGGAGGTCCCCTATTATCCAGAGTTTGCACACTAGCGACTAACCTCTCCCCTAGCCATGCAGCCCTCGGCATGTGCGACCTTGGCTTGGATTGTATCTCACTTAGTCTGGCCCCTCACCCTAGACCTATCTCAGCAAAGTAAACCCTACCGGCACAGACCTAGGGCTCATCGGAGCACGCAAGCCCCACCACGACGTCAACGTAGAGATACGGCGGTGGGGTTATTATTATTATTGTCTTGGTGACTTTAACGCACATCCGCATGGGTTGTTTTTTACCGACTTGTTCAACTACTGCAGTGAGAATCACTTTTCATGCGTTGATGTAGATAGGCTGGGGTTGACGTCGAACACGTACACGTATATCAGTGACTGTAATGGGGCTAGGCGATGGCTTGATCATTGTCTCTGTACAGAATCGTCTCTGAAAACTGTTCGTAGTGTTAGCGTTAAAAAATGAAAAAAAAAATGATGTTTGCGATCTTAATATAATTAGGCCGAAAGCAAAACAGAGTATGTCCTACGACAACTTAGTTGTGTGGGGAGAAAAAAGCTCAGATGCCATCTACACCTACAGGCAAGAATGTCATTGGCGATTGCGAAATATTGACTTTCCTCGCGTATTGTCCAGTTGTTGTGATCGCATGTGTAGTGATTCGGACCACAATGTAATAATTGATTGCCTGTATCGGGATGTAGTATCCGCTCTAAGGGAGGCCGCCATTGTTAGCAGGGAGACACGAGTCTTTAGTAGGAGGTCGAAGCGCGTGGTGGGTTGGAATAAGCACGTTAGCGAGGCTCACTCGTACGCTAGGCTTAGGTTTAATGAGTGGCCTAATTCTGGCAAACCTACGTCAGGCGTAATTTATGAGGAAATGTGTGACACTCGAAAGACCTTTAAGTCCCAATTAAGGTGGTGCCAAAATCACCAAGACCAAATCCAGATGGACATCCTAACCCAGTTGCACACTAAAAAAGACTTTCGGAACTTCTGGAAGTCTACAAAAAAGCACAACCTAAGGCCTGGTTTGCCAGTGAGCGTCGATGGTGTGTCTGCTGAAAGGGATATTGCCAATGTTTTTAAATCCCAGTTTTGTGTCGAGCCAAGCAGTATTCCTCCCTCTGAGGTGGTCGATGCCGAGTCACAGTGCAGTGTCCTGGAACCAAGAGTTAAGTTCTCAGTTGCGGACATAGCTAAGACCATAGGGTGTATGACCAGGGGTAAGTCTCCAGGACATGACGGACTCAGCATCGAGCACTTACAGCATGCTGGTCCCCACCTGCCACGTGTTTTGGCCATGCTGTTCACGTTCTGCCTGCGCCATTCATACTTGCCGGACGAGCTGATGAGGACGGTCGTAGTACCAATTGTTAAAAATAAAACTGGTGATGTTGCAGATAAAAACAATTACAGACCGATCTCATTAGCGACAGTCATTGCGAAGGTATTTGACAGCATGCTTAATGCTCAACGTTAACAATACAATAACTTTACACGATAACCAGTTTGGGTTCAGGCCTAAACTGTCCACAGATAGTGCTATACTGAGTTTTAAGCATGCTGTCAGATATTACACGGATCGGAGCACGCCTGTTTACGCCTGCTTCCTCGATCTGTCCAGGGCATTTGACCTGGTTTCGTACAAGGTGCTGTGGAGGAAGTTGCTTGATAGGCAAGTTGCGCCTGAAGTTGTTAAAATCTTCCAGCACTGGTACGGGAACCAGGTCAATAATGTTAAGTGGTCGGGAGCTCTGTCGGACTCGTACAGGTTGGAGTGTGGGGTGAGGCAGGGAGGATTGAGCTCACCAACGCTCTCAATCTGTATATCGATGGACTTGTTGCCGAGCTCAGCGGCCGCCATGTTGAATGCCATGTTGATGATGTGTGCTTTAACAACATCAGCTACGCTGATGATATGGTGCTCCTGAGCGCGTCAATAGGGGGACTCAGAGAGCTAATAAACATTTGCGAAACGTACGCTCATACACATGGCTTAAAATATAACATCAAAAAGAGCGAGCTTATGGTTTTTAGTGCGGGTTCTAAGTGTCCGGCTGAGGTTCCACCAGTAAGGCTATGCGGGGTGCCCTTGGAGCGGGTATTTACTTTTAAGTATCTGGGTCATATTGTGATGTCCGACCTGAAGGACGACGCTGATATTGAGCGAGAAAGGAGGGCGCTGTCGGTGAGGGCGAATATGATTGCCCGCAGGTTTGCTCGTAGCTCACTTGTACATCTTTCTATACGGGTAGTCTGTGGGTGTCATATTTGCAGAAATCCTACAGCGCTCTTCGCGTTCAATATAATAACGCGCTGAGGGCGCTGCTGCGGCTGCCTCGCTTCTGCAGCGCATCGGGAATGTTTGCAAGCGTCCGCATTGACTGTTTTTATGCCAGCATGCGCAAGAGGGCGACCTCGATAGCGAGTAGAGTGCGGGGCAGCGGCAACAGTCTTCTTATAGTTGTTGCCAACAGGTTGGACGGACCTTTCATGAGGCACTGGCAGGCCTTACATACACCCGTGTATCGTACTTGGGGCAGGTAAAAAAACACCACATAATTTTAATACAATTTTTTATAATTTTATATTGATTAATTATAATTTTATTTTAATTTTAATATTGATTATTTAATTCAATTCAATTTATTCATCTTAATTTTATTCAAATGTATTGAATTTTAACGTATTTTATTGTATAATGATGGTTTGACTAATGACATTTTTTATTTTTAAATTTGATTACGGACTTTTTTAAATTGTATATTTTTTATTTGACGAAAAATGATTGTGTTAATTTAATTTAAATTTTATTGTGTGTACAAATTTGTTTTAATATTATTGTGTGGTGTGTATTCTGATCTCTGTTTATTTTGAAACTAACATTATTTTTAAGTGTACTTACTAACTCAACTATGGATCGTTGTGTCTGATGCAAATAAATAAATAAATAAAACTATTTTTAGACAGATGATCGTTTTGTATTTTTTTTCATTCGTGTGTGTTCCAAGCTTCGAAGAGCAATGATTGATTTGAAAAAAAAAAAAAAAATATGATGAAGAATAAGTAATTAAAGGATCTACTCTTTATCTCTAAAATTAAACGATGATTTCAATGATAGAAACGGATTTATTTTTAAAGAAACGTTTGGTTCTGTAGTGTAGGTACTTAGATATAAGTTGTTGCATTAGAAGTAAGTCATAGCGGGTAGCGGAACAAATTGTATGCGTCGCTAGTTGGGAATAAACCGAGCTATGAACTAGTGGTTCCGTGTGTCATTTCCCCCTCCACCCCCGCGCACTAGAACATTACATTGGCGACGAGGATAATAAAACGTGTCGCGTGTGGTTATAATTACTAAAACAATTAGTGGCCAAATACGTAAAACGCAAAATGTCAATCGGGAAGATTAAAGAGTTTGACGTGCGGTCGGGATTGTGGTCTTCATACACAGATAGACTTGAGATGTATTTTGTGGTAAACAAGATCGCGGAAGAATTGAAGTTACCCACATTAATCGCGAGCATGGGCGATGAAGCGTATGAACTGCTACTTAATCTAGCCAGTCCAAAGAAGCCTTCGGAGTTATCATATGCACAAGCCAGCGAATTGTTACGACAACATTTACAACCGGCACCATCATCATTGGCGGAAAGGTACCGGTTCCGACAAAAAAGACAAGGTGCAACGGAAGACGTTGCCGCGTACGTAGCAGAATTGAAGAAATTATCACGTAATTGCAAGTTCAACGCTAACTTGAACGAAAATTTGCGCGATCAATTTATCTGCGGCCTTAGAAGTGACGTCATTCGGCAGCGGTTGTTCGCGAAAAATGAGGCGATAACCTTTACGGAGGCGGTAAAACTGGCAGGATCCCTGGAAGCAGCGGAGAGAGACGCAGCGGAGGTTGAGTGGCGTAAGGAAGCAACGGAGTCGAATAGCGCTAGCTCGGTTCATGCGCTAACGCCAAGCACAGCACGCGTCGGGAAAGGACGCGGGCGCAGGAGTGGCGGAGCGGGACCGGCGGCACCGTCCGCAAGTTGGCGTGCTCGGCCGGACAAAGCGACGCCAGTACAGACGGCGTCAACAACATTGAGCGGCTGTGGCGTGTGGGGCTACAAACCACGTGCAGCAGGTGCCAACGCGTGGGTCATTTACGGCGAGTATGTCCAGACCGGGAGGAGCAAAGGTCGCAGGCTGATAGTGGCCGGCAAAACAAAGGCACGAAACGGGAAGTTCATTTCGGTGATTTTGGCCTGGGGGCCAGTGACGAGGACGAGGACATTGAGGAATTAAATCTTTTGTCGTTAAATAATTATAAGGCGGTAAGTTTACCCATCTGGGTAGATAACGTTATAATTAAAATGGAAATAGATACTGGAACAGCAATTTCATGTATAAGCAGAATAGTTTATGACAATAAGTTTGACCATTTGCCTATTGAAAGTGATAACACAGTTTTAAAATTTTATGATGGAACAAAAATTAAGCCTTTAGGGATAATTAAACCAGTAGTACGATATGGCAACATGCAAAAACAATTAGAATTATTTGTCATTGAGGGTGGTACTACATCTTTAATAGGAAGGCAGTGGTTAGCCGAATTACAAATTGAGGTTCCGAGATTTAACTGTAATTTTATAGACAAAGGTGATAACATACACATAGATAATGAGATTTGTAAATTGATCGACAGGTATAAAGTAGTGTTCAGCGGTGGGCTGGGACGGTACACGGGAGGCAAGGCTACATTGCGGGTTCGCGAAGGGGCTCAGCCCGTGTTCCATCGAGCGCGGCCGCTGCCCTACGCACTGCGCGAGCGCGTTGACGCTGAGCTCGACGCGATGCTGCGGGCCGGCATCGTTGAACCCGTGGATTGCTCGGACTGGGCGTCACCATTGGTACCGGTTAACAAGGCGGATGGTACTTTACGGATTTGTGCGGATTACAAGTCAACTCTGAATCCGGTGTTACTGGTCGATCGTTACCCACTCCCTAGGATTGATGACGTTTTGGTAGGTCTTAATGGAGCTCAATTTCTAAGCAAAATTGATTTGTCTAATGCTTATAACCAAATCGAATTGGACGATTCTAAAAAGTTCACTGTCATTAACACACACAAGGGCCTGTTTCGTTATAATAGGTTAGTATACGGCTTGTCGTCCAGTGTAGGTATTTTCCAGCGAATTATGACAAATCTATTGCAGGGCATTCCTCATGTGCAAGGGTTCCTTGACGATGTCATTATAGGGGGTAAAACTAGAACGGAACATTTAGAAGCCCTCGAGGCGGTTTTAAAGCGGTTAGCAGACAATGGGTTGAAACTTAGGAAGGATAAATGTGTGTTTCTAGTAGACAGTGTAAAGTACTTAGGGTACGTGGTATCGAAGGAGGGTATCAGAGCGGACACAACAAAAATTGATGCCATTTTAAAGATGCAACCTCCTACCAATGTATCGGAGTTACGGTCGTTCCTAGGTATGATAAACTTTTTCGCAAGATTTATTAAAAATCTTAGTTTTATGTTACCACCGTTGCATAACTTACTACGGAGACAGGTTCCGTGGGAATGGAATAAGGACTGTGAGCGTAGCTTTGAGGAAGTAAAACGTGCGCTAATTAGTAGTGAAGTACTGGCACACTATGATCCCAGCAAACCGGTAATCGTGACGTGTGACGCGAGCGCGCGGGGCATCGGCGGGGTACTGGCGCAGCGCGGGGCGCACGGCGAGCGCCCGGTCGCGTATGTGTCACGTTCACTTACTATCGCGGAGAAAAACTACTCACAGATTCACCGCGAAGCATTAGCAATTATATTTAGTGTGAAAAAGTTTCACCAGTACCTGTACGGGCGGAAGTTTACATTGCGTACCGATCACAAACCTTTGGTGTCTATTCTAGGACCTAATGCTGGAATACCTACTATGACAGCAAGTAGAATGCAACGGTGGGCAGTGATTTTATCGGCGTATGAGTACGAAATAGAATTCATTAAAACTAACGCGAATTGTGCGG
Source organism: Noctua fimbriata (assembly GCA_905163415.1). NCBI lineage: Eukaryota > Metazoa > Arthropoda > Insecta > Lepidoptera > Noctuidae > Noctua > Noctua fimbriata. The sequence goes on from CAJHZP010000005.1 coordinate 1,220,235, forward strand.
ACGGCCTTTCGCGGTTGCCGAGTAGTAGTGCGGCGAAGGTACATGATGTAATCCCGGAACAGACTTATCTTCACTTTGCACAAGAGGCATTATTGTTAGATTACAAACAAATAAAAAAATCCACAAATAAAGATCCTATTCTAAGCAGGGTGTTAGCTTATATACGGGACGGTTGGCCGGAAAGATGTGACATAATAGGAATGCAGCCTTATTTTAATAGGAAAACTGAATTATATGAGGAATTAGGGTGCATTATGTGGGGTCACAGGGTAGTTATCCCTCAAGATTGCCGCGAACGAGTTTTACGGTTGATTCATGAGCCGCATATGGGCGTAGTAAAGTCAAAGGCGATAGCCCGCAGTTATGTATGGTGGGCTGGCATCGACGAGGCAGTGGAGCAGGAGTGCCGCGCGTGTTCCACCTGCGCTAATCACGCAGACGCACCCCCCAGCGCTCCTCCTCGGCCTTGGCCCTGGCCTTTAAAGCCCTGGGTTAGACTTCATTTAGACTTCCTAGGTCCAATCGAGGGAAAGTTGTATTTGGTCGTGGTGGACGCGATGTCTAAATGGCTGGAAGTCTTCCAGGTATCAAGTACGGCAGCGCGATATACAATTCCTAGACTTAGCGAACTATGGAGTAGGTTCGGTGTTCCGAAGCAGATAGTTACGGATAACGGGCCACCGTTCACGAGTAGTGAATTAGCGTCCTTCCTACACAATGACGGAGTGGAACACATCTTTACGGCTCCCTATCATCCGGCGTCTAACGGGGCGGCCGAAAATGCAGTTAGAACCATTAAAAAGGTAATAAAGAAAGCCTTAACGGAAAACAAAAATATTGAATTATCTATTAATACGTTTTTACTACACTACCGTAATACTGAACATTGTTCTACAGGGGAAACCCCCTCCATGTTACTAATGGGTAGACATTTACGAACCCGGTTAGATGCATTGAAACCGGACCGGGAAGCTAAGATTCGGGGTGTGCAGAAACGACAAGTTGAAGCTAAGGGCGGGGTGAATAGAGAAGTAGGAGTTGGGGACGACGTGTGGTATCGCCAGTATTTAAAGGCGGAAAAATGGCAACCCGGTTCTGTTATTAAATCTACAGGAACAAATGATTTTAAAATCTTAGACGCTAGTGGTAACGTAATCCATAGACACCTCGACCAGGTTCGACGTAGATCTAGGAGTTCACTGGTAATTCCCACAAATTCAGTACCCCCATTGGTGGAACCACCGAGTGTGTCACTTCCGGAGTCTGTTGGGGTCCAGTCTGAGCAGTCAGAGGCTAAGAGCTCACGCGAGGGGACTGCGATTGGAAACCAAACATCACCAGTTGTGGTATTCGAGCCGGTCGTGGAACAGTTTAGCACGCCGCCTACCACCCCTGTACCGACCCAGCCGCGTCCAATTCGGAGTTGACGATTGGGCAAAAACGTTACATATAGATAAGACATAGATTCATAATTAGATATATTATAAGTCGAGGAAAGGGTTGTTATGTTAATAAAGTGGGAGGGATGTAGTGTAGGTACTTAGATATAAGTTGTTGCATTAGAAGTAAGTCATAGCGGGTAGCGGAACAAATTGTATGCGTCGCCAGTTGGGAATAAACCGAGCTATGAACTAGTGGTTCCGTGTGTCATTTCCCCCTCCACCCCCGCGCACTAGAACATTACAGGTTCAACCGTCGAATAACGAATGAATCTATTTCACAGTGCTTTCAAACGTCAAAAATAATTCATAGACAAAATATTGCCATAGTCGATTCTGATTCGATACAATTCAATAATCGATTTAATATTAAAACTTAAATAATAATAATAAGTAGTACTTTAATATTTATCGATGTCAATCATGCATACAATAATGTGTTACATTATTGTATCCATGATAGTAAACTGGACGAATATACCCACATCTTGACTAATTAACCTTACAACTCGGCCATTTTGTGAAAGTGAGTCCTCTCACTTGTTTGGTGTAAATTATTAGTTATCACAAGAAAGAGAAAAAAAAAATTAGCCAGTAATACAATAAACAATGAATAGCTAGTAACTTAATCATGAATACATACTTGTACAACTAAAATTTATTTTCAATAACTCATTACTACAATATAAATTCAAATTAACTTTACAGTACAAAGGTACATTTTTATCATAATTTATGTCTATTACAAATTTTCATCACAATCAAAATTTCAGGGTATCATTATAATCTAAGTTCAACTCAGTTTAGCTTATCGTTTTTATCTAGGTCACAAATCATAATTACAATTCAAATTCATGAAGCTAGATCTGTATTCTCATTCTTTGTTTCTTGCACAATCTGTCACGATCTTCGGTCAACTGTGCGGCACCGTTGTCTTGGTGCCATTCATAATCTGCACTGACCTCTTATGACAAATTGTGCTCACATCGTATCGTATCTTACTCACTATCTTGCAATCATATGTGCGACATCGATTTCTCAATGCCATTCATTATCTGCACTGATTGCTCATTACAATAAATATGGATATAATTCCTAATAATGACACGCAGTCTCTCTCTCACTCATTTTCATCAGGGAAGTTGATTAACCAATGTAATTTAGCTTAATTATTATTAAGCATCGACGCACTTAAATAATCCCACCTATGTTTAAGTTACTCTTTCTCAACTTCTATTTCTGTACCCTCACTCTGATCACTGTCAGTGCTTTCACTGTTGTAACCTTTAAAGCTCATCCAGGGATGGATTTTATCTAGCGCGACAACATTCTCATACCTCTTGTAACCTTTTCGTGTTAATGGGGTGTCTTCGACGAGAAATCTGTCATTAGGTAATATTTTGAGGATTCGATAGGGGCCTTGGAATTTAGGAATGAGTTTATGCGATTTTCCTACATGATCTTTGTCTATTACGGTCCTTTCTACCCTGACTAGATCGCCTACGTTATAATATTTGGTCTGATTCTTCCTACGCTTATCAAACTGCTTTTTAGCATAATCTTGCTGTTTTTGTATCCTTTCGCTAGCATTCGACCTAAGCTCTACTAACGCATCACCATCGATTCGTTCAGTTGTTTCTGCAATTACGTCTGTCAATACATTTTCTGACGCATTCGTCAATCTGCAACCGAACAATAGCTCGGAGGGACTTTTCCCTGTCGTCTTATTTATAGTGGTATTAATACCTAACTGTACGTCACCGATATAATCATCCCATAAGTTGTCATTTCCGCCATGACATTTTGTACTCAGAGCATCAATTATGGTTCGGTTAAACCTTTCGACCTGTCCATTAGCTCTTGGGGTAGCTACTGCATTTAAGATGTGTTTGAATTTAAATTGGTCCACGAAATTCTTAAATCTTGCACTTGTGAAACAAGAGCCACGATCTGTTATGAGGCAAGAAGGTACACCGAAATAACTAAAATGTTCTTTAAATGCCTTGATTGCCGTAGCCGTCTTAGTATCTTTGACGGGTCGTATATTAATAAATTTTGTAAAGGCATCTATAATCACTAGCAAATACAAGTTGCCTTTTTTAAAGCGAATGAACGGCCCCAAATGATCCGCATGAAGCGTATGGAATGGTTTTTCCAACTTAGGAATGAGATGAAGCAGACCTTCTTTGGGACCACCAGGTGCCTTATGATGGGGTGCGTTGTCAGAATTCCTCCTCGTGTGCCCGATGGCTGCCGGTCCCTTTCGATACGTCGGGAGGGAATAGTAGCTGCCGGGCCGGTGCACCCTGGGCGTGGGCAGTATCCTTCCCCGAGGAATGGGAAGAGATTCTTATTCCTCGGGGAATGTTACTGTCTATGGCTAATATTCTGACTTGGGAGGGGTCCTTTATGGACCAAGGGGGCGTTGCTCCGCGTGACCCTCTGAAAAGCAGAGGGCACAGCGGAGGAGCAAGGGCGGGCTCGGTGTGCACTTACCCTGCCGCCGAGCAGACAGTGAAGGACGCAGTCATTCACTGTCCCCGTCGATATCGCAATACCACCGTCGAAGTGTCGTGGATCACGCCTCGCGGCTTCGAGTGGGGTCTTGGCTTAACCGCCCGGACCGTGAGGTAGAAAACCTCTATAAAAAGTTACCCCGAATCTCAAGCGGTGGTGCACCGTGAGGAGATGTATGGCTGACGGGTTCCTATGGAAAATCAGTCGCTAGTGCGAACCACTGCCGGGCCTGGCTATGGCTTATCTGGGTACAGGGGGCACTGCCCAGATGGACTTTTTATTTCCCCCATGCTCGTGGGAACAAAATGGAAAAACAAAGAACCCAAACGACGGCCGGTAACGGCGAAGAAAGGGAGTCGAGGGATGCGGGGTCGGAGTCCGGCGCCGCATCCAGCGATGTGAGCGCGGGAGGCTCAGTGAGCTCCCGGCGCGAGAGGACCGGGGCTGCTGCGGTGAACAAGGAGTTCCACCGCAAGCGGTCCAGGCCGGCAGGCGACCGAGAGTCGTCGTCGGAGGGCGAGCTGGCCTCAGCCCGTAAGATCCCGACCAGCAAGCGTGGCGGGATCCGCGGCAAGGGGAGAGGCCTCTCTACCACCGAGAGGTCGGCGCGGCTTGCCGAGGAGGGGCGCCACCCGGGGGTGGCCGGTTGCGGGGTGGCCCGTCCGGGCTCCTCTGGCGACGAGGCGGGCGCAGTCGGCGGCTCCGATGCGGAGCGTAAGGCCGAGTTTGAGAAGGAGGTGGAGTCGGCGCTGAGGGCTGTCTCATATAAGCAGAAGCCCTCCATCAGGCATAAGGCCATGCCCGCGGCGATCGCCTCCATCATGGCGTCAGCGGAGGCCAGATATTCGGGGCCAACGTCAAAGGAAGTGGCCAAACTGCGGGCGGAGGTCGCACGTCTGACGGCGGCCATGGAGCTTCTCGAAGAGGCCAATCAGAAGCTCCGAGCAGACCTGGCTGGTCTGCGCGAGTCCGGATCCCGCAAGGCGCCCCAAAAGCCAGCAGGCCAGCAGCGACCAAGCCAGCCCGTGGCCGTGCCGGTTGAGAACCAGGTCCTGAACCTGGTTCGGCAGGAGCTGGCTGCCTTCCAGGCGCGGTTCTCCGTCCTGGAGGGCATTGTCCTGCGCCCCCCTCTGGCGGCAACCAGGGCGCCCCCGGGACCGAGAGCGGCCACATATGCGGCTGCTGCGGCCTCCGCACCGAGGCCGCCCGGCCGGCCCTCCGGCAGGGTTGTGTCGGCCCCCGAAGGGCCGGCTCTGGCGAAACCGGCTCCGGCCAAGAAGGAGGCGGCCCTGAGGCAGGGCAAGGTGGCGGCTCAAAAGAAGGCGGCGACTGTGCCAGCGCCAGCCGCGAGACAGCCGCCACCACCGCCCCCCCCCGCCCCCTAAGCCTTCCGTGGCCGAGACCGGGTGGCGGGTGGCCGGTGAGAGGACCAGGGAGCGAAAGTCGGCTAAAAAGGCCAAGAGGCGGCAGCGAAAGCGCCAGCAAAAAGAGCGGAGCGTCGCGGCTAGGCTCAGCGCCCCGAAGACCGCAGCTGTAGTGATTACACTACAGCCGGACGCGGAAAAAAGGGGCGTGAGATACCGCGACGTGCTCGCTAAGGCGAGGGCGACGGTGGATCTGGGGGAGCTCGGGATCACCGGGGGCCTCCGCCTCAGAGTCACCGCGACAGGGGCTCGAGTGCTGGAGATCCCCGGCGAAACCCGTGGCTCGTCCGCGGACGCTCTAGCTGAAAAGCTTAGAGCGTCCCTAAATGCGGACGAGGCCCGAGTGTCCAGGCCCGTCAAATGCGCAGACCTGCGCATCCTGGGTCTGGACGACTCGGTGACCGAGGAGGAGGTGGTGGCCGCCGTCACCAGGACCGGTGGGTGCCCTGCTGAGCAGGTCAAGGCAGGCACCTTACGTCCCCCCACCGAGGGTGTCTCCACGTTGTCGTCGTGGTGGGGCTTGAGTGTCTCAATGATCTTGGAGTTTTCCCATTCCAAGTGAGAGACCAGACTAAGAGTGACACACACGTCGTGCATCGTGCGATGAACCACGGAGCGGGTCTGTCGGACGATGCGTGATTCGGGATTCGCTCCTCGAAGTGCTCGGGGAGTGAATCAGGGCGGGGCTATTTCGTCGTGTACCGTGCGATGGCTCACGGAGCGGGCTCATCGGACGGTACGTGATTAGTGATACACTCCTCGGGGTCCTCGGGGAGTGAATCAGGGTTGGGGATGTTCCCTCACATGCCACGCGACGGTCGTTGCGGGGCATGTTTTGGGATGTAATATTGTCGCCCTCTGGTACGCGTCTGCCCATCGGACGTGACTGTGAGGGCGATAGGATAGAATAGCCATAAGGGGGGGAGGGGGGGGGAAAGATGATAAGTGGAGAGACAGGGACCACACCCTTCAAAGGAAAACAAACTAAAATGAAAAAAACGATCTGCAATATTATACCCCAGGGCGGTACCAGCTGCTCAGCAGCTGGAGAATCCGCCACGATCCCTTCGGGGTCGTCAAGCCCCTCGTATTCTGGGGGGGGCAACAGACGTTTTCCACTTGCCGATGGCAACCAGAGCCGAGGAGGCTCCTCGAGATCGAGGTCTTTTGAAGACCTCATCTCTTTTAAATTTAAGAATCCCGGTCGAGGACGGGTCGAGCGCCAGGCGGCGGACGCAGTGTCAGACTCTGGTGCCGCGTCACTGAAGCCGGGAGTGGAGGCTCCAGCGGAGCCTCGCGTGGTGCTAGAGAGGGTCAATGTGTTGTCGGAAGTCGACGACACACCGCGAACAGTTGCGGCTGCTCCCTCCAAGTTTTGGGGTAAGCGGCCGCGTGTCTGTGGGTCGGACGCGGGTTCGGCGGGTTTGTCCTCTAGCGAGGAGAACCTGCCGGCCCCCAAAGTGTCGACAACCAGGAGGGGCAGAGGACGCGGGTTGCCTTCCGGAGAAAACACTCCGGCACCGTCACGTGACACTCGGGGCCGCTTCCTGAAGCGCCCTGATACGCCGATGGCCAGCGGAGTTAGCGACTCCGACGGCTCAATGCATGTGGAGCAGGGTGATGCCGAGGCCTCCATCGCTTTGCTCAGCACAAAGGCCGAGCTCAGTGCCGCGAGGAGAGAGGGCCGGAAGGCCATCGCGACCGACGAGGTCGCTGAGTTGGCTCGACGGGCAAGGGAGAGGCGGATGCAGACCACCGCAGCTCCTGAAGGCTTGACGGCAGAGGCCCTTAGCCGCCAAGTTTTGGACGGCGTGGACGTTGTCCTGAAGGTTGCCACGAAATCTGGCAACCTGAAGGGGACGTTCACGCGAGACCCCTCCCGCCGTCAGTAGGGATCCCGACGGTGGCGCATTCCGAGGCCCATGAAAACACATGGCCTCGGACTTGTGCAATGCCACCTCGAGACCCAATTGCCCGATCCTCTCCACGACTATCGCAACCCCGCGTGTCATGTTTTCGGCCGCCGCCTCGTGCGACCTCCCTTGTGCCAGTACCAGCGTGTCGTCAGCGTAGCAGACTACGCTGACGCCGCTAGGGAGGTCGGTGCGCAGCACCCAGTTGTAACCGATGTTCCACAAGGCCGGCCCCAGAACCGATCCCTGTGGAACACCGCACGACATCTCTCGCTGGTTCCATTCTCCGCTCTGACCGGGGTAGATGACAGCCCTATCCGTCAGGTAGTCCCCGACCACACGACGCAGGTAGGTCGGCACCCGGTGATACCGGAGTGCCTCCCCAATGCAGCTCCAGGGCATGGAGTTGAAGGCGTTGGCGATGTCAAGAGACACCGCCAATACGACCCCGCCCCGGGAAACCACATCCCCCGTCGTGAGGGCTCTCACTTGCATGATGGCGTCCACCGTCGAGCGCCCCTTGCGGAAACCAAACTGGTGTTCCGCAAGATCCGGCCCCATTCCCGCGAGGTGCCCGGCGAGGCGGTTAGCAATAACTCTTTCAAAGAGCTTGCCCACCTCGTCGAGCAACACGATGGGCCGGTATGCGGACGGAGAGTTCGCAGGGTGCCCTGGCTTACGGATGAGGACCAGCTTCCCCGTCTTCCAACGAAGCGGGAACTGGCCTCTCTCCAAGCATGCGCTTAGGAGCCCTTCCAGTCGGGGCCCGAGAGCCTCAGAGGCCAGGACCCAGGCTTTGCCAGGCAAGCCATCGGGTCCCGGGGCCTTCAGCCTGCGTACCGCCACTCTCAGGTCTACCCCAGTTACCTCCGGAACGTCGTCATCGGTGTGGTCCGCTTCCGGCACCGCAAGCGGCGGCGGAGCCATAGGCGGGGGAGGATACCTCCCTCGCGAAGGGAACAGAGCGCTCACCACGTCCTCCACGAGCTCAGGCCGGAGACTCTGCGTCAGCGGGAGGGCCCGGGTGCGGAGTTTGTCCCGCACCATCTTGTAAGGGCGCCCCCAGGGATCTCCATTCAGAGACTCCAGCATCTCCTCGCGGGCCAGGTTCTTGGCCCGCCGGACAGCCTCTTGGAGGGTGGTCTTCGCCGCTCTGTACCCCTCGTAAAGCTCCGCCTCAATGGCTGCCGCATCCGGAGGGCGGATGCGGAGCCTGCGATGCCTGGCGTACCGGTGCCGCGCGGCAACGCACGCCTCACGTAGAGACGTCAGCTCCCGCGACCACCAGTACACCTGACGTCGGGCGCTTCCTGGCCGAACTCGGGGCATTGCCACGTCGCAAATCTCGGACATGGCCTCCTGGAACCAACCCGCCTCGTTGTTGATGTCGGCAGGCCTGGCTGGTGATGACACCCAGGCCTGCACGATCGAGGCTTCCAGGAGGAGCTCCCGGTCCAGCTGCTTCAGCGCCCATCGCGGACCACTCGGGGCCTGTAGGACCGGCGCGCTTGAGGTCTGGGTGGAGACGTCGAACCGGATGTACCGGTGGTCGGAATAGGTCTCCACCCCCTCCATGACGCGCCAGTCAACGACACGCGGCGACAGAGCGGGGCTAGCGAACGATATGTCCACCACCGACTCGCCCCGCATCCGCACGCACGTGGGGACAGAACCCCGATTTAGGACGACCAGGCCTGTCTCCAGAGCCCAGTCCTCCACCATCCTACCCCGCACATCCGTGTAACGAGAACCCCAAGCCAAGTTCTTGGCATTGAAGTCCCCGAGCACCAGCACGGGGAGTGAATGGCTCCCGATGACGACACTCAACTCCCTGAGGGAGTTGTGGAACTCGGCGAGAGTTCGGTTCGGGGAGAAGTAGACTCCCACCACAACGATCTCCCCGAACCGTGCTGCTACGCACCCCTGACCCTTCCTGACACTCTCAAGGGTCGGGGTACCGGCGGCGGCCGACGCAATTATGGTCACTGAGCCGCTAAGGTCCTCCACCCAGTCTTCCCTGGGCGGGACAAAGTACGGCTCAGAGACCACGGCGATGTTAATCGACCACTGCGCCATGCTCTGGATCAGCAGATCTTGAGCGCAGTGGTTGATGTTCGCCTGGAGAAGGCGTAATGGGGCCGTTATTGGCACTCCATTTCAGCCCCCTTCTGGGCCCCCTGCGAGGGCCCCGCTGCAGAAGTTGCAGCAGTGGCGGCCGCGGCGGCGACAGTGGCGGTGGCTGCGGTGGTGGCGACGGTGGGGGTTTTGGTGGTGGTGGTGGAGGGCCTTCCGTTGCCCCTGGCCTTGGACTTGGCGGGTGTACCGCAGGCCTTGCTCCCTGCCCGGTGATCGGCCGGCTTGCCGGTTGCCGCACATGCAGCGCAGTGCGGCGCGGCAGAGCAAGCCGCGGCCATGTGACCGGGCTGGCCGCAACGGAAGCATAGGCCACTGCGGTCCACCTCCGAGGTGCACCGGACCGACACGTGGTGCCCCACATGGCAGCGGAAGCACCTCAGAGGTCTGGGTTCCAGCAGCTTAACCCGCGCCGAAACCCAGCCAACCAAGAGCCTTCGGCCCTCCATAATGGCTTTCGCCGCCGTCACAGGGCAGCTTACCGTAACGGTTCGCATGCCCGACAGGTCCGGACGTAAGGTGCCTGTCTTGACTTGCTCAGCAGGGCACCCACCGGTCCTGGTGACGGCGGCCACCACCTCCTCCTCGGTCACCGAGTCGTCCAGACCCAGGATGCGCAGGTCTGCGCATTTGACGGGCCTGGACACTCGGGCCTCGTCCGCATTTAGGGACGCTCTAAGCTTTTCAGCCAGAGCGTCAGCGGACGAGCCACGGGTTTCGCCAGGGATCTCTAGCACTCGAGCCCCTGTCGCGGTGACCCTGAGGCGGAGGCCCCCGGTGATCCCGAGCTCCCCGAGATCCACCGTCGCCCTCGCCTTAGCGAGCACGTCGCGGTACCTCACGCCCCTCTTTTCCGCGTCCGGCTGTAGTGTAATCACTACAGCTGCGGTCTTCGGGGCGCTGAGCCTAGCCGCGACGCTCCGCTCCTTTTGTTGGCGCTTCCGCTCCCGCTTTCTGGCCTTTTTGGCTGCCTTCCGCTCCCTTTGCCTTTGTCCAGCCACCTGCCACCCGGTCTCGGCCGCGGAAGGCTTAGGGGGCGGGGGGGGCGGCGGTGGCGGCTGCCTCGCGGCTGGCGCTGGCACAGTCGCCGCCTTGCCCTTCTTTTGGGCCGCCGCCTTGCCCTGCCTCAGGGCCGCCGCCTTGCCCTGCCTCAGGGCCGCCGCTTTCTTGGCCGGAGCCGGTATCGCCGGAGCCGGCCTTTCAGGGGACGACGCAACCCTGCCGGAGAGCCGGCCAGACGGCCCCGGTGTGGAGGCCGTAGCAGCCGCATATGTGGCCACCCTAGGGCCCGCGGACGCCCTGTTTGCCGCCAGGGGGGGGCGCAGGACAATGCCCTCCAGTACGGAGAACCGCGCCTGGAAGGCAGCCAGCTCCTGCCGAACCAGGTTCAAGACCTGGTTCTCAACCGGCACGGGCACGGGCTGGCTTGGTAGCTGCTGGCCCCCATTTTGGGGCGCCTTGCGGGAGCCGGCCTCGCGCAGACCGGCCAAGTCTGCTCGGAGCTTCCTGTTCTCCTCTTGAAGAAGCTCCGTGGCAGCCGTCAGGCGAGCGACCTCCGCCCGCAGTTTGGCCACTTCGTCTGACGGGGGCCCCCCATATCTGGCCTCCGCTGACGCCATGATGGAGGCGATCGCTGCAGGCATGGCCTTATGCCTGGTGGAGGGCTTCTGTTTATATGAGACAGCCCTCAGCGCCGCCTCCACCTCCTTCGCGAAACCGGCCTTACGCTCCGCCTCGGAGCCGCCGTCTGCACCCGCCTCGTCGCCAGAGGAGCCCGTACGGGCCACCCCGCGACCGGCCACCCCCGGGTGACGCCCCTCCTCGGCAAGCCGCGCCGACCTCTCGGTGGCAGAGAGGCCTCTCCCCTTGCCGCGGATCCTTCCTCGCTTACTGGTGGGGATCTTGCGAGCCGAGGTCAGCTCTCCCTCCGATGACGACCCTCGGTCGCCCTCCGGCCAGGACCGCTTGCGGAAGAACTTCCCGTTCACCGCAGCAGCAGTCCCGGGCCTGCCGCGCCGGGAGCTCTCTGAGCCTCCCGCGCTCACATCGCTGGATGCGGCGCCGGACTCCGACCCCGCATCCTTCTCCTTCCTCCCTTCGCCGTTACCGGCCGTCGATTGGGTTGTTGGTTTTTCCATACTGTTCCCACGAGTATGGGGGAAATAAAAAGTCCATCTGGGCAGTGCCCCCTGTACCCAGATAAGCCATAGCCAGGCCCGGCAGTGGTTCGCACTAGTGACTGATTTTCCATAGGAACCCGTCAGCCATACATCTCCTCGCGGTGCGCCGCCGCTTGAGATTCGGGGTAACTTTTTATAGAGGTTTTCTACCTCGCGGTCCGGGCGGTTAAGCCAAGACCCTCGGTCCCAAACTCCGGACTGTTCGAAAGAGATACCGCGGCCCTGGAACACAAAGGGCAAAGAAGGAACATGGATGGGTTTTAGTCAGTACAAGTCTGACACTCCCTTCCGCTCCGCCCAGAGCGGGGGGGGTCATTTGATGATTTCCCATCCTAAAAAAAAAAAAAAAAAAAAAAAAAAAAAAAAAAAAAAAAAAAAAAAAAAAAAAAAAAAAAAAGACACTCGGTCCCAATCGAAGCCGCGAGACGTGATCCACGACACTTCGACGGTGGGATTACGATATCGACGGGGACAGTGAATGACTGAGAATTATGCAAGTCTCTGCGACAAATTAATCAAACAATCAAAGTTACCAGAGACGCGTTAACTTTATTGTAACCTTTTGCCATATGTTATGTATAAATGCGTTTTATATACAAATGTACTGTAATGACTGCATCCTTGGTCTAGTGGTCGCAAGCGCGACTGCTGAGCATAAGGCTCTGGATTCGATTTCCGGATCAAATTCGGAAATTAACCATTAAAGCGCAGGCTACACAGCCAGCCAGCGAGCGAGCGTGCCGGGCGAGATACAACAGGCGGGCAACCAGATATTATTATGGAAGAAGTAATGTAATAAGTTCTTATTAAAGTAGAAAAAAGTAAAAGAGATTTAAAAAATTAAACGAGTTTATTTGATTTCAGATTTTATTTAATGTGATATTATTAGTCTACCTTTGTTTGCGGTACCTAGCATCGGTATTAATTGTGAAAGATGTCATCGAAAGTGGTCAAATTGAGGTAAGCAGTTACTTGTACCGGTTTTTATAATATGATAGTTACCGTTAGGATAAGGAATACGTTATTATGCGCATTAAAAGTCCGTCAAAGTACGAAATTTTACTTAAAGTAGCAAATATCCCTTTGCCCTTCCGTCCGAGCAGTCGCCCTGAGCTGACGTGTTACCAGATTTAATCAATTTTTTTTTAACCAAATAATATCGCACAACTAGTCCCAAGTTATCGTAAACTATATCTTATAAAAATAGCAATAAAATTGTAGCTTGCAACCAGTGCGTAAAAGTGAAAGGCGGCCCGCGCTGCGCGGAGTGTCTGTGCGAGGAGTGCAATCGCCATAGCCATAATTGTTGTCTCTGTCACGCCGCGCTCGGTATCGACCGCTGTGCGACGACGACACCTGCGTAAGCGCTGTGCTACGCGAGCGACGTCACTGGCTGCCAGCTACGAAGATACATCTACGAACAACAGCGGTAGCTACTAGTGCTACGCGCCGGCGGCATTACCTCAATAAACTGCGCAAGGAACAGTGAGTCTTAAACCTTCTCAATATGAATCCAAGTCGTACTCCACCGCAAGGACTGTCTGCTTCAGATTCTAACATAAATAGATCTGTTATTAGCAGTGCGGCGACACCTGTGACCAACGTCACAAAGAGAGTTAATTCGAAACGTATTCGACTAGATGATGACGATTACAATACACTTGATATGTTTAAGGATGAGATTAAGGATATGCTCTCAAACTGGATGAAACAGCAAGATAAAAAACTAGAAAAACTCGATAAGGGTCTTTCGAAATTAGGAACTCTCGAAAAAGGGTTGGCCGAAATAAAGACTGGATTACAAGAATCAAACGATGAAATTGAAAAATCGTTAGGAGAACTGTCAGCACAAATAAAGGACTTAGATAAAAAGATCGATATCCTAGACCGTGACCGGATTAACTTACGTTCAAAAATTGAGGAGTTGGAAGAAAAAAGTGAAGGGATGGAGAGAACCATTAGAAGGACCTGCATTGAAATAAGAGGCGTTCCGAAGAAGAGAAGTGAGAAGAAGGAAGACTTGCTTAACATGGTTACCAGCCTGATGAAAAATCTTAGGAGTGATTGTTTTTGATCTTAGTGATTCAAAGGCGAATGCGACAACATCAGCCGTGGTCACTGAATTTACCAACACCTTTGCCAAAGATAAGTTAATAAGAGAAGTTAAGCAATATAATATCTCGCAACCTGGTAGACAAATTAACACCAGACACCTCGGTCTAGAAGGGCCTGAAATGTCGCTGTTCGTGTCAGACCATTTGACTTCAAAAGCGAAAAGACTCCTTTTTCTTGCTCGTGACTTCGCCAGATCGGAAAACTATCAATACTGCTGGATTGCGAATGGCCGAATTCTCCTACGTAAAAAGGAAGGTGACAAATATACTGTTGTCAAAAGCGAAAACACCTTTCAGCAACTGCGGGAAACCTACAAAGTTGGCAATTAATGTCAAGTATAGTATAGCTTTTTTTATAATTACAACACTCTGTAAAATGTTACTACACGGGTGTGCCCTTATGGTTAAGTTTAACATGATTTCTCACAAACCTATCTATAACACACATCACTTTAACACACCTGATAACACATACTACACACTTGCTTCTCTCACACAACACACCAGAATTAATACATACTACACACATGCTTCTCTCACACAACACACCAGAATTAATAGATTCTATATTTTATTAGTTTTTATGATATTTGAGCGATTCGGTATAAATCCATGCAATGTTACAACCCAACCTTTTAATAATTCTCAATAGCTTCCATAAATATCATTAACAATGAGCTTGATAATATTCAACTAGGTAATTCGTATAGCTGTGAACCTGAAGATTGTCTCAAGTATATCAACAAATCCGATTGCAGTACGAATTTATTACATATTAATATACGTAGCATAAATAAAAACTTTAGTCAACTCCAAGTACTGTTAAATATGACGAAAATTAATTTCGACATTGTTGTTCTGACGGAATGCTGGCTAAGTAAAGTCCATAATCTACCTGTTTTGGACGAATTCGAGTCTCATTCGACTTTTAGAAATACTAACCAAAATGATGGTGTTATAATTTACACGAAACGAGGTCTGCGGGGTTCTGTGTGGGAGCCAACTTTTGAGGGTGGGAATTGTCTTGTTTGTCAGATAGATAAAAGGTTAGCTGTTCTAGCCGTCTATCGCTCTCCATCACTTAATTCAAAAGAATGTTTTGATAAATTCACGCAAAGCCTTGTTAAGACATATGATAAAATATCCTCCTGTACTAGCGTTGTTCTAGTAGGCGATCTAAACATCGATATAAGCCCAAGTAATAGAAATGACCGGAGCTTAGAATATCTTATGATAAATGCCTCTTATGGGCTCATGCCAACACACCTATTTCCTACCCGACTGGAACACTGCATTGATCACTTACTTCTCAAGTCAAACCTACGTGCAACCACACTAGTTTTGGAATCACATATTACAGACCACAAACCTATCCTCTTGTCTATTGCTAACATTGTTCCATCGCGGAAAATTTGCCAAGTTACCACCCGTCTTGATTATGAAGCCATTATACTTGAGCTTGAAAATACGGACTTTACAGCTATATACCATATTGATGATGTAAACGAATGTATGACCAAATTTATTAATATTATTAAATCAGTTATCTCAAAACATACAAAATTAGTTAAAATACCTAGACAAAAAAGAACAATAAAATCATGGATGACTCCTGGACTTTTAAAATGTATTAAAAATAGGGACAAAATGCATATGAAATCAAAAAAGGCCCCAAATAATCATATTCTAAAGACCACATACAAACGCTATAGGAATTTTTGCAATAACTTGCTCAGAAAATTAAAAGTAGCTTATGAAAAAAGTGAGTTAGAAAAAGCTAAAAATAATCCCAAAAGCATGTGGAAAACAATTAAAAATATCACAAACACACATAAGACAAATGTCAGTGCCTCAGAGCTGATTAAACTACGAGACAACCCTAAATCATCGATTAATGATGTGAATATCTTTTTTAGCAATGTAGGCAAAAATTTGGCTGCAAAAATCAGGTCACAGGCACGTACAACCGCCACCACCACTAATCCTTATCCTCCTTCTCTAGTTCATGATAACTCTCAAATCTCCCCAGTCGACTCTCTTGTAATACTGGAGGTTGATGAAGCAGAGGTAGAGTCTGTCGTACTTCAGTTGCGGGATGATTGTGCTGTGGGATGGGACGGAGTATCATCTATACTGCTTAAGAGGAGCCGTCATGTACTGGTCCCACTAATAACGTACCTCTGCAACCGTTGCTTCCAAACAGGTGTATTTCCGGATTATTATTATTATTATTATTTATTCTGTATGGGCTTACTCTTGACCTCAATCTAGTCCTGAGGACAGAGATGAGGTCGACGAAAGGAAGGAGGAGGATGAGGTCGATCGGATGCTCTCAAAAAGGCAATAATACACCCTATTCATAAGGGGGGGAACAGAAACAGTGTCAATAATTACAGGCCAATATCAGTCTTGCCAGCCCTCTCTAAAATTCTAGAAAAGATATTAAACAAATGTCTGAAGAGCTTCCTGGACAAAAATAAAATAATTGCTGAGAATCAATACGGATTTCGGCAAGGAGTATCGACAGAAGATGCCGTATTGGATCACACGCAACAGGTTGCTAGAAAGTTAGATAGCAAATCAAAATGTCTGGTTATCTTACTTGATCTTGCCAAAGCATTTGACACCGTTTCTGTTCCCAAACTTATCGCTAAACTGGAACTCATAGGTGTGAGAGGAATACCACTTGAGATGTTCAAAAATTACCTCAAAAATCGAACACAAGTGGTAAAAATTGACGAACACTACAGTGACAAGGAACCAGTAACCTATGGCGTCCCTCAGGGAAGCATACTTGGACCTACACTTTTCCAAATTTACGTTAACGAGCTGTGCAGGATGTGCCTTACCAACTGTAACATCTATGCGTATGCTGATGATACCGCGATACTTGTCTACGGACCTACATGGGACATGGTCAAGGCTACAGCAGAAGATGCCTTGTTCAAAATAATGAATTGGCTTAGTTTAAACCTCCTGACACTCAACTTAAGCAAAACAACATACATCCCTTTCGCAATCCGACGCAACACTGCACCTTCTCATACTTTCTCTGTAATTGCTCACTCATGCGCAAATTTAAACGATCCCTGTGTCTGTCCAGCACTCACCAGAGCTGACAGTGCAAAGTACCTTGGAGTGCAGATTGATAGCGGCCTAATTGCTTCAATTTGTTTGTCCCATGACAAACAAATTGAAGCCGTTACCACAAGAACATTGCGCATTATTCACATCTTTAAGTCCTGAAGATGGTATATTATGCTCTGTGTCAGTCAGTTCTTGGATACTGCATAACTGCGTGGGGTGGTGCAACCAAAACGAGTATTTTGAGAGTAGAAAGAGCACAGAGAGCTATTCTCAAAGTCATGACTAAAAAACCTTACAGGTACCCGACCACAGAATTGTACTCTGACTGTAAAGTTCTGACGGTACGGCAACTCTATGTGCTCAGATCACTTCTTAGAATACATGGCGATTTGCCTCCGCCAAATCCAAATAAGCGAGTAAATCTTCTTCCAAGAACCCAGCACAAAACCATCTTCGCAACACATCAATTCTACACACTAAGTACACACATATACCAAAAAATTAACTCACAAATAAATATTATAAATTAAAACTTACACAAACTTAAGCCCACAGTAACAGAGTGGCTATTACAAAAGGACTATGCCTACACAGAGTCTTTACTCACATACATCGCCTAATAACACAAGTACTTACTGTCTAACACACTCACTAAAAAAGGACACACACGCCTATTTTCTCCAAACATAAACACGTACTCACGCTAGACTTCATCTATCACACACACACACACACAAACACACACACACACAAACACACACACACACAAACACACACACAGCGAACACACCTCTTATCACATGCAAACCTACACACTTCACACCTATTGTATATAATGTAATCTCCCACCTATTGTATCAAACTATGTTTAAGGAACTGCTCGGTGGAACACTGTCTCTTAAAATACAGGTGTACATCCTAGTTTAAGAGGCAGGGTTATATTAATTATTTTATAGATTTTGCAACATTTGTATTGTTTATATATATTTGTAACTTTTGTTGGTGAATAAACTATTTTATTATTATTATTATTATTATCTGCACTTTACCTAGTTAATTTGCATATTAACGGATGCTACACCTTTATATCGTTCTGTATGGTGTCCGGACGTAAAGAATAGCACCATCCCATATCTTCCCGTGGGTGTCGTAAGAGGCAGCAGCGTTCTCTGTGTTTTATAACAACCATACTGCGATCGCCAACACGCCTGCCAAGCGTGGCGATTATGGCAAAACCCCCCTTCTTGGGGGAGGCCTATGTCCAGCAGTGGACGTCTTTCGGCTGAAATGATGATGACACCTTTATATTGCGGAAAACAGCGAGTGAAACAGTTTTTTTTTTCACTATAACATTTCACTATAACAATAGACCTTACAGAGGACTCCATACTAAAACATAACTACAGCCATAAAATTAGTCAAATTAAAATTAAGAAATATGCACGATTAAATAAAATCATTAAAAAATGTAATAAATACAAGAAACAACAAAAACTCTATTCCAGAAATATTCAATGGAAAGAACGTGTTTCTCTTGTTAATAAATTAAATACTATCAGATTATATTGGAGGCTAGCATAAATGTTTATGAAATTGACACTCGGCGCTTACAATCAGAAATACAGGCTCTGATCAGTCACTAAAGTCTTTATATTACTTTATATTACATGCTACCGTTTACATTTAGTTATCATTCATTGACTCGAATTTGCCCTGGCGGTTGACAGAATGTCATGCATACTCAAATGTCATGCTGATGGCGGCGTGTGTGTCGGATCATTTAGTTCCCTTCAAAATGGTTGAGATGAATGGTGCTGATCCATGCGTCATGTTCCTGAATGGGCGAGGTCGGTTGGGACTGGTCATCTCTTAGCTGCCACGGTTTATTTTAACTACTTTGTTTTTAAATTGTTGATTTAATCTTTTACTCTGGACGCTCTCAATGTGTACGTCTTTCTACATCGTTCTCACATATATGTATTATCTCAATATGAATGATCTATAATCTAGTCAATAAACATGACGTTGTCTCGGGCACACGGGTAGTGGGGTGGGCAGTCGCGTGAGAGCCACAAGCGAGAACGGACGTCTACTTACCTACTGGTGTGGTAACGAGCCAATCGACGTACCTTTTGTGACGCGGAGTACTACATGTGGCGACGAGATAAAAGGTTAGTGGTAAATGGAAAATAATTTTGGAAAAAAGGGCTCTCCCCTTTTTTCCAAAATTTTGAAGGTTGAATAAGTGTGTAGGTACTTTAGGAATTGGATGTGTGATTGATTGCTAAATTACCAGAGGGTCACAAATACCGATGTTTTGAGTGTTAAATTTATTGAATATAATTATATACGCTGTAAAATATATCATATTGATTTCTACGTGTCCCCTTTGGCCGTTAGTACAATTCGTATTAAGTGTTTACTTCTTCCCTTATCTCCAAAAGTATTGGCATACAATGGGTATTCAAGCTTGTGTTCTGGAAACACCAGCTGTGTTCGTAAGCTATGTTATAGGAACATCTTAAAACAAAATATAAAATGTATCTATGAGCTTAAATTACCAACTAATATGTGGGTACCTTGTTTTGTTTATCACTGCACTTTGTAGGCCTTTCTTAACGATCCCGATGAATCACCGCGTCGCGTTATCGCTATGCGGTAAGCAGGTATTGTGTCGGATTATTGTAAACAAATTAAAGTTTTAAATTATCCATAAAGATTGAGTTCAAATTACTGGTTATGCTATTATTTATTAGATGCTATGACTTTAGCAATGAATAAATTTTAATAGATTAAAATTAAAGTCTGCTGATTTAATTAGCTGTAACGGTTAATTATTGCCCTAGTATGGTCGATTTCTTGTATCATAACTGGGTACTTACCTTCCTGAAGGATTATTCATGTGGGTGTAAAACGTATAGATTTTCATCTTAATCAGTATTGTGTAAGATTAATTACTTAAATTTTCGGTAAGTCCTAAATGTCTTCCGGTGATTTAGTGAACTTAATAGTGTCATACATTTCAGTGCGGTACTTATTACAACAACTTTAATTTTGTTAGGTAGTACGAATCTACATGAAATTGTAAATCGTGCGTGATTGTGTGTATTAGGTAGTACGAACCTACATGAAATTGTAAATCGTATGTGATTGTGTGTGTTAGGTAGTACGAACCTACATGAAATTGTAAATCGTACGTGATTGTGTGTATTAGGTAGTATGAACCTACATGAAATTGTAAATCGTGCGTGATTGTGTGTATTAGGTAGTACGAACCTACATGAAATTGTAAGTCGTATGTGATTGTGTGTGTTAGGTAGTACGAACCTGGGGTGCGTTGTCAAAATTCCTCCTCGTGTGCCCGATGACTGCCAGTCCCTCTCGATACGTCGGGAGGGAATAGCAGCTGCCAGGCCGGTGCACCCTGGGCGTGGGCAGTATCCTTCCCCGAGGAATGGGAAGAGATTCTTATTCCTCGGGGAATGTTACTGTTCATGGCTAATATTCTGACATGGGAGGGGTTCGTTTTGGACCAAGGGGGCGTTGCTCCGCGTGACCCTCTGAAAAGCAGAGGGTACAGCGGAGTAGCAAGGGCGGGCTCGGTGTGCACTTACCCTGCCTCCGAGCAGACAGTGAAGGACGCAGTCATTCACTGTCCCCGTCGATATCGTAATCCCACCGTTGAAGTGTCGTGAATCACGTCTCGCGGCTTCGATTGGGACCGAGGGTCTTGGCTTAACCGCCCGGACCGCGAGGTAGAAAACCTCTATAAAAGTTACCCTATGGCTGACGGGTTCCTATGGAAAATCAGTCGCTAGTGCGAACCACTGCCGGGCCTGGCTATGGCTTATCTGTGTACAGGGGGCACTGCCCAGATAGACTCTTTATTTCCCCCATACTCGTGGGAACAATATGGACACAAACATAAATACCCTAAGGACAGCCGGTAACGGCGAAGGAAGGGAGGGGAGGGATGCGGGATCGGAGCCCGGCGCCGCATCCAGCGATGTGAGTGTGGGAGGCTCAGAGAGCTCCCGGCGCGGGAGGCCCGGGACTGCTGCAATGAACGGAGAGTTCTTCCGCAAGCGGTCCTGGCCGGAGGGCGACCGAGGGTCGCCATCGGAGGGAGAGCTGGCCTCGGCTCGCAAGATCCCCACCAGTAAGTGAGGAGGGATCCGCGGCAAGGTGAGAGGCCTCTCTGCCACCAAGAGGTCGGCGCCACCCGGGGTGGCCGGTCGCGGGGTGGCCCATTCGGGCTCCTCTGGCGACGAGGTGGGTGCAGACGGCGGCTCTGAGGCGGAGCGTAAGGCCGGTTTCGCGAAGGAGGTGGAGGCGGCGCTGAGGGCTGTCTTATATAAACAGAAGACCTCCACCAGGCATAAGGCCATGCCCGCAGCGATCGCCTCCATCATGGCGTCAGCGGAGGCTAGATATAGGGGGCCCCCGTCAAACGAAGTGGCCAAACTGCGGGTGGAGGTCGCTCGCCTGACGGCTGCCACGGAGCTTCTCCAAGAGGAGAACAGGAAGCTCCGAGCAGACTTGGCCGGTCTGCGCGAGGCCGGCCCCCGCAAGGCGCCCCAAAATGGGGGCCAGCAGCGACCAAGCCAGCCCGTGCCCGTGCCGGTTGAGAACCAGGTCCTGAACCTGGTTCGGCAGGAGCTGGCTGCCTTCCAGGCGCGGTTCTCCGTACTGGAGGGCATTGTCCTGCGCCCCCCCCTTACGGCAAACAGGGCATCCCCGGGCCCAAGGGTGGCCACATATGCGACTGATGCGGCCTCCGCACCGGGGCCGTCTGGCCGGCCCTCCGGCAGGGTTGCGTTGGTCCCCGAAGGCCGGCTCCGGCGAAACCGGCTCCGGCCAAGAAGGCGGGCAAGGTGGCGGCCCAAAAGAAGGGCAAGGCGGCGACTGTGCCAGCGCCAGCCGCGAGATCTCCGGTGAGGCGGCGAGCCTCCTTGCCGGATTGCCACCATGGGATCTGGAGGCGATAGTCCTCGCGCGCCTTCACGAATGGCGCGCGGAGGCACTACGTCGGGGGAAAATTCCGCTGCCGCGGCAAATCGCCGCTCAGTGGACAGACCTCCGGCGCGATCTCATGGTGACATGGAGAGAGCGACTGTCGCAACCCCGTCCAGGGCACGCCACCATAGTGGTGATAAGTTCCCTCTTTGAGGAGTGGCTAGAGAGGCACCACGGCGCCCTCACCTTCCGCCTGACGCAGGTCCTCACCGGACACGGTTGTTTCGGGAGGATCCTGCACCGAATCGGGCGGGAGGAAACGCCCGGGTGTTTCCACTATGAGGATCGTCCGGAGGACACGGTGCAGCACACTGTGGAGGCCTGCCCCGCTTGGGCGGAGAAGCGCCGTGTCCTCGTAGAGGCGATTGGCGGCGGCGACCTCTCGCGCCCGGCCCTGGTTCAAGCCATGGTCCGGAGCAAGAGGGAATGGGAAGCCGTCACCTCCTTCTGCGGAGCAGTCATGCTAGTGAAGGAGGTGGCGGAACGTGAGAGGGAAAGAGCCTCACGTCCCAGCCACCGCGGGAGACGCCCTGGGCGTCGGGGGTCACGTGGTGGCCCCCGGCCACCGTAGGCGCGGGCCTAAGGACGGCGAGTTATGGGCTAGCTCGCCGTCCGGCCGTCTTATGACAACAGGCCGTGTCGACGGCGCGTTCGTGTTCCACGCGCGCCTCAAAGAGATGTCAGCAACCACGTAGGGGTCCGCACGGGCCGATGCCTGCCAGGGCTGCGGTACTGTTCGAAAGAGATACCGCAGCCCTGGAACACAAAAGGCAAAGAAGGAACATGGATGGGTTTTAGTCAGTACAAGTCTGACACTCTCTTCCGCTCCGCCCAGAGGGGGGGGGGGGGGTGATTTGATGATTTCCCATCCTAAAAAAAAAAAAACGGTAGTACGAACCTACATGAAATTGTAAATCGTACGTGATTGTGTATTAGGCAGCAAATGCCTTCTGATATTAGTTGACCGTATGTAGATATTGAGACGAATTAGTAATATACCGCAGTTTACCAAAGTCAACTTCGCTTCTAGGTCGCCCTAAATCTACCTACTCCGAAAATGGCCAACTTATTGCTAGCTCCTGAAAAGCTTGATCTCGAAGGAGATAACGCTACAGTTGCTTTAAGATGGGAGCAGTGGAAAAGGTCCTTTAATATCTACTTGGAAGCGACAGGAATAACAGGAGAAGAAAAAAAGAGAGCAACATTGCTCCTTTTAGGAGGACCAGGGCTCCAAGAAATTGTTTTCAATCTACCTGGTGCTTATGAAGAAAGCTCTACAGTTGAATCACAAGTTTTCAAAACACTTATTGAGAAGCTTGATGAGTATATTGTTCCAAAGCAGAATTAAATTTATGAAAAACATTTATTTCGACAAATTAAACAGGGTGAAGGAGAAAAATTTGAAAAATTTGTTGTGAAATTGAGGAATCAAGCCGGAAAATGCAAATTCACTAGCCCTGATGAGCATATAATTGATCAGATCATGGAAAAATGTCTTTCGTCGGAACTGCGGAAAAAAATATTAACATTAGGAGACGCTGTTACATTGGACAATATCATAACAAATAAAATGAAGCAAATACTCTAGAAATAGTGAGTCATCAACTGGAGGAGTATGGACAAAAAAGCAAGCCAATGTTAATATGATTAGAAGTCACAAAAATATTTATAGCACAAAGAAAGATGACATGAAACGCAAAAGTGAGAATAATAAAATGGGAGAATTGACAAATAAATCAGAACCGAGTAAATGTGGTAGATGCGGATACAATACGCATACAGCGTCAAACAAGGAATGTCCTGCAAAAAGGGCACGGGCACTTTAGCGCATTGTGTAGGTCAAGACCCCAAAAGCGGAAACATGAAAACAAACAAAATGACGATTCTAAAATTAAAAAGAAACGGAATGAAGTTAACTCAATAAACTTCGGAGGTGATTCTTCTGACGAGGACGATTACGTTTTTAACATGAATGACGACAACGAATCTACCATCGAATGTGAAATGGGTGGAGTCAAACTGAATTTGCTTATAGATTCTGGATGTAATTTAAACTTAATTACTGAAAAGACATGGGAAGATTTAAAAAAGAAAAGTTTGCTGTACTAATCAAATGAAGGGATCAAACAAAAACTTATATTCATACGGGAGTAAATTACCTTTGAATGTTAAAGGATCTTTTGAAATTGACATCAAGGTGAATCAGAAATCAGAACGAACTACTGTTTACGTAATTAAAGAAGGATCGAGAGATTTGTTGGGAAAAGAAACTGCTCTTCGTTTAGGAGTCCTTAAATTAGGTATTGGAATAAACAAAATCACACAATCCCCTAAACCTTTCCCAAAATTTAAGGATGTACTGGTTGAGATTCCAGTCGAAGAAAACTGCAAGCCTGTATCACAACCGTATCGGAGAATCCCAATTCCCATTGAAAAGAAGGTCGAATGCAAAATAAAAGAGCTCCTTGACAGTGATATTATTGAGGAGGTACACGGACCTTCTCGATGGATTTCACCTGTAGTACCTATACTAAAAGATGACGATGACATACGGCTGTGCGTAGACATGAGGCGAGCAAATTCCGCAATCATGAGGGAAAATCATCCATTACCCTGCATGGATAATTTCTTGGCAAAAATTAAAAAAGCTCAATACATTTCGAAACTTGACATAAAAAATGCTTTTCATCAAGTGGAGATCCACCCTGATTCAAGGCATTTGACGACGTTTATTACTTCAAAGGGCTTGTATAGATACAAGCGACTTATGTTTGGTATTACGTGTGCGCCGGAATTATTTCAAAAAATATTTGAAAAGATGTTGACGGGACTGGATCGTGTAATCAATTTTATTGATGACTAGCTGTTGCCCGCGACTTTCGTCCGCGTGAAATTTTAGCCTATAACCTTTCTCGATAAATGGGCTATCCAATTCTAAAAGAATTTTTCAAATCGAACCAGTAGTTCCTGAGATTAGCGCGTTCAAGCAAACAAACAAACAAACAAACTCTTCAGCTTTATAATATTATAGTATAGATATTTTGGTGTACGGAGAAGACGAGAAGCAACATGAGGAACGTCTATCTAAAGTTTTGGATGTTTTAAAAGAAAATAATGTTTTGTTGAACGAAAGCAAGTGTCTATAAAAGTGCAAAGGATCAGCTTCCTCGGACACGAACTGACACCAGATGGAATTAAAAAACTTAAGAAATATATGACCAGTATTGCTGAATTCAGAACACCTAAGACAGTGGAGGAAC
This sequence comes from Noctua fimbriata, assembly GCA_905163415.1. Taxonomy (NCBI): domain Eukaryota; kingdom Metazoa; phylum Arthropoda; class Insecta; order Lepidoptera; family Noctuidae; genus Noctua; species Noctua fimbriata. The sequence continues at coordinate 1,245,318 of CAJHZP010000005.1, forward strand.
TCCAAAGTTTTCTAGGACTAGTAAACTACATTAATAAATGGCTGCCCAATCTATCAACAATGACGGAACCTTTGAAAAAATTATTAAGGAAAAAAAGGTGTGAAAAAGGCAAACATAGAAGATTTGTGGAAAGATAAACAGGACCAAGCATTTCAAAAACTGAAGCAAGCTCTAAGTAAGGTGCCAACATTGGGATACTACGATGTTAATGATGAAACACAGGTTATTGCTGACGCGAGTTCCGTGGGGTTATAGGCTGTGTTGATACAAAATGATAGCAGAGAGTCTAGAATTATCGCATATGGTAACCATACTTTGACTGAAGTGGAACGAAAATATAGTCAAACAGAAAAGGAGGCACTCGCTTTGGTTTGGGCCGTAGAGCACTTCAAGATTTTTCTGTTTGGAAAAACATTTTTATTTGGACAGAAGTCGAAACCATGTGCGCGCGTTGAACGTTGGGTTCTACGGCTACAAGCCTTTCGATACAATGTTAAATACAGACCTGTAGGCTAATTCACGTAACTAAAGAAGTGCAGTTGCAGTTAAGTTTCGATCAAAACAACGCTTTTCGTATTCTCTACCGCTGTCAGACACGCTCGCGTCAAGTTCGCGTCACGCGAGCGCAATAACGGTATTCTACTGTTGAGCGTCTTTGGTGCGTGCTTTGAAACGCAACATGATCGGTATTCTACTATTCGTTTGACGTCTCAAAATGACAGCAAAGCGGTTTCAATTCGATCAACGTGCAGTTTCGGTTACGCACAACAAAAGTTCTTCATTATTTACTTTTGTTGGCCCACTGCCGAAGTTGATGACCGAGAACGTCGTCAAGCCAGAAGAAGACAAAGGTTTTCTGTGGATCCATTCCGTATTTCAGAACGGGAATTCCAGAAAACCTATCGTCTGAGACGACAATTGATTACGAAATTATCAACATGTATTCCGAAGGAGAGAAGGAAAGATAGTTTGTACAGGCAAAGGTTAGTCAAACCTGTTTATCTATAGTGATTTAATAAAGCTGAAGAGTTTGTATGTTTAACATCACGCTATGACTCTCAGAAGCCGACTGCGGGTGAAACCGCAGGGTACAACTAGTATTGGAATAAAATAATGCAAAATACATTATATTTGACACTAGGTAGTCTAAATAATTGGGTGACTTTCAGGTTCTCATAACACTTAACACTTTTTTTTTTCTTTTTTTTTCTTTTAACACTTTTTTTTTTTCTTTTTTTTTTTTTTTTTTTTTTTTTTTCTTTTTCCTGGCAATACTGGCAGCCGGCCGTCAAAAGTTTTCGTGTTATAATTAAATTGTAAAATTAATATTTTTCGTGTATAATTATTGATAAAAGTGTTTAAATTAGCTAGATATATTAAGGATTTGTGTTTGTGACTAATTTCGCCGCAAAATTAATGAAAAATCAATGAACTAGTATCAGCTGTCATCCAACGGACGGATTTGAAATCACATAACCCGGGGAGTATTTGTTTTAATTTTTAAGCATATTTATATCAAAATAGTTAGTTCTTATTACACCTCTTTCCCCTTTTACGTTTATTGCTCGTCCCTGTGAGCTGTGTCCTAAATAACCATATACTTCTCTTTATTGTACTGGACATTATGCTTATGCATAATTAAGATAAAATCGCATTAATACGTTAGAGACCCCATAGAAATCACTGCACTTTATTACTAGACATACCTCTGTTATGTTAAATCACAGAATTAGTGCCAGTTCATGAAATTAATGTAAAAAACCGGATTTACAATCACCTAAAACAGTAGTACCCCCAACCATTTTCCAAACTTAATTTTGTTGTTTTTCCCATTTATTTTTATAATATTACCATCTCGATTAAGACATATCAGTGATTAATTAATGTATCATCCCATAATTGAGATTTCATCCTCTTCTTAACTTTTCCCTTTGTTATCTTTAAATTCTAATTAATTTGCCCTTCATCCTAGTACTTATTATCCACATTTTATCCCTCTCTCTTATTCCTTTACTCACTTGGCTTTCCTTTCTCTCATTCTAGGGTGCCTCTAGGGTTGGCCTATCAATATGTTGACCCGTAGAGCTGCATCCTTGGAGGAAAAACTGAGGGCTACGTTGAAAGAATTGGAATCTAGTCAAAAACAGTGCAATCAGCTGCTACAGGAAAGGGAAGACAGCGAGGTGGAAGTTCAGTATATTAATAACAAGAACACTGAGCTTAAGAACCAATTGGCTGAACTACATGTAGAGCATATGGACATACTTGACCAGCATCAACACCTCCATCAACTTGTGTCAAATTTCCAAGAATGTAGTGACACCCACGAATTGGCTTTGAGACGGATATCTGAATTAGAACTGGAATTAAGCAGGGCCCACAACACAATAACCCGTTTGGAATCTCTCAAAGCCAGTGAAGAGTCTGCGATCACCTGCAGGCTATATGATGAGTTGGTTGGTAGCGGGTCCGGCCCCACTTGTGTTGAGCCTGTTGTAACAATAGATTTAACTAATGATACAATCACTAAAAGCATTTTTTTTACTAGCCATAATAAGATAAAAAAGTATATTAAAATTAATAGGTTAATTAGAAAAATTCAAAAATCTTTAAAACGCCAGAAAGTAAATAAATTAAATACAAAACTTAGGCAAAAAAAAATAAATTTAATTCAAGAATTAAAGATGTGTAATAGTGAATTACAGTTATGTAATACTATGTATGATACTGACACTCAGCAGCTTCAGGATGAATTGTTTGTAAGGGAATATGCTCTAAAGGACATCTTTAGTAAATATGAGGCCTCACAACAAAACCTGAGTAAGCGCTTGCAGGAGGCCAATGAGTTGGCAGACCTGGTCAAGTACAATGCAGAGAGGTATGAGTCTCTGACAAATAACCTCTCTTTTAGCTGTACCTGCTCCCAGGCACCCCAGCCTCAACTTATTGCACCCACACCCTCAGTGGCTCAGCCAGTAGGTAGCTGTATTAATGATGTCAATAATCATCATCATCATCATTTCAGCCGAAAGACGTCCACTGCTGGACATAGGCCTCCCCCAAGTGTCGCCACATTGACCGGTCCCGTGTGACTCGCATCCAGCGGATCCCTGCAACCTTCACCAGGTCATCGGTCCACCTAGTGGGAGGCCTTCCAACGCAGCGTCTTCCGGTTCGCGGTCGCCACTCCAGAACTTTTCGGCCCCATCGGCCATCCGTTCTGCGAGCAATGTGCCCTGCCCACTGCCACAACTGCAACTCTAGCTAACGACCCAAGAGCTAGACTGACCCGACACTATACCGAAGACATTCCGGATGTCAGCCTGTACGAGATTAGGATGGCTCTTAAACAGCTTAAAAACAACAAGGCACCGGGTGATGACGGAATTACGGCCGAACTCCTGAAGGCGGGTGGAAAACCGGTGCTTAAGGCCCTTCAGAAGCTGTTTAATTCCGTCATACTCGAGGGGAAGACGCCGCAGGCATGGTGCAGGGGTGTGGTGGTACTCTTCTTCAAAAAGGGCGACAATGCCCGGCTGAAGAACTATAGGCCCATCTCACTTCTAAGCCATGTCTACAAGTTGTTCTCAAGAGTCATCACGAATCGTCTCGCGCGCAGGTTTGACGATTTTCAGCCTCCCGAACAAGCCGGATTCCGAAAAGGCTTTAGCACCGTAGACCACATACATACGCTGCGGCAGGTTATACAGAAGACCGAAGAGTATAACCTGCCTCTCTGCTTAGCGTTTGTGGACTACGAGAAAGCCTTCGATTCGATCGAGACTTGGGCTGTACTGCAGTCTCTCCAACGGTGCCAAATCGACTATCGGTACATCGAGGTGCTAAAGTGTTTGTACAAAAACGCCACCATGTCAGTCCGACTTCAGGACCAGACCTCGGAACCTATCCTTCTGCAGCGAGGCGTGAGACAGGGAGACGTCATATCTCCGAAACTGTTCACCGCTGCACTGGAGGATATCTTCAAGGTTCTGGACTGGAGAGGGCTAGGCATCAACGTCAATGGCGAGTACATCTCTCACCTTCGATTTGCCGACGATATAGTGGTCATGGCTGAGACCATGGAGGACCTCAGTACAATGCTCGATGACCTTAGTAGAGCTTCCGAAAGAGTGGGACTTAAAATGAACATGGACAAAACCAAAATCATGTTGAATGCCCATGTAACACCCACTCCTATCAAGATCGGAGACTCTACACTCGAAGTTGTAGACGATTATGTCTACCTGGGACAAACGATCCAGTTAGGTAGGTCTAACTTCGAGAAAGAGGTCAATCGTCGAATCCGACTCGGCTGGGCAGCGTTCGGGAAGTTGCGTGGTATCTTCTCGTCCAACTTACCGCAGTGTCTCAAGACGAAAGTCTATGATCAGTGTGTGTTGCCAGTGATTACATACGGGACCGAAACGTGGTCGCTCACAATGGGCCTTATCAGAAGGCTTAAAGTCACCCAAAGGGCAATGGAGAGGGCTATGCTCGGAGTTTCCTTGCGTGATCAAATCAGAAATGAGGACATCCGCAAGAGAACCAAGGTAACCGACGTAGCCCGAAGAATAGCCAAACTTATGTCAATAATAGTATAAATAATTTAGTTAATACCACATATTTATTCTCAGACAAATTTGGTCAAGGTTTTGGTAGTATATTTAATCAGTGTTCACAACAGTATGTAATTAATAATTGTTTACCCGGTGCCAGTATTAGCCAATTAATTAGTAAAATTAAATTGACAAAAATAAACCCCAGTTCTACTGTTATTTTATTATATGAGGATAGTTTAGCTGTAAGAAAAAAGGACATAATTGAATGTGTCCATTTGATGTTACATCTCAATGAGACCAATAGTTGTAAATTTATTTTCTGTGCCTTGCCTTATTCTCAATATTTGTCTGTTGAGCAAAATAGGCACATTTATAATTTAAATATGTTAATTTATAATAGGACCTGTCGTCACAGTGACGCTATTTTATATTTTGATTGTAATCAATTTATTACTGATTACAAACTGACAAATTATACAATGTATTTGCCACCTAGTTGTAGGAGACATATTGCTAATCTTTTAGCATACAATATACACCATGACACTGGTACCTGTAGTGTACCATCGATTACTGTTAGTAGTGATACTAGCACTACTTTTGATACGCCTTGTAGTTTAAACTATTCGGTGCGACAACGGGTCAGCTGCATATGTTGAATGTTGTACATCAAAATATGCAGGGTCTGTCCGGCAAAGAGCTAGAGTTAAGTTTATTTATGGAGAACTATGATGTTCAGGTGTTATGTTTAACTGAACACTGGTTGAAGGAACATGAAGTAGTGTTTATGAATAGGGATCATTTTACTGTACAAAGTGCTTTTATAAGAAAAAGTGCTATTCGCGGTGGATCTTTAGTTCTTGTTGCAAACAAGTTGAAGTGTAAACAACGTTTAGACTTAGTTAATCTTTCTATCGAGCGCACTATTGAGTTGTCTTGTGTTGAACTCGAGCGATACGTTATAATTTGCGTTTATCGACCCCCCTCTGGAGATTTTATTCTTTTCGAATCGGTAATGGAGGATTCACTTAATAGGTTAAAAAGTAGTAACAAAAGTATAATTTTATGTGGAGACTTTAATATTAATACTTTAGATGTTACTGCATTAAGTATTAGGCTTCTCAATCTGTTTAGGTCTTATAATTTAATTAACTTGTTTTTTGAACCTACTAGGATCACGGCGTCCTCGTCGACTTGTATTGATAATATTTTTAGTGATTGTGATGCCAAAAATAAATTATTGTTAAGTAACTTAACGTCTGACCACTGTGGTTTATTAGCTAGCTTCCCTATGCCATTACATAAAAAGCCGCATAAAATAGAATGCAGGCCTTATACAGCTAGTCGGTGCGACAAGTTTAAAAATAATATAGCTCATAGAATTACACCATCTATAGTAGAACACGTGAATCCTAATGATATCTATGGAGCTCTTTTTGATGTTGTGCAAAAAGAGTACCAATCTACTTTCAAGACCAAAACCATTAACATTAATGGCACCTCCGCTGGCTTTAACCAATGGGCTACTCCAGGTATTTATAAAAGTAGAGCGCGACTATACGAGTTATACGGTTTGAAAAGATTCAGGTTTGACACTCCTTTCTTAGAGTATGTCAAAAATTATTCAAAACTACACTGGACAGCAAATAAACCGAGCCACCCGCTACCTAGGCACTCTAATTCGATTTTCTCAAAAACTAAAAAACCTACAATTATCAAAGTTGTACCTACAGAAAGTGCGTTTCATGGTGATTAAAATGAAAGGAAACTCATTGGGTTTAATCAATATTTCAGTGTTTATTAAGGATTTTACAAAGAAGAGTCGTTTTCCAGTCGTGACATTCGTTAGTAATGATAAAGTGAAAAAAAAATTAAAGCCAAAAACAAAGATAAAATCAAAAAAAAGTTTTTGATCAATATTCCGTATTCCCTCCCCTTGCTCGGATAACTGCCAGCATCCTTGTATTCATTGACCTTACGAGCCTGACGATAAAATCTTGAGGAATTGTATTCCACTCCTCTTCAATTGCGATTCGCAGCTCTGGAAGCCTTGTTGGAGCAGGTACCCGGGCTCGAACCCGACGTTTCAGCTCATCCCATAAGTGTTCTATCGGATTCAAGTCCGGGCTTCGAGCTGGCCAGTCCATCGTACGAATGCTGACGTCGCGTAGATACTGGGTCACCACATGAGCAACATGAGGCCGTGCATTATCATGCATCAATTGCATATCCTGTCCGATATATCCTGCGTAAGGTACCACATGGTCTGCGAGGATTTCAGTAATGTAGCGATGAGAAGTCAGTCCACGTGTACGGCCCGTCGGTTCGATGAAAACTAACGCCGTATGTGCTGTTAACGAGATGCCGCCCCAGACCATTACAGATCCTCCTCCATAAGCAACAGTTTCCTTGATGCAACACTGAGAATAACGTTCTCCAGGGCGACGATATACTCTCTGACGTCGATCACTTCCATGTAGACTCACCCTGGTCTCATCAGTGAAGAGTACATTACTCCACTGCTCTAATGTCCAATCCCTATGCTCTCGAGCAAATTCAAGTCGTGCTCGACGGTGTGCTACCGTTAATGCTGGGCCTGTTGCAGCTCTTTTTGGGGTCAGGTTCCGTTCAGCAAGTCTCCTTCTGACGGTATCTGAACTTATGACCACTTGGCGTTCGTCACGCAGACTTTGTTGGACTTGAATTGCGTTGAGGTGGCGATTTCGCAGAACAGTAAGGTGGATATAACGATCATCTGCTGCTGATGTAGCCCTAGGTCTGCCCGTACCTGGACGGCGATCGAATGCTCCAGTCTCTAGGTATCGTTTGTAAACTCGTTGCACCGAAGATCTGCTGATTCGAAACCTTCGAGCGACTACACGTTGCGCAATGGCTGCTTGAAGTAATGCTACAGCTTGAGCTGCTTCCTAAGGTGTTGTATCCATTATTAATCGAAAAAAGTAGCAAAAACACACGCGTCTGAGCAAACGATGGGCAAAAACTAAAGAAATGATAAGAAATATCCGACTATCCTCATTGTAGAGAAAAAGAACGCTAATTTCAAACTCTGGTGAAAACAGTGCAAATCGTTAGCATTGTGTTTGTTGCTTGATTACAATGTGAGTTGACAGTACTTTCGAATTAATTTGTAGTCATTTTAATCACCATGAAACGCACTTTTTGTAGGTATAACTTTGATAATTGTAAGTTTTATACTTTTTGAGAAAATCGAATCAGAGTTCCTAGGTAGCGGGTGGCTCGGTTTATTTGCTGACCAGTGTATTTAAAAAGATTTGTGTTTTTGCTAAATCTAAATTTTTAAGCGATACAATTAAAAATTCCAATAATAAAGTAAAAACCACTTGGAAAATTATTAACAATGAAACGGGTAAGTCGGTTAAACAAGAAAAACAACTTGAGATTATGGTCGACAACAAATTAGTTAATAAAGCAGCTGACGTAGCTGAAGCATTCAATGAGTTTTTTGCCAACATACCTATAACTACGACTCGCTCCTTGAATTCGTCCCCGTCTAAAGCTGAAAACCTTTTGCATAGTAGTGTGCCTAAATGTAGTCGCTTATTTAGCTTCGAACATGTAACACCTCGTGATGTAGTTAATATTTTTAACACACTTAAGTCTAAAAACACTGGTGATATCTGGGGTATCTCCATTAAACTATTAAGCAATATAATAGAAATCGTAGCCCCCTATCTAGCTGTTACTTTTAATAAATGTGTTGATTCAGGCTCTTTTCCTGACCTCATGAAGAGTAGTAAAGTCATACCTTTATTTAAATCAGGTAATAAAAATGACGTTGGCAATTTCAGACCTATTTCTATCTTACCTGCATTTAGCAAAATATTTGAAAAGTTAATACTCAAGCAATTGCTAAGACATTTTAATTTAAACAGCCTCCTTCATAATGAACAATATGGCTTTACAAAAGGTCGTTCGACTACAGATGCGGGTGTTGCACTGCTGAAACACATATTTGACGCATGGGAGAACTCGCAAAATGCTATTGGAGTTTTCTGTGATCTCTCCAAAGCCTTTGATTGCGTGGACCATGACACGCTTTTGCGTAAACTGTATCATTATGGGGTCCAAAATGAAGCTCTCAAAGTAATAAATTCTTATTTACATAATAGGTTCCAATGTGTAGATGTGAATGGTGTAAAATCTTCCGGGTTACCAGTTCAGTTAGGTGTACCTCAAGGCTCAATACTGGGTCCATTCTTATTCTTAGTGTATATTAATGACTTACCATTTTATTTAAAGGGTATCTGTGACGTTGTATTGTTTGCAGATGACACCTCACTTCTTTTTAAAGTAAACAGGAATAGACAAGATTTTGATGACGTAAACAGTGCACTCTCAATGGTCACGGATTGGTTTACGACGAATAACCTAGTTCTCAATGCCAAGAAAACGAAATGTATAAAGTTTGCCTTGTCAAATGTTAGGAATCTAGGTCCCAACATCGTCTTAGATAATGGGGTGCTTGAAACTGTAGACTCGGCGGTTTTTCTTGGTATAACAGTAGATGCCAAACTTCAGTGGGGCCCTCATATATCGAGCCTAGCGGGCAGGCTCAGTTCGGCCGCCTACGCCGTCAGAAAAGTAAGACAATACACTGACGTTGATACAGCTCGATTAGTTTATTTTAGTTATTTTCATAGCGTTATGTCCTACGGTATTCTGCTGTGGGGCAAAGCCGCTGACATTCAAAATATATTCGTTCTTCAAAAACGAGCTGTTCGAGCTATTTACCAGCTTGGTGCCAGAGTTTCTCTGAGAGATTTTTTTAAAGATGTTGGTATTCTCACGGTGGCATCACAATTCATCTTCGCCAACATCTTATATATTAGGCAAAATATACACTTTTACACTAAAAATAGTGATATTCACAATATTAACACCAGAAATAAGGACAAATTACGAGCTCCATTTCACCGGCTTCATAAGGTACATAACTCATTTGTTGGGCTTGGTATAACTTTTTATAACATGCTGCCCTCTTTTTTGCTAGATTTGCCTTTTAATGCGTTTAAAACTAAAGTAAAATCCACCCTTTGTTCAAAGGCATACTATTGTATCAATGACTACTTAAACGATAAGAATAGTTGGTCGCTGTGATTAACTCAAGACAATGTTTATGTTCTTTCTCCAGAATTAGCTTTCCTACTGACAGGTTAGGTACAGTTTTAATTGTTATTAGTAATTGTTTACTTATTTTACTTCGATGGGGCTAGTTTCTCATTTCTCACTTCGAGCTACAGCAATTGCCTTATGTAAGCGGGCACGCCCTTTATGCCTGGAGGCTTTTATTTAGGTATTAAGTTCTATTTACGTTTTTTTTTTATGTTGAAATTTTTATCTGCTTGAGTACAGTTTGTTCATTGTTTTGTTGGTATACTGGCGCGTGCTAGCTAACGTATGGTAAGTGTGTAATTTAATCCAATGTTTTGTGTTTCGTAATGTTAATTACTTTGCATACGATTTTATTTTATTTTATTTATTAGGGAAAACAAACAATTACACATTAAGGATAAAAAAAAAAAATATAAGATACAACAATAATACAAATGTGAAATCAACCACGTTCTCCACAGATAAACAATGAGACAATATGGTAAATAACAAAACAAAAAAGCAAAAAAGATTAATATACGATTTGTATAGAATCAAGTTTATATAACTAAACAGACAGACGTGCTGCTGGGGAGTTTGTTCCACCACTTCTTCTTCCCAGCTAAAGCACTAGGAAGTGGTGACGGGCGGGCATTTTTGGGGGACTGTCTTATGTAACTTTGACGTTCGAAAAGTGCTGATTTTCAGCCTAGTTTGAATAAATGACTTTTGATTTTGATTTTGACTAGCTTTCTTGGCCAGCGGATCTTATCAGACTCTGGTGGGCCTGTTAAATACCTGATGGTATTTAGGGGTGGTTGACCTGAAGGTACACTAGCGAAGTCGAAAAATGAAACCACTGTGTACTGATCTGACTTGATAGCTCGTTTATTAAAAAAAAACTATTTGGTTAGGTACTAACCGATGTAACAAAACGATAGCGACTCCTAATTCGCCGTCAACGCCATCTATCGAGCTCGCCGGAAGCTTTACAAATAATTAAGTCGTAAACATACCGCCCACCAAGGACGTTACTGACGGAATGTCCTTCTAAAGTGAACTAAAGTGGTACATGTTGAACTAAACATTTTGTACGTTAAGGTTCTTATAACTAACACTTCGTAATGGCTAACAAGAATGTTACAATACTTAAAGCTAAACATTAATTATTCTAGGTTTTAGACAAAAGGTGTACTGTAAACAGTGTAAAGAAAAACTTAAAATACGTGTATAATTAGATTTCTCACAGTTGATCTAAAGTTAACAAGCGTAAAAATGGTTGCATAAATTGATTAATTTAACAAAGTAAAAAGTGTAAAACAGTTGTAAAAAAAATAAACATGGTAAAACAAAACATGTAAACAGTAAAAACAATACAGCTTCCCTATTCGACTACGGGTAAAATACATATTTTAGATGTTGGCCTTTTAATTGTTGATGATTTGGTGCGTAACGTGACGACACGGGTGAGGTTATCATCCCCAGGATGTTTTTGTAGTATCCTACCCATCAACCAACGACTTGGTGGCAAGTCGTCTTCTTTGACTAGCACAATGTCTCCAATTTTTGGCTCAGCAACTTGGGAAGACCATTTGTAACGTCTCGTCAACGTAACGAGATATTCGTGAGACCAACGTCTCCAAAACGACTGAAGCATTCGTTGAATGAATTGCCAGCGTGATAAATAATTAATGTTGGAATTTTCGTACTTGTGGTCTGGTACATTGACTAAGGGCTCTCCAATAAGAAAATGTCCAGGTGTCAAAGGTAACGGTTCACTAGGATCATCTACCTTAATTGTGCACATAGGCCGCGAGTTCAAGCACGCTTCTACCTGACTGAGGAGTGTCGTCAGTTCTTCAAATGTGAGAGTCGCTTCACCAATCACTCGTTTCAAATGGAACTTTGTGGACTTCACTCCGGCCTCCCAAAGTCCGCCAAAGTTGGGACTGTGAGGAGGAATGAAGTGCCACTCTGTACCATTCGCCTCGAGGTGTTCGGCTAGTGACGATTGGATAGCTGTCAACTGCTGCAACTCCCTGGAGGCACCTACAAACGTGGTGCCATTGTCACTCCACAGTTTGGCACAATGGCCTCGTCTCGAGACAAAACGTCTAAACGCCGCTAAAAAGGTTTGAGTGCTCATGTCACTCACTGCTTCTAAATGCAGTGCACGAGTGACCATGCATACAAACAGGCATATATAGCCTTTGTATGAACGGTGGCCACGACCTTTGGTTGTCCTTACATTAATTGGACCAGCATAATCAACCCCACTATGCAAAAATGCTCGAGCTGGGGTACACCTAACAGCTGGTAGTGAACCCATAAATTGGTTTTTAGTACTGGCTCTTTGCCTGGCACATGTCACACACTTGATGACATGATGTTTGACCACATTTCTGACCCCAATAATCCAGTAGGCTGTCCTCAAATAATTTATCATGAGCTGAGGACCCCCGTGAAGGGTTTTATGGTGTGCGTCAGCTATGATTAGCCGAGTTAGATGACTGGAGTGAGGCAGGACTATCGGATGCTTCATTTGTTCGCTTAGCTCTGATTTCTCCAGTCTACCTCTAACTCTCATAATGTCCTTATCATCGAGGTAGGGGCAGAGTGACCTTAATGGGCTTGTTTTTGATTGTAGATAGCCTTTTTCTTTCAGTTCCTTATATTCTGTTGTAAATAGTTCTTCCTGTGTTTTCCTAATGTAGCATTCGAGTGCAGCGTCTAATTCTGTTTTTTGTAAATATCCTTTCCTGTATATTTTGTTCTCCTTTAAAAATCTTCGGCAGTATGCAACGATCCTAACCAATCTTCGTAACTCAGAAAATTTATCGAAGAAGGAACAGTTTGGAATGATCGCTACATGTGCCTTTGCTGACTCTTCTAAATCTGTACTGCAATAATTATTTGGCCTATTGTAAATTACGTTTTGTAATTTAAGAAACGGTGGTCCAGAAAACCATAAATCGTTTTCTAGCAGTGAACTGGGAAGTATCCCTCTAGAGGCGCAATCTGCTGGATTATCTTTAGTGGGGACGTGAAACCATTGCGACGCTTTCATCGAGGTCAATATTTCAGACGTCCTATTGGCCACAAACGTCTTCCATTTACTTGGGTGACTATTTATCCAGGCCAACACCACTGTGGAATCCGTCCACGCTTTGACCTTGTCTTGGGAGATACTTAAGACTTCAGATGTTTGAGACAGTATCTGTGACAGCAAGACTGCTCCGCAGAGCTCTAAACGCGGAATACTTATCTGCTTTACTGGTGCAACCCTGGTTTTAGCAACCAGCAACGACACTTGAACATTGCCATCTGCGTCTACAATCCGCAAGTAAATCGCAGCTGAGTAAGCTGTTTTGGAGGCGTCACTAAAACCGTGAAGTTCCAGATAGTCGTTCGACTTGGTGCCAAGCCAACGAGGAATCCGAACCTTGGTGAGTAGTAACAATTCCTCTCGATATGTTCTCCATTCATTTATTAAGTCGTTGGTTAGCTCCTCATCCCAACCAACACCTGCAAGCCACAATTTCTGGATAAATACTTTCGCTAACACAACACTAGGGGCTAACCAGCCTAATGGATCAAAAAGTCGTGCTATCACAGAAATAATGGATCTTTTAGTTACAGGTGCGGTCGTCGGCGGCGGAAGATTTACCGTGTACTGGAATGTGTCTGCGTTGCGGTTCCAGGTAAGTCCTAGGATTTTGATGGTACTATCTAATTTTATTTCTACCTCCTTTTCATTGTGTTCTGGCTTCTTTGGTTTGTTGTACTCTATTTCTTGTTTTACGTCCTGTATGATTTTGTGCTTATTTGTTTTGTCCTTGTTCATGTTGTCCTCGTTCATGTTGTCCTTGTTCATGTTGTCCTTTTCCATGTTGTCTTTTGTCCTAATATGATCTATTTGTCCTTTCATTGTATAACTTTCTATTTCCTGTATCTTGTCTACTAATTCTTGCTTATTACTGTTCCATTTTTGGAGCGTGAATCCACCATTTCCTAATAACGCTGTCATTTGCCCGTAGATTTCCAGGCCTGCTTCTACGTTATTACAACCGGTCATCAAGTCGTCCATATAGAAGCAGTTCAGAACCATATCGGCAGCAAGATTGTAATTTTTACCCTCTTCGTAAGCGACTTGATGAAGGGTTCTAACTGCTTGGTATGGTGCTGATGCCGTACCAAAGGTAACCGTCACCAGCTCGTAGTCCTTGATTTCGGTTTCAGGACTGTCTCGCCATAATATGCGCTGAAACATTGCGTCTTCTTCCGAAATCCTGACCTGGCGGTACATTTTGACAATGTCCGCTACCAGTGCTATGGGATGAAGTCTCCATCTTAACACTGTATGTCGTAAATCAGCCTGAAATGTAGGTCCCACCATCAACGTGTCATTGAGTGAGACTCCATTGTTGTTCTTCTCGGACGCGTTGAAAACAACACGTACCTTCGAGGTAAGTTTGTCTTCCCGGATTACAGCATGGTGAGGTAAGTATACCGCCACTTCCTTATTTAGTTAGTTTTGAAGTTAGGATATTCAAATTTTGTGTTTAGGCTGACGACTAAAAATTAATTTATACGTGTCTCAGCGTTTTTTTATAATTCTACCCCCCCCCAGGGTTAAAAAGGGGGATTAAGGTAAGTAACTTTGTTTGTTCGGGTGGAATCTTGCAACTCAATTTTGAACATACGATTGAGCTGAAATTTTGCACACACCTTTGGTTTTGGTGACAATACATTTTTATTAAAGACATTCCTTAATCCTGCATCTAGGATCGTCTCCTCAAGAGAGAACTCTTCAACGGTTAGTAGCACGGACACGAAACTTTGTATACGCGTTCATGACCTCACCCTGCAGCCAGGATTGTCTTCTTACGAAGGAACTCATCTAGCGTTTTTAAAAAAGTATTTTTAAAGTTAAAAAAACTAATATTTCGGGTTATGGTTGAAAACTAACACAACGTAAATAGTTGTTTTTTTTTTATTTCAACCCGCAAGGGGGTGAAAAAGTGGCGATGGAGCCTGTGTCAACAACTACAGACCAATTTCCATCCTTCCGGCTTTGTTTAAGATTCTAGAAAGGATCATGAAAAAGCGTCTGGTCGACTACCTGGAAAATAATTCACTGCCATCTCCGTCTCAGTACGGCTTTTGATCTGGACTGTCGACCAGCGACGCCATTCACGATCTTACTAAGTTTGTTTCTGATAAACTAGATGTGAACAAAAAAGTCATTGTAATTTTCATGGACCTGGCAAAAGCCTTTGACACAGTCTCCGTCCCACTGTTGCTGAAGAAATTAGAGAACATTTTTGTAAGGGCTGCTTGAGCTTTTCTCTGACTACCTCACCAACAGATTCGAGAGAGTTAGGGTGGATGAATGGACGAGTAGTGACCTTCCCGTCGTGCATGGCGTGCCACAGGGCAGCATTCTTGGTCCGCCATTATTTCTAACACTAATTACATAAACGACCTCTGTGAGCTCAAGATGCAAAGCGGAAGGATCATAACTTTCGCCGATGACACAGCGCTTTTGTTTGAAGCTGATACCTGGCCCGAAGTATACGGCTACGCGCAGACGGGCTTAGATTTAGTATTGTCATGGCTAGCTAGGAATAAACTTGCTCTCAATGTAGACAAGACAAAGTACATTTCTTTTTACATAAAAAAAACCTACTAGCTCACTTGATGATTTCAAAATTACCGCTCATGCATCCACGTGCATTTCTTCGCATAGTTCTCATTGCTTGTGTCCCCAACTCCAGCGAACAGAATCAATCAATTACCTGGGAGTCATTCTAGATAGAACTCTCAGCTTTCACCAACACATAAATGCTCTTTCCTCTAGAATCTGGAAATTAATATTTGTTTTTAAAAATCTTCCTTCGTCATGTTGCGGACACTGGCGTGATGATAACAGTTTATTTTGCGTTGTGCCAATCGCTGATCTCCTACTGCATAACGGTATGGGGTGGTGCGACAAAAACGTCAATGCTCCGGATCGAACGTTCGCAAAGCGCCGTTTTAAAAATCAGTAATGTCTTGCCTTTCTTATTTCCCACCAAAAAAATTTTTGAGCGAATTGGAGTTTTAACTGTACGTCAACTGTTCATTTTAAATACCATAATGCGCAGGCATTCTTCTCTTCCCTATGATCCTAGTCTTTTTGATGGAAAGCGACGTAAACACGCAGTTTGTCCTACTACGCAGTTCCACACCGCTTTCTCCCGTCGCCATTTTAGTTTTCTTGCAAACTATTTGTACAACAAAATTACTAGAAGTTTGTCAATTTATTCACTACCAAATAAGCATTGCAAGATTAAAGTCTCAACCTGGTTGCAAAAATTAGACTATGACTCTACAGAGCAGTTACTTCTCTTACCCTCGTAATATTTAATAATCATTTACTAGTTCAAGACTGTATCACCCGACACATTACGCTCACACCACCATCCTACCTCCCCTCACACACTTCATTTACACACATCACCTACTCACTTCACCTGCACACTTCACTGGACACTTTACTTACTTCACACATATTACACTACACCATTTCTTTTTTTTTTTACACTAATTAAGTTTAAATTGTCTGCTTTTTTCCCTTATGCAATTAATCAGTTGTCTGAGTTACATTAGCTATTGTATTGTATTAAACTACATTTAATTCGATGTGAGAACCTGGGGATCCGTCACACAGGATATCCTAGTATGGACGCCAGTCTCTCACAAAGGAACATATACTTTGCATTTTGTTAAAATGTTATTCTTACAATTATATTTATTATAACTATGTGAACCTTTGTGAAGAGAGAAAATAAAGATATTGTATCTGTGGCGGAACATATCTAGACCACCACTAAACGATATCAAGAAAACCGCTACCGCTACTGTACCACGCATACATATCAGGTGATGTCTTGTTTGTGTGAGTGCGAACGCCGCTTATACGTGGAGCAAGCACACAACGGGCGCGTGATTATTGTACTGCGGCGGCCGGCAACGACCTCGAGGGCGACGGCGTGAGGAGCCACGGACACCAGTGGTCTTCCAACTAACTAGCTTACCGGTCGCGCCACGCTTATAATATTGTCTTGCTCAAAATCATTTATTCTTCTTTCTTTCTAAGTGTTTGTACTGTCTTAACGAATAATATAATCATTTCATCTGACTATAAATAACATCGTTCATTTCTACGCGTTTCACCTTCATTCTTCCCGCTTCGCTTTGTACGCTCAATAGCGCTTAACTGCCTTACTATACGGGTTAAATTCCCGTGTAGTGTTAGTATAGACATCGTCAAGAACTATACTACATTGGTGACCCCGACGTGATCGTGTACGTGAACGTGGTAACGTTGCTCAAGCCTGCAAGACATCGTTGGACTCGAAGAGCGAGTGTGCCGTTCGTTACATCGGGTACTAACAAAAAACTGGTCGTGGTTGGTACAAGATATTAGCGGTGAGCGTTTTTAATTTAATTTTGCCATGGCTGAGTCAGACTCTTATGTTGATTGTAAGGACGCTGCTGTTATCTCAGGTGAGGTAGCAGCAGCTGGAATGCCCTTGCGCTGTCCACCATTTTACCCGGATGAACCGGAATTGTGGTTCGCGCAGCTTGAAGGCCAATCTATTCTGTCACGAATAAGCAGTGACACGACAAAATTTTATTACGCGTCGACTCAACTCGATGCTAAATACGCCATCCAGGTCAAGGATGTTATCACCAATCCACCCGAGTCGAACAAGTATGAGAAGCTGAAAGCCGAACTCATAAGACGGTTGACAGCGTCGCAAGAAAAGCGAATACAACAGCTTTTACTGCATGAGGAGTTAGGGGATCGCAAGCCATCGCAATTCCTAAGGCACTTGCAAAATCTAGCAGGGCCATCAGGTGCAGCAGATTTCGTCAAAAGCATATGGACTAACCGGTTGCCCCAAAACATCCAAACAGTAATCGCCTCGCAAATTGCAGATTTACAGGTTGAAACATTAGCGGAGATAGCGGACAGAGTACACGAAATCACCCCAATGCCACCACAGATAGCGAGCACTTCCGCTACCACAACCGCTGATTCCTCGGACCTGGCGAGGCAGGTGAGCGAGCTTCAGAAGCAGGTAGCGTCACTCCTAAACAACAGAGGAAGACAACGCTCACGCTCGAGACCTCGTGACAACCACAGAAGGTATGTTCGTTCGAAATCCAGACCACAGCAGCCACCTCCGAATCACCCACACTGTTTTTACCATTATACGTATGGAGACAAAGCACAAAAATGTAAACAACCATGCTCATTCAAGTCGAAAAACTCGAGGGGTTGTCGCAAGTAGCGGCTAACGACTACCCATCTTCATCAGGCCGTTTATTTATTACCGACCGAACGTCTAAAATGCAGTTTTTAGTGGACACTGGCTCAGACTTATGTGTTTTTCCCCGGTCTGCTGTTAAGATGCCCTGCGACAGTCTAAGTACGACCTAGTAGCCGCAAATAACACGGTAATTAACACTTACGGCCCTATACAACTGCATTTAAACTTAGGACTGAGAGGGAACTACAGCTGGAACTTCACAATCGCGGATGTTTCTAAGGCTATAATAGGAGTAGACTTTCTCAGTTTTTACAATCTGTTGGTAGATTCTAGGAATCAACGCCTGATCGACAACCTTACGTCCTTATCAGTTCCTGCTGCACACTGCAATTCTGTAGACATCGCTTCCGTGAAGGCAGTGATAGGAGACTCAGTCTACCATCAGATTCTTTGCAAGTATCCGGATATCACGCGACCTCCAGGTAAACAGCTACCAGGCAAACACAACACGCTGCACCACATCAGGACGACACCTGACCCACCGATAGCATGCAAGCCTAGACGCCTGGACCCTTCTCGACTGCAAGCTGCTAAGAAGGAGTTCGAGAAAATGCTTGCAAGTGGTGTAGCGAGGCGCTCGGAGAGCCCTTGGTCAGCGCCACTGCATCTGGTGAAGAAGAAAGACGACGAATGGAGACCATGTGGTGACTACAGGGCACTTAATTCGAGAACAATACCTGACAGGTACCCCATCCGTCATATACAAGATTTCTCACACCAACTATCAGGCTGCACCGTTTTCTCAACCATAGATCTCGTAAAAGCCTACAACCAACTGGCGATAAACCCAGAGGACATCCCTAAAACCGCGATAACCACACCATTCGGACTGTATGAATTTCCTTTCATGACCTTTGGTTTAAGGAACGCTGCACAAACCTTTCAACGGTTCATTGACGAAGTCCTACTGAGCCTAGACTTCTGCTACGGGTATGTTGATGACATTTTAGTGTTTTCAGCAACTGCAGAAGAACACAAGGCACATCTACGCCTGTTGTTTGACCGCTTGAAGCAGTATGGTGTCGTCATCAACACAGCCAAGTGCAACATTGCACAACCAGAGGTGACTTTTCTAGGGTACAGTGTCACAGCCGAAGGCATACAACCACCTCGGTCCAAGGTGCAGGCGATCCAGGAATTCCCAATACCCAAAACTGTGAAGGAGCTGCGAAGATTCTTGGGTATGATAAATTTCTATCGTCGATTTGTCCCAAACGCAGCTCAAATTCAAGCACCATTAAACTCAGTCCTTGCTGGTCCGAAGGTAAAAGGTTCGCATCCCGTGAAAATGACTCCAGAGCTGCTGAAGGCATTCGACGACAGTAAGTCCTCGCTGTCCAAAGCGACACTCTTGGCTCATCCAGACGCTACAGCAGAATTAGCAATCGTAACAGACGCATCGAATACAGCTATAGGCGCAGTTCTTCAGCAACGCAAAGGTGAGAACTGGCAGCCACTAGCCTTTTTCTCACACAAGTTAAGCAACGCGCAAAAGAAGTACAGCCCGTACGACCGAGAGCTACTAGCAGTGTACGAGGCCATCAGATATTTCCGTCATATGGTAGAAGCTAGAACATTCACGATTTTCACAGACCACAAGCCACTAATCTTTGCCTTTAAGGCAAACAAAGAGAGTCTTCCGCCAAGGCAGTTCCGATACTTGGACTACATCGGCCAATTCACAACAGACATAAGGTATCTACCAGGCAGTGAAAACATCGTCGCCGACGCCTTGTCACGCGTGGAAGAAGTATCAGCTGCTATCAACTTCGAGAACCTTGCAAAACTTCAGGACGATGATCCAGAGCTACAAGACCTCCTACATCATGGCACATCACTAAAATTGAAAAAGGTAGCAACTACCCACAGTGGAAACTTACCCGTTTACTGCGATACCTCAACTCAGGAACCTCGTCCTTATATTACGCCAACACTACGAAGAGAGGTTTTCAACTCACTGCATAACCTACACCATCCAGGGAAGTCCGCTACAGTGCGACTGGTCTCACAACACTTTGTGTGGCCAGGGATCCGCAGAGACTGTAGAGAGTGGGCAAGGCAATGTGTACCATGCCAGACGTGTAAAATTACACGTCACACTAAATCCCCACTTTCCTCATACCAGACCCCATCCTCACGTTTCTCCCACATTCACCTCGACATCGTAGGGCCATTAACGCCTTCATCTGATTACAGGTATTGCCTTACCGTCATCGATAGATTCACTCGATGGCCTGAGGTGTACCCCATGAAAGACATCACGGCGGAGACCTGCGCAACCGCGCTGGTGACTGGTTGGGTGGCCAGGTTTGGCTTTCCTGCCCGGGTTACCACCGACCGTGGTCGCCAATTCGAGAGCCACCTGTTCAAGGCTCTCACTGCCTTGTTGGGGGCAGACCACTTCCGCACCACTGCTTACCACCCCGCAGCGAACGGCATCGTGGAACGGCTGCACCGGCAGCTGAAGGCTGCCATCATGTGCCACACCACCTCACAGTGGACTGAAGCTCTTCCACTGGTACTTCACTGCATGCGTAACTCTTGGAAGGAAGACATCCAAGCTACGCCGGCCGAACTCGTCTACGGAGAAGCACTTCAGCTACCAGGCCAGTTCCTAACAGCAAGAGACGACTACACCACAACTGACGTCACCGAGTACGTAAACCGTCTACGATGTCACATGGCCAAGCTGACTCCAAAACCTACTACGTGGCATAACACATCACCGTTCTACGTGCCACGAGATCTGCACTCTTCCTCTCATATGTTCCTACGTAGAGACTACGTGCGACGATCACTAGAACCACCGTATGCTGGACCCTATAAGGTTTTGCAGAGGCACGAAAAATACTTCACCGTCGAAATACAAGGGAAGCCAAAAAATGTGTCCGTTGATCGACTCAAACCAGCGTACTTGCTACGAGAAGAAGAAAGGGAAAAATCAATCCCACCTGCTGACACTACTCCATCTACAGAAGAGGAAAAGCGGACGAGAAGCGGGCGGCGAGTGAGATTCCCCGATTATTATCGACCGTAGTTACGGTCTGGCCAGGGGGAATATGTGGCGGAACATATCTAGACCACCACTAAACGATATCAAGAAAACCGCTACCGCTACTGTACCACGCATACATATCAGGTGATGTCTTGTTTGTGTGAGTGCGAACGCCGCTTATACGTGGAGCAAGCACACAACGGGCGCATGATTATTGTACTGCGGCGGCCGGCAACGACCTCGAGGGCGACGGCGTGAGGAGCCACGGACACCAGTGGTCTTCCAACTAGCTAGCTTACCGGTCGCGCCACGCTTATAATATTGTCTTGCTTAAAATCATTTATTCTTCTTTCTTTCTAAGTGTTTGTACTGTCTTAACGAATAATATAATCATTTCATCTGACTATAAATAATATCGTTCATTTCTACGCGTTTCACCTTCATTCTTCCCGCTTCGCTTTGCACGCTCAATAGCGCTTAACTGCCTTACTATACGGGTTAAATTCCCGTGTAGTGTTAGTATAGACATCGTCAAGAACTATACTACATATCTACCAACAAAAGAATCATGTCACGCGAAGACAATATGGTGGAATGGCGGATGGCGTCGATATTTGGGATTAGTGTTCCTCCTAGTCCGTTCCCTGTCGTAACATATATATATATATATATATATATATATATATTTTCCAATGAAGCTCTCAATGTTTAGCTTATATTCCTTTTTATAAGGAATCCGACTTCATATTGACATTTTAATTCCCCGGAATAGCAGAAGATATGTTCGTTTTCTTCTGCAATATTATATCCCGTTCTTCTTATTTCAGTAAGGCCAATAATATCGTTTTTTATATCTTTAATTTTTTTATTTTTTTATTTAATTATGTATAGTTATGCTATGGATAATTTATAATCTGAAAATAAACGTTTAATAATAATAATAATAAAATCGAGTAATCTTTCATCAGATAGTAGCGATTTTGCATTGTAGGTACTACAGATGTAGAGATTTTGTAGTGGAGGTGGAGGGTTGTAGTCGTTAACCCCGCGGTGACACTCTTTTTGGCGATGAGTGTATCTCAGTCGAGCTTGACTCAGACCCTTTTTTCGGTGGTGCGTTGTACGATCGGCCAAGCTAATTGGTTTACATCGCACACATCGGTAACTGTCATTGTACGAGCCAGTAATGTTCATACAGCCGCTCATTATTATTGCGTGCGTATACGTATTCTACCCTACATGGGGTTTATTTTTTTATCTTTAATCGTGTAGGGTACACGGGTAATGATAAAATAAACGGGTTTTACAATAAGGCCCAACATTTTATCCTAGTATAATATGGTCACCATAGCT
This sequence comes from Noctua fimbriata, assembly GCA_905163415.1. Lineage (NCBI taxonomy): Eukaryota > Metazoa > Arthropoda > Insecta > Lepidoptera > Noctuidae > Noctua > Noctua fimbriata. Next base: position 1,267,739 of record CAJHZP010000005.1, read on the forward strand.
GATTGGTGTAAGCGCTTGCGCCAGTTAGTGATCTAAGCTCGACGACGTGAGTTCGATCCCAGCTGAGGATTTTTTACTTTTTGTTCTTTATTAAATTAATTTTGTGACCAATAAAATCACTCAAGCAAAAAGTAAAAAAGTAATTAAATGAAACTGAGGTGTTTAAGTAAAACAACGTGTGGCTAGTACCGCGGTTTATTGGGGACTGGTTGTCCTTGACATGACACGCCGCGCGCTGTGCGCATACGCACGCACACCAACATACATACATTACACCTTCACCCTTAATCTAAACCCATACATAATTTTACAAATAAGAACTTACGTAACTACACAAATAACAAAACAAAATATTATTTATTATTACTTGTTATACCTTATAACTAGTTGGTTTTTTAAGTCGACATTGCCGGATGGGACGAGACTGGGTCGGCTCTGGAGAATGCAAAGGAGTCGATGCTTTGCGCTGTTCGACACAATCCTCAATATGCTCTTGCCCATCATCCTGATGCATGTTTGCTGCGTTTGAGTCATCGTTCCCCGGATCGCTCGGACCGGGTGATTCCTGGTCCCCAGCTACCTCCCCCATATCTGATTTCTCTCTAGCCGGCCTAGAAGGACAGATTAATGAACTCCGTATCCGTTGCTTTAGCTGATCAACATGTTTATGGGATTCCCTACCGAAAGCATCTATTACTTTATAATCAGTGGTTCCCATCTTTTCCGTTACCTTTCCTGATACCCATTTATCCTGTCCCCTATACTGACGCAGCCAGACTTCATCCCCCGGACACAATTGACGCGACCCAGTTGCGCCGTACTTGTGTTGTCGCAACTGAGCATCTCTAACTTTATTGTCCCTGTTTGGTCGCAGTGCGTCGAATTTAGTCCGCAACCTGCGGCCGAACATAAGAAACGCTGGTGTTTCGCCTGTAGTACAATGTTCCGTGTTCCTATAATAAAGTAGGAATTTATTTATAAATAAAGATATGTTTAAATTCTCCCTAATGGCCTTCTTAATCACCCTTTTTATTGTGTGAACTGAATTTTCTGCTGCCCTGTTTGAGGCCGGGTGATATGGCGCTGAAAATATATGTTCGATGCCATTTGCATTAAGGAACTGTGTAAACTCAAGACTTGTAAACGGTGGCCCGTTATCTGAGACTATTTGTCTAGGTAAACCAAAACGTGCGCACACGTCACTTAAGACGCTGATTGTGTGACTAGCAGCTGTATAAGGTACTTGACTAACTTCTAGCCACTTCGTTCTGGCATCCACCATAACTAAAAATATCCGGCCTGATATAGGGCCTAAGAAATCTACATGTATGCGGGCCCACGGTTTATCTGGCCATGGCCAAGGGCAGGGCATATGTCGGGGCGGCGCCTCACTTTCTATAACACCGACACGACAACCCCGGCACGTGTTCTCTATCGCCTCGTCCATTCCCAGCCACCAAACATAGCTCCTAGCAAAAGCTTTAGTTTTAACTATGCCCATATGGGCCTCATGCAAACCAGTTAGGACCATACTCCTACAAACCTCTGGTACAACCACCCTGTGGCCCCACATCACACAACCTAACTCTTCATAAAGTTCCTTTCGGCGATTAAAATAAGGCTGAAGTGACTTTATTTCGTTATCAGATGGCCATTCGTCGCGGAGGTATCTTAATACTCGGCCTAATAACTGGTCTCGGCTCGTTTGTTTTTTAATTTCGTTATAGTCTAATAACATCGCATTTTGCGCAAAATGTAAATAGGACTGTTCTGGAATTTTATTTGTTTGTTTACTCGCCGGAAGAGCTGGCAACCGCGACAACCTATCCGCCCCGTTTTGTTTAGAATGAACATACTCAATATCATATATATATGCTGATAACTTAATAGCCCATCGTTGTAACTTACTCGCGGCCATCGATGGTATACCTTGTTTAGGTCCAAATATAGTGACTAATGGCTTATGGTCCGTGCGTAACGTAAAGCGTCGACCGTATAAATACTGGTGTAATTTTTCTAAACAAAACACAATAGCTAATGCTTCCCGCTCGATTTGCGAATAATGTTTCTCAGCCGCGTTAAGCGCGCGCGACACATACACCACCGGTCGCTCTCGTGTTCCGACTGTGCCGCTGCTATCCTGCTCGCACATCTGGCTCAGCACGCCACCTACGCCTCTCGCGCTCGCATCACAAGTTAAAAACAATGGTTTGTTTGGTTCGTAATGGGCCAGTACGTCCGCACTAATTAAAACATTTTTAATTTTTTTGAAAGCTGATTCACACTCTCTGTCCCATTTCCAAGTTACTCCCTTCCCTAATAATCTATACAAAGGTGCCAGCATAGTACTCAAGTTGTTGACGAATTTAGCGTAATAATTTATTGTTCCTAAAAAGGCCCTCAAGTCAGTGATGTTGTCTGGTTGCGGTATGTTTAATATACCTTCTACCTTTTCCGGGTCCACTTTAACTCCCTCGTCGGAAACAATGAATCCTAAGTATTTAACCTCGTTAGTCATAAACAAACACTTTTTTAGTTTCATTCCGTTACTATGCAACCGCTCTAAAACTCTTTCCAATATAACTAAATGCTCCGTAATATTGGGTGATCCAATAATGATGTCGTCGAGGAATACTTCTACGTTTGGGATATCGTTGAGTAAATTCGACATTATTCTTTGAAATATCCCTGGGCTCGAGGATAGACCGTAAACTAACCTTTTATACTTAAAAAGACCCTTGTGAGTATTGATTACCGTACAATTATCGGGGTCATCCAATTCAATCTGGTTATATGCCTGTGTTAAATCAATTTTCGTAAATATCTTAGCACCGTTTAATTTAACCAACAAGTCGTTAATACGTGGTAACGGATAATTGTCGACCAGTACAAAAATACAAATACAAAAAGTTTTATTCAAAAAAAATTTGTTACATCAATGGGTGGTCGTGTTTGGGGACTCTTTTTAAGCAATATTTGCCTGTGTTAAGAGACCCCGCTCTTCCATAGCATAATAATTACAGCAGTAACAAATATGTGGGTAATTAAACTTAAACTTAAAAAAATCGTTGAGGGTGTCACGGTACTACTCGCTCTGTGTTTTATATTGTTATAAATAGTCTAAAGACGCTTAAAATCTTATCCGTGGTTGGAAGTAAATAGTTACAGTTATAGGTGGACCATTGCATTGTGAACTAATTTGGTGAAGTGCTCAAATACTGCAGAATTTGTAAATAAAATTTGCATCAAGTTACAATCTACCGCGTCTAACAATAAGTGAGAAGTGACTTAACATAACGCGTAAGTGACGAGCTACGCACGGCGCTTACGACCTTTTTCTCGCGACCGAGTACGTGCGCAAAGCATCGGAGCGCCCTACAAGTCAAGGATTTAACGTAGGTAACGTGATAATTTCTCATTCGTTTATTTACGTTGCTACAAAAAAGTCGGCATAACATAATGGCAGATAATCCTGTTAAGTCGCTAAGTTCTGGAATGTTATGGGGATGTTGTGAACAAACAGCTGACAACGAAAAATACGCTAAATGCGTAAAATGTGTTAAGGCATATCATTATACATGTCTGTCTTTGGCTGACGACTACAATGTACCTGCTAAGTGGCATTGTCCTGAATGTCTAAACTCTGGCCCGAAACTTAGAAAATCCGATAACACGCCCTTACGTAACATCTCAACTACCAGAGGCAATAAGAGGCAAGCCGTAGGATCTCCACCTCAGGCGCCTGTTGAAATTGCGTTAGCACCCGACGATATTCGTCTACTTATTCAGGAAGCAATTAAAAAGGAACAGGCAGAGATGTTAACTAAGTTCATAGAAAAGATGAAACTAACCCTGAATCAACAGTTGCAACCTATAAAAGACCAAATGGAGAATATGGAAAAATCCATGGCTTTCATGAATCAGCAGTATGAAGATCTTTTAAAAGAATATACAGCGTCCAAGGAGAATATGAAAGAGTTGCAAAGAGAGAACTCTGAGATGAAAGTGTGTGTTAATGATTTGACTTCACGCATGAATCTACTGGAACAGCAAACCCGTGCAGACAATGTGGAAATTCAGTGCCTGCCGGAAAAGAAGCAGGAAAATTTAATAGAGATTGTGTCACACTTGTCTAAAGTAGTAGGGAGCAATATTCAAGACCACGACATTAAGCATTGCACAAGAGTCGCTAAAAAAATACCAGCAATTCCCGCCCGCGTGCCGTGGTAGTACAACTTGCTTCCCCCCGTAGTCGTGACCAATTTCTCGCAGCCACCATAAAATTTAATAAATCGAATCCAGGCAACAAACTGAATACAACACACTTGGGATACTCTGGACCTAAATCCCCAAACACACACAGAACATCTCTCCACTACCAATAAGGCACTCCATGCGGCCGCTAGAATCAAAGCCAAGGAAATCGGATATCAGTTTGTCTGGGTACGAGGCGGTCGGATATTCATGCGGAAGACACAGGAATCAGAACACATTCTGATAAGGAATAAAGACAGTTTGAATGAGCTGGTTTAATTTGTGTTTTTTCGTCTTCTTTTTTTTTTAATTTCATTCTGGTTTTTGTCAATGTAACAGTAAATATAATTCATTAGCATTCTCGGATTTAAGGATATATTACCAAAACACTAGAGGCTTACGCACTAAATGTCATAATTTTTATCGTCAAGTTTGTTGCGAAAACTACGATGTTATAATATTAACCGAGACTTGGTTAAATGATTCTGTTATGAGCTCAGAGCTATTTGATAGCAGATATGTAGTCTATAGGCGAGATAGGGATAACAGGAAAAAAGATGGAGGAGGTGTTCTGATTGCCGTACTCAAGGGAATAAATTCAAAACGGATGACTCAATGGGAAAGTAATTGTGAAGATTTGTGGGTTATCATAGACATCTCGATTGCAAAGTCTGTTCGTCAACTAGCTGTGTGCGCAGTTTATTTGCCTCCGCCTCCACTTCATTCAACCCTTGAACACTTCTTAGACTCCTGTAATAATATATTTGAACAGTCTGGTTTGAAGTCGTGTATAGTTGGTGACTTTAACTTAAGTAATATTGATTGGAACTTGGCAAGTGAGTTGGATAGTGGTTATATGGCACCAGGTATTGGTCACTTGTTAACTGATTTTAGTCATATAAACAAATTATCTCAACTTAACAATATAACAAATAAGTCAGGACGCATACTTGACCTTGCGTTGACTAACTTGACTTCGGGTACCGTATGTTCTGCTCTAAATCCCCTAAGTATAATTGACCCTTTGCATCCCCCAATTGAAATTAATTTAAAATCATACACAGACACAAGACTTCCGTATAATAGTAACAAGAGATTAAATTTTTACAAGTTAAATTATGATATTATATGCAAGCACTTTAATGAGATCGATTGGGACCTTTTATTTGACGGCGCTCACAATGTGAATGATATGCTCAGTATATTCTACGATAAAATTAAAAATATTATAGAGATGCAAAATCCCCCTTTCACCCGTAAAAATAAGACATACCCTCCTTGGTTCGATAAAAATTTAATAAGAACCTTGAGAGAAAAGGAAAAGATACGCCAGCGATACAAAATATATAAAAACCCCATGGATGAGCTTGAACTGAAGCTGTTGAGTAAACGGTGCTCGGTTATGGCTGCTTCCTGTTACAATAAATATGTTAGCGACCTAGAAACTGTAATAACCAAGGATCCGAAACGATTCTGGGCTTATATCAAGGAAAAGCGAGGTGGTACCAGTTCATATCCCCTAGCAATGACTGACGGCATCACATCGTCTTCGGATGGCAACAATATCTCAGAAATGTTTGCTGCTCACTTTTCTTCCATGTACAGTCAACAGAATGTGACTCATCATTCATGTTCCTCTGAGTACATGCAGGACATGTTAGCTTATAGTTTACCTTTGACAACGCCAACGATTGAGATTGATGCCGTGCTCACTAAATTGAAATCTCTGGATCGCCGAAAAGGCGCTGGACCCGATGGAATCCCTCCTTATTTTGTCTCCATGTGTGCTTCGCCTCTGGCAGCTCCTTTATCACGTATATTCAATCGATCGCTTACCTCTGGCATATTCCCAAAGCTTTGGAGGGTAGCAAAGGTTGTACCTATTCATAAATGCAGTGATCGTAATTATGTGGGTAATTATAGACCCATTTCAATTTTGTCGACCTTCGCCAAACTTTTTGAATCCTTGATTTGTCCCTACATCCAGTCTCATTTGAAGCTTTACCTTAGTGATGCCCAGCATGGCTTTGTGAGTTCAAGATCTACGTGCACAAACCTAGTGACTTTCATGGAGACTCTAACGAGTGCTATTGACTCTGGGAAACAAGTTGACGTGATATATACCGATTTTAGCAGAGCCTTTGATCGCGTCCCTCATAATATACTCCTTCATAAGTTAGCTGCTTACGGCATCACTGGCTCCCTCCTTGATTGGTTTAATTCTTATCTCGACGGTCGTTCTTTCTTTGTTGCCCTCAATGGCTACCAGTCAAGCTCCCACAAGGTTACATCTGGCGTCCCACAAGGATCACATGTTGGCCCAGTTTTATTTAACCTATTTAGTAATGACCTCGCCAACGAGTTGAAATTCTCTGAGTGTTACTTGTATGCTGACGATTTAAAGTTTTGCAGAGTAATCGAATCAGACCTTGATGTTAAGTTGCTACAGAAAGATATTGACATGTTAGTGGAGTGGTGTGATGAAAATGGTATGAGCTTAAATATTAACAAGTGCTACCACGTGAAATTCACTAGAAAAACAAAATTAACACGATCTGATTATTATATTAGTGGTAACTTGGTGCAGGAGGTGGAGCAGATAAGAGACTTGGGAGTTCTGTTCGATAAGCAGTTAACATTTGTACCCCACGTTGAAAATGTAGTTAAAAAAGCCTCAAGAATGCTTGGGTTTGTCATTAGAAATGTTACCTGTTTTCGACGCCATAAAACTAAAATTCTGCTTTATAATAGTCTGGTCCGTAGCTCGTTAGAATATTGCAGCACGGTGTGGAGACCTCACTATGCCACCCACGCACTGAGATTGGAAAGGGTTCAAAAACGATTTCTGTGGCATTTAGCATACTCTTCCGGGATAGCAAAAAAGAAAATATCATATAAAGAGAGACTATTGCATTTCAAAATGATATCCCTACAGAAGAGGAGAGATTTACTGGATTCGTCATTTTTATTTAAAATTTTGCGACATAAAATTGACTGTCCCCAATTATTGAGCAGGATCAAATTCCGTGTGCCCACGAAAAGCCCACGAGCTCCTGTTACCCCCTTGCGTCCTCCTCTTCGCAGAACCGTACTTGGTGCTAATTCGCCTATCCCCCGCCTATGTAAACTATTAAATAGCTGCAGTGATCTCGTAGATGTGCACTCTGACTCACTTGGTAGGTTCAAAAGCATTATTTATAAAAACCTGTAAAATAATTTGTGTTAATTTTTAATTTTTTGTCTCTTGATTTTAATTTTGATTTTGTTTTTTTATTTAAATTTTGATTTGAATTTGAATTTTGATTTTTAATTTAATTTTTTAATTTTTAATTTTTAATTTTTAATTTTTAATTTTTAATTTTTAATTTTTAATTTTTAATTTTTAATTTTTAATTTTTAATTTTTAATTTTTAATTTTTAATTTTTAATTTTTAATTTTTAATTTTTAATTTTTAATTTTTAATTTTTAATTTTTAATTTTTAATTTTTAATTTTTAATTTTTAATTTTTAATTTTTAATTTTTAATTTTTAATTTTTAATTTTAATGTTTAATTTTGAATTTGATTTGATTTTGATTCTGATTTTAATTTTGATTTCAATTATGATTTTGATTTAAATTTTGTTTTTGTTTTTAATTTTTGATTTTGATTTTAATTTTAATTATGATTTTGTTTTTGATTTTGATATGGATTTGATTTTGACTTTAATTTCTATTTTAATTTTGATTTTAATTTTGATGCTGATTGTGATTTTCATTTTATTTGATTTTAATTTAACTTAAATTATGTATTTAAAAACCATAGTTGTGTGCGGTGAGTACCAACGACAAATAAGTAGTGCATGATGTGCTTACCTGTAAGAGGTTGATACACTTGTCTGTGACTCTATTGAATGTATCTCATATGTTTGAAGCAGTGTATTCAATTGTTGGTGAGCCAAATAAATAAATAAATAAAAAATAAATAAACTTATACTTAATTACTTATTTCCATTATTATTATTTATTTTTATTTTAAAAAGGAAAAACAAGAGTTAAATAAAAAAAAAAAAGATAGTAACAGCAAAAACAAGAAAATAATGTATAAGTGTGTGAGTGACGATTGCGAGTGTAAATGTGTGTGTGTGTGAGTGTGTGCGTGTGTGTGTGAGTGTGTGCGTGCGTGTATGCGTGTGTATGTTTGTATTTGATTTTTAGATTGCAGTTTTGCGAGATTGGATGTGTGTTTGTGACAATTGAGTAACATAATGTTTTGTATCTTGCTATTTAATGTATTGTAGAAGTGCCTCAGTCTCTTCATATGTCAGTTTTTTTATCCAATTTGTTACGGTTTTCCTACAATCATATGTGCTTTTGGTGTATATGTATATTAGTTTGTTTACCTTATTGTATAGTTCGGCTGAGCGTTTATTGAATTGTCTGCATGCAAACACGGTTTTAGTCTGGGAAACTGGTGCTACTACAGTACAGTAGAACTGGATTTAAGGTTATTTTGTAATCAGCACAGATACGGAGTCCACCATCCGCCTTACGTACCGGAACGAGTGGGGTAGCCCAGTCCGCGCTGTCCACGGGCTCGATGACTCCTGCGCGCAATATACCTTCCAATTCTGCCTCAACGCGCTCGCGCAGCGCGTACGGCACAGGCCGTGAGCGACAGAATACCGGCACCGCTCCGTCGCGTATCCGTAACCGGGCCTTGCCTCCCGTGAACCGGCCCAGTCCCTCCGTGAACAAATCTTTATATTTGTGGAGCAATAGTGTTAACTGTTTATTACATGAGTCATTACAGTTGGTTCGGTCTGTGTTCATCGTGAACATATTTTTATACAATGGTATTTTAATGCCTAATTCTGTTAGCCATTGTCGACCTAATAATGAGGTAGTACCCCCCTCTATAACGAACAACTCCATTTGTTTGGATTTACTTTCATAGGTGACTAGTGGCATTATTACCCCCATTGGTTTTATTATAGTACCGTCATAGAACCTAAACACCAAATTAGTGTTTTTTAAAAATCTATGTCTGAACAGTCTATCATACATTTCCCTACTGATGCATGACACTAACGACCCTGTATCAATCTCCATACATAATTTGGTTCCATCGACACATATCGTTAGGCTCACCGGTTTATAGCTGTTCAAGCTAAGTTGATGCAAGTCTTCTACCGCCTCCCAGTCCCCATCGTCTGACGAAGGTGGTTCATCGTCCCCTGACTGGTCCCCAGGGTTTATTTGCCCTGCTGTTCCGCTTGTTACTCGTACCTGCGCCGCCATGTTGTTGGTGTCGCATCGATCTTGTGGCTGCCCACCCCCTGTCCGCATCGGACATACCCGACGAATATGTCCTTTCTGTCTGCATCGACCGCAGATAAAGCGATTGTATCTACATCCTTCACTTTGGTGGTTTGCTGCCCCACAAGCACTACAGCTGTTCCTTAAATCATCCGTTTTGCTCTTCCGCGCGTCTCCCGCCGACCTCTCGCTCCGGACACCACGGCCTCTCCAGCCGCGGCCACCCCGCGCCGACGTCGCCACCGCATGCAGCGCTCCGGCCGTGGCCTCGCCGCCACTGCCCGGCTCGCTGTTATTCCCGACCGTGACTGCCGCTGCATCTCTCTCCGCCGCTTCCATAGCACATGCAATTTTGACGGCATTTGCATACTGCAGATTTTCTTCGGTAAACAGTCGTTGCCTGATCGCCTCGCTTCGCAACCCACATACTAGCTGATCACGTAAATTCTCCTCTAAAGCGGCTTTAAATTCACAAAATTTCGTCATTTTCTTCAGTTCTGATATATTGTAATATCGATTCACCCGCATTTTGCCTTCTCTGTCGGAAACGGTATCTCTCAGCCATGAACGACGGCTTCGGTTGCAAGTGATCCGTCATAAGTTTCACCACCATCGTATATGTTCTCGCACTGGGTTTGTCCGGACTTGTCAAATCGCTCAACAGTTCGTAAGCTTCGTCACCCATCGACGCAATCAACGTGGGTAACCATAGTTCATCTTTAACACTGTTCACTTTGAAGAACATTTCCATACGTTCTACATACAATGTCCAGTTTCCCGACCTTACATTAAACTCGGTTAACTTCCCGATAGACATGTTTAAATCCAACTATTAGTGCGCTTTTATTTTTATCCTCGTCGCCAGTGAGGTGTTTAAGTAAAACAACGTGGGGCTAGTACCGCGGTTTATTGGGGACTGGTTGTCCTTGACATGACACGCCGCGCGCTGCGCGCATACGCACGCACACCAACATACATACATTACAGAAACCAATAAAATAATTTGATTTTTTATTAGATAAACGTTGGTATTTGGTTTGAAATTTTCCTTCCTTACATTGGTTGTTTTAAGGTTCAATTTGGTGGGGGCTGTATGTTAGCAAAAAAAACTTGTGTGGCCTATACAATGATTTAATACGAACTGGTTTTAAACATATATAGGCTATAGCTGTCCATACTAGACATTCGAATGAGTAAAACACTGTTGTTTACCAGTTTTGTTGACAAAGACAAAGTTTTTTGTTGGTAAGGATGGACGTAAATAATTGTCAAAGTAGACAGGTATATAAATTGAATCAAAGTAAAATTAGAGGTGAAGTGAATCTACATGTTAGATAGTAAGAAATTATGACAACTTCTGACCGCATAACAATAACATCACTTTACCATACTTTCAATACTTTACGAGTTGTGGTTTTTAAAAAGAGGATTAGAGGTGGAGATTATTAACATTTATACCTAATTATTGCTAAAGTTTATATTTGTTCACATTCGCTTAACAAATGTGAACATTATTTACATAAAATAAGATTCATATTCGTCTACTAATTAAAATAAATTCGACTAATAATGTGTACTTCTTGTAACATTCACCTCATGCTGTTAACCATATTCGCGCATATGTTACTACTTTACGCCCATCCTTATCCGACTTAAACATTTTTTCGTTGCTATAAATCAGCACATTGTTCTCCCAATCGAAATTGATGTATGACCTAGCAAAGTGTAGTCGGTTTTGTCGGTGCGCAGTGGACAGCAAAGGTGCGCGCTGGCTTGCTACAACGTAATCCAGCAGAATGTGGGTGATTTCTCACAGTTTGTAAGCACATATTGTGTGCTGTTGCTTTAACACGGGTGGACAAGAAGGGGTCAGCCTTGTGCCTTGCCACGATGTCGTGGTGTCGAGCCGATGAATTTGCCTTTAGTTTTGGCCTAAGATGTTCTACGTCTCCAAAATCCGCATATCGGTGGACCCATTACTGCACCGTTCTCCTCTGTGGATAAAAACAGTATTTATAATACTATTAACAATAGCTATTATTATAATAAATATATACTACATTTATATACTTTATACATAATATACACTATGTTTATACAATATACTTATGTATACCTAATTAATTGTATAATAATATAATACATAAATACAAAATATACACTGACATTAGCTTTTCTTAACCTGTCTAAGGGCTTAACCAAGCTAATTTTAGACTAAGTTAATTTTATCATAATCATCATAAGATTAAAAAATTTAAAAAAAAACGTTCAGTTATGATAATATATTATCATAACGATGGGAGGTATTGCACTTAAGTTACATTAATTATTTATTCCCAGTAAACATTGAAAGGTGAGAGGAGTTAGTTAAAGTGAAGTAGGTATAATATCAACATAAGATTATATGGAACTGTTACTCACCGGTATCATTAAGCGCCTTCCAATTTCACTTCTTCGTAGCGTGTCGATGACAATTCAAATTGAGTCAGCCCAAAATTTGGCGACGAGTTTGGCACTTTCAGTAGCGTCCTGTGATGCACATCACAGGAGCAAACAACAGGACAGGCAGGACACGGTATAAAGTGTCCCATCGTTTGTGCGTCAGCACCACATTTACACTCACAATTTCACATATAGATATGTTTTGCTCATCCAAAACAACGATTTCTACCCTTTTGAACATTGATAAATGTTGCATGGTTGGATCCACAGAAATAAATCCGCACACATGCGCATGAGTAGTAATCAATAAACTCAGTAATGCAAATACTCGTAGATTGACAACTAATAACGTTCATTTTTATAAATGAAGGTGTTTGAAAACAATATTTTTAAATTGTCGGTAGTTATTTTCTAAACAGTCAAAATAAATGACCTGAGAGTTCCGTGTTTATCTAAAACGTTGGAAACTTCATTACACAACCATGAACGGGATCGAATCGTTATAAATTCTACTTTAAGTAATGTTTTAACAAAATAATGAATACAAAAAAAAAAAAAATATTATGGCATACATGGTTTGAACTTACGGCTTCTTGTTTACTGACCAAAGACGATAGCCATTGTGCCAAGCTTGCTATAGTAATATTATGCAAAATATTATATCTCCTTCAGCACCATAAGTGAATGATGTGCCACACGCACACTAATAAAAACCGAGCTCGCTCGTTTTATTTAGTGTTTGTGTGCATAACTATGACTTCACCCACACATATAAACTGTAAAGCAATTAAGTGGTGCAACTGTACATATAGGAGGTAATATTGTTTTACTTATTTTTCTTCGGTATCTGTCTGACATTGTTTTCGCTGATTTCAGTGGATTGGTGGTCAGGCAATTCTGACAGATTCCGTTTTTGTTTCCGTGTGTCTCCTACGTAATTCTTATTTAAGGGACTACCTGGTAATGTTACTTTTTTGCCGTAACGTAATACAATATTTTTCCCGAGTTTATGTTCTTTTTCTACTTCTACTTATAGTTCCTTACGCTTCAACAGAACTTCTTGTGGAAAGTCTTCTTTAATGTTAATGAGTGAGCCCACTAAGGGCTCACTAATATATTTTTTTAATAATATATTTTGTAATTCTTCGTATCCATGCTCGGTCTCTTCTACTCCATAGGATATTAGGTTTTTCTTTCTAGCCAGACTTTCTAAATAATTTATTGTTTTTTGCTGTTGATTTATTTTTATTTCTAGATTGTTTGTTCTATTTTCCATAATTGTAAATTTTTGATTGATATTGTCGTTTATAGCTTTGGTAATATTTTCTTGCATGTTTTTCATTTCCTCTTTTTGATTGTTTAGATTGTCTTGAATTTCTTTCAGAACTTTCATAACATTTTCCCTGTTTTGGTACTTGTGGTGTCCTCTAGCGGTGAATAGCGGTACTACAATGTAATTGCAGACGTTTCCTGGCGCTCTGTCAAGCTGATGCGCATACGCAGCTTGTTGCACGTCTAGTTCGGTCAGCTGTCACTAGATGGCATGAACATCAATAAATATTTATATGGTGATTTGCAGTTTTATTCTTAGGTTATAATAGTTTCTTTGTTCACTTTTTATTAGTTTCTTCCTTCTTTGCACTAATATTTCACGGGTTGGCCTTCTGAGATGTTGATAGTTTGATTTCTACTTTAATTTTATTTGTACTGGCACGACACATACAGTTCTTGTTTTGATGTTTTGTCTATTTATTGCACTGTTCTTTGGAATTTTATAATGTTCACTGTTGTTTAAGTTTGTTGCATTGAGTTTAACATTTAAATTGTGTAATTATTCACTTTATATATTTTTAACTTGAAAAATACTACGGAACCGAAGTAAACACGTGCACACCTCCCATTAATTACCACATATTACGCATTTAAAAAAAATACAAACCCACCTCGGACACAACAAACTAGAGAAAGTCAAGCATACAACAGTCACCAGTTGTCAACAATGCTGAAGATACACAAAGTATATGATATAAATGTCATTATGTTAACGGTGACTCCAATGGCATTCACTGTTAAATTTTGAATTACCAACTTCTTGGTCCGCGGGTTCTATTTATACCAAAGTTTTTATTTATATATACAGTGAAGCATGCAAACTTTGATTGCGCGATGCAGGATCGAGTTTTGACGACAATGTTGGCGCATTGGCTGAACATTCGGGTGCAACGCTGTATGTCGCTGGTTCGATTCCCGCACGAAGACCGTCTTTCTTTTTGTGTTATTTTTTTCATATTATGTTACAGACACAACATAAAGAAAAGTTTAAAACTAAAACATAACTACGACAAAAACGCTAATTCATTAAAGGGTTTAATTTAAACAAGACATCGTGTTAAAGGTTTGTTCCAAATCCAAACACTGTTCTTCTTCAAAATAAAATTATTGGTATAAATTACACAGTGATAACCAAGAACAACTGGCTCGTTAATGAATTGCGCAACAGTGTGGCAGTATCTAAATCAGCAGTAAATGCGCCTAGCGTTGACACGTGTCGCGGAGCCGGCCCCGATATATCGTCGGCGAATTCCACGTCAGCAGTTTCAATTTGATTTTCCAGTCGAATGCTCATCCTTACAACCGTTGCGCTGATCGGAGTAAATATTCTAGGCTCGAAGGACCATGTGCGGGATTGATCCAGGTATAATTAGGGGAATAATGAAAAAATACGTTGCTTGATGTGAACGTGCAATTTTATTGTGATAATATCACAGATGTAGGTAGGCAATCGACAAACATTGAAAATAAAACGATTAGTCGTAATCTACGTAGCCTCAACATTAAACGGTATGCGAATTTCAGTAGGCGCTTGCGGGGACAATATATAAAGTAAATACAAAACATGTGTTAATAAATAAGAATTTAAACTATGTTAGTAGCACTTCACTTGTTCACACTTCACTGTGCTGGCTGACTAGTGGAACTTGTCCGCGGAAACAACGGAACACCACGTCCTGCGGCCAAAAGTCTTCCTTCATCACCATGGGCAGATAAAAATTCGGTACACGCACTACGAACGCCTTACGAAAGTAAATCAAATCAAATCAAATATGTTTGTTTGTTAGAATATGGTACAAATAGATGTTACAATATTGGTTCCAGCATATCCTGCCATAATATGGCGTACAAAATAATATATTTTTTTTTGACAAAAATAAAATAATACAAGCTTACATTACTAACCTCTTAATAATTACCAATTAGAGAATACATTTGAAAAATATATTAATAAAGATTGAGTTTCAATTGTAGTAGTAATAATAATTAATAATAATAATTTGTTGATAAAATAAAATATTTAAGAAAGAAATAAAAAAAAAAAAAAATGTCAATAGTAAGTCAGAAAAATTAATAAACGAAATAATTAATAATGACTATGTAATTTTCATGTGACTTAAGGTTATTTTTATTATTTAGCTGTACTTGTCATTAACGACTTATCCTCTAAGTATTCTTGAACACTGTAATAGTTTTTTCCTAATAGTATTCGGGACAATACCCTTTTGAATAACGGCAATGGCAAATCTTGAATACTATTTGGCAAATGGTTATATATAATAATTGCCATGCAGTAAGTATTTCTTTTAAATAGCATTAATTTTATTTGGGGTAATTTCAATTTGTCTTTGTGCCGTGTTCTACTATTTATTTTGTAAGTGCTTTTTTCAAATGAATTGTATTTTTTCTTTACAAAAATGCATATTTCAAAAATATAAAGACATGGTAAAGACAGTATTTTAAGCTTTTGAAATTACGGTTTACAGCTATCTAAAAAGTGGGCTCCACACATTGCCCGGATGCATTTTTTTTGTCCTTTAAAAACTCTTTGTACGTCTACCGAGTTCCCCCAAATTATAAGACCATATCTGAGTACAGATGCTACATAAGCATGGTAAGCAACCATTGCGGTATTTAGATTAACCGTTTGTCTTATTCTTTTCAGGACATACACAAAGCGATCTATTTTTTTGAGTATTTTTTCTATGTGTGGTTTCCAACTGCAATTTTTGTCCACAGTTATACCTAAGAATACACATTGATGTTTAAGGGGGAATTGTTATACTGGATGTCTAGACTATCTGTGTTTGAGTTGAGTGCTTGAAATTTTATTATATTTGTTTTTGTCATGTTTATTTTTAAGTTGTTTTTGTCTAGCCATTTAATTGCCTTGTCTAAAGCTTTAGCAATGCGCTTTTCCAAGTCTTTGTTATCGTCGCTTTTAATAATTAATGTTGTGTCATCAGCAAATAGTATGCACTCCTCGTTGATCGCGTCTGGTAGGTCGTTGATGTATACTAGAAAGAAAAGAGGGGATAAAATTCCTCCTTGAGGCGTGCCGAAGTTGTTTTGTCTGTATTGTGATCTAAATTTTTTTTGTTCATTTTGATAATTTCTTGTTATTTCTACGCATTGATTTCGGTTGGTAAGAAAGCTTTTGATCCAATCGTTGGCTTTCCCGCGGATTCCATAGTGAGACAGTTTTGAGAGTAGTATTTTATGACAGACAAAGTCAAAGGCTTTTGTCATGTCTAGAAAGACCTATTTTGGATTTTTGGTTTAGACTTTCGGTTATTTGTTTAATTAAGGAGAAACATGCTGAGGCCGTCGAACTCCCCTTCCTAAATCCAAACTGTTCTTTTTTAAGGATGTCACATGATGTCAAAAAGTTCTCTATTTTGTTACACATAACCTTCTCAAATATTTTCGATAATATGGGGATCAAAGTGATTGGTCGATAATTACTCATATCTGACTTTAAGCCTTTCTTGTATAAAGGTTTGACAATAGACCTTTTTAGTCGATTAGGGAAGACTCCTTCACTTAGGGATAAATTTATTATGTAGCTTAAAGGCGAGACTATGGTCGCTGCACATATTTTTAACACTTTAGTATTTAAGTCGTCATAACCAGTCGAGTTCGTATTTTTTTTCTACTGGTGTTAGGAAAATGCTTTTAGGATTCTGAGGTATTGTAAAATTAGTATTCTGATTAGTTTCTCGTGGCTTTTGGGTCGTATTGGTTAGGGATATGTAGTAGTCATTGAAAAGGTCACAAATATGGTTAGGGTTGTCATAAATTTCGGTATTGATTTGTATTGTGTCAATGTCAGAGTAACTTGTCGTATTATTAACATCTGTTTTAATTAAATTCCATGCTGCTTTACTTGCATTTTTTGCTTTGTTGATGTACTGTAGACTATTAATTTGTTGCGCATTCTGTATACATCTTTTTAATATTCGAGTGTAGTCGTCATATTTTTTTGTTATCTCTACAAAGGTTATATTTTAGGTATAATGTTCGTTTTGTAATACAACACCGTTTAATATTTTTTGTTAGGCATCGGTTTTTCACTTGCTTTTTACTATTTTTAACTTTAATAATGGGGAAGCATAAATTGTAGAAAAGAGTAATTGTATCGTGAAGGAAATCGAAGGCGTTATTTGTTGAAGGGCATTCGTATACCTCAGAAAAAGATAAGCTTGACAAACAATCTCTAAATTTGCTTATGTTTTCGTAGTAGTAACTGCAACCTCGGTGTGTACTTCGTCTTTTGGCGCACGTACTCCACGATGTCCTCCGCTTTAGTGGTGTAATGTAAGCGGAAAATGTACACCTGTGTATTTGGCTTGGCGGCACGCAGGATCACTTCAGGGTCCGCAGGAGCCTTGCCGCAGTGGTTCTTGGTTGTTCGCGAACGGCGCTTCCTTCTCTGCACCGTCACGAAACCCTCATTATCAGCCTTATTCGGCACCTTTTCAGGTACAGGCTTCTTACTAGGAGCGTCAGAGGGGCTTGCGGTGACGCTGACGTAATCCTTTCGTAGGGCTCGGGCCGCGCAACGCGTAGGAGCCGCCGCGGGGATGCGGGGCGCGCGGATGGAATGCTCTGCAAGCTCAACAATCGACGTATGCCCCGGCGTTGAAACTGCTGACGTGGAATTTGCCGACGATATATCGGGGCCGGCTCCGCGACACGTGTCAACGCTAGGCGCATTTACTGCTGATTTAGATACTGCCACACTGTTGCGCAATTCATTAACGAGCCAGTTGTTCTTGGTTATCACTGTGTAATTTATACCAATAATTTTATTTTGAAGAAGAACAGTGTTTGGATTTGGAACAAACCTTTAACACGATGTCTTGTTTAAATTAAACCCTTTAATGAATTAGCGTTTTTGTCGTAGTTATGTTTTAGTTTTAAACTTTTCTTTATGTTGTGTCTGTAACATAATATGAAAAAAATAACACAAAAAGAAAGACGGTCTTCGTGCGGGAATCGAACCAGCGACATACAGCGTTGCACCCGAATGTTCAGCCAATGCGCCAACATTGTCGTCAAAACTCGATCCTGCATCGCGCAATCAAAGTTTGCATGCTTCACTGTATATATAAATAAAAACTTTGGTATAAATAGAACCCGCGGACCAAGAAGTTGGTAATTCAAAATTTAACAGTGAATGCCATTGGAGTCACCGTTAACATAATGACATTTATATCATATACTTTGTGTATCTTCAGCATTGTTGACAACTGGTGACTGTTGTATGCTTGACTTTCTCTAGTTTGTTGTGTCCGAGGTGGGTTTGTATTTTTTTTAAATGCGTAATATGTGGTAATTAATGGGAGGTGTGCACGTGTTTACTTCGGTTCCGTAGTATTTTTCAAGTTAAAAATATATAAAGTGAATAATTACACAATTTAAATGTTAAACTCAATGCAACAAACTTAAACAACAGTGAACATTATAAAATTCCAAAGAACAGTGCAATAAATAGACAAAACATCAAAACAAGAACTGTATGTGTCGTGCCAGTACAAATAAAATTAAAGTAGAAATCAAACTATCAACATCTCAGAAGGCCAACCCGTGAAATATTAGTGCAAAGAAGGAAGAAACTAATAAAAAGTGAACAAAGAAACTATTATAACCTAAGAATAAAACTGCAAATCACCATATAAATATTTATTGATGTTCATGCCATCTAGTGACAGCTGACCGAACTAGACGTGCAACAAGCTGCGTATGCGCATCAGCTTGACAGAGCGCCAGGAAACGTCTGCAATTACATTGTAGTACCGCTATTCACCGCTAGAGGACACCACAAGTACCAAAACAGGGAAAATGTTATAAAAGTTCTGAAAGAAATTCAAGACAATCTAAACAATCAAAAACAGGAAATGAAAAACATGCAAAAAAATATTACCAAAGCTATAAACGACAATATCAATCAAAAATTTACAATTATGGAAAATAGAACAAACAATCTAGAAATAAAAATAAATCAACAGCAAAAAACAATTAATTATTTAGAAAGTCGAACCGGAAAGTCGCGAACCGGAAGACGCTGCGTTGGAAGGCCTCCCACTAGGTGGACCGATGACCTGGTGAAGGTTGCAGGGATCCGCTGGATGCGAGTCGCACGGGACCGGTCAATGTGGCGACACTTGGGGGAGGCCTATGTCCAGCAGTGGACGTCTTTCGGCTGAAATGATGATGATGATGATGATGATTTAGAAAGTCTGGCTAGAAAGAAAAACCTAATATCCTATGGAGTAGAAGAGACCGAGCATGGATACGAAGAATTACAAAATATATTATTGAGTTGCATAAAAAACAACATGAATATTCACATCGAGAACTTTGAAATAGAACTTGTGAGAAAACTTGGCAAAAAAGGGAATAAGGCAAGACCCTTATTAGGAACATTTACAATAATGGGACGGAAAATTGAAATTCTAAAGAAAAAAGGAACACTAAGGGCTCACTCATTAACATTAAAGAAGACTTTTCACAAGAAGTTCTGTTGAAGCGTAAGGAACTACAAGTAGAAGTAGAAAAAGAACGTAAACTCGGGAAAAATTTTGTAATACGCTACGGAAAAAAAGTAACATTACCAGGTAGTCCCTTAAATAAGAATTACGTAGGAGACAGAAATTAAAAACATGCAAGAAAATATTACCAAAGCTATAAACGACAATATCAATCAAAAATTTACAATTATGGAAAATAGAACAAACAGTCTGTACATATTTATAAAATGCTTAACTGACTGACTGACTGACTGACTGGGTGATATAATAATAATAATAATAATAATTTTTTATTGACATAAATAGGTTTAACAATTTCATAAGAAGCTCTGACTCCTGAGCTAGGTGAGACCTGTGTTACAGAAGTCAGTGTCTTCTCCCGTTTTGGAATTAACAGTTCATGTAATAAAAAGAGAGAAAAATACAAGAAAAAAAAAATAAAAAAATAAAACAATCATAAATTACTTGAAATTAAGTTGAAAGCAAGCATGCTCTTGTGTGGTATGTGTAAGTGTATGTGTGAGTGTGTGTGTGTAAGGGTGTGTATGTGTGTGTGTTGGTTTCCTGGGTAATGCCTAATATGAGAGTGGGTTTGCCTACTGTTTAATCATCTTGAGTATTGATCGTTAATTAAGTGTTCCGTCTGTAGATAATCTAGTGTTTGAAGCCATGAATTTAGTTTAAGCTTAGTTTTATGTTTTGTTAGAGAGTTAAAGTTGAGGATGGTGTTTATTTTGTTATATATGTAAGTAGATAGGAATAATCGTTGCCGTCTAGCCGATGCGGTATTACATTTGACGGTGCTACATACGTTGCCAACTGTTCTTTTATGTTTCGTTGCATGGTTTACAGGTGTGATTTCATGGATTCTGAAACATTTCTCCGACATTCGTTTCGCCGTTGATCGGTTCACCGACAGAACGATTCACTTTTCATTTTTTCTCCGACAGAACTTTTCAATGACGAACGATTCGCCGACAGAACGATTCACTTTTCATTTTTTCTCCGACAGAACTTTTCAATGACGAACGATTCGCCGACAGAACGATTCACTTTTGAAAATTACATCGACATAACCTTTCACCGGCGAGCGATTTGCCGACACAACTGTTCATCTGCTCCTGGGTTATAAAACATAGGTATTCGACATGTAGACCTGTTTCCGTTTGTTGTTTACACCTGAATCAAGTTGTGAAGACGAAACTTAAAGTTTTATGCAAAACTTGAACAAAACTAACCAAAAAAGTGACAAAAACGTATTTGCTTCAACGTCAATACATGTATCATACATACATGTAGACCTGTTTCCGTTTATTGTTTTAAAGAAACACACAAATACACACAAAATACAATCAATAACATAAAATTAAACTTTGCACTCATAGTCATTCCGAAGGATTTTATAATTTCCGGCTAGCTTATCATTTAATTGCGTATAATTCTAAATTAAATGCACAATGCAGGCTAGTATTATTGAGGTAATGATAGACATACATACTTGATATTAATTACCATAACATGTATGTATTAGTATTATATTGTATTATTGATTGTATTTTGTGTGTATTTGTGTGTTTCTTTAAAACAATAAACGGAAACAGGTCTACATGTATGTATGATACATGTATTGACGTTGAAGCAAATACGTTTTTGTCACTTTTTTGGTTAGTTTTGTTCAAGTTTTGCATAAAACTTTAAGTTTCGTCTTCACAACTTGATTCAGGTGTAAACAACAAACGGAAACAGGTCTACATGTCGAATACCTATGTTTTATAACCCAGGAGCAGATGAACAGTTGTGTCGGCAAATCGCTCGCCGGTGAAAGGTTATGTCGATGTAATTTTCAAAAGTGAATCGTTCTGTCGGCGAATCGTTCGTCATTGAAAAGTTCTGTCGGAGAAAAAATGAAAAGTGAATCGTTCTGTCGGCGAATCGTTCGTCATTGAAAAGTTCTGTCGGAGAAAAAATGAAAAGTGAATCGTTCTGTCGGTGAACCGATCAACGGCGAAACGAATGTCGGAGAAATGTTTCCTTTTTGTAGGGAACCGGTACGGCCTGAAGGTCATAACTTTTAACAGAGATCATTGGGCTCTCTCAAGGCGTATCAAGTAGGTTTTACACGCACCTCCCCAGGCCGTAATATAGTAACCTATAACTGACTGGGCCAGTGCCAAATAGACGGAACGGAGAAGCTTGAATTCAGCCACTTCTCGTAGTTTTTTAAACGTCCATATCAGTTTCCTAACACGGGAAATGGTTTGTTCGATGTGGTGACGCCAACTAAGTCCCTCATCCAGAGTCACTCCCAGGTACTTCATTGTCTTTAATTGTGTGATTGGAAGACATGTGCATGTGTTACTATTCACGGCGTCACAAGAGTGAGCTTTGAGACTTATACCTAAAGGCCTGATTTTGGCGAAAGAAAATTGAAGAAATGCCGTTTTCGAGATATTAAGAGTTAGTAAGTTGGCTTCCAGCCAGTGGATTATTTTCCGTAAGCCTGTCTCTGCAGCTTCCCGTGTTACGTCCCAATCCTCTCCGTGAAATATTAATACGGTGTCATCTGCGTAGCTGAAGATTTTACCGTTTGTTAACGATTGTTGGCATAAGTCATTAACGTAGAGCAGGAAGAGGCTTGGGGATAGGCAGCTTCCTTGGGGCACACCGTAATCAACCCTAGCTTCACTGCTAATGACTTCACCAATCTTTACTTTTTGTGTCCGGTCATTGAGAAAGTCTGTGAATATGCTTAGAGCCCTTCCCCTGATTCCAGCATGTTCTAGCTTGCTCACAAGGGTTGGAATACAAACGGTGTCAAAGGCCTTGGCTAGGTCCAGGAAAACCCCTAGGCATTTTTGTTTTGAGTTTAGTTTACTAGTCACGTGATCAACGAGTTGGTTAACCGCCTCTGCGGTACTTTTCCCAGACCTAAAACCAAATTGTGAGTCCGATATTGTTTTGCAGTGCTCTAGGTATTTCATGAGCCTACGGTTCAATATTTTTTCCAATATTTTTGATAATGCTGGCAGAACTGAGATCGGTCTATAATTCTTAACATCGTCCTGGTTTCCACCCTTGTGAACAGGTGTGATCAGGGATTTCTTAAAGATTCGGGGAAAAACTCCTTGCTCAAAACAGGCCTCAATGAGTTTAGTAATAGGTGGAACTAGTACGTCCTTACCCAGCTTGAGAAGTTTAACTGGAATAGAGTCACAACCTGTGGCACTATCGTTTTATAGATTGTTGATGACTGCCTCTACTTCGGCCTCATTCGGAGGGAGGAGGACCATGGAATTACAGGCTGGGGGTGTCACAATAGAGTACGGTGCCAGTGAAGAATTTTGGTTTTTTATAGTGATATTTTCAGCCAATTGCTTACCAATCTTCGAAAAATAAAGGTTTATTTGCTCAATGTCATTTTGAGCGTTATTAACTTCAGCGGTGGTTAAAAGTTTGTCAGCTGATTTTTGTTTCCCAGTTTGGTTGGTAATCGATTTTATAATATTCCATGTTTCTTTATTGTCCTTCGCAGACTTTAAAGCTGATGATTCGTGGGCGTTTTTTAATTTCCTGAGTAATAAGTTACAGTGATTCCGATACCTTTTGTATGATAAATCGACAGTCTCGTTTTTTGGGTCTGCCAGGGCTTTTCGGTGGAGGTTATCCCTGTGGCGAATGCATCGTAAGAGGCCAGGTGTGATCCAGGGCTTCAGAACTACTTTACGGGTAGAAACTTTCGTTACTGTTGAATGTTGGGACACCGTGGACATAAGACATTCCACAAGGCTTGTTGCGGCTTCATTTGCATCACAATTTTGTGTAAGAAAGGTAAAATCTGTCGTTTTTAATTCTTCTATAGCACTCTCATAATTTAGTTTTGACCTATATGTATTTGTACGGTTCTTGTTTTTATGGGGGGCGGTCTCTAGACACAATATTACGGAGGCGTGGTCGCTGACTGTCGAATCTACTACTATGACTGTTGCAGAGGTAGTGGTTCTGATCATTGTGTGATCGAGGCAGTTGTGCAGTCTTGTAGGAAAGGTATGTCCCGGCAGGAGGCCCATTTCTGCAGTGAGATTAAGATAGGACGAACTTTTCTTATCAACACCATTAGGTTTTATGTCTATGTTGGTGTCACCTATTAGGATTATGTTTTTCGCTTTTAATTTGCTTAAGATATTTTCTAGAGAGTTGAGAAAGCTTTCAGTACAGTAAATTGAAGGTGATCTATAAGAGGCTAGAATACAGGTATCGGAATCAACATTCAACAGAAGAAAATTAGCTCCTATCGGGTCTGGTTCTTCAACCGTGCAATGGAGATTACTTTTAACATATATGATAATGCCGTCGTTTAGATTCAAGCATTTTTTGGTAGAGTATGTAACATAATTTTCTATAGTCGGGATTGGTTTGTCAGCATTTAACCAACACTCTGTCAAGATAATTATGTCGATTTCGTGAGATAGTCTTGCCAATTGAGCTTGAAAACCGTCTAAGTTTTTATAGATACTTCTGATATTTTGAGTAATAACTTTTAGCGACGTCTTAGTAGAATCCAGTATTTCATTACAGGTGTCCGTATCACACTGATAAGAAGATGCCACCGTAAAGTCATCTATCTGTGCTGAGACATTATCATTCGTGTTAGCCATTGAATAAGCATATATATATGTTGCATGTTAAGGTGCGGGTTACTATAATAGACGTGAATATTTGAGATGTAAGATTGGTGTTTGGTATTCTCCCATAAGGACAAATTATATTGTGTGTGTAAGACGTGGTGTCAATGTATGTTTGTATTGTGTTGAATGATTTTAGCTGTGTGTGTTCGCGTGATTTGTGTGTTTGTGTTTTACAGAAAAAGAGCAGTTGCAAATAAAATAATAAAAGTAGCAAAATAATAAGCAGTACATAGGCGAGACATAGTCATTGCGGTATTTGATGTTTGAGGTCGGCTTCGCTTTTTATATGAATATATGGGTCTCCTTCTTTTTGCCGAAGAAAGACTTTTCCAAGTGAGGTCCAGCAGAATTTGAAGTCATGTTCGCTCGCAAACTTCCTTGCCAGATAAAATAATCGTTGAGCCTTCATGGTCAAACTCTCTGATATAAAAATTGGTTTAGACTCGCCTGGTATGTTAATATGAGATGTGTTTAATTTAGCTTGAGCGTTTTTGCGATTAAAATTGCGCACTTTATGCAGTATATTTTCCTTTACAGACACCGAGACGAAGTCGACTATAATAGATGATCCTCCGGTTTTTTTACTTATGCGGAAAATATCTTTCATGTCGTGTTGTTCAACGGGCATACCCAGTACTTTAGCTGTTTCGGATACGATTTTATGCAGATCCTCTTTATTTTCACCTTCGCACTTTGGTATGTTTCTGATTTCGATTTTGGTAAGACACAAAATACGCTCCAGATTCTCAACTTTACTTTCTAGTTGGTTGATATAGGCGTGATCGGTTTTCCGTTCCCTGTCGATTTCGTTTACTTTTACTACAATGTCATCGTATTGTTTGGTGACAAAAGCTAGAGATGTTTTTAATTCTAAGTTCTGTGCTATTATTTCACTCATTGAATCCTGTAAAGATTTAAATTTGGCTTCCGACTGGGCAGTAGCTGATTGCAGTAGGTCTCTTATCTCTTGCATAAACATGACCATTTCATCCTCCCGCTTGCGCTTGTTGCGCGACGTGACATTTGCATCTATGATGTTGAGGTTTGGAGCAGACCCAGTTACTGAGATAGTTGGGTTTCTCACCTGAAGAGTCTCGGAGTCGCTAGCTGTGGACGTGGCAGGCGATTGGGGCGGCGTACGTCTCATGATGTTCTTGTTTACGCAAGATTTGATACCTTTATAACCACTGGTGGCCGGTGCGCCTGGAGTTTGTAAGTGTTGATGCGTTGACACTATATATATCAACACACAGCCCAAACCGCTGGTCCTAGAGACATGAAACTTGGAGGGTGTGTTCTTTGTGAAGAGTTAATATCCACTAAGAACGGATTTTTGGGAATTCCACCCCTCATCATTTCATCATCATTTCAGCCGAAAGACGTCCACTGCTGGACATAGGCCTCCCCCAAGAAGGGGGGTTTTGCCATAATCGCCACGCTTGGCAGGCGGGTTGGCGATCGCAGTATGGTTGTTATAAAACACAGAGAACGCTGCTGCCCATTCTCTGGTAAGTCCCTTAGTCGCCTCTTACGACACCCACGGGAAGATATGGGATGGTGCTATTCTTTACGTCCGGACACCATACAGAATTCCACCCCTAAAGGGGTAAAATAAGGGATGGAAGTTTATATGAAAGTCCGTTAGTTTTGAAGTTAGGATATTCAAATTTTTTGTTTAGGCTGACGACTAAAAATTAATTTATACGTGTCTCAGCGTTTTTTATAATTCTCCCCCCCCCCCAGGGTTAAAAAGGGGGATTAAGGTAAGTAACTATGTTTGTTCGGGTGGAATCTTGCAACTCAATTTTGAACATACGATTGAGCTGAAAGGAGACGGGCGAAAGTTCCTAGAAAGTTGGGCCTGATGTTACAGTAACAATTATTGCATTATTTTATTTACACCCTAATACCATTTAAAAAAAACTAAATTATTTACGACTGCTCCATGGGAGAAAGAAAATATAGGATGATATTGGTTTGTATGAAAACAACCTCTAACCTAAGGTTATACACTGAGCTCTCACGTAATACTTCACGAAAATAACTATTTGACTAGAGTTAACCTGAATTTATTGTAGGACACATTGAAGATTCAGACCCCTTCCAACTAGATTCAAAGGGAGTATGAATTAAAAACACTTTCTCTTTTAATGATTTATTCATCATCCACATCATCATAAACAATTAAAATATCGTCTAAAAACTGTGCAGGCGGTATTAAATTCTCTTGATGCCTTGCCCAGCTTAGGTACCATATTATGGACATCACATGACAACAGCAACCTACTGTTCTTTTTCCTACCAAGCAATTGCAATAATATTGTTTGATGGCCTCTCTACCATTAAGAGAACTGTCAACTAAAATATACGTAAAATATGTCTTTTGAGCTTACATGTCTCGATTTTTTTCTACCTCTTAACAGCCAGCTAGAATTATTAGATATTGACAGTTCTCTTAGTAGGTTGCTGTCCGTTTCTCGACACACTTCTATTTCATATCTCCCATCTTGTCGTATGTGTTCTCCATAATAGGACCTAGCCTGCTTAATTTGATAAATACCTAAAGATATTTTTATTAATTCACTATGTGTGAGCTGGGGAAAATCATTTAAATTATCATTTTCCACATGTATTCTTGTAAAATCAGCTCTACGTCGGTTTATATTATTTTGAATCACATAATAGCCTAAGTCATTTGCTTTGTTCATGTTCTCATTGATTATTTGTAGAATTTCCCCAGCATCGACACGATTCGTAATAGGCGGGTGAAAAGCATTCAGTAGAGCGGCAGCCACCTCAAAATCAATCATTAAATGCTTCGAAGCAGTATTAAAATAATCTTGTCTAAATAATTTAAAATCTCTTTTAAACCTTCCATTCACTACTTCAACAACCCATCTGCATATGGTGACTGCCCTTGATTTATTGGCCTCTAATGTGGAATGCTGCCATTCACCCTGCTGCAATGTTGGTGGGACGTAAGTTCTATAACCACATTCATTTAATAAAGGCAAGGCATCCCTGAAGCCCCTATCCAAAATGAATGCATCACCAGCTTGAAAATATTCACGTAACATTGAACTAGGGTCACGAAACTCATGATTAATGAAATCTGCATCTGATGTGGTAGCAGGATAGGGGCCCATTACATCAACAATATGACCGTCTGCACATACAATCATTAATGGTTTTACTAATTTATTATACTTTTGTAAACTGTAAGTTCTTTTTTGGTACAAATAATTTGAACTTTTTTCTATGTAGCAATATGTACCGTCAATTATTATTACAGGTTTATTTTCCCCATTATGGTTTCCAAATAAACCATTTGGTATTATTAAGTTTCTGTCAACAATTTGCTGGCGATTTATGTGGTTAAGTCCTAAATGTCTGGGCACAAAATATTCATACATTAAGTGACGAGTTTCAGACACATATCCATCAAGAGTTCTTTAGGTATGTTAAATAGAGCTGATATTCTCTCATTGGAATCACCGGTTCTCAGTTTCATCAAATATGCTGTCAACCCAATAGGGCCCGATGACTTATGCAGTAATTGTGGCACTTCATTTAAAATACTTTGATACTGCTCTTTTGTAAAGCCTATCCAATGGTGCACCAAACGGTCTTCCATGTTTTGAATATTAATAAAATCAAGGCCAGCATTTGATTGACCTTTTAATTGTAGCATGTTTTGAATATGCACTGCTGTAAACACATTAACATAATTATTTAAAGCTCCAGTAATAAAATCCCAAGATTGCGTATTAATGTGGTGATTGCATAATCTATTGTTTTTTGGGATGTAGAAGTTATAAACATCTAACAACATTTTTCTAGTTGTATCAGGAACTCTATTCCTTTCTTGTCTCCGGCAACCTTCAATAAAACAGCGAGATTCGGTTTCTACTGCCCTTAAATAGTCAGGTAACACTATAGCTTCTCTTGGTCTTATAGCTTCACTTGGTCTGGGTGTAGGCTCTGAAGTAGATTGCAATGACTGTGAAGTAGCCTGTGATGTGGACTGCAAAGTAGCTTGTGATGTGGACTGCAAAGTAACCTGTGATGTAGACTGCAAAGTCACCTGTGATGTAGACTGCAAAGTCAATCCTTCATGCTCACTTACTTCATATGCTGATGTTGAGGATCCAGATGGTCCAGATACAAAATGATGGGCATTTCTATCAGCTCTCACCCAGCAACTATGACATATGAGAGCTCTGTTTCTTGAAATCTGAAAAAATAATTTTATAATAAGTCTTTACAATAAACAAATACAACTAGTGAAATGCGAGTGTACTGCACTACTCTGTTTTATCCCTTCGGGGAATACGGACACAATATTATGTTGTATTATATAAAGCATTGCAACCATAGTCAAAGTGATGATGTGTATTTATTAATACTGTCTGACTATACCTTAACATCCTCGTTTGCCTAACCTTTTCCCAACTACGAAGTTCAACCCCACGATAGACTTCCAAAGTCAAAGATCTTTATTGTGAGACAGTAGTTTAAAAAGTTGTTCTAAAGGTTGTTGTGCTCTTGCACTGCTCCACCATGTGAGGTATACAATAGTTTGTGACAAAATTATTTAACCAGATGCAGCTAAATACCAGTATTTTACATGGAGCGACTGCTTGTCTGACCTCCACTAAGTAAGACTGGTTGTCATTCTTTCAGGCTTTTTTTTAACATTACCATCTAATAGTATAAAAATAAAATGTAACTGATCCCAATAAACACTTACACTACGAGGCAAAATCCATTCACAAATGACTGTATGAATCCTTCTTTCTCGTTCAGTGTCAGTACGCAATAAATGAGATCTAGCACGCAACACTGAACGTCCACAGTTGACACACACTTGACAATGTCCAGTTGTTGATGATGAAAGCTGCTCGTCTGAGCCCAAAGAATTTATCACTAAATCCCTGCATCCTTGGCAAATGCGATGAGAACTGTTGACCTACAACAATATTAGTTTGTTACTTACAGTCCTCGGCAAGAAATAATATAGGTAGGTACATGGAGTTTAGAGAGACTAGGCTAGAACATTGTATTTCTTACAACTTCTTTAATACTAGCCAGTACAATAGTGAGAAGACTGTTTACAATTATTGCTCAATTCTTTTTAACTGTTATTAATTGGCTTAATCATGAGAGATATCATAGTGATTTAAGAATAATAACGAAGTAGAGTCCAGCAAAATATGAACTTGTAATAAAATAAACTACTTACCACTTGAGGTGCAACCCATTGCTGAATAACTGAAAGAATGCCTTCGTCTTCTATTTGACGTAATCCTATAGAAGGATTACGCCGCCAAGTAGTTATGCCGCAGTTGATCACTCATTGTATTTTCTTCGAAATCCGGTATACGAAGCTGAGGTATGTTGAGTAGGCAAGTTATCCGAGTCCGTTGTAAGAAATGCGTGTGTCGTTCGTTAAAGCAATAACCGTCAGAATCCTTTATACGTAGCCAAAGTCGTTAGATCACTGATCGAATAATAATAATTACAGCACACGAAAACACAACAGAAAATATCCACTAACGTACCGCCGCAAAGACAACGAACGAAGCGAAAGCGAATGATGTGACTGACGGTTGAGTTTTTGACCCGACATTGACATAAGTTGCGGTTTGTTGCCTGTATATTAAAACATTGACAATCGATTGTGAAATCGATTTATGAATCAATTCATTTTTACGACCATTATTTAAACCATTATTTAAAAAATATGTGTTTTATTTAAACTTATGTAATAAAGAATAACTATGAATATTTTAAATAATTAATTAATTATTCATTCTATTTTTGTAATAAAAATCGATTGTATATCGATAAACTTACCTATATCATATGGCAACATTGTTTTAATATTAAAATAATGGAAGTCAGTATTAAGATTTTAAACTATCATGGTCACTAACATTATTACTTAGACAGGAAACGGGATATTTACCATGTTTACCATGTTTTATATTTACCATGTGTTGTGTTTTTGTTTTTTGTGTTTTTTTTTTTGTTTTTTTTTTTTTCCATGTTTTGTTTTTGTTTTTGTTTTATAGTAAATATGGTAAATATCCCGTTTCCTGTCTAAGTAATAAGTCAGTATTAATTTGATTAAATATTTAATTTCTTATCCCATTATAAAACTGCTTAATATTTTATAATTGACCACAAAAAAACTGAAACAAAATATTGATAAATATTTCATTTGTGTAACGTCAGGCCCAGATTCGCCCATCTCCTTTTGCACACACCTTTGGTTTTGGTGACAATACATTTTTATTAAAGACATTCCTTAATCCTGCAGCTAGGATCGTCTCCTCAAGAGAGAACTCTTCAACGGTTAGTAGCACGGACACGAAACTTTGTATACGCGTTCATGACCTCACCCTGCAGCCAGGATTGTCTTCTTACGAAGGAACTCATCTAGCGTTTTTAAAAAAGTATTTTTAAAGTTAAAAAAACTAATATTTCGGGTTATGGTTGAAAACTAACACAACGTAAATAGTTGTTTTTTTTTTATTTCAACCCGCAAAGGGGTGAAAAAGTGGCGATGGAGCCTGTGTCAACAACTACAGACCAATTTCCATCCTTCCGGCTTTGTTTAAGATTCTAGAAAGGATCATGAAAAAGCGTCTGGTCGACTACCTGGAAAATAATTCACTGCCATCTCCGTCTCAGTACGGCTTTTGATCTGGACTGTCGACCAGCGACGCCATTCACGATCTTACTAAGTTTGTTTCTGATAAACTAGATGTGAACAAAAACGTCATTGTAATTTTCATGGACCTGGCAAAAGCCTTTGACACAGTCTCCGTCCCACTGTTGCTGAAGAAATTAGAGAACATTTTTGTAAGGGCTGCTTGAGCTTTTCTCTGACTACCTCACCAACAGATTCGAGAGAATTAGGGTGGATGAATGGACGAGTAGTGACCTTCCCGTCGTGCATGGCGTGCCACAGGGCAGCATTCTTGGTCCGCCATTATTTCTAACACTAATTACATAAACGACCTCTGTGAGCTCAAGATGCAAAGCGGAAGGATCATAACTTTCGCCGATGACACAGCGCTTTTGTTTGAAGCTAATACCTGGCCCGAAGTATACGGCTACGCGCAGACGGGCTTAGATTTAGTATTGTCATGGCTAGCTAGGAATAAACTTGCTCTCAATGTGGACAAGACAAAGTAAATTTCATTTTAACATAAAAAAAACCTACTAGCTCACTTGATGATTTCAAAATTACCGCTCATGCATCCACGTGCATTTCTTCGCATAGTTCTCATTGCTTGTGTCCCCAACTCCAGCGAACAGAATCAATCAATTACCTAGGAGTCATTCTAGATAGAACTCTCAGCTTTCACCAACACATAAATGCTCTTTCCTCTAGAATCTGGAAGTTAATATTTGTTTTTAAAAATCTTCGTCATGTTGCGGACACTGGCGTGATGATAACAGTTTATTTTGCGTTGTGCCAATCGCTGATCTCCTACTGCATAACGGTATGGGGTGGTGCGACAAAAACGTTAATGCTCCGGATCGAACGTTCGCAAAGCGCCGTTTTAAAAATCAGTAATTTCTTGCCTTTCTTATTTCCCACCAAAAAAATGTATGAGCGAATTGGAGTTTTAACTGTACGTCAACTGTTCATTTTAAATACCATAATGCGCAGGCATTCTTCTCTTCCCTATGATCCTAGTCTTTTTGATGGAAAGCGACGTAAACACGCAGTTTGTCCTACTACGCAGTTCCACACCGCTTTCTCCCGTCGCCATTTTAGTTTTCTTGCAAACTATTTGTACAACAAAATTACTAGAAGTTTGTCAATTTATTCACTACCAAATAAGCATTGCAAGATTAAAGTCTCAACCTGGTTGCAAAAATTAGACTATGACTCTACAGAGCAGTTACTTCTCTTACCCTCGTAATATTTAATAATCATTTACTAGTTCAAGACTGTATCACCCGACACATTACGCTCACACCATCATCCTACCTCCCCTCACACACTTCATTTACACACATCACCTACTCACTTCACCTGCACACTTCACTGGACACTTTACTTACTTCACACATATTACACTACACAATTTTTTTTTTTTTTTTTACACTAATTAAGTTTAAATTGTCTGCTTTTTTCCCTTATGCAATTAATTTAGTTGTCTGAGTTACATTAGCTATTGTATTATATTAAACTACATTTAATTCGAGGTGAGAACCTGGGGATCCGTCACACAGGGTATCCTAGTATGGACGCCAGTCTCTCACAAAGGAACATATACTATGCATTTTGTTAAAATGTTATTCTTACAATTATATTTATTATAACTATGTGAACCTTTGTGAAGAGAGAAAATAAAGATATTGTATCTACCAACAAAAGAATCATGTCACGCGAAGACAATATGGTGGAATGGCGGATGGCGTCGATATTTGGGATTAGTGTTCCTCCTAGTCCGTTTCCTGTCGTAACATATATGACGGAGGTTCGTTATCAGTGGGTCGCGACATCGGAAATAAAACTCACAAAACCTTCGTTTACACTTTTAATTACTTGCTAACACGCACTCAATACAAAATAATCAAGGATGCCTCAGATATGGCTCGATTAAGAATTTAGGAACGCGGGAAGTTTAGCGCGGAGTAACGAACGTCTACCCAGACTGCCGGCCCGATTCAAAGTGCCCTCTCTCAACTGTCACCGCACACGTGTACTACCCCCGTTATAGGTTAGCCAACCTACCTGTCAACGTCAGTACCTGTCAGTGTCGAATACCTGATTACACTTCCGGATCGACATTTGACTCGATTATTCGCTCAGTGTCGCCATTACTCCACGCTAACCATCCCCAAGTTATTACTTGACGTTCCCAAACATTAGTTGTCAAATCTAACTACATAGTTCCTCCAGTGAGAGATAGATGGCGCTGATCCAAACCGACTGATATGCGTCGACGCTTCGACACGGCCGTCCTGATAATCACACGTCCTCGTGTGGAGTACCTGAAATGAAAGAAAATTCTCGGACAGTACTCGTACTAGTCGTTCGGCCATTCCTGGCCCAAGCGGGTGGGGAATAAAACGTATTCTGATCAAAATCATTACAGGTTCTAATGAAAATCATAACAAACTCTTTCTCTCAAAGCTGACATGTCGAACAACACCCATACTCATTCAAATAATAGGAAACTCATTAAAATATTGCAGTGCTCATACTCTGACCTCCATCCGGTCTTCAACATCACGCTTATAACCTCCATCCGGTCATAAGCATCAAACCAATCGACCTCCATCCGGTCTTCAACACGTAACCTCTATCCGGTTACAAACAACACCATCAAGATAATCATTTCGAGCCATTCAAAATAATTTTTAAAGTAGGTTTGTTCAACATGTTACTTCATTTTTCCTATAACGTTACAGATTATAAGAAAACTCTTACTATGCTAGGTACTCTAAATGTTAAGTTGACTACTTAGTATTCAAATAGTCTTCTCGAAGGACTGCAAGATACTCACTAACTCTGCTCTACGTTCCGCCGGTACGTCAGTATCAATAGAGTTCCAGTCAATTTCAGGAGTTCGCTCTACCTCACAAGAAGCAATAAAAGGATACCTAAAGATCTTAATTCGGTCAGTAGTCATCTGAACAGTCAAACCATGTTCTAGAATCTCACGTCCAATCATAATACCATAACGTAGAAAATGATCAGGCAATACTTGAAAACAAATCTCAATACTAATGTCATCGATCTCTACTTTGGTAAGTGGCCAACATCTGTATCGTAGAGTTACGGAAGTCTGCCCTATCCCAGTCATAGTCACAGTCTCATCAATACGCTTTCCTTTAAATTTACAGGCTACAGATTCTTTAATTAAAGAACACTCTGCACCAGAGTCGTAATGAAATGAAAATTGCTCACCGGAGTGACGTAGAGTCCCAGTAGGCGCGTTCAGGAGGCACAGGTCAACCCTCTTTTCATTGACAGGCTTGGATGACCCGGAGTCGGCGCTGCTCCTCTCATTGCGCCGTGGGCAGCTCGATGCGTAGTGGCCTTGCGCGCGGCAGTGGAAGCAGGTGATCCCGGATGCATGAGACTTCGCAGTTATCGATGAACCCCTTCCGTTGCCATTGCCGTGGTTGTGGTGCTTCGGCGTAGCTTGAGTATCCTGTTTCACGTCCTTGCGGTAGCAGTGCACGGATTTGTGACCCAGCTTGCCGCAGATAAAACACTTCAGAGGCTTCACAGTACTATTCGCTTTGTACCACTTTTCAGGGGCATCGCGGTCATCGCTAGGTAGCTTTCTCTTCATAAAAGAAACCGCTTGCAGCTCTTGCTGTAGCTGGCCACGTGTCTGAATATCGGTCGTGAAAGATAGGCGTTGCACACGGGGATCGAATTGAGAATTGTGAGCCAATATAGTAGCAATAGCCAAACGTTCGGTACTAAGGCCATTCCATCAGTGGCGCACAGTTAACATCGACTCCGTATTTGAAATAAGTAAATAAATAGTAATTGTGCATTAATTGACTAACTGTTTATCTAATTGTGTGCATAAAGTGACTACTGACGCTAATCAGTGTTATCTCAACAAAACTCAAGTGTAAAGTGACAATATAAACATCTATATGTGCAGTGTTTAAAACTCAAATAAATCAATGACTCTGGCGTAAAGAAAGCGTATAAGGCGACTTGTTGATGTAATAATACCAACAACCACAGGTACAATAACTAAATTCTACTAAAAACTCATTTATTCTCATAAAGTGAAAATAATAGCCGTTAATTTTCTATATTTTGAATTCATAAACCCATGAAAATTGAGTAGAGTGGCATCTAGTGTCTTGCTCAACAATCGATACGGCACAATAGACATCTAGTGAGACATAGCAGTACTGCATACACAAACTATGAGCGAAATCAATAACGTCACCGTACGGCGCGCACGAGCGCTCTCCAACTCGGACTGTAACTTAGACGAAAGTCTCGCCAATCGCACCCTAGATGGCACTGTATGCAGTATGCCTGATATATCAGATGATGACGACATTGATTTAATAACTCAATTAAAGAAAAATATTGATGATCTCACCAATAAACTCTGTAGTGCACATGGAGAAATTGACTCACTAAGCCTTGAAATTGAAAAGCTTAAGAAGGAAAATGAAAATCTGATTCGTAAAAACTCGCTCTACAAGCAAATAGTGACTAGTCCGACACAATCTCCTACCAATACGCCTAAAAAAAGGGGGACCAAACATTCAAAACAAGTAGGTATAAATAAACAAACACAGACTGATTCGGAAATAACAGTAAAAGAAAAAGTTACCAAAAACTATGACCAACAAAAAACGATCACTACACATTCCGGTCCACAGATGGCGCCACTACCTTCGAATGAGCAAGGGACAACACAAAAATATATACAAGCGATCCAACACAAATTGAAAAATAAGCTATGTATATTAAGTACGAATAAAACCAATAATATAATAACTCTGGCAAAAGAATATTTTACAGACAATTATCAAATATCACATCAAATGTCACTACCTAACACCAAAGGTGGATATTATGTACCTTCTACGAGATTTACAAACAAAACTAAAACACTACACAAAGAATGATTTTTGTATAATAATGATCGGCGAGGAAGACTTTAAAACGACTAAATGTTACCTTGACATAATTACATACATGAGAAACGCATTACAGAACATAAAGAACACAAATATAATTATTGCTTTGCCAACATATAAATATAATAATGAATATAATATTTTATATAACTCAAGAGTGGAACTGTTCAACAACATGCTATGTATGGACAATATTACACATAATTATTCGTATGTCCTAGACTCCAATTTGAACCTGAGTTATCACCATTCCACGTACATACGGTCAGGAACCATAAAAGACTGCGCCATGAGAGTAATTTTTAAGGACCTTTTCAACCTTCAATCGGAAATCTTAGAAGAAAATGCTCTCGTCGAAGACAGTGAATCAAAAGACCAGTTTTTTCTCCAGTAAATACATTAACATCCTACACCAAAATATTGCAGGTTTACTAAATAAATCAAATGCCCTTACGGTATGCTTGAATGAACTATCTGATTCAAACTTAAATGTGGATATTATATGTATTACTGAACACTTCATCATGAAAGGTCACGAAAAGCATCTGTGCATACCAAATTTTAGTTTAGCTGCATGCTACTGTAGACAGGAAAAGAAGCGAGGTGGTACATGTATAATTGTTAATACTTGCCACCAATGGAGGGAAATTCCTCAAATATCAAAGCTGTCATCACCAGGGGTTTTTGAATGTTGTGCTGTCGAGCTTATTAATTATAAATTAATAGTTGTATGTATTTACAGAGTACCAAACGCCAGGAATTTAAATTACTGTTTTGATAAACTTGAAACTTTGCTTAAAGAGATATCTAACAGGCGTTCAAAGAATGTTGTAATTGCAGGTGATTTTAATATTGATGTCTTAAAACCGAGTAATAATTCAGTTGCACTTGAGTATCTACTACTAGGTTACAATTTGAAACTTGCTCTTAAACAGCCAACTCGAATGGCTAGTGGGACATGTATAGATAATTTTGCGCATAATTTTAAGAAGAGTTGTAAGACAGATGTACTTGAATTTGCTTTGTCTGACCATACAGCACAGCTACTGCAATGTCCAGTTCCCAATGTATATAATATCAAATCCTGGTATATAACTAGACGAGACTACAGTAACGATAATATAGAGAAATTTAAGAATAGCATAAGCAGTCTCAAATTTTCGGAAATATATCTAACTGACGATCCCAACGTAGCTTACAATGAATTTATCGACATATTCAAGTTATTTTACGAGTTGTGTTTTCCGTATAAAGAAATAAAAATAAACCTAATCAACAAACCAAAATGGCTTTCGCGTGGCGTTAAATTATGCAGTAGAAAAAAACGAGAACTATTGTGGCAATCCAGGTTGAAACCCAACCATGACAACAAAAAGAAATTCACTACCTATTCTAGACTATACAATAAAATAATTAACTTGACACAAAAAGCTCAAAATAACCACAAAATACAACAATCTAAAAATAAATCAAAGACTACATGGCAGGTAATTAATCAGACAAAATACAATATCCCTAAACAACGAATTGAGAAACTTAAAGTTGGTAA
The DNA here is from genome assembly GCA_905163415.1 of Noctua fimbriata. Taxonomy (NCBI): domain Eukaryota; kingdom Metazoa; phylum Arthropoda; class Insecta; order Lepidoptera; family Noctuidae; genus Noctua; species Noctua fimbriata. The sequence continues at coordinate 1,305,486 of CAJHZP010000005.1, forward strand.
TAAAATTTTATACAAACCTTATGATATCGCCAGTGCTTTTAATAACTTTTTCGTTGACAAAATACGTCCGAAAATAGGTGTAGACTGTAAGCCGAAAACATGCATCCCGACCATGAAACATAACTCCATGTTTATGGCACCCAGCACGCCACACGATTTGAATAGAATAATAATGTCGCTAAAAAATACTAACAGTGTTGGATTTGATGGAATCGCTACAAAGATACTGAAGTCTGTCTCAACCGCGATATGCGAACATTTAAGCCACATACTGAACCTTATTATTTGTACGGGTAAATATCCAGATGCTTTAAAAACATCTATAATAAAACCCTTCTTTAAGAAAGAAGATAAAGAGTTGATGGAATATTATAGACCTATTTCGCTCATACCGGTTATTTCGAAGATCTTTGAGAAATACATTTGCAGGGAATTATATAATTATATGGAAAAATATAATATCCTTTGCGATGAACAAAAAGGATTCAGACAGCACAGAACCATCAATATGGCAATTTATGACTTTTTGAATCCAATTATGAGTAGCATGGATAAACGATCCCCTATATGCGCTATATTTTGCGATATGACCCAGGCGTTCGATTATGTCCATTATAATATATTACTTAATAAATTAGAAGTCTATGGCATTAGGGGTAACGTGCTCGAACTTATAAAATCATACCTGGAAAACAGAACACAAATAACTGAAGTTAGCAACATTAACATAGTTACCAAACACGAAGACATTATAAGGTCTCGAGAACGTAAAATCTCATACGGTGTACCACAAGGAACCGTGATAGGCCCGTTTTTATTTATTACTTATATTAATGATATTCCCTTGCCCCTTGAACATCCTATAACTATGTTTGCAGACGATAGCACTGTAACAATCCCATGTAAAAGTACAAATACGTATGAAATTGACATAAATAATTCTCTTGACGCACTAATTAAATGGCTAGACGAAAATAATTTAAATATTAATTTAAGTAAGACAAAAATAATGCACTTTAGACAACGTACTCCCGGTGGAACTAATCTCAACATCCATTATAAAAATGACAAAATTGAGGAAGCAGAGGATACCAAATTTTTAGGATTGCAAATAGATTGCAACTTAAATTGGAAAGCACATATAGACAGTCTGTGTAAAAAATTGAGTTCATCCGCATATGTGTTATATAGACTATCCTCCATAGTAGATGTCAAAACACTTCTTACGGCTTACTACGGAATAGTTGAATCGCACTTGCGCTACGGTATTATTTTCTGGGGGAACTCAACTGATCGAGATATAGCTTTTAAGGCCCAGAAAAGATGTCTCCGATCATTGTTAAAACTTAAATCGACAGACAGTTGCGCGCCTTATTTTAAGTTACATAAAATTTTGACACTTCCCTGTATATATATTTTCGAAGTAGCTATGTTTGTCAAGCAAAATCCCTCTCGTTTTGAGCGCCTGGCTGTTGTATTCCCAAGGAATAGGCGTGACAACAGTAAATTATGTCAGGTATCATGTCGAACTACCTTGATGCGTAAGAGCGTTTCTTGCATGGCCCCCATTATCTACAATAAATTACCGAGTAGTTGGAAAGCTTTAAACATAGCAAAATTTAAGAGTAGATTGCGGAATTTTTTGGTAGATAAAACGTACTACAGTGTAACTGAGTTCCTATCGGAGAAAAATATTTGTTAATTAGTGAGTCTTTTTTTGAAATTTTGATGTATGTTATTTTTGATTTTTGACATTTTGATCTTACATTTAGATTACTGACATTTTGAGTTTAGAATTGTAATATAATGAATAATTGTAATGACATGTTAATTGATGTAATGATAATGGTAGGTAAGACATATGTACATATAGTAATGACATGATATATAATCTTATGATACTGACCTATATTTTCCTTTTAATACAAACATAATTATATTTTTAATAGCTGATGATTTAAGAATTTTATAATAATAGTAATTTGAATTGTAACAATAATGATATAAATAATTTCAAATGTTTGCATGCCGATTGGTAAAATGTGGCTGGGCTAAATTTAATCTTAAGAACTATTATGTATTACCCATATTTGCAAAATAAAATTCTATTCTATTCTATTCTATTCTATTCTATTCTATTCATCTCGCCATGATCGATGTCATTAAACTAGCAGCGAAGGAAGCAAGACACTCGTTTTCTGCTATTTTGCAAATCAATCAGAAACGAAGCAATAGTAGTGGAATTATCGTACCTTGCAATAAAAAGTCGCTTAAAATCGGTCCACGTCATTCCAGGAAACGACACGGTAGATAGCCAGCGTGAAGCTCCTCTCTTCACGGCGCGGCTTAGAGCGAATATAAGCGGGGCGCCATGTTGGCCTTGGTCCGTCAAGCACATTTCTGTAGTCATCACCCAAGCACGTGCATCCACATCTTGTTTCTCAGGATCGAAATCCGGTAAACGAAAGCCATGTGACGACGTAGTGGGTGTTTTCGTGGCTTGAATCAGCGTCAGAAAATTGCGGTTCTGTTGTTCCAACAAACGCATCCATTTTTCGTCGCTAGCGTCTTCATTTTGAACACGTGGGTCGTCGTGGTCCAATCCCACTTCTGATGACGGAGGTTCGTTATCAGTGGGTCGCGACATCGGAAATAAAACACACAAAACCTTCGTTTACACTTTTAATTACTTGCTAACACGCACTCAATACAAAATAATCAAGGATGCCTCAGATATGGCTCGATTAAGAATTTAGGAACGCGGGAAGTTTAGCGCGGAGTAACGAACGTCTACCCAGACTGCCGGACCGATTCAAAGTGCCCTCTCTCAACTGTCACCGCACACGTGTACTACCCCCGTTACAGGTTAGCCAACCTACCTGTCAACGTCAGTACCTGTCAGTGTCGAATACCTGATTACACTTCCGGATCGACATTTGACTCGATTATTCGCTCAGTGTCGCCATTACTCCACGCTAACCATCCCCAAGTTATTACTTGACGTTCCCAAACATTAGTTGTCAAATCTAACTACATAGTTCCTCCAGTGAGAGATAGATGGCGCTGATCCAAACCGACTGATATGCGTCGACGCTTCGACATATATAAATATTATAAGCAGAACTTATTGTTGGTAGTAGGAGTACCCGAATTCCTTGCGAAGGTAAGGAAGTTTAATAAAGAGCGCTCCATCAACGATAAACTGAACACACAACTGATTGGGATTGCCGGGGTAAAGAAGCCAGTTTACGTCGACGAACACTTACCTCCCGCAATTAAAAAGCTGTTGTATGACGCTCGCCAGATTGCTAAGGCAAGAAATTACTCCAGCTGGTATTCCAACGGAAGAATTCTCTTGAAGAAAGACCCGGCTGATAAACCCATTGAAATTAAATCAGATAAATGCCTTACCATGTTCGCAATACCAGTACCAGCACCCACACCAGTACTAGTCCAACAATGACTATTTTTTCTTAAATTTGTTATTAGCATTTCTGCATGCATCCTTTATTATTTTGTGCATGATCTGTTTTATTTCTTTTTTAATAACTATTGCATTTTATTGTTAATTTACGTAACACTTAAACCACAAACTCTACAAATACATTTTACATACATACACAGTTTCACTCAAACTTACAATCATAATTACGTCATCAGGATTTATTGTAGTTTGATGGCTAACAATTATTTCAAATCTTACCATTTCTCTTCACAAACAATGTTGCTGTATTACAAAAAGTTCTCTGTCAAATCAATCACTAATGTTCATATCACCCAACCCAACCCCGTGTTTTGTATGCTGTACTCAACTTTACCGGTAACTAATGGCTAATTTAAATCAAATCTTCAAGGAATTGGATAACATCTCGGTCGCTCAATCATTCCCATGTTTCCCTGAAAAATGCCCTGAATTAGTGCCGATGCTCAATAATAACTTAAAAATAGTTCATATCAACATTAGAAGTATTAACAAAAATTTTGATCAATTTCTTACAATGATTTCATCTACGAAAATTGAGTTTGATGTAATAGTTCTGACAGAGTGTTGGTTGCAGGTTTCTGGACCTATTCCCATATTACACGGTTATTCATCATTCGCGACAGTTGATAATGTACTAAAAAATGACGGCGTAGTAGTTTATATTAAAGAAAGTTTAAAATGTGCAACGACAGAACCTTCGTTTCAGGACGCTAACTGCATTGTATCTTGCTTAGGATCTACGGCTATAGTTTCAGTCTATCGCTCCCCATCCCATCAAAATCTAGAAAACTTTTATAACAGTCTGCAAGGTGTAATATCTTCTCTGCAATCCTACGTTAACATTATCTTAATAGGTGATATGAATGTTGACATCAAATTAGGATCTAGTGACCGACACGCTAACGACTATTTAACTGTCACCGCCACTCTCGGACTACTTCCTGCGCATTCCCTACCGACCAGAGTTAACAACTGTCTGGATCATGTAATGATTAAATCTAAGAAGACCTCTACTGTGCTAGTCCTAGACTCTCACGTTACTGATCACCAGCCTGTCTGTTTATTTATGCCCCTCAATCCTAGTTCGGGGTATAATGGGCAAATAACCTCATTAAAGTATGATTATGAAGCTATTCGTAGTGAACTGGACAGCACCGACTTCAGCCCCATCTTAACTTGCACTAACGCCAACCAAGCAACAAATCTTTTGATTGACAACATACAACGTGTAATTACCAATCACACCCGTACAACCAAAACACAAAAAAAACTCAGAGTTCTAAAACCATGGATGAGTACTGGCCTGGTACGTTGTCTAAGAAACCGAGATAGCATGCATATCGAGGTCAGGAAAAAGCCTGATGACTCCATACTTAAAATAACATACACACGGTATAGAAACTTTTGTAATGCCTTAATAGGTAAGTTGAGGCGATCATTTGAAAAAGAAGAATTTCTAAAAGCCAAAAATAATCCTAAGGCGACGTGGAAAGTGATTAAATCTATCACGAATACTCATGTCCAAACCCGACCCCCTCGTGAACTTCTGCGTGATTCAGTTAACGTTAAAGCATCGGCAAACAAAGTCAACGAGTTCTTTGTTAATATAGGTACAAACCTAGCGTCAAAAATTGGAGCAAGCCCCATCACCACTGCGGTTACACCACCACCCAGTCAATTATCTAGCTCTCTGGTAATCCTCCCTGTAGATGAGGAAGAAGTAGGTAGAATAATCCATGATCTTCGCAATGAGTGCGCTACAGGGTGGGATAATATTCCAGCCAGAGTTATCAAGAGTTCGCGCACTACCCTAATCCCCGTAGTAACTCATATTTGTAAACTGTCCATAGACTCTGGAACCTTTCCCGAAGCTTTTAAGAGAGCCGTCGTGCATCCTATATATAAAAGCGGGGACAGAGACAAAGTCACAAACTATAGGCCTATTTCTGTTCTGAGTGCGCTTTCAAAAGTTCTGGAGAGAATTTTGAACAATTGTTTAGTCAGCTTTCTGGAAAAACATAAAGTAATAGCTCAAAACCAGTACGGCTTTAGGTCCGGAGTTTGTACAGAGGATGCCGTTGCTGCCTTCACTAACAGTTTGGTAAATAAATTAGATAATAAACTGAACTGCTATGGCATCTTCTTAGACTTAACCAAAGCTTTTGACACGGTCTCTGTCCCTCGACTTATTTCAAAGTTGGAAAGCTTAGGAGTGCGTGGAGTAACCCTCAAATTATTTCAAGACTACCTCTGCGATAGATCCCAGTGTGTTCTCATTGATTCAGTCACAAGTTCATATGAAAAGCTCACATATGGCATCCCACAAGGTAGTATTCTAGGACCGACACTTTTCCAAATATACATAAATGATTTATGCAAGCTCTCTATCTCTAATTGCGAAATATTCTCTTATGCAGACGATACTGCACTTCTAGTGTCTGACAAAAACTGGGAGCAAGCCGGAGAAAGAGCAGAATACTCGCTTCGGATAATAATGGAATGGCTGTCAAATAACTTGCTGACGTTGAATCTAGACAAGACGAAACTAATCAGGTTCCATCGCCCACATTCATTAACCCCATCCTCATTCCCTCATAAAATTAAAGCTCACATGTGCCACCCTCGTCAGTCAGTAGGTTGTAACTGTCTTGCTCTCAGCATAGTCCCCAATATTAAGTATCTGGGAGTTATTATTGACGAAAAACTTAGCTGGCGCGAGCATATAGACGTACTCTGCACTAGAATCAGAAGACTAATATATATTTTTAAAAAACTCAGGCACTCTGCCAATTCCGAAACACTGACTCTTGTGTACCTCAGCCTTTGTCAGTCCATCATTACGTACTGCATCCCGGTGTGGGGTGGTACTTACAAAACCGTAATTGTCCCAGCGGAGCGTGCACAACGGGCAGTTCTTAAAGTGATGCTATTTAAACCCAGAGATTACCCTTCTGATCAGTTATATTCTGAAGCCGGAGTTCTCACAGTAAGGCAACTATATGTTCTTCGTTCAGTCCTACGAAAACACTCAAACCTTCCATTAGATAAAAATCTACTTCTAAGACGCCATGGTTTTCCTATATGCAAAATATACCCTTGTCGTTTTGCATTTACTAGTCGACAACTGTTAGCTCAAAGTTCACGAATGTATAATAAAATAATTCCGTTGTACAGACATAATTTATACGAAATAAAAAATAAATTAAAAAAATGGCTTTTGTCCTTATCTTATGATGAAACAGAAACTATATTGGCTATAGACTCATAACTTTATCAAACCTACTTTAAAAAGAAAGCTAATAAAACAATCACACTTCACACACTCACCTCTCTACACACACTCTACACTCACATACACACCCCGATGCACAAACACAATCACTCACTTCTTTTGCTGTGTTCACAACCACTACAAACAAATAGAAAAGTCACGGTTGTATTATATAAATTGAAGCCGCAAAATCTCCGACTCCTAAGATACAGGTCTGCGTACCTAGTTTAGGAGCCCGGAAAGCTGACAATAATTTTAAACTTGGTAGTACAACCCACTGTTTCCATATGCTATGTGCTGTGATGTTGTTATTATGTACTAATAAACTTATTATTATTATTATTACTTTATTACCCCCACCGATTCATATAAAAGAGAGCGCTCGACAGAGCGCTGGCTCTTTCGTTGCTGAGTCGCCGACTGGTAAGGTTGTTGGTACCCACGCTACTTTACAGTAAGTTCGTTCCATATTTTGCTTCAGTGATTTTTCATTTTGTTTATTTTATTTTTGTTATATTTTGTGTTCTATTGTGATTATTTCTGAATATTGACGGCTGTTTGGTTGTGATTGCTGGAATATCGACGATTTATTAAATTAATGTAATAAATAAGTCTATTTATAAATTAATTAATTTTAGGTTGTTTAAGATTGTTTTTTTTTATTTGTTTTTCACTTCTGGTTCCTAAAATCAGAAGTGGGATTGAACTTATTTGCCCACAATTACTGCCTTGATACCCGCACAAACAGCCGTTGATTTCAAATAAAAATGCCACGTTCGTCAGGGTCACGTGAAAAACTAGGCAGGACGCCGCCTCGCCCTGGGGATGGCCGTAGCCCTCTTAGTGAATCGCAACAAGACCGTAGACGCGGATCACGATCGCCTCACGATAGAACACGTTCACGTCGTGATAAAACTCGTTCACGGTCGCGCCGTAATAGAACTCGCTCACGATCACGTCGCAGTCGCTCGCGTAATGGTAACAATCATAGTTCGCGTGAAGGATCTAGGTCACGTACCGTTAATTCTAGTGGTCATCGTAGTAAATCTCGATCCTACCCTCATGATGTTTCCGTGCAAAGCGTGTTGGGCAATATCATGTCACGACTGACTGCTATTGAGGAAAACACCGCTTCGCATATTACGCCGTCAATTCGTGATACCACACCTCCGCTAGAAAAAAATAATGTTTCTACGACCCAAGCACTTGTTAATGCCTTAGGACTGTGGCGACCCGATACGTTACGTTAAGTCGAGTCAGCAGGTAGGCCAGAGGCCACCACACACCGCGTCGCGTCGCCACAGTCGGTCTCCCACCGCGATACGCATAACATGTATTGTATGTGACGTAATAAACTCAGTATATATTCGCAACAAGTAATTTGATTTCATCGTCACCACCTATCTCCAAGGTCACAGGAACTCTAAACTAAATAAGAACACGCATACACTAAAGTGGTGACCCCGACGTGATTAAGTGAAGTGAACTAATTGTGGACAGTAAATTCAAAATTTTGTATATCGGACAATGGAAGGAGTTATTATACAAAAAACAAATCCAGACACAGTTCAAAACCCCGTTTACGTAATGCCGCAAACAGCAACGTACCAGGACTGCTTCGGCGGGACACCGACTGTCACCGGAGCAGCAACAGCGGATGATATGGCCGCGATTAGCATCAACGCACGACTCCCCGATTTTTGACCGCACATGCCAAGGCTTTGGTTCGCCCAATTCGAATTCGCCATGATGCCTCAGAAAGCTAGCGATGACGTAAAATTTCAAGTAGCAGTTTCGAAGCTCGCACCGGACGTGCTTCAACAAGTAAGCGACATCATTTATGACAGTTCTCTTCCACACAAGTATCAAACCTTGAAAGACAGGCTACTACAAGTTTACGAGGATTCCATTAATGCACAGTTCAAGAGGCTAGTAAGCGAGTTAGAACTTGGTGCACAAAAACCGTCACAATTATTAAGGCGAATGCAGGACGTAGGTCGTAATATGCAAATATCAGAACAAATATTAAAAAACCTGTGGCTAAGTAGACTTCCTGCTACAGTCAGAGCGAGTTTAGCAGTGACTCAAGAGCTAAAGCTGGACAAATTAGCTGGCATTGCAGATAATATCATGGAGCATATCAACGTCGGCGAGGTCGCAGCCGTGAATAACTCGGCACCGTCAACATCAACATCAGCCTTTCCTGTCTCGGAGATACTAGCGCAGATGAATAAATTAGCATTGGAAGTAGACACTTTACGAACAGAAGTGCAAAATCATGGACGCAGTCGTTTCCGTGGACGAAGCAGAGGACGTGGTTTCCGAGGACGCAGATATGACCGTTCCCGATCCAAATCAACAACGAGGATTACACCTAATGACCCCAAGTGGTTATGCCGTTACCACTACAAGTTCAGGGATCAGGCGCACCGCTGTGAGAAACCGTGAAATTGGGATACCAAACAGGGAAACTGAACGAGGTACGTTCGACGGCGGACGATTACGTACCATCGGCTAACAACCGCCTATGTGTCACAGATTTACAGAACAATCTCTATTTTTTAGTGGACACTGGTGCCAACATCTCAGTAATTCCGGCTTCTTTTAAGGACAAAAAGTGTGGTGAGTCAACAAAATACGCTGGGTGTGCAGCTGCACGTTGCCGGCGAGGATCTCGCCATTTACGCCTGCTACAAGGCGCCCTCGGCCAAACTGGACCCAACGGAGCTGAGGGCCCTTCTCGAGGCCAACAGCGGCGCGACGATCCTAGCCGGTGACCTTAACTGTAAGCACCCGGCGTGGAACTCAGCCGCGACCAACACGGCGCGCGGCGGGCAGACGACTCTACGCGGACGCGGAAGCCTTCGGCTACACGGTGTCCGGCCCAGAGACGCCCACCCACTACCCGGACGCTTGTATATACATGCCGGACGTGCTGGACATCGTGGCCTACCGAGGGCTACACTGCCAGGTCACGCAGTAGGTGTTAGACGACGAGATGCAGTCAGATCATCATCCTGTTCTCGTCGTCCTATCGGGTATGCCGACCCGACTGAAGCCCGCAGCGCCACGTCGACGAACAAATTGGGATGCCTTTAAGGAAAAGACTGAGGCCACCACACCGACTCGGCCCCTGATTACCTCCGCGGACGTTAATCAGATGGCCGACGACGTCACTGCTTGCATCCAGAGCGCCTTGGAAGCGGCGACTACGACGGAGCCGCAGGGGAGAGTACAACAGCCTCCCTTGCCTACGTACTGTCACGATTTACTTACCTACTTAATTTCTAAATATTTTAAGCTGTTAAATAATAAACTATCTATCTAATTATCTTTCATGCAAATAAAATAAAATTACGAACAAACGGACACGGCAACTTGTTGCGGCGCGCGGTTTTATATATATCTTAAAATCCCTTCCTTTCACTTACCACACGAAGCGCGAGCGCATTCATTCCGCGGCGGCAGCCAGAGTGACACTCAAACGGCCATCGAGGAACCACGCGTACTATTTTCTGAACAGTACATACCTCTGCTCCCTCGTACTCCATATAATTTTATACTACTAACTTCACTAGTAACTTTACCTAAATTTAAACAATACTTGGTTATTGAAGTAATTAATAAGTGCCTAGTGTTCTTCCCGTACTGGCAACTTTTATACGGCTGACGATCAGCGTAGCTGGCTGACAGGACGTCAACCCTTGAACCGGCACCCTGTTCTGCTGGCTGACTGGACGGCACCCCAGACCCGGCACTGATCTGCCCTGCTAGACGGACTCCGAAGCCATCACCGACGTCACCGACTGGCACCAAGCAGGAGAGTGCGGTATTCACGGCCTTCTACGTGGTCCGACTTTTGACCGGCCTACCTTCCACCCTCTCGTTTCAATTTATTTTAAACTTTTAAAATATAGTCTTTTTTTAAAAAAACTTTAGCCTTTATTTTTAAAAAAACCTGTCAGCTGGGAAAAAGGAACGTGACAGTGGCGCCCAAAAACGTGTTTTTTTTTTAAAGGTCAAAGGTCGATCTAACGTATTTGGCTTGTAGCTATTGGGCATTCTTTGGTGTGGTAGTGATTGGTGTTTGTGATTGTCCTAGCTTTTTGTCTGTTTTATTGTTATAAATCAAGTAATTTTGTATGTTTTGCTTTTGTGTTGCCTAACTACCTATCAATTGTAGTTCTAGTAAATTGTAATACCTGTCTTTAAGTTGATTTTGAATGTTTTTTTGCTTCACTAGGTAGTAATAGGCGTGTACCCACTTTTGTATTATTTATTGTACAACATACCCAGCATCTAGTAGAATGGCTTTCCCGATTAAGTTTTTACTATTACAAAAATCAGAGCTTCAATATGAGGTTAAAATTCGAAGTGAGGTACCAGTGGATAATGTCACAGAACTTCGTCGCCAAATTACTAGATTAACACAAAAATATCCATCTGAAGATATTTATGAATCTTGTTTAGAGTTTGTGGAAGATTATAATGGATTTTCAGAAACCTTAGAAAAAATTAAAAATAACATTACGTCACTTAAATCAGAAACACAAAAATCATTGGTAGATAGAACTCAAAATTTTTTAAATCATTTACATTTTAGATTACAGCGAATTGTTACTCTACTAACTCCGGAACAAAATAAATTATTAAATAATTTAAAATCAACCTATAATGTTGTATCATCACAAGTAGCAGAAATAATAAAATCATCTTGTCCAGCAGTCGAAAGCGTTCCAGCTTCTAAAGTAGACGGTTCGGCTGAGGGACTAACTAAAATCATAGTCACTTGTGACCGTGGCATATCTTCTGATATTTCTAAATTAAAGTATGACGGAAAAACGTGCGTGCGTGCCTTTATTCAGCGTTTGAATGAATTCCGAACGGCGAAAGAAGTCAGTGATACTAAAATTATGAATGCGGCACCGGAGATTTTTACGGGAGACGCACTACATTGGTTTCGTAGTGTCAGATCACATGTTAACTCTTGGGAGGAATTGTTAGTGTTACTTAAAGACGACTTTGATGTTGTGGATTACGATTATCGCATGCTGTCAGAAATCCGTAATCGATCGCAGGGCAATGCCGAAAACATAACTATTTATTTAGCAATTATGGAGGGTATGTTTTCGCGCCTTAGCACACATATGTCTGAATCAGATAAACTCGACATAATTTTGCACAACATAAGACCGTGTTACGCAAATATACTAGCTACTTGCCCAGACATCACCTCTGTAAATCATTTACGAACACTTTGTCGAAACTTTGAACGTGTAAAGGTTCGATGCGATAATTTTAAGGAGCCTCCAAACGCAAATTATAGTTCGTTGGCCCCAGAATATGCATACCAAAATTCAAAGGATGTCAAAAACAATACTAGAAATTCTTATTATCCTAGTGCCAAAAACGATAGTTCATCAAATGAAAACTCTAACAGAACCTACGCTATAAGTTCTCAAAGCAAAAAATATTGTCATCGCTGTCGTGTGGATACCCATTCTGTGAAAGAATGTACCGAATGAAAGACCTCCGCAAACCTGAGTGTCCAAAATGTAACCCGAACCAATCAGACAAGTCAAAAAACTAATTTATGAAAATCGAAGCAACCAAGCAGTTAAACGTTTCGACAACTCGGATTGGAATAAATGGTTATTGCCTGTAAATAATTTTTTCGACTCTTATAAAGTTGCTTCGATTTTCAATTCTAAGCCGCGTAATGACCCACGTCCTTATGTAAAGATTGGTATAAATACAAAGAAAGATATAAATATGTACGGTTTACTAGATTCCGGTTCTGTTGTGAGCATCCTTGGTAATAATTCGCATATACCCTTAATGGAGTCGGAACTTGCTCTCAATACCGATAACATAATCACAGTTACTGCCGCTGGTGGCCAAAAGATTACCTCGATTGGGTATATTCAGTTACCAATCACTTTTGAAAATGAGCAGGGTTCTATCATAGCTCATGTAATTCCCGAAATAGATTCTACTTTAATATTAGGGATAGATTTTTGGAGTAAGTTTAAAATTTGTTCAAAACACTTAACAAACGTGCTAATGTTTTTTTTTTTTTTTTATTCTGTATGGGCTTACTCTTGACCTCAATCTAGTCCTGAGGACAGAGATGAGGTCGACGATGGAACGAGCTAACCCAAAAGAAGCCTATTAACTCGCGATTTAAATAGATTGGGGTCATAAATGAACTTGGAAACACCGACGCAGGCAGGAAATTCCACTCCTTGGCTGTGCGCATAATAAATGATGTAGCAAAGCGCTTCGTGCGAATGTGTGGAACATCGACAAGGTATGGGTGATAACCTGCAGTACGTCTGGACTCCCGATGGAAGAAAGGAGATGGTGGAATGAGTTCGTGGAGCTCTTGAGCACACTCACCGAAGTACAATCTGTAAAAGACCGACAAACATGTAACTTTGCGCCGATGGGCCAGGCTATGAAGCCTTTTTTTTTTTTTTTTAGGATGGGAAACCATCAAATGACCAGTGTCAGACTTGTACTGACTAAAACCTATCCATGTTCCTTCTTTGCCCTTTGTGTTCCAGGGCCACGGTATCTCTTTCGAACAGTCCCGCAGCCCTGGCAGGCATCGGCCCGTGCGGACCCCTACGTGGTTGCTGACATCTCTTTGAGGCGCGCGTGGAATACGAACGCGCCGTCGACACGGCCTGTCGTCATAAGACGGCCAGAAGGCGAGCTAGCCCATAACTCGCCGTCCACAGGCCCGCGCCTACGGTGGCCGGGGGCCACCACGTGACCCCCGACGCCCAAGGCGTCTCCCGCGGCGGCTGGGACGTGAGGCTCTTTCCCTCTCACGTTCCGCCACCTCCTTCACTAGCATGACTGCTTCGCAGAAGGAGGTGACGGCTTCCCATTCCCTCTCGCTCCGGACCATGGACCATGGCTTGAACCAGGGCCGGGCGCGAGAGGTCGCCACCGCCAATCGCCTCTACGAGGACACGGCGCTGCTCCGCCCAAGCGGGGCAGGCCTCCACAGTGTGCTGCACCGTGTCCTCCGGACGATCCTCACAATGGAAACACCCGGGCGTTTCCTCCCGCCCGATTCGGTGCAGGAACCTCCCGAAACAACCGTGTCCGGTGAGGACCTGCGTCAGGCGGAAGGTGAGGGCACCGTGGCGCCTCTCTAGCCACTCCTCAAAGAGGGGACTTATCGCCACTATGGTGACGTGCCCTGCACGGGGTTGCGACAGTCGCTCTCTCCATGTCACCATGAGATCGCGCCGGAGGTCTGTCCGCTGAGCGGCGATTTGCCGCGGCAGTGGAGTTTCCCCACGACGTAGTGCCTCCGCGCGCCATTCGTGAAGGCGCGCGAGGACTATAGCCTCCAGATCCCATGGCGGCAATCCGGCAAGGAGGCTAGCCGCCTCACCGGAGATCGTGCGGTACCCCCGGACTAGCCTTAGGGCTATCCCCTTTTGGGGCGCGTTCAGGTAGCGGGCGGCTTGCCGCCTCAGAGAACGCGCCCACACCGGGGCCCCGTAAAGGGCCATGGACCGCACGACCCCCGCGTATAGCCTCCGGCAGGAGGCGTTTGGACCCCCCAGGTTGGGCAGGAGCCGCTTGAAGGCAGCCCCGGTCCGTTCCAGTTTGGGGGCCAAACGTCGGAAATGCTCCACGAAGTTCCACCGGCTATCGAGGACGAGTCCCAGGTACTTCAGCGTCGACCCGATGCCGATGGAAACCCCTCCTGCCGTGAGTAGGGATCCCGACGGTGGCGCATTCCGAGGCCCATGAAAACACATGGCCTCGGACTTGTGCAATGCCACCTCGAGACCCAATTGCCGGATCCTCTCCACGACTATCGCAACCCCGCGTGTCATGTTTTCGGCCGCCGCCTCGTGCGACCTCCCTTGTGCCAGTACCAGCGTGTCGTCAGCGTAGCAGACTACGCTGACGCCGCTAGGGAGGTCGGCGCGCAGCACCCAGTCGTAACCGATGTTCCACAAGGCCGGCCCCAGAACCGATCCCTGTGGAACACCGCACGACATCTCTCGCCGGTTCCATTCTCCGCTCCGACCGGGGTAGATGACGGCCCTATCCGTCAGGTAATCCCCGATCACACGACGAAGGTAGGTCGGCACCCGGTGATACCGGAGTGCCTCCCCAATGCAGCTCCAGGGCATGGAGTTAAAGGCGTTGGCGATGTCAAGAGACACCGCCAATACGACCCCGCCCCGGGAAACCGCGTCCCCCGTCGTGAGGGCTCTCACGCGCATGATGGCGTCCACCGTCGAGCGCCCCTTGCGGAAACCAAACTGGTGTTCCGCAAGATCCGGCCCCATCCCCGCGAGGTGCCCGGCGAGGCGGTTAGCAATAACTCTTTCAAAGAGCTTGCCCACCTCGTCGAGCAACACGATGGGCCGGTATGCGGACGGAGAGTCCGCAGGGCGCCCTGGCTTCCGGATGAAGGCTATGAAGCCTGAAGCCTGGTACTAACCAGCTTATCGTCACCAATGAGCCTCTTGGCTCTCGAAACTCAACAGAATCGAGTGTGGCTAATTGGTATTTGGCTGAGCCATCCCAAAGGTGACAGCAATACTCCATGCCGGACCGAACTTGAGCTTTATATAAGACTAAAAGCTGTCCAGGCTTGAAGTAACGCTTAACCTTGTTTAGGATACCCAGCTTTTTTGCCGCAGTTTGGGCTTTCGACTCAATGTAGGCACCGAAGTTCAGATTCGCACTCAACTTCGCACCAAGAAGCTCGAGGCTGTCGGTGACTGGTACAGATGCACCCCGGAAAGTAGGAGCCAGATTGAACGGACTCCTTTTGGCGGTGAACAGGCACACTTGAGTTTTGGTGGCGTTGAAAACAACCAAATTCTCATCACCCCACTTGGAGACGAGACTTAAGGTTGAATTCGTTCGCTCTACCATGGCCTCTCTCAATGAACGCACTTCATCACCGCTAGCTTTCGCGCTGGATGCATAACTCTCCATGACAGTACTGTCGTCTGCGTACCCAACAATACCAGGAGCCAGAAGGTCATTGATGTGCAGCAGGAAAAGTGTCGCGGAGAGAACAGACCCCTGAGGAACTCCGGCATCAATAGCGATAAGGTCAGAGGAGCAGCCATCAATGACCACTCGGATCGACCGTTCACTCAGGAAGTCAGATATCCAGCGGCAAAAGTCAACGGGGATGCCGTATGCAGGAAGTTTGCTCAGCAGACTTGCGTGCCATACCCTGTCGAAAGCCTTCGAGATGTCGAGCGAAACGGCAAGGGCTTCGCCGTGTTTCTCGATGGCCTCACCGCAGCAGTGCGTAGCAAACACCAGAAGATCCCCAGTTGATCGTCCCCGGCGAAAGCCATACTGACGGTCACTGAGTAGGTCGTTTGCTTGTCGTTTTTGCAAGGGAGGTAATGTGGGCCGGCAGAAGTTAGTTTCGACCGATTTGGATAGGGACCAAAACTGTTTACTACCAGAGGGGTAGGACGCAAGTTTAGCCCCTATACGGCTGATGTGGTCAAAACGCGATTTTCGGATCACCCGCTTACACAACTTTGCGGCAGAATTAAAAGCTCTTTTCTTCGCGCGAACCCGTCGAGCTTGAACTTTGCGGTCACGGGCTTGCACCCAGGCTTGGTATGCAGACTGCATTCGAGCCTCAGCACGAGCGCAGTCCACGTTGAACCAAGGACGAGCTTTGTGACCGAGCGGTATGTCGGAGAATGGAATATAGTATTCCATTCCCTGCCGTATCACGTCCGCAACCGCTTCAGCTGAACAAGTGGGGTCGCTCGAAGAAAAGCACACTGGACGCCAAGGGAAGGACGCAAAAAAATGCCGCATCTCATCCCAGTCTGCTGATTCGTATCGCCAAACTCGCCTCTCGCCCCTAGGGCTATCATCTGGAGGAGAGCTAATAGACACGGACTTCACCAGACAGTGGTCGGATGTTCCCAGTGGGGCTGGTACCGATACTGAGTGCCTGTCTGGGTCAGTGGTCAGCAGTAAGTCCAAGCAGTTGGGTGTATGTCCGTCAACATCTGGCACCCGCGTAGATTCAGTCACCAGCTGGGTGAGATCTAGCGACAATGCAAATCTGCATAATGCAATAATGTTTACTAATGATAATTCATCATTAGTAAGTGCGTCATTATTAATTAATAACTACTTAAATTCATACAACTTACTGTCAGACACTCAGAAAATTAAAGCCGATGAATTGATAAGTCAGTTCACAGAAATTTCCTTTGAACATAAAGGACTAGGCAGAACTTCTCTTATTGAGCACAGGATCAATACTGGTGATTCTGAACCAATAAAACAGCGTTGTTACCGACTCTCACCGGAAAAACAAAGAATAATCTCTGAACAGTTGGACGAAATGATATCGCTAGATGTAGTCGAACCATGTGAGAGTCCCTGGTCTTCTCCAGTACTAGTGGTAGGCAAGAAAGACGGCAAAGCTCGGTTCTGTCTCGATAGCCGAAAGCTAAACTCCGTTACGCGAAAGGATGCCTACAGCCTGCCATATGTCTCAGAAATCTTGGATAACCTAAGAGACGCTAAGTTTCTGTCTAGCATTGACCTATCAAAAGCATTTTGGCAGATACCAATAAATGAACAGGATAGGGACAAGACAGCCTTTTACGTTCCTGGAAGGGGCACATTTAGGTTCAAGGTTACTGCTTTTGGACTGACTAATGCACCTGCAACTCAACAGCGCCTAGTTGATGCATTGTTTGGTCCAGAGTTTGAACTAAAAGTCTTTGCTTATCTAGATGACATAATCATCATTAGTAATTCTTTCTCAGAGCATGTGCAACTCCTTACTAGGGTTCTAGAAAAATTAAAAGGTGCAAACCTAACAATAAACTTAGAAAAAAGCAAATTCTTTAGACATGAACTTTGTTACCTCGGTTATGTCGTGGATGCTCATGGTTTGCGTACTGACCCAGCGAAAACTGAGTCAATAGTAAACTATCCCACGCCTACCACTAGGAAAGAAGTCAAAAGATTTCTTGGAACAGCGTCTTGGTATAGGAGGTTTATACAAAATTTTAGTACAATAGCTGGACCTCTAAACAAATTAACATCCACTAAAAAAAATGCACCGCCTTTTCTTTGGTCTCCGGAAGCTGACGCTGCCTTCCAGCACTTGAAAGGTTGTCTTGTTAATGCGCTTGTGTTAGCTTGTCCTAATTTTAGTATTCCCTTTGAAGTTCATACGGACGCTAGCAACTATGGCGTGGGTGCTATGCTTGCTCAACAGATAAATGGTGTGGAGCACCCTATAGCATATATGAGCAGGTCACTCACTGGTCCTGAAAGAAACTACAGTGTCACCGAAAGAGAGGCATTGGCAGTGCTCGCAGCTCTCGAGCACTTTTTTTTTTTTTTTTTTTAGGATGGGAAATCATCAAATGACCCCCCCCGCTCTGGGCGGAGCGGAAGGGAGTGTCAGACTTGTACTGACTAAAACCCATCCATGTTCCTTCTTTGCCCTTTGTGTTCCAGGGCCGCGGTATCTCTTTCGAACAGTCCCGCAGCCCTGGCAGGCATCGGCTCGTGCGGACCCCTGCGTGGTTGCTGACATCTCTTTGAGGCGCGCGTGGAACACGAACGCGCCGTCGACACGGCCTGTCGTCATAAGACGGCCGGACGGCGAGCTAGCCCATAACTCGCCGTCCACAGGCCCGCGCCTACGGTGGCCGGGGGCCACCACATGACCCCCGACGCCCAGGGCGTCTCCCGCGGTGGCTGGGACGTGAGGCTCTTTCCCTCTCACGTTCCGCCACCTCCTTCACTAGCATGACTGCTTCGCAGAAGGAGGTGACGGCTTCCCATTCCCTCTCGCTCCGGACCATGGCTTGAACCAGGGCCGGGCGCGAGAGGTCGCCGCCGCCGATCGCCTCTACGAGGACACGGCGCTGCTCCGCCCAAGCAGGGCAGGCCTCCACAGTGTGCTGCACCGTGTCCTCCGGACGATCCTCACAATGGAAACACCCGGGCGTTTCCTCCCGCCCGATTCGGTGCAGGAACCTCCCGAAACAACCGTGTCCGGTGAGGACCTGCGTCAGGCGGAAGGTGAGGGCGCCGTGGCGCCTCTCTAGCCACTCCTCAAAGAGGGGACTTATCGCCACGATGGTGGCGTGCCCTGCACGGGGTTGCGACAGTCGCTCTCTCCATGTCACCATGAGATCGCGCCGGAGGTCTGTCCGCTGAGCGGCGATTTGCCGCGGCAGCGGAGTTTCCCCCCGACGTAGTGCCTCCGCGCGCCATTCGTGAAGGCGCGCGAGGACTATCGCCTCCAGATCCCATGGCGGCAATCCGGCAATGAGGCTCACCGCCTCACCGGAGATCGTGCGGTACCCCCGGACTAGCCTTAGGGCTATCCCCTTTTGGGGCGCGTTCAGGTAGCGGGCGGCTTGCCGCCTCAGAGAACGCGCCCACACCGGGGCCCCGTAAAGGGCCATGGACCGCACGACCCCCGCGTAGAGCCTCCGGCAGGAGGCGTTTGGACCCCCCAGGTTGGGCAGGAGCCGCTTGAAGGCAGCCCCGGTCCGTTCCAGTTTGGGGGCCAAACGTCGGAAATGCTCCACGAAGTTCCACCGGCTGTCGAGGACGAGTCCCAGGTACTTCAGCGTCGACCCGACGCCGATGGAAACCCCTCCCGCCGTCAGTAGGGATCCCGACGGTGGCGCATTCCGAGGCCCATGAAAACACATGGCCTCGGACTTGTGCAATGCCACCTCGAGACCCAATTGCCGGATCCTCTCCACGACTATCGCAACCCCGCGTGTCATGTTTTCGGCCGCCGCCTCGTGCGACCTCCCTTGTGCCAGTACCAGCGTGTCGTCAGCGTAGCAGACTACGCTGACGCCGCTAGGGAGGTCGGCGCGCAGCACCCAGTCGTAACCGATGTTCCACAAGGCCGGCCCCAGAACCGATCCCTGTGGAACACCGCACGACATCTCTCGCCGGTTCCATTCTCCGCTCTGACCGGGGTAGATGACGGAGCTCTTGAGCACTGGCGTTGCTATGTAGAGAATGGTCAAACCATAACTGTATATACAGATCACTCTGCACTGAAGTGGTTCCTGTCTCTTTCAAACCCAACAGGTCGTCTCGCTAGATGGGGTGTGAGACTTTCTTCATTCAACTTTGTTATAAAGCATAGACGGGGAAAAGATAATATAATACCGGATACATTATCAAGAACGATACCAGTGGCGCAAATTACGTCACCCTCATCTTCCACATCTAACACAAAAGATGATTGGTATTCAAAAATTTACAAGGGTTGTCTTGAAAACCCAAGTAGTTTTCCAAATTATCGCGTAGAGGACAACACATTATACAGATTTATGAAAAGTAGTAATGCACTTTTATCAGAATTCGATTGGAAAACGGTAATTCCATGTGAGACGCGTAATGAAGTTATATCAAAAAACCATGATGAGCCTGTATCAGGTCACTTCGGCGTGTTCAAGACGTATAAAAGACTTGCACTTCGTTATTATTGGCCGGGTATGCGTCGAGACGTTATCAACATCATTGCAAATTGTGACACTTGTTTGGCATACAAACATCCAACACATGGTACCTTAGGGAAAATGGGTAGACCCAAGGACTGTTCTAGACCATTCCAAGTACTGTCTATAGATTTAGTGGGACCACTACCAAACAGTAGGAAACAACATTCTTATATATTTGTGGTTTACATGTTGTTTCTCCAAATATTGCCTTCTATTTCCCCTTCGTCGGGCTACTGCAGACTTGGTCTCTAAAATCTTAGAAGACAACGTTTTTCTTGTACATGGCATTCCGCAAACAGTCATACTTGACAACGGATGCCAATTCATAAGTCGCAAATTGGACAGACTCTTCTTTAAATACAAGGTCCCATGCGTTCATTTCACGCCAAAGTACACGCCACAAATTAACACCGTGGAAAGGTATAATAAGACTGTTGTTACAGCAATTTCTGCCTTTGTCGAAGAAGATCACAGAACATGGGACCTCAATTTAGCAAAAATCCAGTTCGCAATGAATAACTCGGTCAACGAAACTACTGGTTTTACACCCGCATTTTTAGTACATGGCAGGGAACTTGTAACTTGTGGCTCATACTACTTGGAGAATACTGTACCTAAGGATTTAAGTTTACTCCCCGAGATAAATATGCTGCTAATTTGGGACACCTCCGTAAAGTCTTCGATGATGTGCAAACTGCTTTATGGCGAAGCCATCTAAAAAATACGCAGCGTTATAATTTGCGACGTAAGGAAGCTGAGTTTCAAATAGGAGACATCGTTTGGAAAAGGTGTTACTTTCAAAGTGATAAGGATGCGTATTTCAGTTAAAAAGAAAAAGCTCGCTCCGAAGTTTCAAAAATGCCGAATAAAGGATAAGCGCTCGCCTTTGGTATATGTATTAGAGGATATGACTGGTCGCGACTTAGGAGCATGGCATATCAAAGATTTGAAATTTTAAGTGTGATAGTTAAGGATTTTCCTAAGGAAAAATCCTTGTCTCGGAAGGGGGGTACTGTCACGATTCACTTACCTACTTAATTTCTAAATATTTTAAGCTGTTAAATAATAAACTATCTATCTAATTATCTTTCATGCAAATAAAATAAAATTACGAACAAACGGACACGGCAACTTGTTGCGGCGCGCGGTTTTATATATATCTTAAAATCCCTTCCTTTCACTTACCACACGAAGCGCGAGCGCATTCATTCCGCGGCGGCAGCCAGAGTGACACTCAAACGGCCATCGAGGAACCACGCGTACTATTTTCTGAACAGTACATACCTCTGCTCCCTCGTACTCCATATAATTTTATACTACTAACTTCACTAGTAACTTTACCTAAATTTAAACAATACTTGGTTATTGAAGTAATTAATAAGTGCCTAGTTTTCTTCCCGTACTGGGAACTTCTATACGGCTGAAGATCAGCGTAGCTGGCTGACAGGACGTCAACCCTTGAACCGGCACCCTGTTCTGCTGGCTGACTGGACGGCACCCCAGACCCGGCACTGATCTGCCCTGCTAGACGGACTCCGAAGCCATCACCGACGTCACCGACTGGCACCAAGCAGGAGAGTGCGGTATTCACGGCCTTCTACGTGGTCCGACCTTTGACCGGCCTACCTTCCACCCTCTCGTTTCAATTTATTTTAAACTTTTAAAATATAGTCTTTTTTTAAAAAAAAATTAGCGTTTCTTTTTAAAAAAACCTGTCAGCTGGGAAAAAGGAATGTGACAGTACTTGAAACGTTGGATCGCCGACAAGAGGCGCCTACGCAAGCAGTGGCAATTACTAAGATGCCCGTCACTAAAGACGACGCTTAATCGTCTCGCGGAGAGGATTAAGGCCGAGTTGAGATGCCGGGACGCCGAGAGCTGGGAGGAACGCATTGAGGAGGCGGCTGGCAGCTGGCCATCCGTCCATCGTCTTTGCCGCCAACTCACGAACACCCCAGCCCCGGTGCGCCCTCTACTGGACAGCGGCGGGGCGCTTAGGTACGTCGCAGAGGACCGCGCGGAGGTCTTTGCCGAACACCTGGAGCGTCAGTTCCGACCGAACCCGACCAGCGACGCCGCACATGTCGCAACAGTCGAGAAATACCTTGGGGAGTACTTTGCGACGCCGATAGCTCCCGAGGAGGACCCCGTCTTTTTCTCGCCTGGGGCAGTCAGACGCGCCATCCTGAGGACGAAACCCAGGAAGGCCCCCGGTGCTGACGGTATCACTAACGCAGTGCTGCGCCAATTGCCGTACCGCTTGCTTGCGGCCCTGGCGCGCCTGTTTACAGCGATACTGCGCACCGGGACGTTTCCTTCCTCGTGGAAGGAGGGGCGCGTCATCATGCTGCCCAAGGCGGGCAAAAAAATCCTAAGGCCGGAGAGCTATCGGTCCATCACCTTGCTGCCCACCATCTCCAAGGTGTTTGAAATGCTCCTGTTGCGACATCTCCAGCCGCATATCGCACCGCGGCCCGAACAATTCGGGTTTAGGTCGGAACACAGTACGACGCTTCAGCTGTCGAGGGTACTGCACCTACTGGCGCAAGCCATCAACAAGAAGGAGTACGCGGTTGCAGTACTCCTCGACATGGAGAAGGCCTTCGACCGCGTGTGGCACGATGGCCTAGTTTATAAGCTGGCCACGTCCGACGCCCCTCGCCGCGTCGTCAAGGTGGTCCAGTCTTTCCTTTCAGAACGGAGCTTCCGCGTGGTGGTCGAGGGTGCGCTCTCCAGCGCCCGCCCGGTGCTGGCTGGCGTGCCGCAGGGCAGCTGCGTGTCGCCAGCGTGTTACTCACGTTACACCGACGACATCCCCACGACGCCAGAGGCGATGCTCGCGCTGTACGCCGATGACGCCGCGTACATTACCACCTCGCTTAATGCGAAGTACGCGGCGGTCAAGATGCAGCGCGCGCTAGACTTGCTGCCTGACTGGCTGTCGAAGTGGCGGCTGTCAGTTAACGTGGGTAAGACGCAGGCGATGGTCGCCGGCTCTGCGCCCCTCCCACCACCCCTGATGCTACAAGGTGCCGACGTCGAGTGGTCGCCCCGGGTGAAGTACCTGGGTGTCACCATCGACCGTCGGCTCACCATGGGTCCTCATGTCCGCCAGGTCGCGGCGCGGGCTGGGGTTGCCCGCAACCAGCTCAAATCAGCGCTCTCGTCCCGTCTACCGGCGCGCGTCAAGTTGGGCGTGTATAAAACATATATACGCTCGATATTGACGTACGCCGCCCCCGCATGGTACGTCCTCGCGTGCGAGGGACACAAGAAGCTTTTACGCACGCAACAAAACTTTGCGTTGCGCACCATTGTCACCGCCCCTCGACACGTGAGGAACGACGTGATCCAGCGGGACCTCGGAATCGAGAGCCTGGACGCCTTCATCCGGCGCCTTGCGACGGGAATGTTCGCGCGTGCCGACGCATCTGCTTGGCCCCACGTCTAGCACATTGCGCCCTGGCATGCGCGCCCCCCTGACGCGAGGCGCCCCCTCCCCCGCGACCTGGTAGCGGACGACGACCCCACCCCACCGGATTTGACGCCCGGGTAAGCTGTACCAGGCTACACGCAGCTTACCTGTACAATGAGACTCCACAAAATATACACGCATCCCGTTGCGCGACGTGTCCTAAGTTAATATAGGCGCGTCGCGCAGCTAAGTCACACATGCACCACTCTACACACACGTAGACTCACACGTGGGGGCGCGGCGCGGGCTCGCGACCCACGCCAACACTGGGCGGTGTTACACAGTACAATACCGCCCACACACACATAAGGGCCTCTCAGTCCGGACCGTAACCGGCTAGTTCTGGAAGCGGGACGGACGGGAGCCACACATCCTTCGTAGGTGCGTCGGAGTCGGTACCTCTGTCGCTGGTTATCCTCCGCCGGGCCTCCCCTGGGTAACTGGGAGTCTCACCTGGCGGGGACAGACCGCCGAGGTGCCGTGACGAAATCAGCGTTGTGTGTCGACAGCGCTGTGGCGCGCCTACGAAAAAGTACATAGCAATCACACACCCAGACGCACGTGCCATACGTGCGTCAATAGGCTTAGCCTTGTAGGCTACGCAATGACGGGCCCGTTTTAACGGGCCGCGGTTTACAGCATCCGCGGGAAGAGGGCGATGCCCTGGTACCGCTTGCCGCGCCCCCTGGCGGGGGCGCAGCGACATCCACGACAGCGCTGGCTCTTTCGTTGCTGAGTCGCCGACCGGTAAGGTTGTTGGTACCCACGCTACTTTACAGTAAGTTCGTTCCATATTTTGCTTCAGTGATTTTTCATTTTGTTTATTTTATTTTTGTTATATTTTGTGTTCTATTGTGATTATTATTTCTGAATATTGACGGCTGTTTGGTTGTGATTGCTGGAATATCGACGATTTATTAAATTAATGTAATAAATAAGTCTATTTATAAATAAATTATTTTTAGGTTGTTTAAGATTGTTTTTTTTTATTTGTTTTTCACGTCTGATTCCTAAAAATATATATATTCCATATATATTCGATATATTTCCAATGAAGCTCTCAATGCTTAGCTTATATTCCTTTTTATAAGGAATCCGACTTCATATTGACATTTTAATTCCCCGGAATAGCAGAAGATATGTTCGTTTTCTTCTGCAATATTATATCCCGTTCTTCTTATTTCAGTAAGGCCAATAATATCGTTTTTTATATCTTTAATTTTTTTTTAATTTTTATTTAATTATGTAAAGTTATGCTATGGATAATTTTTAATCTGAAAATAAACGTTTAATAATAATAATAATAAAATCGAGTAATCTTTCATCAGATAGTAGCGATTTTGCATTGTAGGTACTACAGATGTAGAGATTTTGTAGTGGAGGTGGAGGGTTGTAGTCGTTATCCCCCGCGGTGACAAGCCGTATTGGGAGACGTAGAGGGGCTTCCTTTACTCTTTTTGGCGATGAGTGTATCTCAGTCGAGCTTGACTTAGACCCTTTTTTCGGTGGTGCGTTGTACGATCGGCCAAGCTAATTGGTTTACATCGCACACATCGGTAACTGTCATTGTACGAGCCAGTAATGTTCATACAGCCGCTCATTATTATTGCGTGCGTATACGTATTCTACCCTACATGGGGTTTATTTTTTTATCTTTAATCGTGTAGGGTACACGGGTAATGATAAAATAAACGGGTTTTACAATAAGGCCCAACATTTTATCCTAGTATAACATGGTCACCATAGCTGATTGGTGTAAGCGCTTGCGCCAGTTAGTGATCTAAGCTCGACGACGTGAGTTCGATCCCAGCTGAGGATTTTTTACTTTTTGTTCTTTATTAAATTAATTTTGTGACCAATAAAATCACTCAAGCAAAAAGTAAAAAAGTAATTAAATGAAACCAATAAAATAATTTGATTTTTTATTAGATAAACGTTGGTATTTGGTTTGAAATTTTCCTTCCTTACATTGGTTGTTTTAAGGTTCAATTTGGTGGGGGCTGTATGTTAGCAAAAAAAACTTGTGTGGCTGATACAATGATTTAATACGAACTGGTTTTAAACATATATAGGCTATAGCTGTCCATACTAGACATTCGAATGAGTAAAACACTGTTGTTTACCAGTTTTGTTGACAAAGACAAAGTTTTTTGTTGGTAAGGATGGACGTAAATAATTGTCAAAGTAGACAGGTATATAAATTGAATCAAAGTAAAATTAGAGTCGAAGTGAATCCACATGTTAGATAGTAAGAAATTATGACAACTTCTGACCGCATAACAATAACATCACTTTACCATACTTTCAATACTTTACGAGTTGTGGTTTTTAAAAAGAGGATTAGAGGTGGAGATTATTAACATTTATACCTAATTATTGCTAAAGTTTATATTTGTTCACATTCGCTTAACAAATGTGAACATTATTTGCATAAAATAAGATTCATATTCGTCTACTAATTAAAATAAATTCGACTAATAATGAGTACTTCTTGTAACCTTCACCTCATGCTGTTAACCATATTCGCGCATATGTTACTACTTTACGCCCATCCTTATCCGACTTAAACATTTTTTCGTCGCTATAAATCAGCACATTGTTCTCCCAATCAAAATTGATGTATGACCTAGCAAAGTGTAGTCGGTTTTGTCGGTGCGCAGTGACAGCAAAGGTGCGCGCTGGCTTGCTACAACGTAATCCAGCAGAATGTGGGTGATTTCTCACAGTTTGTAAGCACATATTGTGTGCTGTTGCTTTAACACGGGTGGACAAGAAGGGATCAGCCTTGTGCCTTGCCACGATGTCGTGGTGTCGAGCCGATGAATTTGCCTTTAGTTTTGGCCTAAGATGTTCTACGTCTCCAAAATCCGCATATCGGTGGACCCGTTACTGCAACGTTCTCCTCTGTGGATAAAAACAGTATTTATAATACTATTAACAATAGCTATTATTATAATAAATATATACTACATTTATATACTATATACATAATATACAAAATATTCTGATATTCACAATATAAATACAAGGAATAAACATCAATTTATTGTACCCACAACAAGGCTCAAGAAAATAGGTGGATCATTTAGATGCCAATGTATACGCTTTTATAATAAACTTCCAGGCCACATACATGAACTAAGCCTTAATAAATTCAAAATTTTTATAAAACGTAAACTTTGCCAGAAAGCCTTCTATTCTGTTAAGGATTATATCGAGGACAAAAAGGCTTGGAATTGAACTGCTCCAATTGAAATCGATATTAAACTGAATTGTACCCATTTTATTTTATTTTTATTACTGTTTGACATTTTTTATTTTTATTAATTATTGTTCGATTTAGTTGACATTATTTACTTTTTCAAGTACCTGTGGTATTATTATTATTTTTTTTTTTTCTTGACTTTATTTTACTTTTTCAAGTGTCGTATTATATATATTTTTTTTTGTTTATTACTGTGAATATGAGGACTACGTGGGTCATACTATTATTATTATTTTAATTTTTTAGTTAAGTTAGTTTCACGATTGTCTGGCAGTTTGAGTACTTTATGCGGCCTACCCAAAAGTCCTTTCTTTGGTATTGTTCGTCGTGTCGTTGAGCTCCTTGGATTACGAGTCGAGCTACACGATCACTGACAAATGCTTGCACTGTCTGGACAGGTCCACTCAAATCTGTGTGGTTATTTCTTCAAAATACCATCTCGGACATTAATCTACATGGTCCTCATATGACTTGAGCAATGTCTGGACTTTAAAAGAGACTGTGACCTCTGAGTTTGTTTCGGATGTTTCTTCTCAGAGTAGTCAGGTACGAAACACCGGCCCCATCTAGTTTTAAAAAACAACATGTTGTGACATGTAAATGAGTTTTGTAAACCAACTTACAGAAATAAATATGATTTGATTTGATTTGATTTACACTATGTTTATACAATATACTTATGTATACCTAATTAATTGTATAATAATATAATACATAAATACAAAATATACACTGACATTAGCTTTTCTTAAACTGTCTAAGGGCTTAACCAAACTAATTTTAGACCAAGTTAATTTTATCATAATCATCATAAGATTAAAAAATTGAAAAAAAAACGTTCAGTTATGATAATATATTATCATAACGATGGGAGGTATTGCACTTAAGTTACATTAATTATTTATTCCTAGTAAACATTGAAAGGTGAGAGGAGTTAGTTAAAGTGAAGTAGGTATAATATCAACATAAGATTATATGGAACTGTTACTCACCGGTATCATTAAGCGCCTTCCAATTTCACTTCTTCGTAGCGTGTCGATGACAATTCAAATTGAGTCAGCCCAAAATTTGGCGACGAGTTTGGCACTTTCAGTAGCGTCCTGTGATGCACATCACAGGAGCAAACAACAGGACAGACAGGACACGGTATAAAGTGTTCCATCGTTTGTGCGGCAGCACCACATTTACACTCACAATTTCACATATAGATACGTTTTGCTCATCCAAAACAACGATTTCTACCCTTTTGAACATTGATAAATGTTGCATGGTTGGATCCACAGAAATAAATCCGCACACATGCGCATGAGTAGTAATCAATAAACTCAGTAATGCAAATACTCGTAGATTGACAACTAATAACGTTCATTTTTATAAATGAAGGTGTTTGAAAACAATATTTTTAAATTGTCGGTAGTTATTTTCTAAACAGTCAAAATAAAATGACCTGAGAGTTCCGTGTTTATCTAAAACGTTGGAAACTTCATTACACAACCATGAACGGGATCGAATCGTTATAAATTCTACTTTAAGTAATGTTATAACAAAATAATGAATACAAAAAGAAAAATAATTTATTATGGCATACATGGTTTGAACTTACGGCTTCTTGTTTACTGACCAAAGACGATAGCCATTGTGCCAAGCTTGCTATAGTAATATTATGCAAAATATTATATCTCCTTCAGTACCATAAGTGAATGATGTGCCACACGCACACTAATAAAAACCGAGCTCGCTCGTTTTATTTAGTGTTTGTGTGCATAACTATGACTTCACCCACACATATAAACTGTAAAGCAATTAAGTGGTTCAACTGTACATATAGGAGGTAATATTCACTTGTGTAAGGTGAGCAATACAGCAGTACTGCTGTAACTGTATTATCGGCCGTCGTACTGTTGGATGCTGTGCCCACGTCATGACAGTGATATGGTACTTAGGATGGGCACGGCATCAGAATAATATTTTTCCACCGGCACAATTTTTGGATGATGTTTTAGTTATATATGATGATGAACTAAATGAATAAAGATGTGAAACTACAATGTATTTTGTTTTATTTGACTCCCAGTTAATTATACTCATTAATAAATTAAAATAATGTATTACCATAACCAGTATTGATGGAATATAAGAATCTTAAATAACTTTGAAATGCTAAGTTTTTTGTAGACCATTTCTTTTACTAATTAATTATTAGAATTGCTCCCTATTATTATCATGATTTTTTATTTGTGTGCACAGTGGGCCCAAATTACTATGGCGACTTGGCATGCCCCTTTCCGTGCGTTCAAGAGTTATTGCCATACCTATGATTGGAATCAAATATAACAGCTCACAACTTAGGACCTATTAATGATAATATTTATCCGTGGTGCTAGGCAAGTGGGCCTATCCCAGTTGTAAACGTCCCTTTGTGCCTCTTGGCCTTGTTCCGTTCTGTCTCCTGCTGATATGGAGGGAAGTGGAAATTATGAGTTTCCTACTCCTCTGCTATAATTTTCTGATTAATTTCGTTGCGGGATGCAAGACAGTTAGATTCGTTTCTCTGGGACTTTATCGAGCTACATTGTCTAGGGGCTTTTCTGGTGGTCGCCACTGTTGATTCTAGCTATCAGGATTTACAGTGGTTTGGGAATAGAATCCTGTCGCAATTAAACTCACAGGTGGGGGCAGATTAACATTGGAAACTTTAAACATCTACAAGAGTTTTCTGCATTACCAAGGATAATACAACAAAAAGTATAATTGAAGAGTCCAACAAACCTGTAAGTTGGACGGTAATTATACTTGTTGTTGTATTGTCCGGAGATAATCAGTCCTACCCGACCCAAGCTTCCCATGCGATATAGTTTTATGAGCATTGACCATATGCTATAAAACCAATAAATCGCTATGAACTTTATGAAGATAGTTTACAGAGCAGATGGCAGCACGTGTAAGGTTTTTACCATTAAAGTGCATGGCAGGGCAGAGCCAGCCAGAGCATGTCGTAGATATACATAACTGTATTTGAAATGGAAATAGCTGTATTTTTAAGTACAATCTACAAAAATCTTATAAACTATTACAGAGAAAGTACCTAATATAGGTACTGTTAGATATTCCTAAAATTTGTTACACGATCTACACCAGAAGCAAGTGAAAACATATTCATAAGGTCTAAATAATAATAATCGACTACCAAAGTCAAACTTTTGACACCGTACAATTTTATCTAGTTTTACACAAAATTTAACAGGAGAGGACCACATACTTATTGCTCATCAAATGTAGCCTAGTTAGTACTAAACAATCCTTAAGCATACACGTAGAAATACATTAGAAAAGGCAGTGAAAACAGATAGACAGTAGACGATAAATAACAGCTAACTTTACAACCTAAAACTACTCTGAAATAAAAGAAATCAAAGATAGTCTAAGCACAGCCTTTAATTTGAGAAAATTTTAACTTTAATCGATGAGCGAGCGATACATATTCTACTATAGATAAAATATCAAATAATGATATTACATTATTCGAGCATATAACAGATTATTTATTATGACACAATCGTGGGACAAACCCAAAGAGAGAAATTGGCAATTCTCCAGAAGCACTAGATTCTTGAACTAGGCACAGTCGTCTTCAGAAAACTACACATTCAATGAGAACTATTTTTTACACTCGCCCTTCGAAATAATAAGTAGTTAATATATTAAACACGAATAGCATAAAATGTTTTCTAAACTAATCAATAGAGATAAAATTATTTGTTTGTAAGAGGTAATCTATGGAAGTAGGTACTAATCCGATTACAAAAAATCTTTCACAGATTGAAATTGTAGGTACTATTACCGAGTACCATACCATACCAAAATATCAAAACACACTAGGATACAGATGACTTCCACGCAGACAAAGTCGGAGGCAGAAGTTAGTATTAACAGGTTTATACTCAGAAATCCAAAGATTTCAAATTAGTGTTTATAAAATCTTGATCTTTTAGACAAAAGAAACTGAATAATTAACAAATTTACTGAACTAACGATACGTCTATTAAACTCTTGCTCTGTTGTTTCCGTTTAAATCCAACAATGAAAACTTGCAGATTAATTTGCATTGCAGTCGGTCTTCTCGTAATTGAAAGGTAGCAATCATAATTATTATTCATAATAATCTGCTGTTCCAATTTCCAGTACAAGTAAATAGTAGAAAAAAAACATTCATAAACTCCACTACAGGGCAAAGGCCAAGAGTTGGACTACTTACTGACAATGTTTTTCATAAATATTTATTATAACAAACTAGATGAACACGTAACGACACAGGACAACGCTCCCTTCCAGCAAATGGATTTAGAATACTTTCACCAGTAAATACAAAGTGTTTTGACAATGTCCCGGTACTAAAGTACTGCTACGCTACTTATCCTACCTAACCTAGGCACAGGTAATCCTAGGAGGATATTAAATAAAAAGTAGGTAGGCAGTAAACTGGAACATTTATTATAATTTAAATGACTCGGTAGGTAGGCGAGGGTCGATTAAAATTGGGTTAGGGCCTGTACAGCGATTATCCTCCTCACTGGCCTAGCACTCCCCTGACGTCACTGGCCGCTGCAGGAGACGAGTGCTCGCGCGTCGATCGCTAGGTCCAACTGCTGGTGTAGGGTTCGCAGGTTGTCCCGCTACGGTCCACCACGGGGAAGCAGGGAATTAAGGTGTACGTGAAACCCTGTAATGCGCAATAAGCACGCATGTTTGGTTTGCTCAGAATACAACATTATACGATTCAAACTTGACAAACATTACATATACAAAACGAATAAAAGCTTGCAGATATTGTTTCATCGTATGACAAATGTTTGCAAAAGAACATTACTCCCACACAACGTTTAAAATAGTGAATAAAAATGTAGCACCCTATACTATATTTAATAATAATAATAATATATACTTTATTGAGACAATTCCTTACAATATGCTTACTATCTAGCTAAATTTCACGATATTTAAAGGCGCACAGAAGTTGAAACCCTGACTCCTAAACTAGGAATACCTGTGACTTAGGAGTCAGAAATTTACAATCATTTACAAACAATTTACATCTATTAACTAGCACGTAACGCTCATATTAACCTACTCATTGATAACAAGTATTATTTCATGCCGTAACACGCTTTAACAATGTAGAATAAATTAAACACTACATATGCTTAACTAGCGAATATTCACTGAGAAAATGATATGAACTTTATTGCACAGAGCTCTAAGTGTTTCAACTTAAACACATTATTGTCAAATATTATTGACCACACACATTTTAGACTGAAAGTTAATATTACACTAATTAGTTTCCCTTAATTTGACAGTACCTCTACTCATCGCTTGCAATGGTTGAACATGCAGAATCAAGATCGTGGCAAGATTATTTTACAGGAATGATCAGCAGTGATTATACTCATTGTCAACAAACATCACGACATTCTAATTTACATCAATAACATGGCAAATACATGTAATTCACCATAGTTTTTTTTTAAACATGAGCTGTTTTCAACATGGTGACAAATGTGAAGCCAGGCCAGGTATCTAAATCCATAATATCGGTTGTACCGCAATACTGTGTATGTGTTTGGGTAATCAACATTACATAGGATTTACATACCCGCCAGAAGGTGGACTCAGTCATCATTATCCAGTTCCAAGAGCTCCGCAGCCAAGCGTGACTTGGAGCGACAACACGCCGTCAGACATAGTATCCTAAGAGCGAGCCTGAACTGCGGGCTGAATGTCAGCAATATTACGATCTTCCAAAACGAATTCATGATGCCCATCCACACCACTCCGAAATGCAACATGGGTACCTTTATTTCCTGGTCAGTGCAATACTCGTACAGTTTAACGACCACAAAAGGAGTCCAGCTCACCCAGAAGGTACACACCATGATGAAGCTCATCCAGTGGCTCGGGTTCGACAGGTTCTCGGCCAGCGCTGTCGCGTACTCCTTGTCGTGGATGGGCACACCGCTGCTCAGCCGGCGCTTCATCGAGAAGATGTAGTAGTAGTTATACACGATGGAGATGACGCTGGGGCCCAGCACGAGGATGCCCAGGGTGGCCGTATAAGCGTATGTCGTGCCCCAGTCCAGCATACATATAAACGTTTCCTTGTCAAAGTTGGCTTCCTTTTTGTAACCTAGTAATGGCGGACAGCAGAGCATTGCAGCTGAAATCCATGTGAAAATCATCCAACATTGGCTTCTAGTGCGCGTTTGTACCTGGTCCATGAGCATTGTTATTAATAATTAGCCTAGAACAGGCGCGGCCTACACTAATCTAACGTTTCTGAGATTTTATTGGAATAGGGACAAAATCATTTAAAATACTAGGAATTTAATTTTACAAAATAATTTTTCATGCTAATGATTAAGTTCCACTAATTATGTAGGTGTAAATGTTATTTATGAAGGAACTATAAAAAAGAGAGAAAAATTAAATCGTAAACTACTATATTTTTGTTTAATTATTATCAAAAGAAGAATCGATTTCGTATGATTAGGAAAAAGTGGGTTTATTAATTATATTTTATCAAAAGAATGATCATCAATTACTAATGTAAATGCATACAAGATGCAAGCTAGCTAGCTAATAAAAAAATATTGAAAAGGATAACTACCGTCGCACTAACCGTCTCATAACGGAGAGGCTTCCGCACTGCGAGATAACGGTCAACGGAGATCCACATGAAGGTGTAGACGGAGACGGACCAGAGCGTGACCTCCACGTAGCCGGCGAGGCGGCACATAAGATCGCCAAACATCCAGCGGCCCGTAATGGCGGGGTACACGGACAGCGGCACCACCAGCACGCCGATGAGCAGGTCCGCCATCGCCAGCGACAGCAGGTAGTAGTTTATCACTTCCGTCGAAAGGCCTGCATGGAAACACACGTCAACAGTATCATTATTATTCATTAATGCCGTAATGGTATTGAACCAAGCATTTATCAAAGTTCCAAATACTTTTAGTTTGGTCAATCGGCGGATTTAATTTGCCTCCCTGATCGAAAAAAAACTGAAATTACTTCTATATAATCTTAGATCGAAGAAAATTGAGCGTGCCTTTGTGACTGTTCGTAAATTACCCTAGGCTGATAAAATTTTCGTTTTTCCTAATTCATGTACATATTAGTATTAATTCGTTCCGTATGGTGTCCGGACGTAAAGAATAGCACCATCCCATGTCTTCCCGTGGGTGTCGTAAGAGGCGACTAAGGGACTTACCAGAGAATGGGCAGCAGCGTTCTCTGATTGTACAACAACCATACTGCGATCGCCAACCCGCTTGCCAAGCGTAGCGATTAGGGCAAAACCCCCCAAATGGTAAGCGCAATTAAAAAATGGCCCCTAGTACCCGGCAGCCCCTCTACCCTCGACTATGGTAGCGGTCGAGGTTACGGCGTGGCAAGGGGTGCGAAGAATCTCCGGACGGGATCAGGCTGCCTATACCGACGACTTGACCTGGCAACATATAACACGCGTACACTCCGGACCGACGAGAAGATAACGGAACTCGAAGAGGAATTGAGCAGGCTGCGATGGAGTATTGTGGGATTATCTGAAGTCCGAAGAGAGGGTGAGGACACGATAATCCTGAAATCCGGCAACCTGCTCTATTTCCGAGAGGGTGACCGGCAGTCCCAGGGTGGTGTTGGGTTTATCGTCCACAAGCCCCTTGTGAATAACGTGGTGAAGATCGAGAGTGTGTCGACCAGGGTGGCGTACCTTGTACTCAAAATATCCTCAAGATATTTGCTGAAGGTCATACAGGTCTACGCCCCGACCTCGGCACACCCCGACGATGAAGTGGAGACCATGTATGAGGATATTTCCAAAGCCCTGCATGGTTTCAAGACTCACTTCACCGTTGTCATGGGGGACTTCAATGCGAAACTGGGCAAACGAGATGGAGATGAGCTGCAAGTGGGGCAATTTGGGTTTGGAAGTCGGAACCACCGGGGTCACTAACTGGCTAGTTTTATGGAGAAGGAGGGCCTCTATATGATGAACTCCTTCTTCAAAAAGCGCGAGCACAGGAAATGGACCTGGCAGAGTCCCGATGGTGCAACTAAAAATGAGATTGACTTCATCATGTCAACCAAGAAGCAAATGTTCAATGATGTCTCTGTGATCAATTCGGTGAAAACCGGGAGCGATCACCGCATGGTAAGAGGCACATTGAACATCAATATAAAGCTTGAAAGGTCTCGACTGATGAAGTCTACGCTCCGTCCAGCACAGATCCAGATCCAAAACCCCGAGAGCTTTCAGCTTGAACTCCAGAATCGTTTCGAGTGCCTAGGAAGCTCAGTGGACGAATACAACGATGAGTTCGTGGAAACTGTCCACACGACTGACTGACTGACTGACTTTTTCAAGACACGTCGTGCACACAACAAAAAACTCTCTGATCATACTCTCGAGCTCATGAAGGAGCGGCGTGAGATGATCCTGCAGTCTTCAGATGAGGTGTGGAAATACCGGTAGCTCAATAGACGGATCTCTAAATCCTTGAAGAGCGACCTCCGCCGCTTTAATACCGAGCGTATTAAAGACGCTATTGAGCGGAATAAAGGCTCCAAGGTATTTTCAAGAGATCTGGCTATTCGGCAGAGCCAGCTGACGAAACTGAAGACCGACGATGGCAGGATCGTATCCGCCAAACCGGAGCTGCTGAGGGAGATCGAGAGTTTTTATGGGCAGTTGTACACTTCAACTAGAAATCCTGTTGCAACTCTAGCTAACGACCCAAGAGCTAGACTGACCCGACACTATACCGAAGACATTCCGGATATCAGCCTGTACGAGATTAGGATGGCTCTTAAACAGCTTAAAAACAACAAGGCACCGGGTGATGACGGAATTACGGCCGAACTCCTGAAGGCGGGTGGAAAACCGGTACTTAAGGCCCTTCAGAAGCTGTTTGATTCCGTCATACTCGAGGGGAAAACGCCGCAGGCATGGTGCAGGGGTGTGGTGGTATTCTTCTTCAAAAAGGGCGACAATGCCCGGCTGAAGAACTATAGGCCCATCTCACTTCAAAGCCATGTCTACAAGTTGTTCTCAAGAGTCATCACGAATCGTCTCGCGCGCAGGTTTGACGATTTTCAGCCTCCCGAAAAAGCCGGATTCCGAAAGGGCTTTAGCACCGTAGACCACATACATACGCTGCGGCAGGTTATACAGAAGACCGAAGAGTATAACCTGCCTCTCTGCTTGGCGTTTGTGGACTACGAGAAGGCCTTCGATTCGATCGAGACTTGGGCTGTACTGCAGTCTCTCCAACGGTGCCAAATCGACTATCGCTACATCGAGGTGTTGAAGTGTTTGTATAAAAACGCCACCATGTCAGTCCGACTTCAGGACCAGACCTCAGAACCTATCCTTCTGCAGCGAGGTGTAAGACAGGGAGACGTCATATCTCCGAAACTGTTCACCGCTGCACTGGAGGATATCTTCAAGGTTCTGGACTGGAGAGGGCTAGGCATCAACGTCAATGGCGAGTACATCTCTCACCTTCGGTTTTCCGACGATATAGTGGTCATGGCTGAGACCATGGAGGACCTCAGTACAATGCTCGATGACCTTAGTAGAGCTTCCGAAAAAGTGGGTCTTAAAATGAACATGGACAAAACCAAAATCATGTTGAATACCCATGTAACACCCACTCCTATCAAGATCGGAGACTCTACACTCGAAGTTGTAGACGATTACGTCTACCTTGGACAAACGATCCAGTTAGGTAGGTCTAACTTCGAGAAAGAGGTCAATCGTCGAATCCGACTCGGCTGGGCAGCGTTCGGGAAGTTGCGGGGTATCTTCTCGTCCAACTTACCGCAGTGTCTCAAGACGAAGGTCTATGACCAGTGTGTGTTGCCAGGGATTACATACGGGACCGAAACGTGGTCGCTCACAATGGGCCTTATCAGAAGGCTTAAAGTCACCCAAAGGGCAATGGAGAGGGCTATGCTCGGAGTTTCCTTGCGTGATCGAATCAGAAATGAGGACATCCGCAAGAGAACCAAGGTAACCGACGTAGCCCGAAGAATAGCCAAACTGAAGTGGCAGTGGGCAGGGCACATTGCTCGCAGAACGGATGGCCGATGGGGCCGAAAAGTTCTGGAGTGACGACCGCGAACCGGAAGACGCTGCGTTGGAAGGCCTCCCATTAGGTGGACCGATGACCTGGTGAAGGTTGCAGGGATCCGCTGGATGCGAGTCGCATGGGACCGGTCAATGTGGCGACACTTGGGGGAGGCCTATGTCCAGCAGTGGACGT
Source organism: Noctua fimbriata (assembly GCA_905163415.1). Lineage (NCBI taxonomy): Eukaryota > Metazoa > Arthropoda > Insecta > Lepidoptera > Noctuidae > Noctua > Noctua fimbriata. The sequence continues at coordinate 1,342,835 of CAJHZP010000005.1, forward strand.
CTTTCGGCTGAAATGATGATTAGTATTAAAGTCGGCTCCACCGAAGGTGGAGAGGCCGTGTCCCGCCATCCGCACGGCCTTGTAAGATTCGACTCCAAACTTGGGCATCTTTCCACTGACTTCAAACCCACTGACCTCCAGCCCTGTCCTGACTTTAGAAGCTAGGAGACAGGGAGGGGTACTAGGTGAAGTTAATATTGGGGATTCACAGTTAAGACATATACATGAATAATGTCGAATCTTATAAAACTAAATTAATAATAAGGTATGAGGCTAATGAGACAAGAGGGCGCAAAGATATAATATATAATGAAATGTTTGGGAAAGGAAACGTTACGCTTGCGCTTAAGAATTTATTTATTTATTCGTTACGTTAATTTGTTTGATTCCAAAATACTAGATGCCGATTCGCAAACGCAAACGATTCCATGTGACAACATGGAACTGTTTTACAACGTTTGCCCGTTTTTGCATACGTGTACTGTTAGACCTAAGTGCATAGCCCTACTGAGGACACTGCTACGAACTCTAACAGGTCACGTTCCCTAAGCTCTATCTACATGTCTTTCCCAATCCTGAGGCAGTGGGTTGTGAGGCCACTGCCATTGAGGATGACAGGTTTTTAGTATATCTACTTATACGCGTACCCACGTTAATAACACCCTTATGGCAGATTACCCCAATTACTATATTATAACACAATTTGCACAAGCGTACCGTAGACTCGGTCTGTAGCAGAACATATTGCGATTGTTATTGGTGGACGCCGAAGTGGTTATTCCATCGTCACTTCACATTTCTTTACTCTTCCCCATGTCGTGGTTGCGTGTCTCGCTAAATAGTGTCGATTCAGTAATAGGCCTATGGCATCCGGGGTTTGTTTTAACGAGACACAGTCCCTAGCGTTCCTAAGAACGTAGCTATTCATTCAGTTTAGGATACTTGGTGAAACCTACCCACCCCCGCTCCCTGAAATGTGCGCCCACAATCTCTACGCAATGTTTCTGAGCTAGACCTTTACAGGAAGCAGTATTCATCAGCAGCATTTGGTTGATTTGTACCACAAGTACTTACGGCATTATATTACTGAGCAATATAATTTGTTTTAATCAATCCTTGAATATTACGGTGCTGCCTACACCACTGAATAATATAGTTTATTCTAATTGGAATGCGAATATTACGGTTCTGCCTTTCATTTGTGGTGAGTCAGATCAAAGTCAATAGTCAGATGTGTTTTTGTTTAGTGTGCATGTCGTTTGCATGAAATGTGTGTGCAGTGTAGCGAAGGCGGTCCCCGTTCCCTAAACCAAAAAAAATAATATGAATATGTATGTATGTATGTGTGTGTATGTGTGGTATGTGAATATGTGCCAAGGGTTGGAATAGGAGGTGGAACACATAACACATGAGATAATAGTATACCTTGTGATGATAAAGCGGCTGTTCCGTCATACTAAAATAAATGATTATTAACAGTCTCTCTGCACCATCGCCAAGCTACTACTTGATATATAGTACTTATAGTTAACACTTACCACGTGTTCATTGAAGATGATTAGTCTATAACTAAACTTACAGAGTACTGTGTGCTCAATACCAGTTTCGCCTCCGCCACTGCTTCTCCTTCTGCGTCTCGACACTCACTTTAACTAAACGTGTTACTAATGCTTATATTGAACTTATAAAATACTAATCGCTCTCTTACGACAGTCCTCGGGGACATGTCCATCTTGGTACCAAGACTACGCTAACTTCCCGAACCTAACCTAGGACGTCCTAGCTCTTTGACCGTTTTTAGACTGACCCCCTGACTTAGCTCCACTCCACGTGTGGGCTCTGCCGTGATTTCAAATCAACTGCCCGCGTCCAGATATCTTTCTCCCGGCTCCAGCCTCTCAAAACCACCACGCTTGGGTCGCCTTTTTGTGCATCGTGTTTTTGTACAACCGTCTCAATTGTCTTTAACTGCCCTCTCGGCGCCAAAGGCTGGAGTAAATTGCAACCAGATGTTGCACTGGTATTCAGAAATGCCTTTAGAAATCAGATATTTTTATCTCTCCTTAAGAATTTGTTGAATTATTACATTCGGACTGTGAGTTAGCTTATTATCTGCAGTCCCTTTCCCATTAACTAAAGAATTTATGCGTTTCCAAGTGATGCAATATTTTTTACAATTTAAAGGAAGAAAGGACACTTGGTTATTAATTACGGTAACTTGCCAGCCTGTCAAGCCATAAAATAGCAATTTAATGTGTTTGTAAGTGGCCCATACCGTGTGATGATTTGAAATAAAAATCAAGGCTAAAATATTTACTTAATAATTAGAAGTAAATTACGAAGGCTGTAGCCGGAGGATGGAAAAAAATACAAAATTTATTTGAACTTAAATTTAATTACAGAAATTACAATGTAAAATATTAACTAAGATGTCGACAGTTGACCGATGCTGTGCCAAAAGTGACGATTTCGCGAAGGCCGCGATGTACGGTGCCGGGCTGCATCACGTTGAGCTGCGTCGGCGACTCGTGTCTCCGCTGTTGCAATCCGCGGTAATTAGGGTAACGCGCGATCAGCGGTTCACGTGTTACGCGAATATGTAACACCTCCCCCCGAAGATAAGCAACTATTTCGAAATCTTGTGTGAGAGAGATGATGAAATGTTGCTGTGGTCAATTTTTATCTTGCTGGGACTGATTCCATGCGATTCTTGAATTTCAGCATAATTTCCTGGAGATGTTGCGTCATCATTTTGCATTGCTTGGTTTCTTTGACGGCGTTTCGCTCGATATCGTCGGTACGTCAGTGTGATAATGAGTACACTTGCACCGGTTAGTATCAGATAGATTGGAATTGTAGTATGGTAGAGAGCTGGATCAACTACTTCATTGAGTTTTGCTGGTGCCTGTTGCATGATCTTTGTGTTAATGGAGTGCAGATTTTCTAGATTTGCAGAGTTTAGTATGATTGGTGATTCGCTCGACGTCTCTAAATCTTCATTAATTGTGGGCAATTGCATAATCTCCAGAGCGAAACCTTTGATGTGATTGTTAGAGTTTGCTATAGTAAATTCGGGCGTTTTGATGTGGCAATTGTAGGGGATGATCGCCAAATAGCTTCCTTCCAGGGTTTTATATGTTTCTTGTCCGCATGATATCTTCACCTTGGTTGGATGTGGGAAACTGATGGTGTAATGCTTCTCGTCGAGTTGTTCTACAGCTTCTTTCTTCAATGCGACTGAAGACAGTTTACAGAATGGGAGAAGTTCTTGCTTGGAGATCAGATGCTGGATGCAATCGGGATCATCTCGGGCCTTGTATTTTGATTTAGCTTCACAGAGGTACAGAGAATTTACCTTCGGGCATTCAGCCTCCATGTACATAGAATCTTGACCAGAAATCGCAATGAAAGGTGAGGTTGGTAAAAGGATTTTGTTATTCTTGTTAGGGACAGTGGACAGTTTATAAAGGTTATAGATTGGAGGGAAGGCAATCGGCACCTTAAATACTATAACTATCTGATTATCTTTATAAAAGTAGCCTAGCTTAATTACGTCATAATAGTCTCTTAATTCTAATTCAAGGATCTCATCGCCTGAATATAGAATCCTTAGTTTCTGTATCATGTTCTTAATTTCAGCTATATTAACTACCATGTGCGGTGTGCTTAGTGCGCGTATAAAAGCTAAAGTATACTCTAGTTTATGGAGTTCTTCGGACAAATTATCTATGTTATCACTTAAGATAATTAAGTGTTGAGCCATGTGGGCGTAGTGGATTAAATCAAGATTTGCTGTTGTACTATTTATTATCCGATTTAAAACATTGCCTATTAACTCTTGATTTTTAGTTATATTAGTTAATAAGTTGGCATTTTGTGAAACCCAAGTTTTAGATAAACTAACATGTTGATTAAGTTGAGCTTGAATCCTATACTCATTTTCCTTAAGGATTTTTATGGCGTTGTCGTATTTAATTGCATCAGTTTGATCAAGATTACCGGATATACTTTTGATTACAGAACCGAGGCCATCAATGAGTCCTCTTTTATAGCGATTATGTTCAAATGACTCTAACTGGGCAGATATCTTAACTAGTTTGGATGTAAGGTAATCCATGTGCGGTTCGAATAATAGAGATGTCTTATTATTTAATGTGTGTCTAACATCAGTCATTCTGGTATTAACTGTATCTATTTGAGATTGTATACTATCGAGGTTGACATAATTGAGAAAAGAGTGATAATGGGAAATGATACGCGTCGCTCCTAGATTAAACGGAAGTATTCCAGGGCCGTTCCCTAAAGGATCAATCATTACTTCTTGTCCTTGCGTCATTTGGAGTAGTAGTAGCAGTAACATCCTGTAACAATACAGATTCCTTAGGGCTTCTTTTAAGACGAGATTTTGCAACGGGACCTCGCTTCTTTCTGGTGTAAATATGTATGGGAAGGTCGGCTAGGACTATGTCTTTGGTAAAACGTGGAGCTAATTTTTGTCTGCTAGCTAACGGATTGCGGACAAATACTTGTTGGTCAGGGACATACTCTTTTTCAGGTTCGCGGTCCTTATTCCTGTTTTCAGTTAATTCAGTCCGATGGTGAAGAGAGGTTTCATTTATTATATCGTAGACTTGTGTTAGTCGTTTTTTGTGGTCTTGTAAGTAATTTTGCAGTAAATGTTCCGATAAATTTAAATCTAGGGAATCACGGGGATCAAAGTGTCCTGTGATTAAGTCTATAGGCCTACATTTAGTGAAGCTGTGTATTGAGCTGTTGTAACCTAAAATTGCATAGGGCATGAGATTTACGGCAGGTTCATTATGCTTTTCTAATTTTAGGATTCTGAGATGTTCGAGAATAGTAGAATGGAAGCGCTCTACTATGCCATTATCGTTGGGGGTATGTGCAAGTATCTTATGATGCTGTATTTTATGAAGACGGACGAACTCCGAAAATAATGCGTTAGTGAACTCAGGTCCTTGATCTGTAACTATGGTGTAGGGGACGCCATGATGGGTGCAAAACGTTAAAAGTGCTTGGACGACACTTAACGCGGTACCATCTCTGAGATGATATGCTTGTGCATATTTCGAGAAAGCATCAATTAAAGTAAGAAATTTCTCGTTTTGTGCTGTAAAAAGATCAAGATGAACAATTTCAAAGGGTTTGGTTGGGGGAGGGACTATAGAGAATTTTTGCTTAATAGGGTTCCGATCGTATTTTGCCTGTCCACAGATACTACATTCATTAATATATTTCGAGATATTTTCTTTCATTTTAGGCCAATAATAACGATGTGATAAAGCAAGGAAACATTCGGTTATACCACGGTGATTTGTTTTTCCTTCATGGTATTTACGAATAATTTCTTGCTGGTCCAAGTAATTTTTAACGTTTTCTACCTCTTTCTTTGTTAAGACCATATTTAAGGCGGAGCTTTTAATTTTGTCTTGTATAATCGGAATTATGCTGTACATGGCTAGAGGGGGATGTATAAGAATTCCAGTTTTTACTTTGGGATTAACATATTCCTTTACGGCATTAATTACTTCTTCTTCCAGATTTGACTCTGATAGTTGTATAGTAGTTTTGGTATGAGTTTCGAATGGTTTAGACACGGTTGGGCGTTTTTTAATGTCTCCCACGATTATAAAGGATATTTGACGGTGGAATTTATTTAGAGGCTCATCCGATATTGGTATCTCTAATATGGGGTTCTCAGCGCTTGTGTGAGCTGTTGCGGTTGTGGAATCAATTACTGAAGGGGGTTTTTCAGACGTGTTAACTGCTATAGAGTTAGCGTCTTCATTATTAATTTCTATGCGGGACAGAGCATCTGCGTTGGTATTCAGCTTACCCTGCTTATAGACAGTAGTGAAATTATACTCGCTTAACTTTAATTTCCAACGGGTTAAACGTGAGTTGGGTTCTTTTAAATTCATTACCCATTGTAAGGGCCTGTGATCTGTAACAATTTTGAACTTCCTACCAAATAGGTACGGGCGGAAGTACTTGGTTGCCCACACAATTGCTAATAATTCTTTTTCGATTGTGCTGTAGTTAATTTCACTAGTGTTTAATGTGCGCGATGCATATGCTATGGGCTTATCGGTACCTATCTGACCTTGAGAGAGAACAGCACCAATGGCAAGATTAGATGCGTCTGTTGTCAGTATAAAATCTTTACTAAAGTCTGGATATTGCAGGATTGGGTCGTTGATTAAAAGGGTTTTACACTTCTCAAAACAACTGATGTAATTAGGATTAGTTATATCAATCTTTGAACCTTTTTTCAGACATTGCGTCATAGGTTTTGTTATACGAGCAAAGTCTGGAATGAATTTCCTATAGTAACCCAACAGACCTAGGAAGCGTTTAATTTCTGTTGCCGTTTTGGGAATTGGGAATTTCTGGATGGCCATAATTTTATCCGGGTTAGGTTTAATACCGTCTTTGCTAATAATGTGTCCTAAATATGCAGTTTCTAACTTTAAAAATTCGGATTTGTCCATTTGTATTTTGAAATTAGATTCCCTAAGTCTCTGAAATACTTTTTCTAAATTAATCATGTGTTCCTGAAGGGACACTGAAAACACAATTATATCATCCAAATATACTAAACACACGACATTTTGAAGGTCCCGTAAGACATTGTCCATTACCCGTTGAAAGGTTGATGGAGAATTTTTTAAACCCATTGGCATGCGGAGGAATTCGAAGGTTCCATGCTCTACTGTAAAAGCAGTTTTGTGAATATCATCTGGGTTCATCTCCACTTGATAAAATCCACTCGCGAGGTCAAGGGTGGTAAAATAGTGACAGTTACCTAACTTGTCAAGGACGTCCGAAATGTTGGGTATAGGATAACGATCATCTATAGTTTTCTCATTTAATTTCCTAAAGTCTATTACCAAGCGCCATTTGGTTTTTCCGCTGGCGTCGGCTTTCTTGGGAACTACCCAGATGGGGGAGCTCCACGCAGATTGAGACGGACGTATGATATTCTGTTCTAGCATTTTAGAAATTTGATCCTGGACTTCCTGCTTATGTATGAAAGGATATCTGTAACTTTTCGTATAGATAGGCACATCATCTGTAGTTCGAATAGAGTGTTTTACTTGGTTCGTAAAAGATAATGGTTCGCCATCAATATAAAATACATCAGCGTACCGAGCGCAAAGTACTTCTAAATTAGCTTTTTCTTCGGGGTTCAAATGATCCGTACGCAGACGAGACAAAACTTCCTTTACGCGGTCGGACTGTTGTTTAGTGCGCGTGCACTGGACATTGAACAACTCAGCACTAATAGGGCGATCCATAGAAAAGACTATGTCATGACGTGACGTATTCGCTACCTCTATTACACCTCTATTATTTCTAACTGTTGTAACGCAATCACTTATTAAACAATTTGAAATGCATTGTTCAGGAATAAAAACGTCACCGTCCGCAGAGTTTATAGGAACTTTAACTAATTTAGATGAATTAGCAGGTATTATATCCTCGTATAAGTTACTATTGCGAGAGTCGTACATTAATAAAGGGTTACTAGAATTACGAGTTATCAACAATCTGTTCTTTAAGTCAATGTTAGATTCTAATTTTTCTAATAAATCATAGCCGATCAAACCATCAAAAAATTTATGAAATGCATAAACGAAAAGAGTTATATCACCTGCCTCGTTAAATTCCTGAAAGCACGGTAAAGTAATGGAGTAATCACTCCTTGTGGTAGCGTGAATATTCGTTACTTCAAAGGGATCATAATTGCACGGTATGTGGGAAAAGAATTTTTGAACAACTTCGGGACTCACAAAAGACATATTTGCGCCAGTGTCAATTAATAGTTTAAGCGGGGGATTTGAAATCTGAATATATGGTAATTGCCTTTGCGTTTGCAAATTAATTTCTATTTTGACTTGTCTGATTTGGGGTCCTTCTGAAAATCCTCTTTTTCAGCAGACGGGGTTGGATCCTTAACTTCCTCGACTATAACATAAGAATCTGTACGCTGTGGTTGCTCATACACATATTCACTCGGGTACGCGTAAATGGGATACTCAAAATATTCCTGGGGGTAATAATCGCTAACAAAATAATCGCTATAATTGTCATACTGCAACTGGTCATTAAAATCGTTAAAGTTAAATTCCCGCGTTCTGAAATAATTCGAGGGTGGCGGATTCCCAGATTTGGACCAATCATGGGACGCGCGCGGCGCGAATGGTTTAGCCACGTAGTGACTTACGCCACTCATCGGGTGTGGGGTGTTACTTGTAGTTGGCCTGGGACCAGGCATTCTAAAAACTTGACCCTGGGGTATATAATTAGGCGGTGGAGAACTGAACATTTGTTGAGTACGTGTGGGCCCGCGATTTTGTGGGGGTTGGTTTCTCCAAATTGGGACAGGGTGTTGTCCTTGAAGCATAGGTGGTCGCGATGGCCCTGGCATATTAAAAGATCCTGGGGGTTGCAAATTAGACGGACGCGGTGTGGGTGGTGCCACGTGAATTGGTGGCATAAAGCCATAAGGAATTTTTGGACTAACCTGAGGCTGCGTCTTCCTATCGGGAACATGGTCGTTGCGCTGCTGCAGGTACAACGTGTTCATTTCCTCGTGCACAAACTCTAAGGCTTTCTCTATTGTATCAGGCCGCATGCAACGAATGCGAGAGCCCAACGGGTCACGTAGACCACGTAAGTACGACTGTAACGTGAGTTTCTTGTACAAAGTGCGTTTCGATTCAATGGTACTCACTATCGTTTCATGTAGGCTGATATAAGTCATAATAGTACTGAAAAGGTTTTGACAACGCTCATAAAATTCTTGCGGGGTGGACGAACCCTGCGTTAAAAGTGCCAAGTCATTATATAAAGATGTTTCATCGCGTTGATCGGCGAAATTATTTATTAAAGCACTTCTAATTCCCTCCCAAGTCTCCGGGATACCATTCGAATTAATCGTACGCGATGCGGGTCCTACTATTTTGTTCAAAATCCCGTTTAATAATGCTAAATTAGCTAATTGAAACTCCGGTCCGTTTCTCATAAACTGCTGTACTAGTTGATCACATAGTTTTATAAATCGAGTTAATACGTTCGAGTTTCCGTCGAACTCCGGCAACAATCGTAGGGCCTTGTAAACTTGATCCACTGAGTCAGCCATACTTGATATATATGAACTATTACTATCCTCCTGTTCTGCCTCTAAATTTCTATTAGCGTCTAAAATATTAATTCTATTACCTAACCTAGGGGACCGAGATTGCCTTGGATGGAAAATCTTGGAATCTTATAGGATAAAAAAAGGGAAGCGACTCTAGAGCGATTCTAAAGTACTTACTTGCAATGATTTTGTACCTCTTCTGTATCGATGTCTGGATACTCCTCTGGACTGCAGCTCTTGTAGATTCCGGATACTCGTACGGTGCCCGAAGCCACCCGGGTGACTCGCGATCCTAGCAATTCACTCTCGCGAACCGGCCCGCGAGTATCCTACCGACTGCGCCAATTACGAAGGCTGTAGCCGGAGGATGGAAAAAAATACAAAATTTATTTGAACTTAAATTTAATTACAGAAATTACAATGTAAAATATTAACTAAGATGTCGACAGTTGACCGATGCTGTGCCAAAAGTGACGATTTCGCGAAGGCCGCGATGTACGGTGCCGGGCTGCATCACGTTGAGCTGCGTCGGCGACTCGTGTCTCCGCTGTTGCAATCCGCGGTAATTAGGGTAACGCGCGATCAGCGGTTCACGTGTTACGCGAATATGTAACACCTCCCCCCGAAGATAAGCAACTATTTCGAAATCTTGTGTGAGAGAGATGATGAAATGTTGCTGTGGTCAATTTTTATCTTGCTGGGACTGATTCCATGCGATTCTTGAATTTCAGCATAATTTCCTGGAGATGTTGCGTCATCATTTTGCATTGCTTGGTTTCTTTGACGGCGTTTCGCTCGATATCGTCGGTACGTCAGTGTGATAATGAGTACACTTGCACCGGTTAGTATCAGATAGATTGGAATTGTAGTATGGTAGAGAGCTGGATCAACTACTTCATTGAGTTTTGCTGGTGCCTGTTGCATGATCTTTGTGTTAATGGAGTGCAGATTTTCTAGATTTGCAGAGTTTAGTATGATTGGTGATTCGCTCGACGTCTCTAAATCTTCATTAATTGTGGGCAATTGCATAATCTCCAGAGCGAAACCTTTGATGTGATTGTTAGAGTTTGCTATAGTAAATTCGGGCGTTTTGATGTGGCAATTGTAGGGGATGATCGCCAAATAGCTTCCTTCCAGGGTTTTATATGTTTCTTGTCCGCATGATATCTTCACCTTGGTTGGATGTGGGAAACTGATGGTGTAATGCTTCTCGTCGAGTTGTTCTACAGCTTCTTTCTTCAATGCGACTGAAGACAGTTTACAGAATGGGAGAAGTTCTTGCTTGGAGATCAGATGCTGGATGCAATCGGGATCATCTCGGGCCTTGTATTTTGATTTAGCTTCACAGAGGTACAGAGAATTTACCTTCGGGCATTCAGCCTCCATGTACATAGAATCTTGACCAGAAATCGCAATGAAAGGTGAGGTTGGTAAAAGGATTTTGTTATTCTTGTTAGGGACAGTGGACAGTTTATAAAGGTTATAGATTGGAGGGAAGGCAATCGGCACCTTAAATACTATAACTATCTGATTATCTTTATAAAAGTAGCCTAGCTTAATTACGTCATAATAGTCTCTTAATTCTAATTCAAGGATCTCATCGCCTGAATATAGAATCCTTAGTTTCTGTATCATGTTCTTAATTTCAGCTATATTAACTACCATGTGCGGTGTGCTTAGTGCGCGTATAAAAGCTAAAGTATACTCTAGTTTATGGAGTTCTTCGGACAAATTATCTATGTTATCACTTAAGATAATTAAGTGTTGAGCCATGTGGGCGTAGTGGATTAAATCAAGATTTGCTGTTGTACTATTTATTATCCGATTTAAAACATTGCCTATTAACTCTTGATTTTTAGTTATATTAGTTAATAAGTTGGCATTTTGTGAAACCCAAGTTTTAGATAAACTAACATGTTGATTAAGTTGAGCTTGAATCCTATACTCATTTTCCTTAAGGATTTTTATGGCGTTGTCGTATTTAATTGCATCAGTTTGATCAAGATTACCGGATATACTTTTGATTACAGAACCGAGGCCATCAATGAGTCCTCTTTTATAGCGATTATGTTCAAATGACTCTAACTGGGCAGATATCTTAACTAGTTTGGATGTAAGGTAATCCATGTGCGGTTCGAATAATAGAGATGTCTTATTATTTAATGTGTGTCTAACATCAGTCATTCTGGTATTAACTGTATCTATTTGAGATTGTATACTATCGAGGTTGACATAATTGAGAAAAGAGTGATAATGGGAAATGATACGCGTCGCTCCTAGATTAAACGGAAGTATTCCAGGGCCGTTCCCTAAAGGATCAATCATTACTTCTTGTCCTTGCGTCATTTGGAGTAGTAGTAGCAGTAACATCCTGTAACAATACAGATTCCTTAGGGCTTCTTTTAAGACGAGATTTTGCAACGGGACCTCGCTTCTTTCTGGTGTAAATATGTATGGGAAGGTCGGCTAGGACTATGTCTTTGGTAAAACGTGGAGCTAATTTTTGTCTGCTAGCTAACGGATTGCGGACAAATACTTGTTGGTCAGGGACATACTCTTTTTCAGGTTCGCGGTCCTTATTCCTGTTTTCAGTTAATTCAGTCCGATGGTGAAGAGAGGTTTCATTTATTATATCGTAGACTTGTGTTAGTCGTTTTTTGTGGTCTTGTAAGTAATTTTGCAGTAAATGTTCCGATAAATTTAAATCTAGGGAATCACGGGGATCAAAGTGTCCTGTGATTAAGTCTATAGGCCTACATTTAGTGAAGCTGTGTATTGAGCTGTTGTAACCTAAAATTGCATAGGGCATGAGATTTACGGCAGGTTCATTATGCTTTTCTAATTTTAGGATTCTGAGATGTTCGAGAATAGTAGAATGGAAGCGCTCTACTATGCCATTATCGTTGGGGGTATGTGCAAGTATCTTATGATGCTGTATTTTATGAAGACGGACGAACTCCGAAAATAATGCGTTAGTGAACTCAGGTCCTTGATCTGTAACTATGGTGTAGGGGACGCCATGATGGGTGCAAAACGTTAAAAGTGCTTGGACGACACTTAACGCGGTACCATCTCTGAGATGATATGCTTGTGCATATTTCGAGAAAGCATCAATTAAAGTAAGAAATTTCTCGTTTTGTGCTGTAAAAAGATCAAGATGAACAATTTCAAAGGGTTTGGTTGGGGGAGGGACTATAGAGAATTTTTGCTTAATAGGGTTCCGATCGTATTTTGCCTGTCCACAGATACTACATTCATTAATATATTTCGAGATATTTTCTTTCATTTTAGGCCAATAATAACGATGTGATAAAGCAAGGAAACATTCGGTTATACCACGGTGATTTGTTTTTCCTTCATGGTATTTACGAATAATTTCTTGCTGGTCCAAGTAATTTTTAACGTTTTCTACCTCTTTCTTTGTTAAGACCATATTTAAGGCGGAGCTTTTAAATTTGTCTTGTATAATCGGAATTATGCTGTACATGGCTAGAGGGGGATGTATAAGAATTCCAGTTTTTACTTTGGGATTAACATATTCCTTTACGGCATTAATTACTTCTTCTTCCAGATTTGACTCTGATAGTTGTATAGTAGTTTTGGTATGAGTTTCGAATGGTTTAGACACGGTTGGGCGTTTTTTAATGTCTCCCACGATTATAAAGGATATTTGACGGTGGAATTTATTTAGAGGCTCATCCGATATTGGTATCTCTAATATGGGGTTCTCAGCGCTTGTGTGAGCTGTTGCGGTTGTGGAATCAATTACTGAAGGGGGTTTTTCAGACGTGTTAACTGCTATAGAGTTAGCGTCTTCATTATTAATTTCTATGCGGGACAGAGCATCTGCGTTGGTATTCAGCTTACCCTGCTTATAGACAGTAGTGAAATTATACTCGCTTAACTTTAATTTCCAACGGGTTAAACGTGAGTTGGGTTCTTTTAAATTCATTACCCATTGTAAGGGCCTGTGATCTGTAACAATTTTGAACTTCCTACCAAATAGGTACGGGCGGAAGTACTTGGTTGCCCACACAATTGCTAATAATTCTTTTTCGATTGTGCTGTAGTTAATTTCACTAGTGTTTAATGTGCGCGATGCATATGCTATGGGCTTATCGGTACCTATCTGACCTTGAGAGAGAACAGCACCAATGGCAAGATTAGATGCGTCTGTTGTCAGTATAAAATCTTTACTAAAGTCTGGATATTGCAGGATTGGGTCGTTGATTAAAAGGGTTTTACACTTCTCAAAACAACTGATGTAATTAGGATTAGTTATATCAATCTTTGAACCTTTTTTCAGACATTGCGTCATAGGTTTTGTTATACGAGCAAAGTCTGGAATGAATTTCCTATAGTAACCCAACAGACCTAGGAAGCGTTTAATTTCTGTTGCCGTTTTGGGAATTGGGAATTTCTGGATGGCCATAATTTTATCCGGGTTAGGTTTAATACCGTCTTTGCTAATAATGTGTCCTAAATATGCAGTTTCTAACTTTAAAAATTCGGATTTGTCCATTTGTATTTTGAAATTAGATTCCCTAAGTCTCTGAAATACTTTTTCTAAATTAATCATGTGTTCCTGAAGGGACACTGAAAACACAATTATATCATCCAAATATACTAAACACACGACATTTTGAAGGTCCCGTAAGACATTGTCCATTACCCGTTGAAAGGTTGATGGAGAATTTTTTAAACCCATTGGCATGCGGAGGAATTCGAAGGTTCCATGCTCTACTGTAAAAGCAGTTTTGTGAATATCATCTGGGTTCATCTCCACTTGATAAAATCCACTCGCGAGGTCAAGGGTGGTAAAATAGTGACAGTTACCTAACTTGTCAAGGACGTCCGAAATGTTGGGTATAGGATAACGATCATCTATAGTTTTCTCATTTAATTTCCTAAAGTCTATTACCAAGCGCCATTTGGTTTTTCCGCTGGCGTCGGCTTTCTTGGGAACTACCCAGATGGGGGAGCTCCACGCAGATTGAGACGGACGTATGATATTCTGTTCTAGCATTTTAGAAATTTGATCCTGGACTTCCTGCTTATGTATGAAAGGATATCTGTAACTTTTCGTATAGATAGGCACATCATCTGTAGTTCGAATAGAGTGTTTTACTTGGTTCGTAAAAGATAATGGTTCGCCATCAATATAAAATACATCAGCGTACCGAGCGCAAAGTACTTCTAAATTAGCTTTTTCTTCGGGGTTCAAATGATCCGTACGCAGACGAGACAAAACTTCCTTTACGCGGTCGGACTGTTGTTTAGTGCGCGTGCACTGGACATTGAACAACTCAGCACTAATAGGGCGATCCATAGAAAAGACTATGTCATGACGTGACGTATTCGCTACCTCTATTACACCTCTATTATTTCTAACTGTTGTAACGCAATCACTTATTAAACAATTTGAAATGCATTGTTCAGGAATAAAAACGTCACCGTCCGCAGAGTTTATAGGAACTTTAACTAATTTAGATGAATTAGCAGGTATTATATCCTCGTATAAGTTACTATTGCGAGAGTCGTACATTAATAAAGGGTTACTAGAATTACGAGTTATCAAAAATCTGTTCTTTAAGTCAATGTTAGATTCTAATTTTTCTAATAAATCATAGCCGATCAAACCATCAAAAAATTTATGAAATGCATAAACGAAAAGAGTTATATCACCTGCCTCGTTAAATTCCTGAAAGCACGGTAAAGTAATGGAGTAATCACTCCTTGTGGTAGCGTGAATATTCGTTACTTCAAAGGGATCATAATTGCACGGTATGTGGGAAAAGAATTTTTGAACAACTTCGGGACTCACAAAAGACATATTTGCGCCAGTGTCAATTAATAGTTTAAGCGGGGGATTTGAAATCTGAATATATGGTAATTGCCTTTGCGTTTGCAAATTAATTTCTATTTTGACTTGTCTGATTTGGGGTCCTTCTGAAAATCCTCTTTTTCAGCAGACGGGGTTGGATCCTTAACTTCCTCGACTATAACATAAGAATCTGTACGCTGTGGTTGCTCATACACATATTCACTCGGGTACGCGTAAATGGGATACTCAAAATATTCCTGGGGGTAATAATCGCTAACAAAATAATCGCTATAATTGTCATACTGCAACTGGTCATTAAAATCGTTAAAGTTAAATTCCCGCGTTCTGAAATAATTCGAGGGTGGCGGATTCCCAGATTTGGACCAATCATGGGACGCGCGCGGCGCGAATGGTTTAGCCACGTAGTGACTTACGCCACTCATCGGGTGTGGGGTGTTACTTGTAGTTGGCCTGGGACCAGGCATTCTAAAAACTTGACCCTGGGGTATATAATTAGGCGGTGGAGAACTGAACATTTGTTGAGTACGTGTGGGCCCGCGATTTTGTGGGGGTTGGTTTCTCCAAATTGGGACAGGGTGTTGTCCTTGAAGCATAGGTGGTCGCGATGGCCCTGGCATATTAAAAGATCCTGGGGGTTGCAAATTAGACGGACGCGGTGTGGGTGGTGCCACGTGAATTGGTGGCATAAAGCCATAAGGAATTTTTGGACTAACCTGAGGCTGCGTCTTCCTATCGGGAACATGGTCGTTGCGCTGCTGCAGGTACAACGTGTTCATTTCCTCGTGCACAAACTCTAAGGCTTTCTCTATTGTATCAGGCCGCATGCAACGAATGCGAGAGCCCAACGGGTCACGTAGACCACGTAAGTACGACTGTAACGTGAGTTTCTTGTACAAAGTGCGTTTCGATTCAATGGTACTCACTATCGTTTCATGTAGGCTGATATAAGTCATAATAGTACTGAAAAGGTTTTGACAACGCTCATAAAATTCTTGCGGGGTGGACGAACCCTGCGTTAAAAGTGCCAAGTCATTATATAAAGATGTTTCATCGCGTTGATCGGCGAAATTATTTATTAAAGCACTTCTAATTCCCTCCCAAGTCTCCGGGATACCATTCGAATTAATCGTACGCGATGCGGGTCCTACTATTTTGTTCAAAATCCCGTTTAATAATGCTAAATTAGCTAATTGAAACTCCGGTCCGTTTCTCATAAACTGCTGTACTAGTTGATCACATAGTTTTATAAATCGAGTTAATACGTTCGAGTTTCCGTCGAACTCCGGCAACAATCGTAGGGCCTTGTAAACTTGATCCACTGAGTCAGCCATACTTGATATATATGAACTATTACTATCCTCCTGTTCTGCCTCTAAATTTCTATTAGCGTCTAAAATATTAATTCTATTACCTAACCTAGGGGACCGAGATTGCCTTGGATGGAAAATCTTGGAATCTTATAGGATAAAAAAAGGGAAGCGACTCTAGAGCGATTCTAAAGTACTTACTTGCAATGATTTTGTACCTCTTCTGTATCGATGTCTGGATACTCCTCTGGACTGCAGCTCTTGTAGATTCCGGATACTCGTACGGTGCCCGAAGCCACCCGGGTGACTCGCGATCCTAGCAATTCACTCTCGCGAACCGGCCCGCGAGTATCCTACCGACTGCGCCAATTACGAAGGCTGTAGCCGGAGGATGGAAAAAAATACAAAATTTATTTGAACTTAAATTTAATTACAGAAATTACAATGTAAAATATTAACTAAGATGTCGACAGTTGACCGATGCTGTGCCAAAAGTGACGATTTCGCGAAGGCCGCGATGTACGGTGCCGGGCTGCATCACGTTGAGCTGCGTCGGCGACTCGTGTCTCCGCTGTTGCAATCCGCGGTAATTAGGGTAACGCGCGATCAGCGGTTCACGTGTTACGCGAATATGTAACACCTCCCCCCGAAGATAAGCAACTATTTCGAAATCTTGTGTGAGAGAGATGATGAAATGTTGCTGTGGTCAATTTTTATCTTGCTGGGACTGATTCCATGCGATTCTTGAATTTCAGCATAATTTCCTGGAGATGTTGCGTCATCATTTTGCATTGCTTGGTTTCTTTGACGGCGTTTCGCTCAATATCGTCGGTACGTCAGTGTGATAATGAGTACACTTGCACCGGTTAGTATCAGATAGATTGGAATTGTAGTATGGTAGAGAGCTGGATCAACTACTTCATTGAGTTTTGCTGGTGCCTGTTGCATGATCTTTGTGTTAATGGAGTGCAGATTTTCTAGATTTGCAGAGTTTAGTATGATTGGTGATTCGCTCGACGTCTCTAAATCTTCATTAATTGTGGGCAATTGCATAATCTCCAGAGCGAAACCTTTGATGTGATTGTTAGAGTTTGCTATAGTAAATTCGGGCGTTTTGATGTGGCAATTGTAGGGGATGATCGCCAAATAGCTTCCTTCCAGGGTTTTATATGTTTCTTGTCCGCATGATATCTTCACCTTGGTTGGATGTGGGAAACTGATGGTGTAATGCTTCTCGTCGAGTTGTTCTACAGCTTCTTTCTTCAATGCGACTGAAGACAGTTTACAGAATGGGAGAAGTTCTTGCTTGGAGATCAGATGCTGGATGCAATCGGGATCATCTCGGGCCTTGTATTTTGATTTAGCTTCACAGAGGTACAGAGAATTTACCTTCGGGCATTCAGCCTCCATGTACATAGAATCTTGACCAGAAATCGCAATGAAAGGTGAGGTTGGTAAAAGGATTTTGTTATTCTTGTTAGGGACAGTGGACAGTTTATAAAGGTTATAGATTGGAGGGAAGGCAATCGGCACCTTAAATACTATAACTATCTGATTATCTTTATAAAAGTAGCCTAGCTTAATTACGTCATAATAGTCTCTTAATTCTAATTCAAGGATCTCATCGCCTGAATATAGAATCCTTAGTTTCTGTATCATGTTCTTAATTTCAGCTATATTAACTACCATGTGCGGTGTGCTTAGTGCGCGTATAAAAGCTAAAGTATACTCTAGTTTATGGAGTTCTTCGGACAAATTATCTATGTTATCACTTAAGATAATTAAGTGTTGAGCCATGTGGGCGTAGTGGATTAAATCAAGATTTGCTGTTGTACTATTTATTATCCGATTTAAAACATTGCCTATTAACTCTTGATTTTTAGTTATATTAGTTAATAAGTTGGCATTTTGTGAAACCCAAGTTTTAGATAAACTAACATGTTGATTAAGTTGAGCTTGAATCCTATACTCATTTTCCTTAAGGATTTTTATGGCGTTGTCGTATTTAATTGCATCAGTTTGATCAAGATTACCGGATATACTTTTGATTACAGAACCGAGGCCATCAATGAGTCCTCTTTTATAGCGATTATGTTCAAATGACTCTAACTGGGCAGATATCTTAACTAGTTTGGATGTAAGGTAATCCATGTGCGGTTCGAATAATAGAGATGTCTTATTATTTAATGTGTGTCTAACATCAGTCATTCTGGTATTAACTGTATCTATTTGAGATTGTATACTATCGAGGTTGACATAATTGAGAAAAGAGTGATAATGGGAAATGATACGCGTCGCTCCTAGATTAAACGGAAGTATTCCAGGGCCGTTCCCTAAAGGATCAATCATTACTTCTTGTCCTTGCGTCATTTGGAGTAGTAGTAGCAGTAACATCCTGTAACAATACAGATTCCTTAGGGCTTCTTTTAAGACGAGATTTTGCAACGGGACCTCGCTTCTTTCTGGTGTAAATATGTATGGGAAGGTCGGCTAGGACTATGTCTTTGGTAAAACGTGGAGCTAATTTTTGTCTGCTAGCTAACGGATTGCGGACAAATACTTGTTGGTCAGGGACATACTCTTTTTCAGGTTCGCGGTCCTTATTCCTGTTTTCAGTTAATTCAGTCCGATGGTGAAGAGAGGTTTCATTTATTATATCGTAGACTTGTGTTAGTCGTTTTTTGTGGTCTTGTAAGTAATTTTGCAGTAAATGTTCCGATAAATTTAAATCTAGGGAATCACGGGGATCAAAGTGTCCTGTGATTAAGTCTATAGGCCTACATTTAGTGAAGCTGTGTATTGAGCTGTTGTAACCTAAAATTGCATAGGGCATGAGATTTACGGCAGGTTCATTATGCTTTTCTAATTTTAGGATTCTGAGATGTTCGAGAATAGTAGAATGGAAGCGCTCTACTATGCCATTATCGTTGGGGGTATGTGCAAGTATCTTATGATGCTGTATTTTATGAAGACGGACGAACTCCGAAAATAATGCGTTAGTGAACTCAGGTCCTTGATCTGTAACTATGGTGTAGGGGACGCCATGATGGGTGCAAAACGTTAAAAGTGCTTGGACGACACTTAACGCGGTACCATCTCTGAGATGATATGCTTGTGCATATTTCGAGAAAGCATCAATTAAAGTAAGAAATTTCTCGTTTTGTGCTGTAAAAAGATCAAGATGAACAATTTCAAAGGGTTTGGTTGGGGGAGGGACTATAGAGAATTTTTGCTTAATAGGGTTCCGATCGTATTTTGCCTGTCCACAGATACTACATTCATTAATATATTTCGAGATATTTTCTTTCATTTTAGGCCAATAATAACGATGTGATAAAGCAAGGAAACATTCGGTTATACCACGGTGATTTGTTTTTCCTTCATGGTATTTACGAATAATTTCTTGCTGGTCCAAGTAATTTTTAACGTTTTCTACCTCTTTCTTTGTTAAGACCATATTTAAGGCGGAGCTTTTAAATTTGTCTTGTATAATCGGAATTATGCTGTACATGGCTAGAGGGGGATGTATAAGAATTCCAGTTTTTACTTTGGGATTAACATATTCCTTTACGGCATTAATTACTTCTTCTTCCAGATTTGACTCTGATAGTTGTATAGTAGTTTTGGTATGAGTTTCGAATGGTTTAGACACGGTTGGGCGTTTTTTAATGTCTCCCACGATTATAAAGGATATTTGACGGTGGAATTTATTTAGAGGCTCATCCGATATTGGTATCTCTAATATGGGGTTCTCAGCGCTTGTGTGAGCTGTTGCGGTTGTGGAATCAATTACTGAAGGGGGTTTTTCAGACGTGTTAACTGCTATAGAGTTAGCGTCTTCATTATTAATTTCTATGCGGGACAGAGCATCTGCGTTGGTATTCAGCTTACCCTGCTTATAGACAGTAGTGAAATTATACTCGCTTAACTTTAATTTCCAACGGGTTAAACGTGAGTTGGGTTCTTTTAAATTCATTACCCATTGTAAGGGCCTGTGATCTGTAACAATTTTGAACTTCCTACCAAATAGGTACGGGCGGAAGTACTTGGTTGCCCACACAATTGCTAATAATTCTTTTTCGATTGTGCTGTAGTTAATTTCACTAGTGTTTAATGTGCGCGATGCATATGCTATGGGCTTATCGGTACCTATCTGACCTTGAGAGAGAACAGCACCAATGGCAAGATTAGATGCGTCTGTTGTCAGTATAAAATCTTTACTAAAGTCTGGATATTGCAGGATTGGGTCGTTGATTAAAAGGGTTTTACACTTCTCAAAACAACTGATGTAATTAGGATTAGTTATATCAATCTTTGAACCTTTTTTCAGACATTGCGTCATAGGTTTTGTTATACGAGCAAAGTCTGGAATGAATTTCCTATAGTAACCCAACAGACCTAGGAAGCGTTTAATTTCTGTTGCCGTTTTGGGAATTGGGAATTTCTGGATGGCCATAATTTTATCCGGGTTAGGTTTAATACCGTCTTTGCTAATAATGTGTCCTAAATATGCAGTTTCTAACTTTAAAAATTCGGATTTGTCCATTTGTATTTTGAAATTAGATTCCCTAAGTCTCTGAAATACTTTTTCTAAATTAATCATGTGTTCCTGAAGGGACACTGAAAACACAATTATATCATCCAAATATACTAAACACACGACATTTTGAAGGTCCCGTAAGACATTGTCCATTACCCGTTGAAAGGTTGATGGAGAATTTTTTAAACCCATTGGCATGCGGAGGAATTCGAAGGTTCCATGCTCTACTGTAAAAGCAGTTTTGTGAATATCATCTGGGTTCATCTCCACTTGATAAAATCCACTCGCGAGGTCAAGGGTGGTAAAATAGTGACAGTTACCTAACTTGTCAAGGACGTCCGAAATGTTGGGTATAGGATAACGATCATCTATAGTTTTCTCATTTAATTTCCTAAAGTCTATTACCAAGCGCCATTTGGTTTTTCCGCTGGCGTCGGCTTTCTTGGGAACTACCCAGATGGGGGAGCTCCACGCAGATTGAGACGGACGTATGATATTCTGTTCTAGCATTTTAGAAATTTGATCCTGGACTTCCTGCTTATGTATGAAAGGATATCTGTAACTTTTCGTATAGATAGGCACATCATCTGTAGTTCGAATAGAGTGTTTTACTTGGTTCGTAAAAGATAATGGTTCGCCATCAATATAAAATACATCAGCGTACCGAGCGCAAAGTACTTCTAAATTAGCTTTTTCTTCGGGGTTCAAATGATCCGTACGCAGACGAGACAAAACTTCCTTTACGCGGTCGGACTGTTGTTTAGTGCGCGTGCACTGGACATTGAACAACTCAGCACTAATAGGGCGATCCATAGAAAAGACTATGTCATGACGTGACGTATTCGCTACCTCTATTACACCTCTATTATTTCTAACTGTTGTAACGCAATCACTTATTAAACAATTTGAAATGCATTGTTCAGGAATAAAAACGTCACCGTCCGCAGAGTTTATAGGAACTTTAACTAATTTAGATGAATTAGCAGGTATTATATCCTCGTATAAGTTACTATTGCGAGAGTCGTACATTAATAAAGGGTTACTAGAATTACGAGTTATCAACAATCTGTTCTTTAAGTCAATGTTAGATTCTAATTTTTCTAATAAATCATAGCCGATCAAACCATCAAAAAATTTATGAAATGCATAAACGAAAAGAGTTATATCACCTGCCTCGTTAAATTCCTGAAAGCACGGTAAAGTAATGGAGTAATCACTCCTTGTGGTAGCGTGAATATTCGTTACTTCAAAGGGATCATAATTGCACGGTATGTGGGAAAAGAATTTTTGAACAACTTCGGGACTCACAAAAGACATATTTGCGCCAGTGTCAATTAATAGTTTAAGCGGGGGATTTGAAATCTGAATATATGGTAATTGCCTTTGCGTTTGCAAATTAATTTCTATTTTGACTTGTCTGATTTGGGGTCCTTCTGAAAATCCTCTTTTTCAGCAGACGGGGTTGGATCCTTAACTTCCTCGACTATAACATAAGAATCTGTACGCTGTGGTTGCTCATACACATATTCACTCGGGTACGCGTAAATGGGATACTCAAAATATTCCTGGGGGTAATAATCGCTAACAAAATAATCGCTATAATTGTCATACTGCAACTGGTCATTAAAATCGTTAAAGTTAAATTCCCGCGTTCTGAAATAATTCGAGGGTGGCGGATTCCCAGATTTGGACCAATCATGGGACGCGCGCGGCGCGAATGGTTTAGCCACGTAGTGACTTACGCCACTCATCGGGTGTGGGGTGTTACTTGTAGTTGGCCTGGGACCAGGCATTCTAAAAACTTGACCCTGGGGTATATAATTAGGCGGTGGAGAACTGAACATTTGTTGAGTACGTGTGGGCCCGCGATTTTGTGGGGGTTGGTTTCTCCAAATTGGGACAGGGTGTTGTCCTTGAAGCATAGGTGGTCGCGATGGCCCTGGCATATTAAAAGATCCTGGGGGTTGCAAATTAGACGGACGCGGTGTGGGTGGTGCCACGTGAATTGGTGGCATAAAGCCATAAGGAATTTTTGGACTAACCTGAGGCTGCGTCTTCCTATCGGGAACATGGTCGTTGCGCTGCTGCAGGTACAACGTGTTCATTTCCTCGTGCACAAACTCTAAGGCTTTCTCTATTGTATCAGGCCGCATGCAACGAATGCGAGAGCCCAACGGGTCACGTAGACCACGTAAGTACGACTGTAACGTGAGTTTCTTGTACAAAGTGCGTTTCGATTCAATGGTACTCACTATCGTTTCATGTAGGCTGATATAAGTCATAATAGTACTGAAAAGGTTTTGACAACGCTCATAAAATTCTTGCGGGGTGGACGAACCCTGCGTTAAAAGTGCCAAGTCATTATATAAAGATGTTTCATCGCGTTGATCGGCGAAATTATTTATTAAAGCACTTCTAATTCCCTCCCAAGTCTCCGGGATACCATTCGAATTAATCGTACGCGATGCGGGTCCTACTATTTTGTTCAAAATCCCGTTTAATAATGCTAAATTAGCTAATTGAAACTCCGGTCCGTTTCTCATAAACTGCTGTACTAGTTGATCACATAGTTTTATAAATCGAGTTAATACGTTCGAGTTTCCGTCGAACTCCGGCAACAATCGTAGGGCCTTGTAAACTTGATCCACTGAGTCAGCCATACTTGATATATATGAACTATTACTATCCTCCTGTTCTGCCTCTAAATTTCTATTAGCGTCTAAAATATTAATTCTATTACCTAACCTAGGGGACCGAGATTGCCTTGGATGGAAAATCTTGGAATCTTATAGGATAAAAAAAGGGAAGCGACTCTAGAGCGATTCTAAAGTACTTACTTGCAATGATTTTGTACCTCTTCTGTATCGATGTCTGGATACTCCTCTGGACTGCAGCTCTTGTAGATTCCGGATACTCGTACGGTGCCCGAAGCCACCCGGGTGACTCGCGATCCTAGCAATTCACTCTCGCGAACCGGCCCGCGAGTATCCTACCGACTGCGCCAATTACGAAGGCTGTAGCCGGAGGATGGAAAAAAATACAAAATTTATTTGAACTTAAATTTAATTACAGAAATTACAATGTAAAATATTAACTAAGATGTCGACAGTTGACCGATGCTGTGCCAAAAGTGACGATTTCGCGAAGGCCGCGATGTACGGTGCCGGGCTGCATCACGTTGAGCTGCGTCGGCGACTCGTGTCTCCGCTGTTGCAATCCGCGGTAATTAGGGTAACGCGCGATCAGCGGTTCACGTGTTACGCGAATATGTAACACCTCCCCCCGAAGATAAGCAACTATTTCGAAATCTTGTGTGAGAGAGATGATGAAATGTTGCTGTGGTCAATTTTTATCTTGCTGGGACTGATTCCATGCGATTCTTGAATTTCAGCATAATTTCCTGGAGATGTTGCGTCATCATTTTGCATTGCTTGGTTTCTTTGACGGCGTTTCGCTCGATATCGTCGGTACGTCAGTGTGATAATGAGTACACTTGCACCGGTTAGTATCAGATAGATTGGAATTGTAGTATGGTAGAGAGCTGGATCAACTACTTCATTGAGTTTTGCTGGTGCCTGTTGCATGATCTTTGTGTTAATGGAGTGCAGATTTTCTAGATTTGCAGAGTTTAGTATGATTGGTGATTCGCTCGACGTCTCTAAATCTTCATTAATTGTGGGCAATTGCATAATCTCCAGAGCGAAACCTTTGATGTGATTGTTAGAGTTTGCTATAGTAAATTCGGGCGTTTTGATGTGGCAATTGTAGGGGATGATCGCCAAATAGCTTCCTTCCAGGGTTTTATATGTTTCTTGTCCGCATGATATCTTCACCTTGGTTGGATGTGGGAAACTGATGGTGTAATGCTTCTCGTCGAGTTGTTCTACAGCTTCTTTCTTCAATGCGACTGAAGACAGTTTACAGAATGGGAGAAGTTCTTGCTTGGAGATCAGATGCTGGATGCAATCGGGATCATCTCGGGCCTTGTATTTTGATTTAGCTTCACAGAGGTACAGAGAATTTACCTTCGGGCATTCAGCCTCCATGTACATAGAATCTTGACCAGAAATCGCAATGAAAGGTGAGGTTGGTAAAAGGATTTTGTTATTCTTGTTAGGGACAGTGGACAGTTTATAAAGGTTATAGATTGGAGGGAAGGCAATCGGCACCTTAAATACTATAACTATCTGATTATCTTTATAAAAGTAGCCTAGCTTAATTACGTCATAATAGTCTCTTAATTCTAATTCAAGGATCTCATCGCCTGAATATAGAATCCTTAGTTTCTGTATCATGTTCTTAATTTCAGCTATATTAACTACCATGTGCGGTGTGCTTAGTGCGCGTATAAAAGCTAAAGTATACTCTAGTTTATGGAGTTCTTCGGACAAATTATCTATGTTATCACTTAAGATAATTAAGTGTTGAGCCATGTGGGCGTAGTGGATTAAATCAAGATTTGCTGTTGTACTATTTATTATCCGATTTAAAACATTGCCTATTAACTCTTGATTTTTAGTTATATTAGTTAATAAGTTGGCATTTTGTGAAACCCAAGTTTTAGATAAACTAACATGTTGATTAAGTTGAGCTTGAATCCTATACTCATTTTCCTTAAGGATTTTTATGGCGTTGTCGTATTTAATTGCATCAGTTTGATCAAGATTACCGGATATACTTTTGATTACAGAACCGAGGCCATCAATGAGTCCTCTTTTATAGCGATTATGTTCAAATGACTCTAACTGGGCAGATATCTTAACTAGTTTGGATGTAAGGTAATCCATGTGCGGTTCGAATAATAGAGATGTCTTATTATTTAATGTGTGTCTAACATCAGTCATTCTGGTATTAACTGTATCTATTTGAGATTGTATACTATCGAGGTTGACATAATTGAGAAAAGAGTGATAATGGGAAATGATACGCGTCGCTCCTAGATTAAACGGAAGTATTCCAGGGCCGTTCCCTAAAGGATCAATCATTACTTCTTGTCCTTGCGTCATTTGGAGTAGTAGTAGCAGTAACATCCTGTAACAATACAGATTCCTTAGGGCTTCTTTTAAGACGAGATTTTGCAACGGGACCTCGCTTCTTTCTGGTGTAAATATGTATGGGAAGGTCGGCTAGGACTATGTCTTTGGTAAAACGTGGAGCTAATTTTTGTCTGCTAGCTAACGGATTGCGGACAAATACTTGTTGGTCAGGGACATACTCTTTTTCAGGTTCGCGGTCCTTATTCCTGTTTTCAGTTAATTCAGTCCGATGGTGAAGAGAGGTTTCATTTATTATATCGTAGACTTGTGTTAGTCGTTTTTTGTGGTCTTGTAAGTAATTTTGCAGTAAATGTTCCGATAAATTTAAATCTAGGGAATCACGGGGATCAAAGTGTCCTGTGATTAAGTCTATAGGCCTACATTTAGTGAAGCTGTGTATTGAGCTGTTGTAACCTAAAATTGCATAGGGCATGAGATTTACGGCAGGTTCATTATGCTTTTCTAATTTTAGGATTCTGAGATGTTCGAGAATAGTAGAATGGAAGCGCTCTACTATGCCATTATCGTTGGGGGTATGTGCAAGTATCTTATGATGCTGTATTTTATGAAGACGGACGAACTCCGAAAATAATGCGTTAGTGAACTCAGGTCCTTGATCTGTAACTATGGTGTAGGGGACGCCATGATGGGTGCAAAACGTTAAAAGTGCTTGGACGACACTTAACGCGGTACCATCTCTGAGATGATATGCTTGTGCATATTTCGAGAAAGCATCAATTAAAGTAAGAAATTTCTCGTTTTGTGCTGTAAAAAGATCAAGATGAACAATTTCAAAGGGTTTGGTTGGGGGAGGGACTATAGAGAATTTTTGCTTAATAGGGTTCCGATCGTATTTTGCCTGTCCACAGATACTACATTCATTAATATATTTCGAGATATTTTCTTTCATTTTAGGCCAATAATAACGATGTGATAAAGCAAGGAAACATTCGGTTATACCACGGTGATTTGTTTTTCCTTCATGGTATTTACGAATAATTTCTTGCTGGTCCAAGTAATTTTTAACGTTTTCTACCTCTTTCTTTGTTAAGACCATATTTAAGGCGGAGCTTTTAAATTTGTCTTGTATAATCGGAATTATGCTGTACATGGCTAGAGGGGGATGTATAAGAATTCCAGTTTTTACTTTGGGATTAACATATTCCTTTACGGCATTAATTACTTCTTCTTCCAGATTTGACTCTGATAGTTGTATAGTAGTTTTGGTATGAGTTTCGAATGGTTTAGACACGGTTGGGCGTTTTTTAATGTCTCCCACGATTATAAAGGATATTTGACGGTGGAATTTATTTAGAGGCTCATCCGATATTGGTATCTCTAATATGGGGTTCTCAGCGCTTGTGTGAGCTGTTGCGGTTGTGGAATCAATTACTGAAGGGGGTTTTTCAGACGTGTTAACTGCTATAGAGTTAGCGTCTTCATTATTAATTTCTATGCGGGACAGAGCATCTGCGTTGGTATTCAGCTTACCCTGCTTATAGACAGTAGTGAAATTATACTCGCTTAACTTTAATTTCCAACGGGTTAAACGTGAGTTGGGTTCTTTTAAATTCATTACCCATTGTAAGGGCCTGTGATCTGTAACAATTTTGAACTTCCTACCAAATAGGTACGGGCGGAAGTACTTGGTTGCCCACACAATTGCTAATAATTCTTTTTCGATTGTGCTGTAGTTAATTTCACTAGTGTTTAATGTGCGCGATGCATATGCTATGGGCTTATCGGTACCTATCTGACCTTGAGAGAGAACAGCACCAATGGCAAGATTAGATGCGTCTGTTGTCAGTATAAAATCTTTACTAAAGTCTGGATATTGCAGGATTGGGTCGTTGATTAAAAGGGTTTTACACTTCTCAAAACAACTGATGTAATTAGGATTAGTTATATCAATCTTTGAACCTTTTTTCAGACATTGCGTCATAGGTTTTGTTATACGAGCAAAGTCTGGAATGAATTTCCTATAGTAACCCAACAGACCTAGGAAGCGTTTAATTTCTGTTGCCGTTTTGGGAATTGGGAATTTCTGGATGGCCATAATTTTATCCGGGTTAGGTTTAATACCGTCTTTGCTAATAATGTGTCCTAAATATGCAGTTTCTAACTTTAAAAATTCGGATTTGTCCATTTGTATTTTGAAATTAGATTCCCTAAGTCTCTGAAATACTTTTTCTAAATTAATCATGTGTTCCTGAAGGGACACTGAAAACACAATTATATCATCCAAATATACTAAACACACGACATTTTGAAGGTCCCGTAAGACATTGTCCATTACCCGTTGAAAGGTTGATGGAGAATTTTTTAAACCCATTGGCATGCGGAGGAATTCGAAGGTTCCATGCTCTACTGTAAAAGCAGTTTTGTGAATATCATCTGGGTTCATCTCCACTTGATAAAATCCACTCGCGAGGTCAAGGGTGGTAAAATAGTGACAGTTACCTAACTTGTCAAGGACGTCCGAAATGTTGGGTATAGGATAACGATCATCTATAGTTTTCTCATTTAATTTCCTAAAGTCTATTACCAAGCGCCATTTGGTTTTTCCGCTGGCGTCGGCTTTCTTGGGAACTACCCAGATGGGGGAGCTCCACGCAGATTGAGACGGACGTATGATATTCTGTTCTAGCATTTTAGAAATTTGATCCTGGACTTCCTGCTTATGTATGAAAGGATATCTGTAACTTTTCGTATAGATAGGCACATCATCTGTAGTTCGAATAGAGTGTTTTACTTGGTTCGTAAAAGATAATGGTTCGCCATCAATATAAAATACATCAGCGTACCGAGCGCAAAGTACTTCTAAATTAGCTTTTTCTTCGGGGTTCAAATGATCCGTACGCAGACGAGACAAAACTTCCTTTACGCGGTCGGACTGTTGTTTAGTGCGCGTGCACTGGACATTGAACAACTCAGCACTAATAGGGCGATCCATAGAAAAGACTATGTCATGACGTGACGTATTCGCTACCTCTATTACACCTCTATTATTTCTAACTGTTGTAACGCAATCACTTATTAAACAATTTGAAATGCATTGTTCAGGAATAAAAACGTCACCGTCCGCAGAGTTTATAGGAACTTTAACTAATTTAGATGAATTAGCAGGTATTATATCCTCGTATAAGTTACTATTGCGAGAGTCGTACATTAATAAAGGGTTACTAGAATTACGAGTTATCAACAATCTGTTCTTTAAGTCAATGTTAGATTCTAATTTTTCTAATAAATCATAGCCGATCAAACCATCAAAAAATTTATGAAATGCATAAACGAAAAGAGTTATATCACCTGCCTCGTTAAATTCCTGAAAGCACGGTAAAGTAATGGAGTAATCACTCCTTGTGGTAGCGTGAATATTCGTTACTTCAAAGGGATCATAATTGCACGGTATGTGGGAAAAGAATTTTTGAACAACTTCGGGACTCACAAAAGACATATTTGCGCCAGTGTCAATTAATAGTTTAAGCGGGGGATTTGAAATCTGAATATATGGTAATTGCCTTTGCGTTTGCAAATTAATTTCTATTTTGACTTGTCTGATTTGGGGTCCTTCTGAAAATCCTCTTTTTCAGCAGACGGGGTTGGATCCTTAACTTCCTCGACTATAACATAAGAATCTGTACGCTGTGGTTGCTCATACACATATTCACTCGGGTACGCGTAAATGGGATACTCAAAATATTCCTGGGGGTAATAATCGCTAACAAAATAATCGCTATAATTGTCATACTGCAACTGGTCATTAAAATCGTTAAAGTTAAATTCCCGCGTTCTGAAATAATTCGAGGGTGGCGGATTCCCAGATTTGGACCAATCATGGGACGCGCGCGGCGCGAATGGTTTAGCCACGTAGTGACTTACGCCACTCATCGGGTGTGGGGTGTTACTTGTAGTTGGCCTGGGACCAGGCATTCTAAAAACTTGACCCTGGGGTATATAATTAGGCGGTGGAGAACTGAACATTTGTTGAGTACGTGTGGGCCCGCGATTTTGTGGGGGTTGGTTTCTCCAAATTGGGACAGGGTGTTGTCCTTGAAGCATAGGTGGTCGCGATGGCCCTGGCATATTAAAAGATCCTGGGGGTTGCAAATTAGACGGACGCGGTGTGGGTGGTGCCACGTGAATTGGTGGCATAAAGCCATAAGGAATTTTTGGACTAACCTGAGGCTGCGTCTTCCTATCGGGAACATGGTCGTTGCGCTGCTGCAGGTACAACGTGTTCATTTCCTCGTGCACAAACTCTAAGGCTTTCTCTATTGTATCAGGCCGCATGCAACGAATGCGAGAGCCCAACGGGTCACGTAGACCACGTAAGTACGACTGTAACGTGAGTTTCTTGTACAAAGTGCGTTTCGATTCAATGGTACTCACTATCGTTTCATGTAGGCTGATATAAGTCATAATAGTACTGAAAAGGTTTTGACAACGCTCATAAAATTCTTGCGGGGTGGACGAACCCTGCGTTAAAAGTGCCAAGTCATTATATAAAGATGTTTCATCGCGTTGATCGGCGAAATTATTTATTAAAGCACTTCTAATTCCCTCCCAAGTCTCCGGGATACCATTCGAATTAATCGTACGCGATGCGGGTCCTACTATTTTGTTCAAAATCCCGTTTAATAATGCTAAATTAGCTAATTGAAACTCCGGTCCGTTTCTCATAAACTGCTGTACTAGTTGATCACATAGTTTTATAAATCGAGTTAATACGTTCGAGTTTCCGTCGAACTCCGGCAACAATCGTAGGGCCTTGTAAACTTGATCCACTGAGTCAGCCATACTTGATATATATGAACTATTACTATCCTCCTGTTCTGCCTCTAAATTTCTATTAGCGTCTAAAATATTAATTCTATTACCTAACCTAGGGGACCGAGATTGCCTTGGATGGAAAATCTTGGAATCTTATAGGATAAAAAAAGGGAAGCGACTCTAGAGCGATTCTAAAGTACTTACTTGCAATGATTTTGTACCTCTTCTGTATCGATGTCTGGATACTCCTCTGGACTGCAGCTCTTGTAGATTCCGGATACTCGTACGGTGCCCGAAGCCACCCGGGTGACTCGCGATCCTAGCAATTCACTCTCGCGAACCGGCCCGCGAGTATCCTACCGACTGCGCCAATTACGAAGGCTGTAGCCGGAGGATGGAAAAAAATACAAAATTTATTTGAACTTAAATTTAATTACAGAAATTACAATGTAAAATATTAACTAAGATGTCGACAGTTGACCGATGCTGTGCCAAAAGTGACGATTTCGCGAAGGCCGCGATGTACGGTGCCGGGCTGCATCACGTTGAGCTGCGTCGGCGACTCGTGTCTCCGCTGTTGCAATCCGCGGTAATTAGGGTAACGCGCGATCAGCGGTTCACGTGTTACGCGAATATGTAACACCTCCCCCCGAAGATAAGCAACTATTTCGAAATCTTGTGTGAGAGAGATGATGAAATGTTGCTGTGGTCAATTTTTATCTTGCTGGGACTGATTCCATGCGATTCTTGAATTTCAGCATAATTTCCTGGAGATGTTGCGTCATCATTTTGCATTGCTTGGTTTCTTTGACGGCGTTTCGCTCAATATCGTCGGTACGTCAGTGTGATAATGAGTACACTTGCACCGGTTAGTATCAGATAGATTGGAATTGTAGTATGGTAGAGAGCTGGATCAACTACTTCATTGAGTTTTGCTGGTGCCTGTTGCATGATCTTTGTGTTAATGGAGTGCAGATTTTCTAGATTTGCAGAGTTTAGTATGATTGGTGATTCGCTCGACGTCTCTAAATCTTCATTAATTGTGGGCAATTGCATAATCTCCAGAGCGAAACCTTTGATGTGATTGTTAGAGTTTGCTATAGTAAATTCGGGCGTTTTGATGTGGCAATTGTAGGGGATGATCGCCAAATAGCTTCCTTCCAGGGTTTTATATGTTTCTTGTCCGCATGATATCTTCACCTTGGTTGGATGTGGGAAACTGATGGTGTAATGCTTCTCGTCGAGTTGTTCTACAGCTTCTTTCTTCAATGCGACTGAAGACAGTTTACAGAATGGGAGAAGTTCTTGCTTGGAGATCAGATGCTGGATGCAATCGGGATCATCTCGGGCCTTGTATTTTGATTTAGCTTCACAGAGGTACAGAGAATTTACCTTCGGGCATTCAGCCTCCATGTACATAGAATCTTGACCAGAAATCGCAATGAAAGGTGAGGTTGGTAAAAGGATTTTGTTATTCTTGTTAGGGACAGTGGACAGTTTATAAAGGTTATAGATTGGAGGGAAGGCAATCGGCACCTTAAATACTATAACTATCTGATTATCTTTATAAAAGTAGCCTAGCTTAATTACGTCATAATAGTCTCTTAATTCTAATTCAAGGATCTCATCGCCTGAATATAGAATCCTTAGTTTCTGTATCATGTTCTTAATTTCAGCTATATTAACTACCATGTGCGGTGTGCTTAGTGCGCGTATAAAAGCTAAAGTATACTCTAGTTTATGGAGTTCTTCGGACAAATTATCTATGTTATCACTTAAGATAATTAAGTGTTGAGCCATGTGGGCGTAGTGGATTAAATCAAGATTTGCTGTTGTACTATTTATTATCCGATTTAAAACATTGCCTATTAACTCTTGATTTTTAGTTATATTAGTTAATAAGTTGGCATTTTGTGAAACCCAAGTTTTAGATAAACTAACATGTTGATTAAGTTGAGCTTGAATCCTATACTCATTTTCCTTAAGGATTTTTATGGCGTTGTCGTATTTAATTGCATCAGTTTGATCAAGATTACCGGATATACTTTTGATTACAGAACCGAGGCCATCAATGAGTCCTCTTTTATAGCGATTATGTTCAAATGACTCTAACTGGGCAGATATCTTAACTAGTTTGGATGTAAGGTAATCCATGTGCGGTTCGAATAATAGAGATGTCTTATTATTTAATGTGTGTCTAACATCAGTCATTCTGGTATTAACTGTATCTATTTGAGATTGTATACTATCGAGGTTGACATAATTGAGAAAAGAGTGATAATGGGAAATGATACGCGTCGCTCCTAGATTAAACGGAAGTATTCCAGGGCCGTTCCCTAAAGGATCAATCATTACTTCTTGTCCTTGCGTCATTTGGAGTAGTAGTAGCAGTAACATCCTGTAACAATACAGATTCCTTAGGGCTTCTTTTAAGACGAGATTTTGCAACGGGACCTCGCTTCTTTCTGGTGTAAATATGTATGGGAAGGTCGGCTAGGACTATGTCTTTGGTAAAACGTGGAGCTAATTTTTGTCTGCTAGCTAACGGATTGCGGACAAATACTTGTTGGTCAGGGACATACTCTTTTTCAGGTTCGCGGTCCTTATTCCTGTTTTCAGTTAATTCAGTCCGATGGTGAAGAGAGGTTTCATTTATTATATCGTAGACTTGTGTTAGTCGTTTTTTGTGGTCTTGTAAGTAATTTTGCAGTAAATGTTCCGATAAATTTAAATCTAGGGAATCACGGGGATCAAAGTGTCCTGTGATTAAGTCTATAGGCCTACATTTAGTGAAGCTGTGTATTGAGCTGTTGTAACCTAAAATTGCATAGGGCATGAGATTTACGGCAGGTTCATTATGCTTTTCTAATTTTAGGATTCTGAGATGTTCGAGAATAGTAGAATGGAAGCGCTCTACTATGCCATTATCGTTGGGGGTATGTGCAAGTATCTTATGATGCTGTATTTTATGAAGACGGACGAACTCCGAAAATAATGCGTTAGTGAACTCAGGTCCTTGATCTGTAACTATGGTGTAGGGGACGCCATGATGGGTGCAAAACGTTAAAAGTGCTTGGACGACACTTAACGCGGTACCATCTCTGAGATGATATGCTTGTGCATATTTCGAGAAAGCATCAATTAAAGTAAGAAATTTCTCGTTTTGTGCTGTAAAAAGATCAAGATGAACAATTTCAAAGGGTTTGGTTGGGGGAGGGACTATAGAGAATTTTTGCTTAATAGGGTTCCGATCGTATTTTGCCTGTCCACAGATACTACATTCATTAATATATTTCGAGATATTTTCTTTCATTTTAGGCCAATAATAACGATGTGATAAAGCAAGGAAACATTCGGTTATACCACGGTGATTTGTTTTTCCTTCATGGTATTTACGAATAATTTCTTGCTGGTCCAAGTAATTTTTAACGTTTTCTACCTCTTTCTTTGTTAAGACCATATTTAAGGCGGAGCTTTTAAATTTGTCTTGTATAATCGGAATTATGCTGTACATGGCTAGAGGGGGATGTATAAGAATTCCAGTTTTTACTTTGGGATTAACATATTCCTTTACGGCATTAATTACTTCTTCTTCCAGATTTGACTCTGATAGTTGTATAGTAGTTTTGGTATGAGTTTCGAATGGTTTAGACACGGTTGGGCGTTTTTTAATGTCTCCCACGATTATAAAGGATATTTGACGGTGGAATTTATTTAGAGGCTCATCCGATATTGGTATCTCTAATATGGGGTTCTCAGCGCTTGTGTGAGCTGTTGCGGTTGTGGAATCAATTACTGAAGGGGGTTTTTCAGACGTGTTAACTGCTATAGAGTTAGCGTCTTCATTATTAATTTCTATGCGGGACAGAGCATCTGCGTTGGTATTCAGCTTACCCTGCTTATAGACAGTAGTGAAATTATACTCGCTTAACTTTAATTTCCAACGGGTTAAACGTGAGTTGGGTTCTTTTAAATTCATTACCCATTGTAAGGGCCTGTGATCTGTAACAATTTTGAACTTCCTACCAAATAGGTACGGGCGGAAGTACTTGGTTGCCCACACAATTGCTAATAATTCTTTTTCGATTGTGCTGTAGTTAATTTCACTAGTGTTTAATGTGCGCGATGCATATGCTATGGGCTTATCGGTACCTATCTGACCTTGAGAGAGAACAGCACCAATGGCAAGATTAGATGCGTCTGTTGTCAGTATAAAATCTTTACTAAAGTCTGGATATTGCAGGATTGGGTCGTTGATTAAAAGGGTTTTACACTTCTCAAAACAACTGATGTAATTAGGATTAGTTATATCAATCTTTGAACCTTTTTTCAGACATTGCGTCATAGGTTTTGTTATACGAGCAAAGTCTGGAATGAATTTCCTATAGTAACCCAACAGACCTAGGAAGCGTTTAATTTCTGTTGCCGTTTTGGGAATTGGGAATTTCTGGATGGCCATAATTTTATCCGGGTTAGGTTTAATACCGTCTTTGCTAATAATGTGTCCTAAATATGCAGTTTCTAACTTTAAAAATTCGGATTTGTCCATTTGTATTTTGAAATTAGATTCCCTAAGTCTCTGAAATACTTTTTCTAAATTAATCATGTGTTCCTGAAGGGACACTGAAAACACAATTATATCATCCAAATATACTAAACACACGACATTTTGAAGGTCCCGTAAGACATTGTCCATTACCCGTTGAAAGGTTGATGGAGAATTTTTTAAACCCATTGGCATGCGGAGGAATTCGAAGGTTCCATGCTCTACTGTAAAAGCAGTTTTGTGAATATCATCTGGGTTCATCTCCACTTGATAAAATCCACTCGCGAGGTCAAGGGTGGTAAAATAGTGACAGTTACCTAACTTGTCAAGGACGTCCGAAATGTTGGGTATAGGATAACGATCATCTATAGTTTTCTCATTTAATTTCCTAAAGTCTATTACCAAGCGCCATTTGGTTTTTCCGCTGGCGTCGGCTTTCTTGGGAACTACCCAGATGGGGGAGCTCCACGCAGATTGAGACGGACGTATGATATTCTGTTCTAGCATTTTAGAAATTTGATCCTGGACTTCCTGCTTATGTATGAAAGGATATCTGTAACTTTTCGTATAGATAGGCACATCATCTGTAGTTCGAATAGAGTGTTTTACTTGGTTCGTAAAAGATAATGGTTCGCCATCAATATAAAATACATCAGCGTACCGAGCGCAAAGTACTTCTAAATTAGCTTTTTCTTCGGGGTTCAAATGATCCGTACGCAGACGAGACAAAACTTCCTTTACGCGGTCGGACTGTTGTTTAGTGCGCGTGCACTGGACATTGAACAACTCAGCACTAATAGGGCGATCCATAGAAAAGACTATGTCATGACGTGACGTATTCGCTACCTCTATTACACCTCTATTATTTCTAACTGTTGTAACGCAATCACTTATTAAACAATTTGAAATGCATTGTTCAGGAATAAAAACGTCACCGTCCGCAGAGTTTATAGGAACTTTAACTAATTTAGATGAATTAGCAGGTATTATATCCTCGTATAAGTTACTATTGCGAGAGTCGTACATTAATAAAGGGTTACTAGAATTACGAGTTATCAACAATCTGTTCTTTAAGTCAATGTTAGATTCTAATTTTTCTAATAAATCATAGCCGATCAAACCATCAAAAAATTTATGAAATGCATAAACGAAAAGAGTTATATCACCTGCCTCGTTAAATTCCTGAAAGCACGGTAAAGTAATGGAGTAATCACTCCTTGTGGTAGCGTGAATATTCGTTACTTCAAAGGGATCATAATTGCACGGTATGTGGGAAAAGAATTTTTGAACAACTTCGGGACTCACAAAAGACATATTTGCGCCAGTGTCAATTAATAGTTTAAGCGGGGGATTTGAAATCTGAATATATGGTAATTGCCTTTGCGTTTGCAAATTAATTTCTATTTTGACTTGTCTGATTTGGGGTCCTTCTGAAAATCCTCTTTTTCAGCAGACGGGGTTGGATCCTTAACTTCCTCGACTATAACATAAGAATCTGTACGCTGTGGTTGCTCATACACATATTCACTCGGGTACGCGTAAATGGGATACTCAAAATATTCCTGGGGGTAATAATCGCTAACAAAATAATCGCTATAATTGTCATACTGCAACTGGTCATTAAAATCGTTAAAGTTAAATTCCCGCGTTCTGAAATAATTCGAGGGTGGCGGATTCCCAGATTTGGACCAATCATGGGACGCGCGCGGCGCGAATGGTTTAGCCACGTAGTGACTTACGCCACTCATCGGGTGTGGGGTGTTACTTGTAGTTGGCCTGGGACCAGGCATTCTAAAAACTTGACCCTGGGGTATATAATTAGGCGGTGGAGAACTGAACATTTGTTGAGTACGTGTGGGCCCGCGATTTTGTGGGGGTTGGTTTCTCCAAATTGGGACAGGGTGTTGTCCTTGAAGCATAGGTGGTCGCGATGGCCCTGGCATATTAAAAGATCCTGGGGGTTGCAAATTAGACGGACGCGGTGTGGGTGGTGCCACGTGAATTGGTGGCATAAAGCCATAAGGAATTTTTGGACTAACCTGAGGCTGCGTCTTCCTATCGGGAACATGGTCGTTGCGCTGCTGCAGGTACAACGTGTTCATTTCCTCGTGCACAAACTCTAAGGCTTTCTCTATTGTATCAGGCCGCATGCAACGAATGCGAGAGCCCAACGGGTCACGTAGACCACGTAAGTACGACTGTAACGTGAGTTTCTTGTACAAAGTGCGTTTCGATTCAATGGTACTCACTATCGTTTCATGTAGGCTGATATAAGTCATAATAGTACTGAAAAGGTTTTGACAACGCTCATAAAATTCTTGCGGGGTGGACGAACCCTGCGTTAAAAGTGCCAAGTCATTATATAAAGATGTTTCATCGCGTTGATCGGCGAAATTATTTATTAAAGCACTTCTAATTCCCTCCCAAGTCTCCGGGATACCATTCGAATTAATCGTACGCGATGCGGGTCCTACTATTTTGTTCAAAATCCCGTTTAATAATGCTAAATTAGCTAATTGAAACTCCGGTCCGTTTCTCATAAACTGCTGTACTAGTTGATCACATAGTTTTATAAATCGAGTTAATACGTTCGAGTTTCCGTCGAACTCCGGCAACAATCGTAGGGCCTTGTAAACTTGATCCACTGAGTCAGCCATACTTGATATATATGAACTATTACTATCCTCCTGTTCTGCCTCTAAATTTCTATTAGCGTCTAAAATATTAATTCTATTACCTAACCTAGGGGACCGAGATTGCCTTGGATGGAAAATCTTGGAATCTTATAGGATAAAAAAAGGGAAGCGACTCTAGAGCGATTCTAAAGTACTTACTTGCAATGATTTTGTACCTCTTCTGTATCGATGTCTGGATACTCCTCTGGACTGCAGCTCTTGTAGATTCCGGATACTCGTACGGTGCCCGAAGCCACCCGGGTGACTCGCGATCCTAGCAATTCACTCTCGCGAACCGGCCCGCGAGTATCCTACCGACTGCGCCAATTACGAAGGCTGTAGCCGGAGGATGGAAAAAAATACAAAATTTATTTGAACTTAAATTTAATTACAGAAATTACAATGTAAAATATTAACTAAGATGTCGACAGTTGACCGATGCTGTGCCAAAAGTGACGATTTCGCGAAGGCCGCGATGTACGGTGCCGGGCTGCATCACGTTGAGCTGCGTCGGCGACTCGTGTCTCCGCTGTTGCAATCCGCGGTAATTAGGGTAACGCGCGATCAGCGGTTCACGTGTTACGCGAATATGTAACACCTCCCCCCGAAGATAAGCAACTATTTCGAAATCTTGTGTGAGAGAGATGATGAAATGTTGCTGTGGTCAATTTTTATCTTGCTGGGACTGATTCCATGCGATTCTTGAATTTCAGCATAATTTCCTGGAGATGTTGCGTCATCATTTTGCATTGCTTGGTTTCTTTGACGGCGTTTCGCTCGATATCGTCGGTACGTCAGTGTGATAATGAGTACACTTGCACCGGTTAGTATCAGATAGATTGGAATTGTAGTATGGTAGAGAGCTGGATCAACTACTTCATTGAGTTTTGCTGGTGCCTGTTGCATGATCTTTGTGTTAATGGAGTGCAGATTTTCTAGATTTGCAGAGTTTAGTATGATTGGTGATTCGCTCGACGTCTCTAAATCTTCATTAATTGTGGGCAATTGCATAATCTCCAGAGCGAAACCTTTGATGTGATTGTTAGAGTTTGCTATAGTAAATTCGGGCGTTTTGATGTGGCAATTGTAGGGGATGATCGCCAAATAGCTTCCTTCCAGGGTTTTATATGTTTCTTGTCCGCATGATATCTTCACCTTGGTTGGATGTGGGAAACTGATGGTGTAATGCTTCTCGTCGAGTTGTTCTACAGCTTCTTTCTTCAATGCGACTGAAGACAGTTTACAGAATGGGAGAAGTTCTTGCTTGGAGATCAGATGCTGGATGCAATCGGGATCATCTCGGGCCTTGTATTTTGATTTAGCTTCACAGAGGTACAGAGAATTTACCTTCGGGCATTCAGCCTCCATGTACATAGAATCTTGACCAGAAATCGCAATGAAAGGTGAGGTTGGTAAAAGGATTTTGTTATTCTTGTTAGGGACAGTGGACAGTTTATAAAGGTTATAGATTGGAGGGAAGGCAATCGGCACCTTAAATACTATAACTATCTGATTATCTTTATAAAAGTAGCCTAGCTTAATTACGTCATAATAGTCTCTTAATTCTAATTCAAGGATCTCATCGCCTGAATATAGAATCCTTAGTTTCTGTATCATGTTCTTAATTTCAGCTATATTAACTACCATGTGCGGTGTGCTTAGTGCGCGTATAAAAGCTAAAGTATACTCTAGTTTATGGAGTTCTTCGGACAAATTATCTATGTTATCACTTAAGATAATTAAGTGTTGAGCCATGTGGGCGTAGTGGATTAAATCAAGATTTGCTGTTGTACTATTTATTATCCGATTTAAAACATTGCCTATTAACTCTTGATTTTTAGTTATATTAGTTAATAAGTTGGCATTTTGTGAAACCCAAGTTTTAGATAAACTAACATGTTGATTAAGTTGAGCTTGAATCCTATACTCATTTTCCTTAAGGATTTTTATGGCGTTGTCGTATTTAATTGCATCAGTTTGATCAAGATTACCGGATATACTTTTGATTACAGAACCGAGGCCATCAATGAGTCCTCTTTTATAGCGATTATGTTCAAATGACTCTAACTGGGCAGATATCTTAACTAGTTTGGATGTAAGGTAATCCATGTGCGGTTCGAATAATAGAGATGTCTTATTATTTAATGTGTGTCTAACATCAGTCATTCTGGTATTAACTGTATCTATTTGAGATTGTATACTATCGAGGTTGACATAATTGAGAAAAGAGTGATAATGGGAAATGATACGCGTCGCTCCTAGATTAAACGGAAGTATTCCAGGGCCGTTCCCTAAAGGATCAATCATTACTTCTTGTCCTTGCGTCATTTGGAGTAGTAGTAGCAGTAACATCCTGTAACAATACAGATTCCTTAGGGCTTCTTTTAAGACGAGATTTTGCAACGGGACCTCGCTTCTTTCTGGTGTAAATATGTATGGGAAGGTCGGCTAGGACTATGTCTTTGGTAAAACGTGGAGCTAATTTTTGTCTGCTAGCTAACGGATTGCGGACAAATACTTGTTGGTCAGGGACATACTCTTTTTCAGGTTCGCGGTCCTTATTCCTGTTTTCAGTTAATTCAGTCCGATGGTGAAGAGAGGTTTCATTTATTATATCGTAGACTTGTGTTAGTCGTTTTTTGTGGTCTTGTAAGTAATTTTGCAGTAAATGTTCCGATAAATTTAAATCTAGGGAATCACGGGGATCAAAGTGTCCTGTGATTAAGTCTATAGGCCTACATTTAGTGAAGCTGTGTATTGAGCTGTTGTAACCTAAAATTGCATAGGGCATGAGATTTACGGCAGGTTCATTATGCTTTTCTAATTTTAGGATTCTGAGATGTTCGAGAATAGTAGAATGGAAGCGCTCTACTATGCCATTATCGTTGGGGGTATGTGCAAGTATCTTATGATGCTGTATTTTATGAAGACGGACGAACTCCGAAAATAATGCGTTAGTGAACTCAGGTCC
Source organism: Noctua fimbriata (assembly GCA_905163415.1). Taxonomy (NCBI): domain Eukaryota; kingdom Metazoa; phylum Arthropoda; class Insecta; order Lepidoptera; family Noctuidae; genus Noctua; species Noctua fimbriata. The sequence continues at coordinate 1,383,694 of CAJHZP010000005.1, forward strand.
TTGATCTGTAACTATGGTGTAGGGGACGCCATGATGGGTGCAAAACGTTAAAAGTGCTTGGACGACACTTAACGCGGTACCATCTCTGAGATGATATGCTTGTGCATATTTCGAGAAAGCATCAATTAAAGTAAGAAATTTCTCGTTTTGTGCTGTAAAAAGATCAAGATGAACAATTTCAAAGGGTTTGGTTGGGGGAGGGACTATAGAGAATTTTTGCTTAATAGGGTTCCGATCGTATTTTGCCTGTCCACAGATACTACATTCATTAATATATTTCGAGATATTTTCTTTCATTTTAGGCCAATAATAACGATGTGATAAAGCAAGGAAACATTCGGTTATACCACGGTGATTTGTTTTTCCTTCATGGTATTTACGAATAATTTCTTGCTGGTCCAAGTAATTTTTAACGTTTTCTACCTCTTTCTTTGTTAAGACCATATTTAAGGCGGAGCTTTTAAATTTGTCTTGTATAATCGGAATTATGCTGTACATGGCTAGAGGGGGATGTATAAGAATTCCAGTTTTTACTTTGGGATTAACATATTCCTTTACGGCATTAATTACTTCTTCTTCCAGATTTGACTCTGATAGTTGTATAGTAGTTTTGGTATGAGTTTCGAATGGTTTAGACACGGTTGGGCGTTTTTTAATGTCTCCCACGATTATAAAGGATATTTGACGGTGGAATTTATTTAGAGGCTCATCCGATATTGGTATCTCTAATATGGGGTTCTCAGCGCTTGTGTGAGCTGTTGCGGTTGTGGAATCAATTACTGAAGGGGGTTTTTCAGACGTGTTAACTGCTATAGAGTTAGCGTCTTCATTATTAATTTCTATGCGGGACAGAGCATCTGCGTTGGTATTCAGCTTACCCTGCTTATAGACAGTAGTGAAATTATACTCGCTTAACTTTAATTTCCAACGGGTTAAACGTGAGTTGGGTTCTTTTAAATTCATTACCCATTGTAAGGGCCTGTGATCTGTAACAATTTTGAACTTCCTACCAAATAGGTACGGGCGGAAGTACTTGGTTGCCCACACAATTGCTAATAATTCTTTTTCGATTGTGCTGTAGTTAATTTCACTAGTGTTTAATGTGCGCGATGCATATGCTATGGGCTTATCGGTACCTATCTGACCTTGAGAGAGAACAGCACCAATGGCAAGATTAGATGCGTCTGTTGTCAGTATAAAATCTTTACTAAAGTCTGGATATTGCAGGATTGGGTCGTTGATTAAAAGGGTTTTACACTTCTCAAAACAACTGATGTAATTAGGATTAGTTATATCAATCTTTGAACCTTTTTTCAGACATTGCGTCATAGGTTTTGTTATACGAGCAAAGTCTGGAATGAATTTCCTATAGTAACCCAACAGACCTAGGAAGCGTTTAATTTCTGTTGCCGTTTTGGGAATTGGGAATTTCTGGATGGCCATAATTTTATCCGGGTTAGGTTTAATACCGTCTTTGCTAATAATGTGTCCTAAATATGCAGTTTCTAACTTTAAAAATTCGGATTTGTCCATTTGTATTTTGAAATTAGATTCCCTAAGTCTCTGAAATACTTTTTCTAAATTAATCATGTGTTCCTGAAGGGACACTGAAAACACAATTATATCATCCAAATATACTAAACACACGACATTTTGAAGGTCCCGTAAGACATTGTCCATTACCCGTTGAAAGGTTGATGGAGAATTTTTTAAACCCATTGGCATGCGGAGGAATTCGAAGGTTCCATGCTCTACTGTAAAAGCAGTTTTGTGAATATCATCTGGGTTCATCTCCACTTGATAAAATCCACTCGCGAGGTCAAGGGTGGTAAAATAGTGACAGTTACCTAACTTGTCAAGGACGTCCGAAATGTTGGGTATAGGATAACGATCATCTATAGTTTTCTCATTTAATTTCCTAAAGTCTATTACCAAGCGCCATTTGGTTTTTCCGCTGGCGTCGGCTTTCTTGGGAACTACCCAGATGGGGGAGCTCCACGCAGATTGAGACGGACGTATGATATTCTGTTCTAGCATTTTAGAAATTTGATCCTGGACTTCCTGCTTATGTATGAAAGGATATCTGTAACTTTTCGTATAGATAGGCACATCATCTGTAGTTCGAATAGAGTGTTTTACTTGGTTCGTAAAAGATAATGGTTCGCCATCAATATAAAATACATCAGCGTACCGAGCGCAAAGTACTTCTAAATTAGCTTTTTCTTCGGGGTTCAAATGATCCGTACGCAGACGAGACAAAACTTCCTTTACGCGGTCGGACTGTTGTTTAGTGCGCGTGCACTGGACATTGAACAACTCAGCACTAATAGGGCGATCCATAGAAAAGACTACGTCATGACGTGACGTATTCGCTACCTCTATTACACCTCTATTATTTCTAACTGTTGTAACGCAATCACTTATTAAACAATTTGAAATGCATTGTTCAGGAATAAAAACGTCACCGTCCGCAGAGTTTATAGGAACTTTAACTAATTTAGATGAATTAGCAGGTATTATATCCTCGTATAAGTTACTATTGCGAGAGTCGTACATTAATAAAGGGTTACTAGAATTACGAGTTATCAACAATCTGTTCTTTAAGTCAATGTTAGATTCTAATTTTTCTAATAAATCATAGCCGATCAAACCATCAAAAAATTTATGAAATGCATAAACGAAAAGAGTTATATCACCTGCCTCGTTAAATTCCTGAAAGCACGGTAAAGTAATGGAGTAATCACTCCTTGTGGTAGCGTGAATATTCGTTACTTCAAAGGGATCATAATTGCACGGTATGTGGGAAAAGAATTTTTGAACAACTTCGGGACTCACAAAAGACATATTTGCGCCAGTGTCAATTAATAGTTTAAGCGGGGGATTTGAAATCTGAATATATGGTAATTGCCTTTGCGTTTGCAAATTAATTTCTATTTTGACTTGTCTGATTTGGGGTCCTTCTGAAAATCCTCTTTTTCAGCAGACGGGGTTGGATCCTTAACTTCCTCGACTATAACATAAGAATCTGTACGCTGTGGTTGCTCATACACATATTCACTCGGGTACGCGTAAATGGGATACTCAAAATATTCCTGGGGGTAATAATCGCTAACAAAATAATCGCTATAATTGTCATACTGCAACTGGTCATTAAAATCGTTAAAGTTAAATTCCCGCGTTCTGAAATAATTCGAGGGTGGCGGATTCCCAGATTTGGACCAATCATGGGACGCGCGCGGCGCGAATGGTTTAGCCACGTAGTGACTTACGCCACTCATCGGGTGTGGGGTGTTACTTGTAGTTGGCCTGGGACCAGGCATTCTAAAAACTTGACCCTGGGGTATATAATTAGGCGGTGGAGAACTGAACATTTGTTGAGTACGTGTGGGCCCGCGATTTTGTGGGGGTTGGTTTCTCCAAATTGGGACAGGGTGTTGTCCTTGAAGCATAGGTGGTCGCGATGGCCCTGGCATATTAAAAGATCCTGGGGGTTGCAAATTAGACGGACGCGGTGTGGGTGGTGCCACGTGAATTGGTGGCATAAAGCCATAAGGAATTTTTGGACTAACCTGAGGCTGCGTCTTCCTATCGGGAACATGGTCGTTGCGCTGCTGCAGGTACAACGTGTTCATTTCCTCGTGCACAAACTCTAAGGCTTTCTCTATTGTATCAGGCCGCATGCAACGAATGCGAGAGCCCAACGGGTCACGTAGACCACGTAAGTACGACTGTAACGTGAGTTTCTTGTACAAAGTGCGTTTCGATTCAATGGTACTCACTATCGTTTCATGTAGGCTGATATAAGTCATAATAGTACTGAAAAGGTTTTGACAACGCTCATAAAATTCTTGCGGGGTGGACGAACCCTGCGTTAAAAGTGCCAAGTCATTATATAAAGATGTTTCATCGCGTTGATCGGCGAAATTATTTATTAAAGCACTTCTAATTCCCTCCCAAGTCTCCGGGATACCATTCGAATTAATCGTACGCGATGCGGGTCCTACTATTTTGTTCAAAATCCCGTTTAATAATGCTAAATTAGCTAATTGAAACTCCGGTCCGTTTATTTATTTATTTATTTATTTATTTGGATCTCCAACAAAGAATACACACAGACAATATAGGACACAGTATTACAAATGTTCTTTTAGGTGTGTTCCTTCAATTATAGGAGAACACAGCATGCCCATAAAACTAGGTTTTAACACATAAAATATAAAACAATGAAAATAATACAAAAAACAAAATAAAAACCAGAATAACTATTAAAAAGCATTTGATGCATTTGATAAAATTGTTTCACATACAAATTATAGTTATCACTCTACATTTATAGCAGTGGTCAGTATTTTTTTGTATTTAGAGATTGTGAGGGTTATGTCCATGTCAGATTGCTTTGACAATTCATTGTACTGCCTACAGAGTCTTGGGAGAGCGGCGAAATGTCCTAGATTAGTTTTGGAACCTGAGACATAAAACAAATTGTAGCTGGTTTTCCGCGGCAGGCGAGATGGCGCGTTTATATGTAACTTGCCTAGTAATTCGCTGCAGTCTATGACTCCATGGAATACTTTGTGTAGTAGAATCAGGTCTGCCATTTTTCGCCTCTTGGCAAGTGAGACCATTTTGTAGTGCCCTAGTCTGTCTCTGTAGCTGGTTACTCTTTTAGCTAATCGTTCCTTATAACATAGATGATACAGGAAGCGCCTTTGGACACTTTCCAGGTGTTTGATGTATATGTCGTAGTGAGGATTCCAAACCGGGCTGCCATATTCAAGTATAGGACGGACTAGTGTGTTAAATAATTTTATTCTGGTAGACGCCCTTTTAAATTCTTTACTGTTGCGCAAGATAAATCCCAAATCCCAGTTTCTCATAAACTGCTGTACTAGTTGATCACATAGTTTTATAAATCGAGTTAATACGTTCGAGTTTCCGTCGAACTCCGGCAACAATCGTAGGGCCTTGTAAACTTGATCCACTGAGTCAGCCATACTTGATATATATGAACTATTACTATCCTCCTGTTCTGCCTCTAAATTTCTATTAGCGTCTAAAATATTAATTCTATTACCTAACCTAGGGGACCGAGATTGCCTTGGATGGAAAATCTTGGAATCTTATAGGATAAAAAAAGGGAAGCGACTCTAGAGCGATTCTAAAGTACTTACTTGCAATGATTTTGTACCTCTTCTGTATCGATGTCTGGATACTCCTCTGGACTGCAGCTCTTGTAGATTCCGGATACTCGTACGGTGCCCGAAGCCACCCGGGTGACTCGCGATCCTAGCAATTCACTCTCGCGAACCGGCCCGCGAGTATCCTACCGACTGCGCCAATTACGAAGGCTGTAGCCGGAGGATGGAAAAAAATACAAAATTTATTTGAACTTAAATTTAATTACAGAAATTACAATGTAAAATATTAACTAAGATGTCGACAGTTGACCGATGCTGTGCCAAAAGTGACGATTTCGCGAAGGCCGCGATGTACGGTGCCGGGCTGCATCACGTTGAGCTGCGTCGGCGACTCGTGTCTCCGCTGTTGCAATCCGCGGTAATTAGGGTAACGCGCGATCAGCGGTTCACGTGTTACGCGAATATGTAACACCTCCCCCCGAAGATAAGCAACTATTTCGAAATCTTGTGTGAGAGAGATGATGAAATGTTGCTGTGGTCAATTTTTATCTTGCTGGGACTGATTCCATGCGATTCTTGAATTTCAGCATAATTTCCTGGAGATGTTGCGTCATCATTTTGCATTGCTTGGTTTCTTTGACGGCGTTTCGCTCGATATCGTCGGTACGTCAGTGTGATAATGAGTACACTTGCACCGGTTAGTATCAGATAGATTGGAATTGTAGTATGGTAGAGAGCTGGATCAACTACTTCATTGAGTTTTGCTGGTGCCTGTTGCATGATCTTTGTGTTAATGGAGTGCAGATTTTCTAGATTTGCAGAGTTTAGTATGATTGGTGATTCGCTCGACGTCTCTAAATCTTCATTAATTGTGGGCAATTGCATAATCTCCAGAGCGAAACCTTTGATGTGATTGTTAGAGTTTGCTATAGTAAATTCGGGCGTTTTGATGTGGCAATTGTAGGGGATGATCGCCAAATAGCTTCCTTCCAGGGTTTTATATGTTTCTTGTCCGCATGATATCTTCACCTTGGTTGGATGTGGGAAACTGATGGTGTAATGCTTCTCGTCGAGTTGTTCTACAGCTTCTTTCTTCAATGCGACTGAAGACAGTTTACAGAATGGGAGAAGTTCTTGCTTGGAGATCAGATGCTGGATGCAATCGGGATCATCTCGGGCCTTGTATTTTGATTTAGCTTCACAGAGGTACAGAGAATTTACCTTCGGGCATTCAGCCTCCATGTACATAGAATCTTGACCAGAAATCGCAATGAAAGGTGAGGTTGGTAAAAGGATTTTGTTTTGTTCTCATAAACTGCTGTACTAGTTGATCACATAGTTTTATAAATCGAGTTAATACGTTCGAGTTTCCGTCGAACTCCGGCAACAATCGTAGGGCCTTGTAAACTTGATCCACTGAGTCAGCCATACTTGATATATATGAACTATTACTATCCTCCTGTTCTGCCTCTAAATTTCTATTAGCGTCTAAAATATTAATTCTATTACCTAACCTAGGGGACCGAGATTGCCTTGGATGGAAAATCTTGGAATCTTATAGGATAAAAAAAGGGAAGCGACTCTAGAGCGATTCTAAAGTACTTACTTGCAATGATTTTGTACCTCTTCTGTATCGATGTCTGGATACTCCTCTGGACTGCAGCTCTTGTAGATTCCGGATACTCGTACGGTGCCCGAAGCCACCCGGGTGACTCGCGATCCTAGCAATTCACTCTCGCGAACCGGCCCGCGAGTATCCTACCGACTGCGCCAATTACGAAGGCTGTAGCCGGAGGATGGAAAAAAATACAAAATTTATTTGAACTTAAATTTAATTACAGAAATTACAATGTAAAATATTAACTAAGATGTCGACAGTTGACCGATGCTGTGCCAAAAGTGACGATTTCGCGAAGGCCGCGATGTACGGTGCCGGGCTGCATCACGTTGAGCTGCGTCGGCGACTCGTGTCTCCGCTGTTGCAATCCGCGGTAATTAGGGTAACGCGCGATCAGCGGTTCACGTGTTACGCGAATATGTAACAAGTACGTGACAGACAGTCACACCTTTAAATACGTTCTATATAATAGGGTCGTATAATAGGGTCGTATAATAGGGTCGTATAATAGGGTCGTCTAATAGGGTCGTCATATAATAGGGTCACCCCCTATTTTACCCCCTATTTCTAAATAACGAGACTAACAGGAAGAAAATACGTAACACTATCTACACATTAGATACAGCATGTGGTCCTAAAAGCTCTAATCAGGAAGTAGCTCATGAATTTGTAAATTTCTTTGCCGATATACCGTTAAAAACTACGGAGGCTCTAAATTCCTCTCCTGAAGTCTCAATTGGTTTATTAAAGGCGAATGTATCTGGCTGCCCGGCTGAATTTAAATTTAAACACATAAGCCCAATGATAGTTATTAAAGCTTTCCGGCAAATAAAAGTCAAACTGACCGAAGATCTTTGGGGAATGTCTATCAGAGTTTGTACATCCATAGTTGAGACTATAGCACCATACCTAGCTTTAATTTTTAATTTGTGTGTAGACCAAAGAGTTTTCCCTGATTTAATGAAATACAGTAGTCATACCTCTGTTCAAATCCGGAGATAGTAAAGATACAAATAATTATAGACCTGTATCCGTGTTGCCAGTTTTTAGCAAGGTGTTTGAAAAGGTAATGTTGAATCAAATGCTCAATCATTTTAACACCAACAGAATCTTACACGATCAACAGTATGGTTTCACCAAGGGACGTTGTACAACTGACGCCGGTGTAACCTTATTAAAGCACATTTTTACTGCGTGGGAAGAGTCTCAAGACGCCATAGGAATATTTTGTGACCTCTCCAAAGCATTTGATTGCGTAAATCACGACTCATTACTTGTGAAACTTGTGCATTACGGACTAGGTAAACTTGCTCTTGGTTTGATAAAATCTTATTTGAATGATAGACAACAACAAGTTCAAATAAATGGTGTTAATTCAAAGGGTTTAAAAGTAAAAATGGGGGTTACACAAGGCTCAATTTTGGGTCCTTTCCTCTTCTTAGTATATATTAATGATCTACCCTATTTATTGAAACACCAACCTCAAAATATGGTGTTATTCGCTGATGACACTTCCCTAATTTTTAAGATAAATAGACGGGCCCAAAATCTAGATGACGTGAATAATGCCCTACTTTAGGTCCATAACTGGTTCACAGCAAACAATTTAGTATTAAATGAAAAAAAAACGAAATGCATAAGATTTGCTTTCATCATCATCATCATCAGCCTATAGCAGTCCACTGCTGGACATAGGCCTCCTCAATCGCACGCCATTCAACTCGACTTTCAGCAATTCTCATCCAGTTGCTACCAGCCACCCTGCGAAGATCGTCACTCCACCGAGCCTGAGGGCGTCCCACCTTACGTTTGCCGATTCGCGGTCTCCACTCAAGAACACGTCTACCCCAACGGTCATCGGTTCTACGGCAAATATGACCGGCCCATTGCCACTTCAGCTTACTTATTCTGTGAGCTATGTCGACAACTCTGGTTCTCTGTCGGATCACATCGTTTCGAATGCGATCCCTCAGAGAGACTCCAAGCATAGCTCGTTCCATAGCTCGCTGAGCGACCTTAAATTTATGGACCAGCCGTACTGTGAGTGTCCACGTTTCGGCTCCGTAAGTCATAACAGGCAGGACGCACTGATTGAAGACCTTAGTCTTTAGGCTCTGTGGAATACGCGACGAGAAGACCCGGCGAAGCTTCCCAAATGCTGCCCAGCCCAGCTGGATTCTTCTGTTAGCCTCCCTCTCAAAGTTGTTCTTACCAAACTGCAGAGTTTGCCCGAGGTAAACATATTCTCGAACAACCTCGAGAGGACCGCCATTGACAACAACAGGTCCTGGGGTGACGTGTTCGTTGAACATAACCTGGGTTTTGTCCAAGTTCACCCTGAGACCAATGTGCATTGAAGAATCAACTAGGCCATCCAGCATCTGCTGCAAGTCGTGCAGCGATTCAGCCAGTATGACGATGTCATCTGCAAATCTCGAGTGTGAGATGTACACGCCGTTGATGTTTATGCCACGTCCTTCCCATTTTAGCGTCTTAAACACATCCTCCAGTGCGTTGGTGAACAATTTCGGGGAAATAACGTCCCCTTGTCTCACCCCCCGACGCAATGGGATATGCTTCGTTTGCTGGTTTTGACTTTGGACGGTCATTGTGGCGTTCTCATAAAGATTTCTCAACACTTGGATGTATCGCCAGTCGACTTGGCATCGCTGCAGAGACTCCAGAACTGACCAGGTCTCGACAGAGTCAAAAGCCTTCTCATAGTCCACAAATGCAAGACACAGCGGCCGATTATACTCTTCGGACTTCTGTATGATCTGCCGCACTGTGTGGATGTGGTCTATGGTGCTGTATCCTCCTCGAAACCCGGCCTGCTCCGGTGGCTGGAAGTCGTCGAGTCTTCGCGCTAGACGATTCGTGATGACTCTTGAAAACAGCTTATACACGTGGCTAAGGAGCGAAATGGGTCTGTAATTCTTTAATAGGGTCTTGTTTCCCTTTTTAAAGAAAAGAACGACCACGCTCCTTCTCCACGCTTCTGGAGTTCTCCCAGAGAACAGGACCGAGTTGAAGAGCTCCCGAAGCTCTCTTAAAACAGGGCTTCCTCCCGCTTTCAGGAGCTCAGTCGTTATCCCATCCTCGCCAGGGGCTTTTCCATTTTTAAGCTGTCTAAGAGCAGCCTCGATTTCGTCTTGGCTGACTTCTGGCAGGTCTTCTGTGAAATGGCGGGTTAAGGTGGCTCTGGAATCCTCATTTTCGGGATCAGGTCGAGATGCATGCGATGCATACAACTGGCCGTAGAAGTTTTCGACTTCCGAAAGAATCTCCGGCTTCGAAACGACGATATCCCCACTAGATTTGGTCAACTTCGTCAGGTGGCTCCTCCCAAGTGATTGGACGAACACTTTCGACCCCCGATTTTGCTCAATCGCTTTTTATATTGAGCGGGTGCTGGAGCAGCGAAGGTCGCGTCGTATCAATTTTCTAATTTTATTATTGAGTGCCTGTAGTTCTGACGAAGTGATGGGTGGGTTTGCACGTCGTTCCGTCATAAGCTCCAGAGTCTCCTCCGAAAGTTTGGACTTCTTGCCCGTATGCCGCATTTTACCAGATTTGCTTTACCGAATGTTAAAAGTAGCGATTGTGATATAGTATTGAATAAAGAGAAGCTTGAATTTGTAGATAAAACAGTTTTCCTGGGGATTACGCTTGACTCAAGGCTACAATGGGGTTCTCATTTAACATCTCTAGCGGGGCGGCTAAGTTCAGCAGCATATGCTATTAGAAAAATCCGTCAATATACGGATGTAGATACCGCTAGACTGGTCTATTTTAGCTACTTTCATAGTATAATGTCTTATGGAATTTTGCTATGGGGACGGGCTGCAGACATAAAGTCTATATTTATTCTGCAAAAAAGAGCCATCAGAGCCATATATAATCTTCGAAGGCGTGATTCTCTAAGGGAACTGTTTAAGGAAATTAACATCATGACGGTACAGTGTCAATACATCTATGAAAACATAATGTATGTAAGAAAAAATCTACATCTTTTTAATAAAAGAGGCGACAGACACAATTACGGTACTAGAAATAGAGACCAATTAGTTCAGCCAGGCTTCAGACTCGCTAAAGTAGGCTCATCTTTCATGGGGTACTGTTTGAGATGCTATAATAAAATTCCACAAAGTATTCTTGAACTGAATGAAACTAAATTTAAAACATGCATTAAACGCACACTATGTAAGAAAGCATATTACAAGTTGGACGATTATATCGCTGATAAAAATGCTTGGCTCAATGCCGGTCCTGCTCCACAAGGACAGGGGCGCATAAATGGATAACATTAAACAGTATGTTGGAGCTGCTGAAGATTGTAGAACTATCTTTGCAATGTATAAATTCAATCTCTTTAGTATTATATAACCGCATAGCCCATATTGTGTGAGCACTCTGTACTAGAAAGCTATCATTCGCTGGAAACCTACGTATTTTCTTGACTTGAATGTGCCCTGGCGGTTAAGAGTATGTCATTCTCACTAAAATGTCTCGCTGATGGTGGCGCGTGTGTCGGATCATGGTGTTCCCTTCAAAATGGTTGAGTTGAATGGTGCCGATACATGCGTCATGTTCGTGGACGGGCGCTGTCAGTTGTGACTGGTCATCTCTTGGTTGCTACGGTTTATTTGAATTAATTATTTTATTTTTACTATGGACACTTTTAAAGTACACATCTTGCTACATCGTTCTCACATAATGTACCATCTCAACATAAATGATGTAACGAAATTATTGTAAAAGTATACTGATTTAAAAGTGTCCATGGAGTTTCTTGCCCGTTCTTCTCCATAGAGATCTACGTTAGGGAATGGGCAACTACAGTACTTTCACAGTTTCTATGCCTTGTGACTGGGACTGTAGCTATTTTTTTCATTGTTGTCTTTGTTTCGACAATTCAAAAGTGCCTGTAACTGGCCTATTTGAAATAAATGCTTTGATTTTGATTTTGATTTTTTATGGAAATTAAACATAACTAGCGAAATTTGGGTGTACTATTAGAAACACCTCTGCTTAATACTTCGGGGATTACAGACAGTCCACTGTGCAAAGCCTGCATGGAGAAAGACAAGCTATGGTAGCGTGCTTTAAAACTGCCCAGACGTTTCTTCATACGAGGCAAAAAACTTCGGTAACCCAGGTACTCTCCGCGAGATCGTCAGTAACACCAAGGCGTTGTGGTCTTTCTTGGGAGCTTAGGTCGATCAAATAATCAATTTTCCCACCCTTACAGGAAAAAGGCGCTTTCGACGTGCAATTACAGACAGCAGCCTGATATACAATACAATAGTCCCAAATCGATAAATTTCCAGTAATAACTTGTTTAATTATACAAAATTCTAAGTCTTGTCCCCTCATTCAGGTTTGCGGTAGTGTAACGTTCAATGTGCTAATATAAAGAAACCGTTTGAAAGAAACCTGACCAATTCACGAGATTATCCACTTCAGCATTTCTCTCTTTTTATTACATGAACTATTAATTCCAAAACGGGAGAAGACACTGACTTCTGTAACACAGGTCTCACCTAGCTCAGGAGTCAGAGCTTCTTATGAAATTGTTAAACCTATTTATGTCAATAAAAAATTATTATTATTATTATTATAAGTTTTTGTTGGTGTAGTTATCAAAACCAACGAATTGGAGCTTGAAACAGCGGTTATGGTTAAATTGTATGAATGGTTAATTGGGTGTTTAAGAGTGAATTTCAGTAATGAAACTGAACGCGATCAGTATATTTAAACTGCTTTCAAGAGCTGTCAGTATCATAATCTTTCACCACGATGCCAATACAAAGCCCTATAAAATCGGCTTTAAGCGCAGTCTCGGGCAACTTCGAAGGGACTCACAAGACAAATCCGTATTATTAATTCCAATGTCTACCGCAAAACTCACTGCCACATCGTTGCGTACAAAACACCAACCGAGTTAAAACCCAGAGCCAGCCACCGATCGATAAACTACTTATCGCCGAGATCTCTCACCCGAGGCACAGTAATTTCATTTCTTGTAAACAATATGCCATAGAAATAATCACCTTGGATGTTGGCAACTGCGCTACCATCAGTTGGAATCGGTGACTTCAACAGTTGCAGCGCAAACCGGGACTACAATGACACGGACATTAGCGGAGAAGTAGTCAAGGAATGGTATCGCGATTACAATATAGGTACTACAAAGAAAGAAAGAAAATATATTTATTTGCCGCAGGGACATGACGTGCATCACACAAAATTACAAAAAAAAAAAAAATAACAAAACACAAATAAAACAATAAACTATAAATTCAACAGGACGGAACAAAAAAAGAAACAAAATTAACAGCTTGCACGTCGTGACTGTGAAAAGCAGGTTACCACTCAGCATGATGCTGTGCTATGGGGGGCCCACAACACAACGCTGGTTTTCAGTGGTCACCCGTGAAAAAACGTACGGAAGCCAAGACAGCATAAATATTTTTACATAAATATGATAATAAAATCAACAGTACTTGGGTTAAACTTATAATATAAAACAACTACCTCTAGGAAATATAATAAACACCACAAAAAATGTACAAGTTTGTGTGCAGGCTAACTAAAATAAACACAAATACAATATATACGTGCGGCAAAAAGATGATGACGACCACACTGACACTTTCTCCGAGAAAACTACGCTAGCTGGAGCAATGCGGCTATAATTTTTTTTTTATTCTGTATGGGCTTACTCTTGACCTCAATCTAGTCCTGAGGACAGAGATGAGGTCGACGATGAAAAAAGAAGGTCGGCCGGTGGTCGGTCGGTGGTCGAATTAGGTAAAATCAGAATCAGTAGTACTCATATTAGTAAAAAACCACCATTCAATTATGTAATTCCATTTGTATATATAGTTTCAAGATTGGTCACACGTGTGGTATTCGTGAACCTGACAGCTGCCTGCGATACGGTTAACCTCAAAGAGCTGTTGAGGAAGGTCTTTTATTTTCTCAAAGCCGTTTGAAGTTTACCTTTATCAGAAATCAGTGTTGTTCAAATTCTACGGGAACTGCTCACTGGCACAACCACCGTTTCCGGTACACTATATTTCGAATAAAAGTCGATCAAGACCACAAAAAAACAGCCAATCCCAAGGTCGTCTTAGCACAGCCCCTCTTTAACTTATAGACCATAAACTAACGACCAACCATTCAGCTCGAGAATGTCCCGCTTCCTCTATGCAGACGACCTTGCCCTCACCTCCCAAGCCATCACCTGTGAGAAGGTCAAAGTCCGTTTGTTCAGATGCCCTTGGTGAATTACCAAGGACCTACATACACAATCCGAGTAAAATGAAGTCTTGCATTTTCCAACAAATCGAAGATGGTTTTGAGACAGGAATGGACACAGCTGCTGTATTCGTGTACCTACTAGCTGCCTACGATACAGTCAACCTCAAACGGCTGAGTCGTGTATTTTGCACCTACGCACTATCGGCCAGCCACAAACTTAACATCGTTTGGGGTGGGGTGTCTGTCGAACACAGCAACTTTCCAAAATGTCTCGGAGTTCCATGACCCACCGGGGTCCGATAGATCCACTGGCAGGTAAAGCGCTACCAGAAGTTCGTAAAGCGGTGGCAAGCTCTGGCAAAACATCTAAAATGACTTCACACACACTTCCTTTGCACGAGAATACCCTCGGCGAGACAGTGCATCCCTACCAAACCGATTCATACCACCTGCTAATAATCTCCCACCTGGGTATGAATTGCCATGGCTGACCTGGAAGTCTATATATACTCCGGAACCAGGTTGGCTGAAGAAAAGAAAACCTGCTCAGGTGGGGAGATTCCTTGCTGAGTCAGCCCTGGAGTGTAAAGACACAAACGATGCGGCACTTATTATTATCACATCCTGCGTGCCCTGGTGTTTATTCAGTACAGAAATTGATAAACGGTACTGAAGGTGCCAAATTAGTAGCTCATTTCCAGACCCACATAATTTAGATTTCCGTCGACAAGCAGAAGTATCGTCATTGCATTATTGTAGAAGATTGGAACTGACAGGTCCTTAACGCAGATTAGATTAGAAAACTCATCGCGTTTTGTATAATTGCCCTAAAAGTGTTTAGATTCATTCCATTATCATCATGATTATGTTCTGTTATCTTGATGAATGTATTCTGTAACTGTAGAAGCACTCTTATTGTCATTTTGCCTTTGTTATCCTACAGACACTAACACTCTGATGGATATCTATTCAAACTTAAATAAAATAATATTGGTTTCATACATACATTTCCCTTTTAAGTTAAGAAAGGAGGCTATGATGAGTATATTGGAGACGACGATTGCTATGCCCATGACTGCGATGATGGCGGCCTGACTGAGTGTTTCGAAGGACGCGAGCGGGCTGTCGGCCACACTGACGTCTCCGGCCGAGGCGGCGCCGCCACGCGCGCTCATCATCTTGGCAGGCATAGCTGAACACAAACACATGTATGTAAACTTACGATAAACGGGTCAAAGCGAACAATTTCGTAATCTAATTGCAATAACCAAGTAATTGCTGTCAGTAGGTACAACCGTGAAGTGTCAAACAAGGATAATTACATGTGCTATAAGCCTATAATATGGCGCCACAGAGACATGTTCTCCTATACACCACACATTGTCACTTCCTTACTACGCCATTTTATCGTCACTATGGTTTCCGTTAGGGCTCAGTTTCCACAATATTGTTTATAATTATTCTTTACCTTAGAATTTATTCCAGATCTAGAACACATTCGGTGAGCATTGAGACAACTTATTGTCTACTGATTAGTGCAGCATTTAGGGCTAATGACGACTCAATTAAATTAATTACACTAACAGATTAATAATTATAGATATCGTTTGTAATTAGTTTCTAGGTAGTGGAGTTTTGATAGCTACACGAGACAATTGAATAACTTATTAAACTGTTCATCGGCGGAGCCTCGCGCGAATGTAAGATGCTGTCTATTTTTGCGGAGACCCTATTTTGAGATACAGGTCAGATTCCACTGAACTTGTTGAAGGCCAGGCCAGACTAACTTTAGGAACCTGTTAAATGTATTATATTGAAAGGCACTTAACAGTTTCCTAAAGTTAGTCCGACCGCACAATTTAAAGTAAATTTCAAACTTGAACTGTTTGAAATGTGATGGTCTTGATGTCTTACAATACAATACAATAGTAATTTACTTCTCTCAAAAAGGTACAATTTTGGATCATAGTATCTAGGTTACAGGCAGATTCAAACCTTCGTGAGAGCTGGAGTCTATTCTGGGTTCGAGACCTGTATGACAGCTCTCTAGCCTCACACCCTTAAAATTACAATATTAAATTGCACTTACGTACTACAACATAGTAAAACCTCCCAGTAATGAGAGGAAGAGAATAAAATACAAAAAAAAAATGATGTGCTATGAGTGTCTTTGGAGAGTGTTGTGTGCCCGTGCAAGATAAGTCCTCACGCCCCGCACCCGCGTAGGGCACTGGGCGTAAGCACATACTTGCCCGAGAGTGTGTGTGTCCGTGTGTGGTTAACAAAGTGAAACGCGATCCATGATTAATTTGATTAGGTGAATATTTCCGGTAGGCAATATTATTTTAGAATATTTAGTAAATTTTAAGTCTGTACATAATCCAATTCAAATAGGCATTTCGTAATAGTTCTTTTGCATTTTGATCTGCCCATTGGGTATATATTTAAAATTTTATTAGCTTTGTTATAGTCGTATCTGCTGAGGAAAGGGAAACCGCGATGGGCCGAACGACACTTTGTGCGGATGGAGGGACTGACAGTATGTTTACATCGTTTGGAGCCTGCATGGAGCGTAGGGACTTTGAGACTGTGTGGTTAAAACAATATTAAGTATAAATAATTTGCGAACAGAGAGAACCGAACATGTATTATAAAGATCGATGGTAGGAAAGCGGTAAGGTAACCGCCATCCAACATTCAAGAGTACCTTGCGCACGTTTCAGTTGTCAGCATGCGACTTTTTGCTGATCCACCCCAAGTAATTATGCAATATTGTTTAGGCGATTGGCAGAGGGCGAGATATACTAATCTTAGCACCGTTGTGTCCGCAGCGTGACGAAGGGAAGAAAAATGTAGATTAACCTGCGTAGTCGTGATGCAAGTATGGTTATGTGTGTGGAGAATGACAGGCAATCATCAATTTTTACACCGAGATATTTGATCACATTGCTGCTAGAAAGATAGGCAAGCTGTGTGGTGAGGTGAAATGCAGGATTGGGCAATAAAAGGATAAAGGAGAGGAAGGAGGTTTCCCAGCGGCAACAAAGGAAAAGGTTAGGTAATTGGTTTTGTCAACATTTTAAGTAAGCCGGTTTTGAGCTAACCAGGCGGTGACAAGGTTGAGTCCGAATTGTGAACACCAGCTCTCAGGAGTGTCCGTGGAATAGTAGGGCAGTATCGCGGCATATGTGAAGATGGACGCATGGGGAAGCGTTAGTCGGCAGAGCTCATTTATATAAATGAGAAAAAGGGTTAGGCCGATAATACTGCCCCGGGGGACGCCAATGACCGAAAATTGTTCAATCACCGATCTGACGCATTCTCGTCTACCCGCGAGGAAACTCTCAAAGAGTGCAAGTTGATTGCCTCTAATACTGATTCTTTCGAGTTTAACAATAAGATTGGGGACAAATATCGTATCAAAGGAAAATACCAAATACCTTCTGCTTTATATCCATGTTGGAGAAGATGTCAGTAGTTAGGTCTAGCACATCCTTATTTGTAGAAATTTTGGAACGAAAACCATATTGAGAAGAAGAAAGAAGATGATTCTGCTCTAGGTACTTAAATCTGTTATTCATAAGCCTCTCAACAAATTTTGAAAGTGTAGGCAAAATTGATATAGCTCGGTGGTTATTTGATCAAGCTCTGTCTACGCCCTTGTGCACAGGATGCACTGCACATTTGGAAAGATGCCGGAGGTTAAAGCTAAATTACATAAATGAGTCAGATGGGGTGGGGCTGAGAAGATTTTTAATTTCTTGAGAAACGTGCCTGACACACCATCAGAACCCACCGCACAAAGGTAGTTTTAATACTATGGCATGATCTCTTATTTATGTTATGTTACACTACACATATTGTATTACATTTTTAATAGTTAGTAATAATATTTTTATTTTGTTTATTTATTTATTAGTAGTTACCTATTAATGAGTCAACTTACCGCTGACGTCGCGTCGATTGAAGGTCAATACTAAACTGGACCAGTCATAGTCTTACATCAGCATCTGTTAAAGGAAATTATAAAATTGAGGACTGTAGGGTATAATACAAGATTGTAATCTCGCTAGTCTTAGATAGACGCTAAACCTTTTAATATTGAGTCTTTTGTTTAGATATTCACTATTTTATTATGAACTGCGTGGGTTTGGAACAGTTTTCATTCTAAAAGCCATCATGTTCTTTAAATATAGAATATAGAATAGAATAGAATAAACAAGCTTTTGTTTTTCAATAAAATGTAACGATTTCTGGGGAATATGAAATAATACAGTAGCCGAATGCAGCTACTGTATTATTAAAAAATACTCAAAAGGTAGAACGAATTAAGTTTAGTAGTCGGATATTCCTGAGTACTTAAAATTCATTTGAAAATGTCAGAAAATCGTCTATGCTATTTAAGGTATTTTTTACGAATGTTTTTTTCTAATTATTTTCCAAATTTTCATTTTAGTAGCTATCTAATGAGCTGTAATAACCAGAAAAATATTTAAGGATACTTCTTAAACATAAGTTGCTGCTACTAGAAAATATAACATGACAAAAGGGCTCTATCGCTAAGAGTTGGGAGTGGTATCGGTATCGATATTAAACTGGATGCACACAGGTTACACTCTTACGCCACAATATGAAATCGTTGAATTTCAAGTTATTCATAAACGAAAAAACAATAATCCGAAGGGAATAAAAAAAAATCGCGAGCGGATTTATTTTTTTAACTCAAGTTCAAGTTCAAGTTATTTATTTCATAACAAAAATACATTTGTGTCGAAATATTTGCACAGTAAGTACACACAAAAAAATAAACACATAAACCATTATAATATAAGTAACCTCGCTCCTCACCCATCATCGAAGTTAGAAAGTCTATTCAAATTTAAAAAAAAATACTAACTTTACAAATAAAACTCTTATTCAAAATGTCAAAAAATGTCAAATACAAATACACAGAACAAAGTCCCTAGCAGAAAATGCTACAAAAATACATAAATTCAACGTCAAAATATTAAGAATAAAAAAAAAGCTACAATTATAATAATGTCAAAGAGCAATGGGTAGGTACACATATTTAATTTAGGTTTAATTGAATATTAGTTTTTAAGATTTTCTGTCATTACAATATTCGTCAATGCTGTAATAGGCTTTATTGATTAACAAAACCCTGAGTTTATTTTTAAACATGTTCACATTCTGAATATTCTTTAACTCTGCTGGTAATTTGTTAAACAGATTGACAGACTGCACGCGTGACGAGTGTTTGACAACATTAAGCTTTGCCTGCAGAATAGTAGGAAGATCTTTTCTGCGAGTCTCTACTCTATTTTTTCTTTCATCGTCTGTTTCAAACTCATTTAAGTTTTTATTTAAATGAGTAAGGAGAACTAAAATATAAAGACATGGTACCGTTAAAATTCTAAGTTTAATAAAATGCTCCTTACATGATTCTGTCTGGTTTAAACGAAGCATGGTTCTTAATGCTCGCTTTTGCATAGTAAAGGCTGCCTTAATATTATATTTATAGCTGTTTCCCCAAAATTTAATGCTATATCTAAGTTTAGATTCAACTAGAGCAAAATAGACGGTACGAAGTTGGGCAATAGATAAAATATCCCTGAGAGACCTGATAGCATAACACGCATTACTTGTTGTGTTCGTAATTGACTCTAGTTCTGGCTTCCAGTTGAGTAAACAATCAATTTGTACTCCCAAAAATTTTAAACTTTCTACTATATCAATTTTCCTGCCCAGGGATTCTACACTTACTAAAGCTTTGTTCCTAACTGTAGATCTAAATATCATACATTTTGTCTTACTTACATTTAATTTAAGATTATTCATAGAAAACCAGTTTTCACAAGCGGCTATTAATGCATTTAATTTACATTTTAAGGTCTCTACATTGTCATCAGCTATAACAGCACTCGTATCGTCAGCAAATATTATCAAGTCAGCATCTGGTAAAATGTTTTTAATGTATTCAGTTAGATCGTTAAGAAATATTATAAAGAAAATGGGGCCCAACACCGAACCCTGCGGAACACCTCTAGTTACAGTAAATGATTTCGATTGATGAATTTCTTCCACACCTTCGTAAAGTGATTTAATTTCGACGTACTGTTTCCTATTGGTCAAATAAGAGTTCAACATTTTTAAAACATTTTCTCTTACTCCGTAATGCTCTAACTTATCAATTAGAATGCAATGTTCTACAGTATCAAACGCCGAACTTAAGTCTAGGAATAAGCCAGCAACTTTAAGTTTATTGTTCAGCTTATTTACCACGTTATTAACTAACGATGTTCCTTTACTTTTTTGGTATCCAAACTGGTTACGGTTAATTATTTTTAGACTAGTCAAATGTCTTACAAGCCTAGATTTGATCACTTTTTCAAAAAGTTTGGATAGAACCGGTAACAATGAAATGGGCCTGTAATTGCCTGGATCTGTTTTAGCACCTTTCTTAAATAAAGGTAGAACTCTGGCTAACTTAAATTGGTCCGGAAAGACGCCTTCATTGACGCAGTTATTTATTATTTCAGATATCGGGTGTGCCAGTATATCTATATTATCTTTGATTACGCTCAGCGGTATTTCATCGTGTCCAAATGACTTTTTACTATCCATACCCTTTACCATTTTATAAATCTCTATCGGCGTGACTGGATTAAAAGCCATAGACTTATAAACTCTGTCAGTATTTTCAATTAAATGTTTCTTGGCCAGCTCTGGATTACCAGTATTTACACCTTTACTGTTGTCAAACTTTTCCGCAAAAATGTTAGCAATGTCTAAAGGGTTACAAATTATTTTATTATTATGTTTAAGTATTATGTTATCATTTTCGAAATTATTGTCTATTTGTTTCCGAGTTTTATTGACTATTTTCCAAATTTCTTTACTAGAATTAGCTGCTTTATTTATTTGATTAGTTACTTCCTTCTTTTTAGCGTTCCTAATCACCTTTTTATAAGTTCTGAGATACTGTTCACGATATTTTAATAACGATTTGTCACACTTAGCTTTATTTATAAAATTTTGAAATCTCTTTATTTTGCTGGATATCCTTATTCCTTTCGTTAGCCATTTAGATCGGCTAGTTCTTTTTATGTTGATTCTAACTTTACTTTTTTTGAAAGTACTAGAGTGTAGTTCTTTAAATTTTCGTATAAACGCGTTTGTACCTAAATTCCAGTCGTGTTCAAGTAGTTTCTGTCTAAATGCATTATTATTCTTCTCGTTATATAATCTTCTCTCTATGTATTTAAAACTAGCGCATTGTGTAGCAGTAAGTTTTTCCAAATATGCTGTACAGAAGAGGGCTGCATGTCCATCCGCTAATTGATTGTTGTCAATGTCTGTACTGCCAATATTTCTATCACAGGTGTTGGTTAATATATTATCTAAACACGATTTGGAGTTATTTCGCACAAATGTAATTGAATCAAATAAATATCTAAAATTATAGCATTTCAACAATGATGTAAATGAACTTCTTTTATTGTCCTGTTTTGACAAGTCAATATTAAAATCTCCGCAGATAAAGCATATTTTATTGAAAAAGTACTGCAGTAATTGTTCCAATCTATTTAGAAAATCGTCAAAGTTTTTATTTACGGGTGTTCCATAGCAACAGATTATGTAAGAGTTTGTCTCAACGTCCCTTACTCCACAGACCTCAAAACTATCCGTTTTATACAGCCTTTTACAAATGTCCAAGTCCTCGGCTTGTCTGTTTTTATGTGTTAATACTAAAGTACCACCTCTTGTTTTATTTAACCTTGTGTTGTAAGATCTTACGATATAATTAGGAAAATCAAATTGAGATACCATTATTTCATTTAAAAAATGTTCACTTATACAAATAAAGCTTATTTCGTTCGGTAATTCAGTGACATACATTTCGAGTTCATCCTTCTTATTATTTATTCCGCATAAGTTTTGGTGAAAAATAGTAACATGTGAGTGAGTATCCTTAAATTTAGCCAAGTTGTTCAAATCACTAGCCACGGTACTAATCTCGAAAAAGCTGACTGTGTTGTTCTACGTCCTCATAGGAAGGATTTAAATATTCAGAATATGTATCAATTTCTAATATAAGTTGCTGGATTTGATCAAATATACTAGATATACCTCTAAAATTAACATTTCCCTGTATATTATAAGACATGAAGTCATAAGTCAGGTTTAAATTTGAGTCAATTAAATAGATATAATTATAAGTTAAATTGTCATTATAAATTATATTATTAAATGCTTCTATTCGCCAGTTATACATGTCTTTATGATAATGATTTTTAAAAGTAGGTACACACAGTATTATATTTGTATGCTTAATAGGCATTACTTTATCCCGTATTAGTTTTACCAGCTTATTGTAGTCGCATGAGGTCTTGAAATCTTCACCTCCAATTTGGATGACACAGTAATCCTTTAAGGTTAGTCCTCTTAGTTTGTCCTCTAATCCGTATATTAATTGTTTTACGCCACAGTTTGTTTTTATGTAATGGCATATTTGAAAAGTATCGCCAAATAATCTGGTAGCAATTGGTGAAATTTTGGTTGAGTTGCTACTAAGGATCACTAGCTTCTTGTTCTTTTCATTCCTAAAGTAATTATTATGTCTAACATAACTTTTCTCTCCACTTTTCTCTACGACTCTCTCTTCTACAACATTGTGCCCGTCTGAGACAGTACATGTCTGAGCTCTCGCTACGTCCACAGTATCCCGCTTTAGTTTATGATGAATCAGAGGTGCACAGATATTGCAATTACTTTGCATTAATACTGCAATACGGTCCGTGAGGGCCGTTATCTCAAGCTGTGCAACCTCTAATTGCTGTTGTAGGGTAACAATTTCTTGTTCTAAGGAGGACACATTTACGTAGTCATTGGTGACGATTTGCAATCCGGATGACGCTAAACGGGATGGTGTAGATATTATGTTGTGCTGATTTGCCAGAGATTGTCTCTTATTCTTGGAGTTTTTACCCGGACATAAGGAGGGTGACTGGCATAAAGATTTTAAGGTTTTATTTTCTACAGTTAACTTACTTATTTGCTTTTGTAGATCTGTATTTTCTATCAATATATTTCCCAGTTCATTTTCTGCACTCTCGAGTTTTAATGTGAGCTGAGAAATTTTGTCTTTCATTTCTGAGGCTAATACTATGTCAGACACAGTACCGGTACCGTCAACACTCATTGACAATTTATTGGGAGTACAAGACTCAATAGATGTTTCGCTATCAGCCTGTATGTGGGAATCAAGTAAATTAGTAGTATTTTGAAACGAAGATCGACGTTTCAACGCATCATCTAGTACTACATCCTTAGTCTTTATTGGTTGTTCTGTTGGTGAGGGTGTTTTTTTAGAAGTTGCTTTTTTCCTTATAGTAATATTGGTTGTGCAGTCGGTACAAGCGTATTTTTTAATTCTGATGCACGCCTTACATCTCCACTGCTTTTTTGCTTCCGCATCCTTGAGGCGATACGTTTGCTCTGGGTAACCATCGCAATCCAATTCATACCGGTTATCACAGGCAGAACACAAAGCAGTACTTTTTACATTTACTAATTTCTTGCATTTATGGCATGTTACTAGTGCTGCCATCTTACAGTGACTTTTTGCCGAGTTTGATAACATGAGGTTATACTATTATCTTCCAGCGCTCGCTTCGCTCAAAGTAAACGAAGTTGTTGTACTTAATTCTTTATAAATTCCAAATATGATTTTTGGCTTACGAAAAGTGGTGTTGTCACTGGGGTTTGAACTCAAGACCACTCATGTGCGACTAGCTAATTGCAAAAGATGACCATGTACTAGCCACTAAGCCATCCGAACATGTTAATTTTGTACCCAATTTGTTGATCATTTGCAACAAGAAAAAAACCTTTGCCAGGTAAGTCCGTTGTTATGATTGTATGACGGTTGAGATTTAAAAACACTGTGTGTCACTTTTGCACTTTGTTTTTGTTATACCCGGTTTTTTTTTCTTGGTGGTTTTGATGATTTTGGATTACTATTATATAAGGTTATTTATTTTATTTTTTACTTTTGTTTATTTAGATTGTTAATGTTGTTTTTTCTTCGTGTTTCTTGTTATAAGGCAGAGTTTATTATTCGAAGTTCACAAGAACGAGTTCGAGTTCGGTGTTATGTATTTACTTCACAGTTTGTGTATGAAATCCGTGGATAACACTGTCACTTAAGTATTAGGGGATGTTTTATTGTTTCACTCAAGTTTTGTTCACTTATCAGCACTAATAGTATTTTTAACAACTTTTTACTAACAGAACGTTTGTTTTTACTTTAGGCTAGACGTAGCGCCATCTAGCGAGTCCCAACTGTCTTCTCCAGTCCTGTAGGATCTCAATAAAAAGTCCCATGAAAATCGGAGCACTATAAACTTCATTCCACCTTATTATACAACAGTAAAAGTAAGTGATTAGTATCTATAAATAAAAAGAATAACGCCAAAAATATTCTAATAAAATAAAAACTCGAGTTATAGTCAATTGCACATCAGGGTAACGCATTCACAAAACTCGCTTTTACTGCTACGATATCAAAGCGCAGTCTATGTCAAACTGTTACCAATGATTGGCAATTGACTGTGAAAGATAAAACCGCTTGGCGTTAAAAAAAAGAAGAAAATCACGCTAGGAGTGACCCGTTTCAGCGTTGTAACTTAAAATAAGATAGCTTAGCATCAATTTCTAAAGAAAGCTCAGCTGATAACTTAAAAACTTAACTTGATTATGATTTTGATCCTCGCTTAGCATGATGTTCAAAAATTATCGCAAGCGTTTGGGTTTCTCAGTATTCATTGTCGATGCCTAGATTATTTTCAGACAACAACTAATTAAACGAAAATAAAGACAGTATAGTACTACATGATTTTGGCGCGTGCTCTTAATTGGTTCTAATGCCGCCATCTTGTTTTTCCATAGATAAGACATTGTCACAAATGTTTACCAACAGGAGGGCACTCCTGTCAATGTAATTCAAGCGCCAAAAAAACCACGCAGCGCTAGTTATGTTTCGGTGGTCGGGAATTTAGTTAAAAAAATATTTATTTATTACAATATTATTTAATTATAAAAAATACAGGATATTAAGCTGATGGCTGATGCAAGACTGAATACAATGCAAAGAAAAATAATTCTATTGAATTTCCGGTAAATGCATAGTTGCAATATGACGCATGCTGACGGTGGCTGCAGGCTTAGCGTAAACGCGTGTTACGATGAGTTAACTGGTGTCGAGGAGCTTGCAGAGCTGGGTGTTGTCGGTCAGTGGCTGAAAGTCTTCTTCCAGGTAAGCGTACTCATCGTTACCAAGTGCTAGGTATTTGGATTTAGGGATGATGGTAAGGTTATTTTTATTTGGGATAGAATATAGGTGGATAAGGTCATATGTTTGTGGGGTAATTGAGGGGATTTCGAGAATAAAATTAACCGAGTGATCTGTGCTGTAAGCTTTAACTTTAATAGACTTCTCTATCCTGTATATGTTGCTAATACTAATACTAGCTACTGGTTTAAATGAAAACATATTTTCTAAGTTTCTTAGCTCTTCTATTAGATTCTGAGGGCTTATAATACTAGGATGCATGGTGCCCATCTGAGCAAAAGTCATAGCATCTTCTAATAACATTAACCTATCTAAAATGATCTGTAAACTAAAATCTATCTGTACGTAAATATCTAAGAAATGTAAATGGTTAGATTAGTCGTTAGAATTATAAGTAATATTTTGCAACAAACTAGCCAAATGTTTCTGATTATTGTTCAATTTTGTTAACTGTTTACTGAACTCATCTGACGAGGTGGACTGTATAATTTGTTGTTGTTGAGTAAAACTTCAGGATTGGTGAACACGGAGTTTATTCTTGATTGTTTGCTGCTTGCCGGTTGAAGAACGACTGACAATTTTGCGGCAAGCAGCCCGTCTTTTGTTCCCTTTTTACATGGCGCAGGTAGTGGCCGGCCTAGTGTGGCGCAGAGCACGGTCGACCGTCGGCGCGCCGATTACGTAATAGTGGGCGGGGCCGAGTCGGGCAAAGTTGGACTTGCCCGATCTTATCGTGATCGTGCTCTGCACCAACTTACAGAATTCTTAGATCTAAAGGGGTGAGCTGCGTCGTCCGTAATATCCTCCCCCCGGCGCAGGGCTACCGTAGCCTAACTTCCCACGCAGAGGACGGCGAGCTTCGTAACAGGACGCCGTAGGGTGCCCGCTGTAGTCCTGACGTCCGCTGACCGCACCTTGCCGTCTGGACCGCTGTAGATGGCTTCCACGACGCCTCGTGGCCACGTTGCTCTCGGTAGTGTAGAGTCGACGACGACGACTAGGTCGTCAACTTGAAGGGGTCGCCGTTGGTCATCTGACGCACCGCGAGGCACCAACGTAGGCAGGTACTCGTTCACCCAGCGCCGCCAGAAGTGGTCGGCGAGCGCTTGGGCAGTTTTCCATTGCTTGCGGCTGGCCTCCTCACAAGGCCCAGTGCGGGGAAGGCCTGAGGAGGTCCCGATGAGGAAGTGGTTGGGTGTGAGTGCCTCCGGATCCTTGGGATCAACGGAGACATGGGTCAGAGGCCGAGAATTTATAGAGTGTTCGGCCTCTGTCAGCAGCGTCAGCAGCACCTCTTCTTTTAGGGCTCGTTGATGTAAGGTCGCCCCCAGCGCCGTTTTAACAGAGCGCACTAGTCGCTCCCACGCTCCCCCCATATGCGGCGCCCCTGGTGGTATGAACTTCCACTTCATACGTTGTGGAAGCCCAAAGTGGACGAAATCCTTGGCCCACTCCTTGTAGGCCGCGCGCAGTTCGTTGTCGGCCCCTCTGAAATTCGTGCCATTGTCTGAGTACATGACTCTGGGCCAACCTCGTCGCGCCGCCATTCTTCTTATTGCCATTAGTGCCGAGTCGGTTGATAAACTCGACACTAATTCCAAGTGAACTGCCCTCGTGACTAGGCAGGTGAACAGCGCTCCCCATCGCTTTTCATGTCTTCTTCCTATGACCACTGTCATAGGACCGAAATAATCGGTACCGCAGTGGGTGAAGGGCCGCTGTGTCTTCATTACTCTTTCAGTAGGTAGGTCCCCCGTTGTAGGCTTTACTGGTATCGCCTTTCTGATGCTGCAAAGCTGACATCGCTGTGCTACTGTTCGCACCGTAGGGCGTAGGTTGACCACCCAGTATCTCTGTCTTAGGTCGTTGACCACGCGTTCGTTGTTAGCGTGGCCAGCTCTGCGATGTGCGTCTTCCACCAGCAGTCGCGTCAACGGGTGCCTGCCGTGTAGAATTACAGGAGTCTTCCTTGTTTGAGGGACTGACGCGTGCCCGATTCTCCCTCTAACTTTGAGGACTCTATCTTCCAAGTATGGGTCCAACTTGTATAAGCTGCTGGACTTGGGCACCGGCTTACCCTTCTCGAGCAACTGTATTTCATCTTTGTAGTGGTCGAGCTGTGCCTGTTGCAACCATAATTTTTCGGCCTTCTCAATTAGGTCGACGGTCATCTGGCTGGTCCTATCCTTGCATTTTTTCTTGAAGAGGAGGGGCACAGCTGTCGCTCGCAGTAACTTCTCGTAGGACGAGAACCTGCTTATGTCGGGCAGGTGAGAAGGGCGTTCTATTTTCTCCTCCATTATTAAGAACGTTGCTTCGTCTTGGGTTGTGTCGTCTTTGATTATGTTGTCCTTGACCTTTTCTTTTGGCCAGGACTCTTCGTCGCCGTACAGGAACCTGGGGCCGGTGAACCATCTGTCTTTTGGTTTCATGAACGTGGTGTAGTTAGGTCGTGTGGCGTCGTCTGCCACGTTGTGCTCAGTGGGTACCCACCTCCACTGGCTGACCTCGGTTAGCTCCGCTATTTCACCCAGGCGATGCGCGACGAATGCCGTGTATTTTAAGGCGTCTTTCTGAATCCATCGCAAGACGGTTTGTGAGTCTGTCCAGTAGGTCACGCTGCTGGGCTTGTCTCGATGTTCTCTGAGAATTGTCTCTGCCAGTCGCGCGCCAATCACCGCTGCCTGTAATTCTAGTCGTGGAACGGTGACCGGCTTCAGGGGGGCTACACGTGCCTTTGCTGCGACCAGCCTGACGTCCACTCTTCCGTCCGGTTTCTGGATTCTCCAGTAGGCTGTGGCTGCGTATGCTTGCTCGCTTGCATCGCAGAAAACATGGAGCTCCATGAGGTCGTCCGGGCCCCTGCCGTAGCACCTTGGTATGCGTAGTCTTGTGACTTCATTTAAACTTCGCATCCACTCTTCGAAGTGCTGCGCTTCTTCTTCAGGGATTGTCTCGTCCCACCCTATGCCGTGCCTCCACAGGTTCTGTAGCAAGATTTTGCCGGTAATTGTGAAGTGGCTGATGAGACCAAGAGGGTCATAGACTGCCATTACAGCTCCAAGGGCTTCACGCTTTGTCGGTGCTCTGACGCTAGTCTTCACTTCACGTGACAGCCGACTTAGTCCGGTGTTGAAGCCTAGCTCATCTGAGCCTGTCTGCCACAGTAAACCCAGCGTTTTATCTGTGTTTTCGTCCCTTTGGCCGAGTTTTACTGCCGTGTCGTGTGCCTGTTTCTCTAATGTGATGTTCTTCACCACGTTAGATTTGTTTGAGCACCAGCCTCTCAGGTTAAAGTGCGCGTTCTGGTGAATCTTTATGACTTCACGCGCTGTCTTGATCGCCTCTTCTTCCGTAGTAAGGCTGTCCACGTAATCATCCATATAATGACTCGACGTTATAGCTTGTACCGCGTCGGGGTAATCTTGCGTGTACAGTCTCGCGTTGGCGTCTCGTACTGAGTGCGCGATGAAGGGTGAACACGACGCTCCGAAGATCATCGACGTCATCTTGTATTTCTTCGGTGGCTGAGCACGTTCCTTATCTCGCCAGAGAAACAGCTGTGCAGCTTGGTCTCGCTCTCGTATTTTTATCTGGAGAAACATTTCCTGTATGTCGGCTGTGACGGCTACCGGACGCTCTCTGAACCTGAACAAGATCCCTGGCAGTGATTTCAAGAGATCAGGTCCTTCCAGTAGGTAGTCGTTCAGGCACACTCCATTATATCGGTGTGCGGCGTCAAACACCAGACGCATCTTCCCCGGCTTGTTGGGGTTAATGACCAGGAAGTGTGGCAGGTACCACACTTTCTTATTTTGATCTTCGGTCCCATTGAACTCCTGGGCGTATCCTTTGTCCAGTAGGTTTTTGACCAGAGCGCTGTACTGTGCTGCGAAGCATGACGACGAGTCCATCTTCTTTTCGATTGTTTTCAATCTTCTCAAGGCACAGTTGTAATTGTTGGGCATTGAAACATTTTCATCACGCCATGGTAACCCGACTTCAAAGTGATCATCTACCTTTTTCATGGTAGCTTGAACCACGTCGATCGCTTTCTGGTCTTCAGGCTTGACCTTCTTTGCCAAAGAGACTCCCAGGGCATCAATCTTGAAGTGTGACTTCACTAGCTCTTCTACACGACGTACATCATCTGTCTGTCTTGCTGCAGACACATCGTGTAGATGTAGCACTACTTGTCCCTCTTGTTTCTTCAGCGTTGCGCGAGGTGCAGTCCCGTGGATCACCCATCCCAATTGAGTGTATGAAGCTGCGGGTTCATTCTTCTTGCCCATGCGTAGTTCACGTGTGACTATTAGGGCCCAATTGTCAGCACCTATTAACACCTTCGGCGTGGCTTCCTCAAAGAACGCGTCTCTTTGCATGTCCTGGAGGTGTGGATAGTTCACGAGTGTCGACCTATCCACTGTCTGACCATGCAGTCGCAGGTCTTTCATAGTTCGTGCGCGTAATTCCTGGAAGTCACCATTCTGGCCGCGTATCTGTAGCTTCACTTCCTGGCTACATTCCTCGTGTTGTTGCGAGGTTACGCCTTGAATGCGTAAAGTAGAAATTGGTCCACTTACTTGAATGCGGCGTGTTAAATCTTCGTCGATGAGCGATGTTGTTGAGCCTTCATCCATCAACGCGAACGTAGATATTTCTCCGCCGGGCCCTTTTAATATCACGGGACACATTTTTAACAACACACGCGATGACGTATTGCTCGACGCGGAGACTGTCATCACTGCTTCCTCTGAGTGTAGTTTCTCAGTGTCGGTCGCCTTGTCTGGTTTTTCACCCTGTGGTGTTTCTTTGTGCAGCAACGCGTGATGCGGGCGGCTGCACGACTTTTTGCCACATCGCTTCGCTCGGCAGTGCTCACGTCGATGGCGCCTCGTCACACACTTAAAACACACTTTTTCGGTGCGTGCCCACTCCCACCTTTCGTCGACACTCATTTTTAGAAACTTTGCACATTTCGGTACTTCGTGGTCACCGCCACAACACAAACACTCTAGTCTTCTTTCTTCGTGTTTTTCCGATGTCACGTAAACTACTTCTCGGCTCGCCCTCTTCTTTACGTTGACTTGCGGTACACTTCTTGTTTCTTTCTTTGTAGCAAGTGTGGGTGTAGTATTTGTGAAGGCGTACCTCATAGCTCGATCAGCCTCCCGCATCAGGAACTTGGACAACAGAATTATTTCTGGTTCCCGCGACGATTCCACAGCCTCTGAAGCGTAGTCGCACCATCTCGATTTTATGTGCGGGCTCAACTTTTCTATTACTTCACGCACTAACATTGGGTTCCATATATACCCGCGGTTATCTATGTTAGATAACACACACACTATGTTCTGTAACTTCACCGCGAACGAGTTCATTTCACTGGCCACACTTGTGAGTCGAGGTAGTTTCTTTAAATCGTCCATTGCTCGATCCATGAGTATCTCTGGCCTCCCATAGTACTGCTCCAGTGTCTTAATTACCACTTGCGGGTCTGACGCGGTGTACAGGAGTGCCGATACTGCCTCTCTTGCTTCACCTTTGATGCAGTTTCGTAGTCTTGCCAGATTCTCGATCGCAGTAAATTTGTATACACTTGATGAATCCGTGTACGCCGCCTTAAATGGCAACCATTCAGTGGCCGCTCCCGTAAATATAGGCAGCTCAGTCACTTGTCGCGGCGGCGGGCGTACATGCATCATTTTGTTCAACGTGTCGGCCAACTGTTCAATGCCTTTTCCGACACGGCGTTCCCCTCTAGTGGGTGAACGCGAGGCCGACCGTTGTCTTCTTCTGTCGTTTCTGATAGGCGAGACATCATCATCACGCATGGCGGGTACGACGTAGGCAGCGGTCTCTTGAGCCACGTGCGTGGTAGCAGGACGCGGAGGCTGCCTTTCCTGAGGCTGATCCGGGACTTGGGGGTGACTTCGGTCCATATTTTGAAGCCACTCATCCACTCTTCCATCACTCCGATGTACGGAGCCCTCTTCACGGGCCTCTGCCTCTGCCTCGATTGCCGAAATTTCGTACTCGAAGCGTTTGTTGACGAGCTCCTTTTCAATCTCTAGCTGCTCTTTCCGTATAGCAGCGATTCTCTTCTGAGCTTCGTATTCCGCCTTCTTCATTCTCGCCACGTCACTACAATACGATCTTCTTGAACGTATCGTACTCGCTGTATCTCTCACAGAAACGTGCGCAGCTGTCACAGTTCTTGCCGAGTCCTGGGGTCGTAGTACGGAGGGGTTCGTCGGGTATTGCGACGCGGGTGGCGTCGAGAACGTTTCCCCATAGTCGTACACGGTCGCGGTAGCTCTACTCGCCGGTACTAGGCGTGGAGCTGGTGCGGCGGACGCGGGTGGCGTGGAGAGCGATTCCCCATAATCGTACGCGGTCGCGGTAGCTCTACTCGCCGGTACTAGGCGTGGAGCTGGTGCGGCGGACGCGCCATCGGACGTAGTCGACGCGACTCTCCTCGCCGCGGCGGCAGCGGTTGCGAGGTGTGCGGTCGCGAGCGCGTGGTCGGTGGGATCGGTCCCAGCCGCGGGCGCACCGTACGGGGTGCGCGGTACCACGGACGCGATGGTCGACGGCGACCTAGGCGGGTCTTCAAACGTACGGGGACGTCGGCTATCGTAGCCTGACTCCGATTCACTTTCCTTGGCCGTAACGCTTCTAGTCTTCATGATTTGTCTTGAAGTAGTCTTGATTCACTTCACACACAATCGAAGAACTTAATTCGCGATCCGGCTCTCGAAGGACCAACTGACGAGATCCGGCTCTCGAAGGACCAACTGACGAGGTGGACTGTATAATTTGTTGTTGTTGAGTAAAACTTCAGGATTGGTGAACACGGAGTTTATTCTTGATTGTTTGCTGCTTGCCGGTTGAAGAACGACTGACAATTTTGTAGTGGATGTCGCTGCGCCCCCGCCAGGGGGCGCGGCAGGCGGTATCAGGGCTTCGCCCTCTGACCGCGGAAGCTATGCCGCGACCCGTTAAAACGGGCCTGTCATTTGGTAGCCTCTTAGGCTAAGCCTACGGACGCACGCATAGCACGTGCGTCTGGGTGTATAATTGCAGTGAGATTTATCGTAGGCGCGCCACAGCGCTGTCGGTACACAACGCTGATTTCTTCACGGCACCTCGGCGGTCTGTCCCCGCCAGGTGAGACCCCCAGTTACCCAGGGGAGGCCCGGCGGAGGACGACCAGCGGCAGAGGTACCGACTCCGACGCACCTACGAAGAATGTGTGGCTCCCGTCCGTCCCGCTTCCAGAGCTAGCCGGTTACGGTCCGGACTAAGAAGCCATTATGTGTGTGTGGGCGGTATTGTACTGTGTAACACCGCCCAGTGTTTGCGTGAGTCGCGAGCCCGCACCGCGCCCCCACGTGTGAGTCTACGTGTGTGTAGAGTGATGCATGTGTGGTTTAGCTGCGCGGCGCATCCTATATTAACCTAGAACACGTCGCGCAACGGGATGCGTGTATGTTGTGGAGTCTCGTTGTGCAGGTAAGCTGCGTGTAGCCTGTTACAGCTTACCCGGGCGTCAAGTCCGGTGGGTGGGGTCGTCGTCCGCTACCAGGTCGCGGGGGAGGGGGCGCCTCGCGTCAGGGGGGCGCGCATGCCAGGGCGCAATGTGCTTGACGTGAGGCCAAGCAGATGCGTCGGCACGCGCGAACATTCCCGTCGCAAGGCGCCGAATGAAGTCATCCAGGCTCTCGATCCCGAGGTCCCGCTGGATCACGTCGTTCCTCACGTGTCGAGGGGCGGCGACAATGGTGCGCAACGCAAAGTTTTGTTGCGTGCGCAGAAGCTTCTTGTGTCCCTCGCACGCGAGGACGTACCAAGCGGGGGCGGCGTACGTCAATATTGAGCGTATATATGTTTTATACACGCCCAACTTGACGCGCGCCGGTAGACGAGACGAGAGCGCTGGCTTGAGCTGGTTGCGGGCAACCCTAACCCGCGCCGCGACCTGGCGGACATGAGGACCCATGGTGAGCCGACGGTCGATGGTGACACCCAGGTACTTCACCCGGGGCGACCACTCGACGTCGGTACCTTGTAGCGTCAGGGGTGGTGGGAGGGGCGCAGAGCCGGCGACCATCGCCTGCGTCTTACCCACGTTAACCGACAGTCGCCACTTCGACAGCCAGTCAGGCAGCAGGTCTAGCGCGCGCTGCATCTTGACCGCCGCGTACTTTGCGTTAAGCGAGGTGGTAATGTACGCGGCGTCGTCGGCGTACAGCGCGAGCATCGCCTCTGGCGTCGTGGGGATGTCGTCGGTGTAACGTGAGTAACACGCTGGCGACACGCAGCTGCCCTGCGGCACGCCAGCCAGCACCGGGCGGGCGCTGGAGAGCGCGCCCTCGACCACCACGCGGAAGCTCCGTTCTGAAAGAAAAGACTGGACCACCTTGACGACGCGGCGAGGGGCGTCGGACGTGGTCAGCTTATATATAAGGCCGTCGTGCCACACGCGGTCGAAGGCCTTCTCCATGTCGAGGAGTACTGCAACCGCATACTCCTTCTTGTTAATGGCTTGTGCCAAGTGGTGCAGTACTCTCGACAGCTGAAGCGTCGTGTGACAATTTTGCGGCAAGCAGCCCGTCTTTTGTTCCCTTTTTACATGGCGCAGGTAGTGGCCGGCCTAGTGTGGCGCAGAGCACGGTCGACCGTCGGCGCGCCGATTACGTAATAGTGGGCGGGGCCGAGTCGGGCAAAGTTGGACTTGCCCGATCTTATCGTGATCGTGCTCTGCACCAACTTACAGAATTCTTAGATCTAAAGGGGTGAGCTGCGTCGTCCGTAATACATCTATTGTATTATGTGCCAATACTAAGGATTTCCTTTGTGAATCCTGAACGTTTTTAACTCTGTTTTTAATGTTTAAGATTTCTTCTTCGAACTTTGCTGCATCTCTGCATGTCGAGGTTACCTGTGATCGATTTAACGACAGTACCTAATCCATCTATAAGACCGCGTCGCTTTCTAACTTGCGGCGTTAAAAACTTGATCTTCTTACCTATACTATTAAGACTATATTCTATTTGATTCCTATACGTTTTATGTAAATCTCCAGATGCTGTATTTTCAGCGTTTTTCGCGCTTGCATATAGGGACATCAATTGGATAGACGTAAAGTGCAGATTGGTAATGTTGTAAACGCAAGCAAGGCTAAAGTAGTTGTCTTGTTTGAGGAGTTGACCTTGTTTTAGGAGGAGGATCCCATTGTCATTATCTACATAGGTAATGGTTACGGTAGCTGTAGTGGAGTTAGAATTAGGGTTATAAGGCGTAGTAAAGTGTATGTGGATGTTATGTAGTGCGCATATTTCTTTAATTACATCGTTGTCGAATTTTGTATCTGAATCTGTGGTTATTTTATTCGGTAAACCTAACACAGAGAAAACGTTTAGTAATGCTTCAGCTATGTGAACACTACTGCAGGCTGTTAGTTGGACTGCCTGGGCGTATTTAGAGAAGTTATCAATGACTGTAAGGAACGTTGCACCTCCAGTTGAATATAAGTCCATAAATATGTGTTCCATCGGTTTGCGAGGTGTATCGGTTATAGCTAAAGGTGGTTTAAGGGGGTTGCGTTCGTATTTAGATTTTAAACATGTGTCACATTGATTAACGAAGCTTTGAATGGTAAGAAGCATGTTTGGCCAACGATAATTTCTATGCAACTGCTTGTACGTCTCCTGAATACCACGGTGAACAGTCTTGCCTTCGTGATATTTCTTAATCAACTCTTGCTGTTCAGGTTTGTTTTCTACTAGAGTTACGCGTGTTGTGCATTTAAGTAGCTTAGGACCTCTGTCGTTAAATATTGTTGTGTAGACTCTAGAAAAGGCATGGTACAATTCTTCATTATAAAAGTAACAATGGAATATACGGTCAGCGATGGTGTGTTCTTTAAGAAATCTAATTATCTCAGGCTCTGTATTATTTACTGGGATAAAGACATCTTTTATAATTACTTTTGAGTTAGTGGATCTGTTATCCACTCTATACGTAGATCCGGGCGTAGACCTAACGTGGAACTGTTTCAACTGCCTATCAATAGCGTCTGTAATGATGGGTATGCCTCTAGCTTCGTTGTCAGGCTGTGTATGTCTTGTAGACACTAATTCAGATTCAGCTGACACTATACTCATACTATCTGTACCTATATGAGATTCGGGAATGCTTGGGTTTTGTGATTGTATAATTTCGTTGGGTGCTACTGTGTCTATTTGATTTTCAGCTTCCCTACGCGCATTTTCGAATATTCTATTAATTTTATCATCGTCTTCGTTATCATCTAGATTAACAGCTAGAGAGTCGACACTGCCATGGAATATTTTAACACGTGATAGAGCGTCTGCGTTCGTATTTTGACGACCCTGCTTGTATACAACCTTGTAATCGTATTCCGAGAGTTTTAAACGCCATCTAGTCAATTTAGAGTTAGGATCTTTTAGTGACATTAGCCAGGTGAGAGGCCTGTGGTCTGTGTAGATGACAAACTTTCTACCATAAAGATAGGGTCTGAAGTATTTAATTGCCCATACCATGGCGAGTAGCTCCTTTTCTATTGTAGAGTAACGAGATTCGGTATCTGATAATGTCCGGGATGCAAATGCTACTGGTTTGTCAGATCCTACTAATCCCTGGGATAACACCGCACCTAATGCTACATCTGAAGCATCGGTGGTGAGGATGAAAGGCTCATCAAAATTCGGGTACTGTAGTATTGGGGCGTTAGTTAAAATTTGTTTGCACTTATTGAAAGCTTCTAAGAAATCCGGGGAGTGTATGACTCTACTATTTTTCTTAAGGCAAAGGGTCATTGGTTTCGTAAGTCTGGCGAAGTCTTTTATGAATTTTCTGTAATATCCGACTAGTCCTAGGAAGGCTTTTTTTCTTTTTTATTTCCTTCTGAGACTTAGGTAGGGGGAAGTTACATGACATAACGCTCGCAAGCGATCAGTACAGACGTGTTTTTCGTTATTTTACCCAAATTATGGAGCACTAATAATATAATAACATGCAATATTGATCCTTCATGTGCATTGACAATAAAGTGTTATAAGTACTAAAGTGGAGTGAACTATAATATTGTGATCGCGCAGTTCGTCAACGCGGAGGTAGCTCTTCCTCACCTCGGGGGAAAGAGACGGGCTGCGAAAAATAAATAATTCGTCTCTGTCGTGCTACAGTGAACGGCGACTAGTGCAGCAGTTACGCCTGTGATTTGAATTTTGGGTAGCAAAACAAAAATGCCTAACAATTGCGGTGCTTGTTGTGCAAAGATAACAAACCTTTATCTGGAATGTTCAAGTGCAAAATGCAAAAAGCAATACCACTTGGCTTGTCTTGAAATAGATACGGTTGTGTTTGAGGCATTTACGCAAGCATACAAGGAAAAATGGGTATGCCCGGCGTGTGTATGCTCAAATCCTAAAAGAGGGAACAACGAAACTCCAGTTAGAGGTAATAATGTACCCACCACCATAACCTCTCCCACGAATTACGTAAATACTCAGAGGGGAAGTAAGGCATGTTGTATGGATACTGATACGATTCTACTGGAAGAACTTAGAGAATTTCGAGTCGATATGATGGCTCGTATGGATAGCCAAGCAAATACAATAGCACTCTTGTTAGATCAATTTTCTCAAACAAAAGCCGATTTAAAGAACATCATTAAAATAATCCGGGTAGTCGAAGAAAAGGTTGATGCTACTACGACAAACGAACTCGATACACTACAGAGGAGTTAGTCGGGCAGTCATCCACTTTTGCAGAAGTCGTCAGTCAACAGAACGAATCTAGCAAAGATATGTCTAAGAAGTCTCCAACATTACAACAAATACGACGCACCAACACTAAACAGCAAAAGGTAAACAAAAGTGGGGCCACAAAATCTGTTGAGCTACCGGCAATGACTTCGGCTAGTATCAATCTAGAAGCAAGTAACGTTGAGATGAAAGATGATCAATCTGGTTGGACGACTGTACACTATAAAAAAGTTAACAGGCAGCCAAAGGATGTCAAAGTGGGAACAAATACCGAGTTGAAAGCTTTGCAAGCCACGGAACGGAAAAAACACTTGCATGTTTGGCGATTACACCCAGAAACCACTCTCGAATCAATCACTAATCACGTGAAATGTATATGTGGGCCGGATGTACCTGTAAAAGTGGATAAAATAAAGCATAAGACCGAGCGAGATTACACGTCGTTTGTAATTGGATTGCCAGAGCAGTGGTTTGATAAATTGAACCAAACGGAAATATGGCCCATAAACGCTGAATTCAACGAGTGGATTTGGTTTCGGAACTATACCAAAAAGACATCAAAGTAGTACCATTGAAATTTTTTACCAAAATGTTAGAGGGCTCCGAACTAAGTTGGACAATTTTAGAAATAACATGGATTCATTAAATTCTGACTTGTTTGCAATTACTGAATCGGGTTGCAATGACTCCATTCAAGATTCTGAAATTGTCCCACCGGGATACAGTATTCTTCGTAGCGATCGAGCGGATGGACGAAAGCAGGGAGGCGCATTTCTTGTGGCCACACACCGGTTCGAACTACGGAGGGTACTTGTGCCCGACGTATCGATAGAAACCTGTATTTTCGAAATGGTTTGTGCGACGGTACATTTAAATAGTAGATTTTTATTTCTGTGTTCTGTTATTTATATTCCCCCGGGTAGTTCCGAAATTGATTACATGATGCTGTTTGCAGTAATAGAAAAACTGTGTACTAACTTTAAACAAATAATTGTGTTAGGTGATTTTAATTTACACTCGTGTCCTACAAATGTGACTAATTATTATGAATGTTTCTTGTCCTTTTGCGAATTCACTCAAAGTAATAATGTACCCAATTGTTTAGGTCGTCAATTAGATTTGGTGTTGAGTTCAGGATTTGGAGGGAAGGTGTCAGTAGTTGCGGCGGACGTGCCACTCGTGCCTGTCGATGTGCATCACCCGCCGCTCGAAGTGAGCGTGAGTCTAGAGCCCGCGCGCGCCCTTCATACCGCGGACATTAGTCCCGCTACCTCGTCGACTGCGGCCGTATCCGCCGCCGATACCGACTCGCGCGCTGGTGCAGGCGCACTCAGTAATAGACCGCAATGGAACTTTTATAAGGCAAATTATCAGTTGCTTTATTCTTTGTTAAGTGCAACGGAATGGAATAACATGTACGAGATGCACGACTTGGAAGATATATTGAACTTCTTCTACAGTAAAATTAACAGCATTTTAGATGAATGTGTCCCCTTGAAAAATCGTAGTGTGAAGTCACGGTACACTTACCCTAATTGGTACACGAGAGAAATAATACAAGATCTAAAAACCAAAGCTAGACTTCACAAGACGTTCAAGGAAACAAAGGATTTAACTGTATACAGGGAGTATTCTAAATACAGAGCAATTATTAAAAACAATATTCACACTGCACACAAACGACATCTAGCTAAAATACAATGTCAGTTTGCGAAAGATCCAAAGTCGTTCTGGCAATATATACGATCTAAGACAAGCACAGCGAACCGACAAAGTATTATTAAGGATGGTCAATACCTAACGGATCTTGAATGTGCCAAGCAATTTGCTATGTTTTTCGAGTCGGTATACGCTAGGGAACCACCACAACTTGATCCACAGACGGCCGCGGCGAAGGCGGTGGGGGCCATGAGTGGGTCGCACGTGCAACTAGGCTCGCTGAGTCTTAAGGACGTTACAGAGGCACTCGAGCGCCTAAAACCGAAGCGTTCAGCAGGCCCGGATGGAATACCAGCCTTCCTATTCAGGGATTGTAGTAGGGTATTAGCGGAACCTCTGCATTTTATATTTAATACATGTCTCCAATCAGCAACGTTTCCAACTCGATGGAAGATAACGCGTGTCATTCCGGTCCCCAAAGGTAAGGCAGGATCGGACATCAGTGGATATAGACCGGTGGCTGTGTTGTCGACGCCAGCAAAGGTTTTCGAGTCCGCCGTCCAGCGCAGCATGCAGGATCAGGTCCGCGCTCAGCTATCGGATGCGCAGCACGGGTTCCGACCGGGGCGTAGCACTGCCACCAATCTACTTAACTTCATGTCACAGGTAGTGCCAGCTGTGGATGCTGGTGTGCAGGTTGACGCTGCTTATTTTGACTTCAGGAAAGCGTTCGACACCGTCGATAATGACATATTATTACGCAAGTTAGCAGAAATCGGTTGCACACCACATCTATTGCATTTCTTAGCCAGCTATATGCATGACAGACAGCAATACGTTGACTACAACGGCTGCGAATCCGATCCGTATTACACCTGGTCCGGGGTGAGTCAAGGCAGCAACATGGGGCCTTTGGAATTTATAATAATGATAAACAATTTGCCAGAAGTCGTCAAAAATGGAACTTGTTTGTTATTCGCAGATGACCTCAAGTTGCTGTTTGAGGTCAGGACGGAGTCTGATTGCAGACGTTTGCAGGAGGACATTGATAGGATCGTGGAATGGAGTCATGAGAACAGGCTTTACTTCAACTTATCCAAGTGCTCGGTGATAAGTTTCACCCGCGCGCGAGCACCTCTACTCTACGAGTACGAAGTGGATGCAGTGCCGATGCAACGAGTCACGCAGGTACGGGATTTAGGGGTTGTTCTCACTCCTGAACTGACATTTCGCGGTCATATTACTAAAATCTGCAAAAAGGCGTTCAGGAACTTGGGGTTTGTGCTGAGGCAGACGCGAGAGTTTACCAGCATTACGGCCGTCAGAGTTCTGTATGACGCATTAGTCAGGAGTCATCTGGAACATAGTGCTGTCATATGGGCTCCACATGAGGCGAAGTACTCATTGATGTTGGAGCGAGTCCAAAACAAGTTCACGCGCCACCTATACAGGAAACTTTATGGGGTATACCCATTTTACCCTTGGATGTATCCCACACTATTTGTACTGGGTATGGTGGGGTACAATCAACTCGGGGTGCGACGGGAATTTACACTAGTGTCGTACATGGTGAGACTGCTCCGAGGCATAGAACACAACCCGATAGTGTTGCAGCGGTTGCACTTGTGCGTTCCCGACCGTTATGTGTGGAGGCGACGGCCTCCGCCGCTGCTGGTCGTTCCTTCAGCTAGGACCAACTTGCTGGCCAAAACCCCTCTAACTCGAGCAATTCGCACTATCAATTGTATTCAGGTCGAAATAGATGTATTTACATGTCACTGGGGTGAATTCGCAAAAGTACTTTTGTTTACACTTTGTTACAAACAATGAGATGTGTTGTGCTTTAATGTTAATATTGTGTGTGTGAATTGACTATTGCATTAGGTTATAGACCTGTAATGATAGTTTAAGGCATTTAAATAAATAAATAAATAAAGTTAAGTACGGCTTTTATCCTGTCTTTGTTTGGTTTTAAACCTTCATCTGTTAGTTCATGTCCTAAGAAGTTAACCTGTTTTTGTAGGAACTGTGATTTATCCAACTGAATCTTTAGATTATGTGTTTTGAATCGATCGAATACTTGCTTTAATTTTTCTATGTGTTGCTGCAATGACGTAGATATTATTATTACGTCATCTAAGTAGGTGTAAACATTATCTATGCCTCTTAATATATGATCCATTAGTCTTTGAAACGTACTTGGTGCATTTTTGAGTCCAAAGGGCATTCTAAGGAATTCATAGTGTCCTCGTTCAGTGGTAAATGCGGTTTTTTCAATATCATTAGGGTGCATTTCCACTTGGGAAAACCGCTAGCAAGGTCTAGGGTTGTGAAGTATTGCGCTCGTCCTAATCTATCTAGTATGTCGTGTATGTTTGGTAAGGGGTATTTATCTTCAATGATACGATCGTTGAGTCGTCTGTAATCAATTACAAGTCTCCATTTGACGTTGCCTGAGGAATCGGGCTTTTTGGGTACGATATGCACGGGACATGACCAAGGGGATATGCTCTCTCGCACGATACCTTGTTGGAGGAGCTTATCTACTTGTTTACGAATTTCTTCGCGTTGTTGAGGAGCTTGTCTGTAACTACGTACGAAAACTGGTGTATTATCGCTTAATCTGAGCTCGTGTTTAACAGCGTGTGTAAAGGTGAGTGGTATATCTTCTGCATAGAACAAGTTCCTATACTGATAACATAACCGGATTATTTCGCGTCTTTCTTCTTCGTTCATATGATCTGTACGGATTTTCTGAAGGTTTTCGTTTAATATTTGGTCAATGTTAGTTTGAACCTGTATGGTATTAATATCGTGATTATCATTTTTGTTGACCATGGAAAATTTCTCTAATTCAATCGACGGGTTAAATGGGATATACTTCTTTTGATCACTATGATTAATTACTGACGTTTTAAAAGAACCGTTTGTAACGTTAATTATAGCTGCTGGTGACATTAACCCATCTGACCAGGTTAAATCGTCGTGAAGGTATTGTCCATCTAAGTAGTTGGTTTTTACTTTGACTATCTTTTCGCATCTAGGTTCGATAGTTATCTTTTGGGGTGAAGAACTAAAGTGTATTGGTATTTCCGCTGTAGATGTACGTAAAACATTATTATTTAAATCAATGTTACTCTTTAGTTTTTTCAGAAGGTCAATTCCGATAAGACCTTTATATTTAGGGTCGAAGTCGAATATTAAAAATTTGTGTGTTATATCGCTATTAAACGCGGGAGGTAAGGGAAGGTAAACTACCTTGTCGTGAACTGATGAACTGTGTGCCGTATTAATTTGAAAGGGTTCTGTTTCTACGCAGTACTCGAATATGGTGCCTGCAACTACATCAGTTGCTATAGTTGAATGACTGGCCCCTGTATCTAATAGAAACTTACCGTCAAACTCTGGTAGTATTATGTCATCATCATTATCATTTCAGCCGAAAGACGTCCACTGCTGGACATAAGCCTCCCCCAAGTGTCGCCACATTGACCGGTCCCGTGCGACTCGCATCCAGCGGATCCCTGCTACCTTCACCAGGTCATCGGTCCACCTAGTGGGAGTATTATGTACGGTAAATATTTCTTGGTCTGGAAATTTATTGAAACTAGGTCTGGCTGTCTCGGTTGGTGTCCAAGGGAAAATCCTGGTCACCACATACCTGTTGTTCGTCCATGTTTGCATTCGGCTCGACCGAAATGCCGTTACCGTCTGTGACATCGTTATAGAGCTCCATGTCACCGGGTCCTGGTTGATCTTGCGTGGCCATCTGAATTGGAATGTAGTACAACTGCTGAGCGAACTGTGGTTTTTCTGGCTTACCTGCCGAACGCATTGTGACGTCCGATGATACTGGCGTTAGAACCGGTGGTTTTGGAATGTTAGGTTGATTCCTAAAGTTATTAGAACCATTTGGTCTAGAATTACCTGATGCTGGTCTGGCCTTCCAGGGCAATACGGATTGTACCCATTGTTGACGCTGTTCGGGGGTCATATTATTTTGTTGAGGTACAAAGTTTTGCGGGGGAATCATAAAGCCAGGTACAAGTGGGTTTACTGTATTACGGATTGGATTATTATTGCTTGGTTGTTTAGGTAACTCCTTTGGCTTTGCTTGTGACGTTGAGGGGTTATTATTAATGTAATTGGCTCTATTATATGAAAGCCTAGCTTCTTCCTGTCTAGCCGCTATGATGGCTGCTTCGAAGGTGTCCGGTTTGGCGATTCGAACGCCTAACGAGACGTGGAAGTCTAACTGGTTTATGTACTGTTCAATAACCATCTTTTCGTAATACGATTTATTACCATGCTCCCCTACGGAATACAGAGTATCCAACAGCTCACGGAGGCGTTTGCCGAAGCTTTCAGCGTCTTCTGTCTTAGACTTACGCACTCGCGTTAGCTCCTGCATTACTTGTATTTCGTTTCGTGGTTCGCCGAGGCGCCTAATTAACGCGTTCTTAATTGATAGCCACGAGTTTAAGTAGCCTTCGTACGCTATTGCGTCTATGGCTGGACCACTGAGCCTACTTTTAATTAAGCAGATGAATGCTGGGTGCGAGCGATCTGCCTCAGAAGTTAACTGTAATAAGTTTTCTACTTCCCTAATATAATAATTGAGTAATTTAGGATTACCATCATATCTTGGCATTAAATCTGCGATTAGTTTGTACGGTTTATAGTTGGCATCATAATCCCTGAGCGACATTGTTTTTCTGTAGCTTTCCTGCCTAGTGGCGCTTGACGTAAAACAATAGAGGTGTCAAATTAAACACTTGGAATTTACTCGTGGGATACTTAACGCTACTTATTATAATTTTGTGGTTGCCTACTGCGATTTTAGCTTATAGACAGACACACATAGATTAACATAAAATACACAAATTAAAATAAGGCAGGAAATAGAGCAAGGACACTTGGTAAATAAGAGCACTCACCAAAGCAGCCACTGCATCTCCTGTCGAGTCGAGTCCCGGCCAGCGCAGCTTCCTCCAATTCTCCGGAGATTTATCCCGATGACCGTAGAGGTGTCCGACCGCGCGATAGGTTCTTTGTAGATCACGAAAGAACGATTTGAGAACCGTCGCTCTTAAGATGAAGAGTTTGATTCGATCTTAGAACGTCGCGATCCTACCGACTGCGCCAGTTATGTTTCGGCGGTCGTTAAAAAAATATTTATTTATTACAATATTATTTAATTATAAAAAATACAGGATATTAAGCTGATGGCTGATGCAAGACTGAATACAATGCAAAGAAAAATAATTCTATTGAATTTCCGGTAAATGCATAGTTGCAATATGACGCATGCTGACGGTGGCTGCAGGCTCAGCGTAAACGCGTGTTACGATGAGTTAACTCGCTTTATCTATGTTTATTTCTGAGTTTCCAATCAATGAGCAGTACCTACAATTCATAGAAACCATGTCATTGAATAGAAAGATTCCATTCAGAATACTTTAAAAAGCGTTTAAACCATTTAAAATTCAGCTACACCATTCTATATTAAGTTTCAAGTGTGGAACATTTCTGAACAATCTGGCCTATTTCATCACGCCGATCATCGGCTTCCTGACCTTTGGCTGTCGCACCTCTATTTTTGTCGTG
The DNA here is from genome assembly GCA_905163415.1 of Noctua fimbriata. NCBI lineage: Eukaryota > Metazoa > Arthropoda > Insecta > Lepidoptera > Noctuidae > Noctua > Noctua fimbriata. Next base: position 1,428,133 of record CAJHZP010000005.1, read on the forward strand.
AAACTTTCACTCCGACGATAAACTAAAAAGCTAACACCAATAACTGTATCTATATACATTGAAACCACACAAATGAAGGAGGTATTGTATATTGTTAATAGGAATATAATAATCAAATCTATATAGATTTCGATAATCATGAAAAGAAAAACTGTTACCAATTATTCGTTTACTTCGACAAATATAAACGAGAGGAACAATTTAATCGTACTATCTACATAATATTATGTAGATAGTACGATTAAATTGTTCCTCTCTTACCATTATAAATGCGAAAGTTTGGATGGATGAATGTTTGTTATTTACTCAATCATGCCAGAACGGCAGAACGGATCTGAATGAAATATTGGCACAGAGATAGATTTTCTAGTCTGGAATAGTTCCTACAAAGGCTACTTATTTTTCTCACGCATACACATAAAAACGAACGAAGTCGCGGGCAACATCTAGAAGAATATGTCCCGTTTCAATTATTCGAGATTTTCTCAGTACTTCGCATGTAACGTTCCCAATGCTGAAACACAGGCCTTCTCTCTATGAGAGAGAATGGGCTACAATCCACGGGCCCAGTGCGGGTTGGTAGATGTCACATGTCTTCGAATTTTTGGTTCTAGGATATACCGGTTTCCTCACGATGTTTTCCTTCACCGTTTTGAGAGCAGTGGTGATGAAATAAATTACATAAAGTAATGCGCCTGCTTGGGTTCGAACCCAAGACGTAAGTCGGGGCCGCCACCACTGGGGCAACTCTGCTCTCAGTGCTTAATCATACTTAATGACATTTATTAATTTTATGTTTGTATACTTTATTGTTGGTACATCGCAAAATCCATTTCACATTTCCATTAAAACTAACCGATTTGTTATCATTTTCAAACTATTCTATACCCATACTATCTATGTCTATCCTTCCTATGCGGAAATAATCCTATGTAATCGATATCATAATATTGGTACAGGGAACACTGAATTTCAATAGTACCTAGGTTCAGTTTACGGAAATTCCTGTAAATGCCACTGGAAGTAACGTTAGAATCTAATAACACTACAACTAATTCCCAGACGATAATAAAATAATATTTGAACGTAAAATAATATTTGCACAACGTAAAAGTGTCTGATACACTTTTACGTTGTGCAAATATTACTTGAGCAAATATTATTTAATGGAAAAAATTCAGAGAGAAAAATATCATGTGTGTACGTAAAAATAGAATAGAAGTCATTAGTAAGAAACTAATTTAATACCACAATGTAAGTTTTTCATAAGATTGTTAAGGGTGAACTCATTACACTCACGCAACGTAAATGGAGCTTCGTTGCTTTTTACCAGAGAAAAGAGACCAGCCAACAGAGTTGAAGTTAGAACTCCCAAAGTCTAGAACTCCCAGTCCGAATGCATTCCTATAGGACAATGCATCCTTTGTGTGTGTTTTGGTATGTGGCACTAGTCATCTGGCTCGCTCTTCATGAATAATATAAACAACGAAATACGGAATGCAAGCCAACCCGCTATATAATTCCGGGCTCGAAACAAAGCCTTTACTAATACCACGCTATTGGAAAGCTTTTTAATGGAAACTAGTCAGCGTATACATATGTTGAGTGTTCCTAAATTACTCTAGGCTGATAAAATTTTCGTTTTTCCGAAATCATATTAGTATTAGTATTTAGGTCGGTTTCCCCGAAGAGGAAAGGGCTGCGCCCTGTTATTTCCGCACTTATAAGGTTCGTCCCAGACTGGTCGCCTTCCCACCGACTAAAGGGACTGAATTCCCAATTTAGGGCAGCCTTGTCCCGACTTATAAACCAGTAGATACAGAGAACCAAAAATATTAATCCCGTATTTCAATATTTCCACATGATTACGAAATTCAAAACACATTATAATGATTATAATATGGTCCTTATTTATGGTCAGAATTTCAAACCAATGTAGCTTAACCTCACCTATTTGAGATACAACGTGATACAAGTGGGACAAGATGTGTCTAACATCACAGCAACAGCAACATAGGTACCGTAGTGCGGTAAAAAAAAAAAATGTACATCCTGTGTCTTAACATATTTCACCACAGTATTAAAGATAGTATCTGAGCATAAATTTATCGCCACCCTCTTATGGAAAGCAAATATTATTTGCAGAAAAAAACACGAAGCCGGTTCTTGTTAAAATTTATCATTGCACTAAGTGTGCGTCCATACTACATCCATCTGTGCTAAATCCCATGCCTTGTTTTAAATAAAAAAGAGTCGCAGTAACCTATTACTGCAGTTTGTATCGCGATCGCGGCCGACCACAAGTGTTTCCCTCAACATTGAATGGGTCTCATTACTGACACCTAACTAGAACGTATCACTAAGTGCTAACCCCGGCTCTATTTAACTACTCTTTCTGACTACGCCCTTGTTTGTTTGTTTTAGGTTTCAGTTTCGACGGCGCCCTATTTTTTTTCCATTATTTTTTTAAGCCACAATATTTTTTGTAAAATTCCGTTGTGTTTGGTTTAGTAAATTTTTTTATAATTCAGTTAAAATTCCGCCTGTAATTCCCGCAGAGGTTTTGCCGTATCTAATAGTACACCCACATTCCCCATCGAACCATTCCCCATCGAACCTATTGCCGTATTCGTTGAAAAATAAACATGAGCAGCATTTTCAGGATTAGACATATCAATGATCTAAGTAAGTTTTGTTTTTTTTGTATTGCGCGAAACTTGTCGCTGTCAACATGCTAACTTTCAGGTGGCCAACCATGACGTCTTAAAGCAGTACTGTTTCTTATTCCAGCAATACAGAACGTCTGCCTTCATCTCTGTCAGTACCCACAGTATTCAAACCGCATATAAGTTACACAAAAATATTACCAGCAACATATTAATGTTGCGGGCCACAGTGTAGCGCTCATCACTCGTATGGTATTTCGTGTGTAGTTCATTAAAAATTCAGGCAACTCGAGCTCCTAAAGGTCTTATTGATTTGAACTTATTCTCTGTCTTAGAGCGCACAGAGCGGACGTGTTACTGTTTATTTTAATAAATTCAAAAAAGTTCTTTAGCCAATTACGAACCTTACGGCAACTAATTACAACCATTTTTTGCAAAATCGAGTGACATATACCGTAACTGTTTTGAGCTTCGAGCACAGAACGCGGCATCGACGCGGTAACCGCTCTTCACCCCCTTGAGTAACAAAGACGGAATATCTACAACTGTATCTCCGCACCGTACGCACCTGACGGTAGCGCACACGCAACTCCCACGTGAGTCATTCAATTACATAGATCTAGAATGAGCACAGCACGTTCGCCGCCTGGAGGTGGCATGTGTGCGGGACGCAGCGGATCTTATCCGAATTTGTCTGAGTCGCATAAAGAAACCACACCACAGATTACTCTTCGTAATAAACGAAAGTTACTCGACGATAATGAAGCAACAAAGTCAGATATTGCTGAAATAAAAAAAACAGATGTCGGAAATGCTGGAATTATTAAAATCCTCCAAGAATGAACAAACAAAGTATAAATAAGCTCTCCTTAAATGTCGCTGCGATTAAAGCCGAGGTCGGTAGTATTAGCAGTACTATGCAAAATATTGTCTTGGAAAATAAAATACTAAAAGACCAACTCTCAAAACTATCTGTTGCTGCCGAAAATACAGAAAAGAAAGTAGAGGTTCTCGAAGCCGATATCAATAACTTAAAAAAATTGCCACCTTTATCTTCTATTCAAACAACTGCCACGTATGATGAAATTTTCACCGAAATCGAAGAGCGAAACTTCCGAGCCAAAAATATTATAGTTGTCGGGATTCCTGAACCACAGAACGATACTGTAACCGGTCGGCGGGATTATGATAAGACAGAAATAATGCGAATAACTGGGCTTATATATGACGGAGGTTCGTTATCAGTGGGTCGCGACATCGGAAATAAAACTCACAAAACCTTCGTTTACACTTTTAATTACTTGCTAACACGCACTCAATACAAAATAATCAAGGATGCCTCAGATATGGCTCGATTAAGAATTTAGGAACGCGGGAAGTTTAGCGCGGAGTAATGAACGTCTACCCAGACTGCCGGACCGATTCAAAGTGCCCTCTCTCAACTGTCACCGCACACGTGTACTACCCCCGTTACAGGTTAGCCAACCTACCTGTCAACGTCAGTACCTGTCAGTGTCGAATACCTGATTACACTTCCGGATCGACATTTGACTCGATTATTCGCTCAGTGTCTTCATTACTCCACGCTAACCATCCCCAAGTTATTACTTGACGTTCCCAAACATTAGTTGTCAAATCTAACTACATAGTTCCTCCAGTGAGAGATAGATGGCGCTGATCCAAACCGACTGATATGCGTCGACGCTTCGACATATATAATGGCTGCCCTCAGCCTACTGGAATATTTCGTCTTGGAAAATATAAATCAGAGAAAACTCGTGCAATAAAAGTATGTTTCTCGTCTGAAGACACAACAAAAAACATCTTACGTAATAGGAACAAGATTGATAAGGAACACATCAAGATATTTTCGGATCAAACTCCATATCAAAGGAAATACCTTCAAAATTTAAAAGAGGAGCTTCAGCAACGCACTTCAAATGGAGCAAGTGGCCTTCACATTAAATATATTAAGGGCATACCCAAAATAGTCACTAAAGAAACGCAAGAAGCAACAACAAAGGAAACTCCAAAAAACTAACATCGGCGTCGTCCAAAGAGAAAATAACTTACCAAATAACCAACAATTACTCAGATATTATATTCACAAAAAAATCTCTGAAATTCTTCTATGCCAATGCTCGCAGTATTGTCAAACCTGGAAAATTCGATGAGCTTAGATGTATTATCGCTTCCCTACAAGTAATTGTTCATATTATTATACTTTCGGAAACATGGATTAAGAATGAAGATGAGGCTAAAATGCTCCAGATACCCTCCTACACACATTACTATAATTATAGACAAAATAAAAGGGGAGGTGGAGTGTCAATATTTGTGCACAACAATCTCAAACATCACCTTGTTGAAGAACAACGCGTGGACGACATTCACTATCTCTGGGTATTCGTAAAAAAATTCTCTCTAAATATCGGCGCTATCTATAAACCCAATAAATTGAATACGGACAACTTTCTCGATATGTATGCACGACAATTACACAAATTGAAACGAACAATAGTCTTTGGCGATTACAACCTGGACTTACTCAATCCGGACTTAGCGACACGCAAGTATAAGAACACTTTAAAAGAGACCAACAACAAAATCCTGAACAAGATAAGTCTAAAACACTGTACCCGTGAAACAACTTCATCCAAGACAATGTTAGACCATGTTTCTTGTAACTTAAGTGAAAATAATTTTCATTTTATCACTATGGAATCTTCAATGTCTGACCACAGACAAATACTTTTAGAGATGAAGCAATACCAACCACCACCTATCTTAAAACAGAAATACAACGCAGTAAACTTCAATAAAGGAGACGGGCGAAAGTTCCTAGAAAGTTGGGCCTGATGTTACAGTAACAATTATTGCATTATTTTATTTACACCCTAATACCATTTAAAAAAAAACTAAATTATTTACGACTGCTCCATGGGAGAAAGAAAATATAGGATGATATTGGTTTGTATGAAAACAACCTCTAACCTAAGGTTATACACTGAGCTCTCACGTAATACTTCACGAAAATAACTATTTGACTATATTGTTGACTAGAGTTAACCTGAATTTATTGTAGGACACATTGAAGTTTCAGACGCCTTCCAACTAGATTCAAAGGGAGTATGAATTAAAAACACTTTCTCTTTTAATGATTTATTCATCATCCACATCATCATAAACAATTAAAATATCGTCTAAAAACTGTGCAGGCGGTATTAAATTCTCTTGATGCCTTGCCCAGCTTAGGTACCATATTATGGACATCACATGACAACAGCAACCTACTGTTCTTTTTCCTACCAAGCAATTGCAATAATATTGTTTGATGGCCTCTCTACCATTAAGAGAACTGTCAACTAAAATATACGTAAAATATGTCTTTTGAGCTTACATGTCTCGATTTTATTCTACCTCTTAACAGCCAGCTAGAATTATTAGATATTGACAGTTCTCTTAGTAGGTTGCTGTCCGTTTCTCGACACGCTTCTATTTCATATCTCCCATCTTGTCGTATGTGTTCTCCATAATAGGACCTAGCCTGCTTAATTTGATAAATACCTAAAGATATTTTTATTAATTCACTATGTGTGAGCTGGGGAAAATCATTTAAATTATCATTTTCCACATGTATTCTTGTAAAATCAGCTCTACGTCGGTTTATATTATTTTGAATCACATAATAGCCTAAGTCATTTGCTTTGTTCATGTTCTCATTGATTATTTGTAGAATTTCCCCAGCATCGACACGATTCGTAATAGGCGGGTGAAAAGCATTCAGTAGAGCGGCAGCCACCTCAAAATCAATCATTAAATGCTTCGAAGCAGTATTAAAATAATCTTGTCTAAATAATTTAAAATCTCTTTTAAACCTTCCATTCACTACTTCAACAACCCATCTGCATATGGTGACTGCCCTTGATTTATTGGCCTCTAATGTGGAATGCTGCCATTCACCCTCCTGCAATGTTGGTGGGACGTAAGTTCTATAACCACATTCATTTAATAAAGGCAAGGCATCCCTGAAGCCCCTATCCAAAATGAATGCATCACCAGCTTGAAAATATTCACGTAACATTGAACTAGGGTCACGAAACTCATGATTAATGAAATCTGCATCTGATATGGTAGCAGGATAGGGGCCCATTACATCAACAATATGACCGTCTGCACATACAATCATTAATGGTTTTACTAAGTTATTATACTTATGTAAACTGTAAGTTCTTTTTTGGTACAAATAATTTGAACTTTTTTCTATGTAGCAATATGTACCGTCAATTATTATTACAGGTTTATTTTCCCCATTATGGTTTCCAAATAAACCATTTGGTATTATTAAGTTTCTGTCAACAATTTGCTGGCGATTTATGTGGTTAAGTCCTAAATGCCTGGGCACAAAATATTCATACATTAAGTGACGAGCTTCAGACACATATCCATCAAGAGTTCTTTTAGGTATGTTAAATAGAGCTGATATTCTCTCATTGGAATTACCGGTTCTCAGTTCCATCAAATATGCTGTCAACCCAATAGGGCCCGATGACTTATGCAGTAATTGTGGCACTTCATTTAACATACTTTGATACTGCTCTTTTGTAAAGCCTATCCAATGGTGCACCAAACGGTCTTCCATGTTTTGAATATTAATAAAATCAAGGCCAGCATTTGATTGACCTTTTAATTGTAGCATGTTTTGAATATGCACTGCTGTAAACACATTAACATAATTATTTAAAGCTCCAGTAATAAAATCCCAAGATTGCGTATTAATGTGGTGATTGCATAATCTATTGTTTTTTGGGATGTAGAAGTTATAAACATCTAACAACATTTTTCTAGTTGTATCAGGAACTCTATTCCTTTCTTGTCTCCGGCAACCTTCAATAAAACAGCGAGATTCGGTTTCTACTGCCCTTACATAGTCAGGTAACACTATAGCTTCTCTTGGTCTTATAGCTTCACTTGGTCTGGGTGTAGCCTCTGAAGTAGATTGTAATGCCTGTGAAGTAGCCTGTGATGTGGACTGCAAAGTAGCTTGTGATGTGGACTGCAAAGTAACCTGTGATGTAGACTGCAAAGTCACCTGTGATGTAGACTGCAAAGTCACCTGTGATGTAGACTGCAAAGTCAATCCTTTATGCTCACTTGCTTCATATGCTGATGTTGAGGATCCAGATGGTCCAGATACAAAATGATGGGCATTTCTATCAGCTCTCACCCAGCAACTATGACATATGAAAGCTCTGTTTCTTGAAATCTGAAAAAATAATTTTAAAATAAGTCTTTACAATAAACAAATACAACTAGTGAAATGCGAGTGTACTGCACTACTCTGTTTTATCCCTTCGGGGAATACGGACACAATATTATGTTGTACTATATAAAGTATTGCAACCATAGTCAAAGTGATGACGTGTATTTATTAATACTGTCTGACTATACCTTAACATTTTCGTTTGCCTAACCTTTTCCCAACTACGAAGTTCAACCCCAAGGTAGACTTCCAGTCAAAGTCAAAGATCTTTATTGTGAGACAGTGGTTTAAAAAGTTGTTCTAAAGGTTGTTGTGCTCTTGCACTGCTCCACCATGTGAGGTATACAACAGTTTGTGACAAAATTATTTAACCAGATGCAGCTAAATACCAGTATTTTACATGGAGCGACTGCTTGTCTGACCTCCACTAAGTAAGACTGGTTGTCATTCTTTCAGGCTTTTTTTTAACATTACCATCTAATAGTATAAAAATAAAAAGCAACTGATCCCAATAAACACTTACACTACGAGGCAAAATCCATTCACAAATGACTGTATGAATCCTTCTTTCTCGTTCAGTGTCAGTACGCAATAAATGAGATCTAGCACGCAACACTGAACGTCCACAGTTGACACACACTTGACAATGTCCAGTCGTTGATGATGAAAGCTGCTCGTCTGTGCCCAAAGAATTTATCACTAAATCCCTGCATCCTTGGCAAATGCGATGAGAACTGTTGACCTACAACAATATTAGTTTGTTACTTACAGTCCTCGGCAAGAAATAATATAGGTAGGTACATGGCGTTTAGAGAGACTAGGCTAGAACATTGTATTTCTTACAACTTCTTTAATACTAGCCAGTACAATAGTGAGAAGACTGTTTACAATTATTGCTCAATTCTTTTTAACTGTTATTAATTGGCTTAATCATGAGAGATATCATAGTGATTTAAGAATAATAACGAAGTAGAGTCCAGCAAAATATGAACTTGTAATAAAATAAACTACTTACCACTTAAGGTGCAAACCATTGCTGAATAACTGAAAGAATGCCTTCGTCTTCTATTTGACGTAATCCTATAGAAGGATTACGCCGCCAAGTAGCTATGCCGCAGTTGATACAATGATGGTGTTGATCACTCATTGTATTTTCTTCGAAATCCGGTATACGATGCTGAGGTATGTTGAGTAGGCAAGTTATCCGAGTCCATTGTAAGAAATGCGTGTGTCGTTCGTTAAAGCAATAACCGTCAGAATCCTTTATACGTAGCCAAAGTTGAGTCGTTAGATCACTGATCGAATAATAATAATTACAGCACACGAAAACACAACAGAAAATATCCACTAACGTAACGCCGCAAAGACAACGAACGAAGCGAAAGCGAATGATGTGATTGACGTTTGAGTTTTTGACCTGACATTGACATAAGTTGCGCTTTGTTGCCTGTACATTAAAACATTGACAATCGATTGTGAAATCGATTTATGAATCAATTCATTTTTACGACCATTATTTAAACCATTATTTAAAAAATATGTGTTTTATTTAAACTTATGTAATAAAGAATAACTATGAATATTTTAAATAATTAATTAATTATTCATTCTATTTTTGTAATAAAAATCGATTGTATATCGATAAACTTACCTATATCATATGGCAACATTGTTTTAATATTAAAATAAGGGAAGTCAGTATTAATTTGATTAAATATTTAATTTCTTATCCCATTATAAAACTGCTTAATATTTTATAATTGACCACAAAAAAACTGAAACAAAATATTGATAAATATTTCATTTGTGTTACACACGTCGGCCCAGATTCGCCCATCTCCTTTATCGATGCCTGGATGAATATCCTAAAAATCATGAAGATGTAGAGTATGATAAATTGGCAGGCAAATTACACTCCTGTTTAAACAAGTGCACAATCACAAAATCTTGAATCCTCCACGGCAAGACTGGATTAAAAAAAAACTCTTAGAAGATATAAATAACAAGAACATACTATGGAAAAAACATAAAACAAATGTAGAGGACATGCAATTAAAAGAAGAGTATGAACATATAAAAGCCAGAGTATCACACAACATAAGAAAAGCGAAAAGTGATTATTACCTAAAGAGGTTTGAAGAAAATTCAAGTAAACCACGAAAAATGTGGCAACTCATAAATGATTTGTCGAAAAACAAACTGCATGTCAGAACTGGACCGGACAGACTTGAAACGGCAGCTGGTACTATTACGGACCATAAAGAAATATGTGAAAGTTTTAACTCATATTTTTCGACTATTGGTTCAACCTTAGCAAGTATGATCCCTGAAAGATCAAATGCAAGTCAAATTTTTGAAGAGTGTAGACAAAACAGAATTGCAGTTTCTAAAACCAGCAACTACGAAGGAAGTTATTACGATAATTAAAAATTTGGACTGTAATACTGCATCTGGCATTGATGGTATTAGTACAAAATCAATAAAATGTGTAAAAGACATGATTGCGATGGAACTTACAGTTTGCATTAATTATCATATGGCACGAGGTAATTTTCCCAACGAGTTAAAAGTTGCAAAAGTTGTACCAATTCAAAAATCTGGTAGTAAATTTGACCCGTGCAATTACCGCCCTGTATCGGTTCTCCCGGTGATTTCTAAAGTCTTTGAGAAGATTCTTTATAACCGATTAGAGTCTTTCCTTAAGTCAAAAAGTTTCTTTTACCATAAACAGTATGGATTTAGAGCTCAGTCAAATACTCTCGCTGCTACAATTGACCTCGTAACCAAAATTAAAAATAAAATTGATCAAAAACAAGTTGCCTTAGGAATATTTATTGATCTTAAAAAAGCCTTCGACACCATCAGTCATGACAAATTAATACAAAAGCTAGAACTCACCGGTGTCACAGGCAAAGCACTTGAAATTTTTAAATCATATATGGAGAACCGTAAACAAATAGTAAAAATAGATAAATGTGAAAGCAACTCCTGTGTCCTGAATTTTGGCGTCCCCCAGGGATCAATATTAGGCCCCCTCATGTTTCTTATTTATATTAACAGCATCAGTAAATTGGGTCTCAAAGGAGACATCTCCCTTTATGCAGACGACACAAGTCTCTTTTATTTTGGACATTCAGTCGAAGCTATAATAGCTGACGCTCAGAATGATCTTAATCTCTTAAATGAGTGGTTTCAGTCAAATCTTTTAACTATTAATATTACAAAAACAAATTACATAATTTTTGCAGCAATAAATAAACAAATAAATGGGAATTTCGAACTTAAAATAGACGGTCAACTACTTGAACGAAAACCTAAAGAAAAATATCTCGGACTTATTTTGGATAGTAACCTAAATTGGAAACCACATCTAGAAAAAATCTAACTTAAACTAAGACCACTCATAGGGGCTCTTCACAAGCTGCGGGACTGTTCGAAAGAGATACCGCGGCCCTGGAACACAAAGGGCAAAGAAGGAACATGGATGGGTTTTAGTCAGTACAAGTCTGACACTCCCTTCCGCTCCGCCCAGAGCGGGGAGGGTCATTTGATGATTTCCCATCCTAAAAAAAAAAAAAAAAAGGGGCTCTTCACAACATAACAAATTGTCTCCCTCGAAAAGTGCGATATCTTATTTATAATTCTCTGGTTAAGCCTCATATCGACTACCTCATTGAAATCTGGGGTACTGCAGCGAAAACTAACATAGATCCAATTCAACGAGTTCAAAATAGATTAATTAAAATTTTATTCAACTATTCATTTCGGACACCAACTACTAAAATATACGAGGAAACAAAAATAATGAATATAAAACAAACCTACATATACTACACATGTATTCTAATACGTAAAATATTAAATAAGCAAATCCATTCCAATATAAGATTTGTAACAAAACAACAAACACGAAAGATTAACTTAAGGCGTGCTAGTTACTTAGTGACCCGCCCTCCAAGAACTAACTATGGAAGAAGAAATTTGGAGTTTGAAGGTGTTACAATTTATAATAAATTACCATCAGTAATAAAAGGAGAACAAAGTTATGCCCGGTTCAAAAAGTTACTAAAAGCCCACACAATTAATACATACATATAATGTCTGTTACGACATAAAGGACATCGGGAATTTGGTTCTTCAATGATTATAAGATGAAGTTTTTATAATTATTATATTTTCGCAATTTTTTGAATAGCACAATAGTACAACCGGTAGCAATAGACAGATGACAAGTGAAATCAATTTTTTGACAGTTAATAAACGTCACACAAACCGCCGCGATACTTGCGCCTTGCAGAAACCGTAAAGCAATGCGATTATTTACTAGACATTGCTATAAGGCTCATGAGCCTAAACATCCTCCCACCCGTTGAAAGGCTTGTCTTTCAACAGCAAATCTTCAGCAGAGGGCAGCGGACATAATTTTACGAGAGGCCGACGCAAAACGCCTCTAGTAGTTTTCAAGTCAGCAACTCTGGAAACTCCATCCGGACCAGGAAATAATCTAGTAACCCGTCCAAAGCGCCAACACAGTGGAGGTACATGTTCTTCATGGATAAGTACGAGGTCTCCAATATTTAGGGATTTTGTGTTCGTCTTCCACTTCAGCCGTTGTTGTAGCTCATGTATATATTCACGCTGCCAGCGTGACCAGAAATGCTGATGAATTTGTTGCAGTCGAGCGTATCGTTGCAGGTGATTTTCTTTTAGACCTTCTAAGTTAGGTTCAGGCAGTGCCTTCAGCGGCCTTCCAATAAGAAAGTGCCCTGGGGACAAAGGAAGGTAGTCATCAGGAGATGAGGACAAAGGACACAAGGGGCGACTGTTCAAAACGGCCTCCACTTGTGCAAAAAGTGTGGATACTTCTTCGAAGGTAAGATGGGTATTTCCCATGACTCTTTTTATATGGAATTTTGCCGATTTTACTCCGGCCTCCCAGATGCCGCCAAAGTGAGGAGCGTGAGCGGGTGAGAACACAAATTTTATATTTTCATGAGTTGCAAATTCAGCTAAGTCCCTATTGTGTAGTTTTAGAAACGAACCTATATCTTTAGCAGCAGCCACAAAGTTACCCCCGTTATCACAAAATATTTCATAAGGTTTGCCACGACGGGAAATAAATCTGCGCAATGTCATTATAAATGCGTCCTTAGTAAGGTCACAGACCGCTTCCAAATGAACGCACTTATAACGCAAGCACACAAATATGCAAAGATAACATTTGTTTACCCTTGCACCTTTACCCTTACGATTAATTATGTAAAAAGGTCCAGCGAAATCTATGCCCACTAAATTGAATGGGAAATCGGCCATCACACGTTGCGATGGCAAATCACCCATTTTAGGGCAAAGAGTTTTGCCTCGGACACGACAACAACGTACACAATTGTGAACTGTGCGCCGAGCTAACCTTCTGCCATTTAACGGCCATACTGATTCCCTTATCAGCGATAACAACAGCTGCGGGCCAGCATGCATGTGCCGCAGATGTTCTCTTTCGAATAAAAGTTTGGTTAAATGATGGGACGAATCAAGTAGTATTGGATGTTTTTTATCAAAACTATAGGATGAAGAACTTATTCGTCCTCCAACTCTAATTAAACTGTTGTCGTCTAAAAAAGGTGACAAGGATAGTAATTTTGATTTATTATTTAAAGGTAAGTTTTTTGATAATACTTTGTATTCATTAGGAAAACAATTTAACTGTGCAACGCGACATAGATAACGAAATGAGTCATCTAACTCATTAACGCTGAGGGTTAACACCTGTTTGTTATTCATATTAAGAATGTTATAACAAAATCTTTTTACCCATGCGACTATTCTTATAAGTTTATTTAGTTTGCTATATTTTTTTTACATCTATTATAGGTTGCAGTTTGCCAGTGTTTTGGTAAGTATTTATTTCGTTCTGATCAATTGTGTTATTAAGTGTAAATAATGATGTTTTATGAGTTTTTGTTTCAGATGATGATTGGCTTGCTTGCTGCGACGAGGTCAAGGAAACGAGCGGAGTAATAGGTGAGTATTTAGTATTATTTGTAATTTTAGAAGAAGTTTTAGATTTAGAAGTAGTTTTAGATTTAGAAGTAGTTTTAGATTTAGATGTATTTTTAGTTTCAGGTACATTATTGATGTCAATAGAATTAAGAACTGGCCAATCCGTTTCATCATTCATTAAATAACTTGGACCTGACCACCATAAGCTATTATTTGTTATCTGCTTGGCATTTATACCCCTAGAAATGAGATCGGCTGGGTTCATGTCTGTGGGAACATATCGCCATGACGATGCGTCAGTGAGCTCGGTTATTTCAACCACTCTATTCGCGACAAATGTTTTGAGTTTGGTCGGATCACCCCCAATCCATGCTAGCACTACACTTGAATCGCACCAATGAACGATTCGTGACGGCTTGTAACGAATCGACTCAACGACACTCTTGCATAGTTTAGCAGCCAACAAAGCAGCGCAAAGCTCCAATCGCGGTATTGTCATAGGATTTATACGAGCTACTTTAGATTTAGCAGCTAATAGTCGTACCGTGAAGTTACAGTTGTTTGCCGTGCTTCTCACGTACACACATGCTCCATACGCCTTCTGTGAAGCGTCACTGAATGAATGAAATTCTATTAATTCCGGTGAATCGCATAACACTCTTCTAGGTATTTGCAAATTTAATAAACAGTTCAAATGATTCGCAAATTCTAACCACCTTTCCTCTATTTCTTGAGGAACAGCTTGGTCCCAGTCTATTTTTTGTTGCCATAAATTTTGTAATATCATTTTTGCTGTAATTATTAATGGACTTAATAGCCCTAAAGGATCGAATATCTTAAATGTATTTGATAATATGTGTCTTTTTGTTATGTTGTTATGATTGTGATATGGATGAACGGGAAAGTTTAAATTATCAGTTTTTGGCTCCCACCCTAAACCCAGAGTGCTTGATGATTCACTTATAGTTAATTTATCTTGAATATTTAGAGATGAATTTTTGAATAGATTTTTAGAATTAGTTTTATATTTGCGTAAATTAAAACATGCTGACTTTAGAGCGGAGGATAAGGAATTTTGAATATAAGTTAATTGATTTTCATTATCACAACCAGTAATTAAGTCGTCGACATAAAAGTCGTGTTGTATTATGTTTTTAATAGTTTCGTCCCCACACTCCTCGCCCACCTGCCACAGACAGCGAGTGCTTAAATAGCTCGCACTTGTGGTGCCATAAGTAAGAGTATTCATTTGCATCGTTCTGATGGGCAAGGACTCATCTTCTCTCCATAGAATTAATTGTAAGTTTCTACAAGATTCATCTACTCTCAATTGTCTGTACATTTTTTCAATGTCAGCAGTAATTAAATATTTGTATTGACGTGCTCTTATGAGTATGGAGAAAAGAGAATCCTGTATATTTGGGCCCGCCATAAGAATGTCGTTGACAGATATCCCTGATGATGTGGGGACGGATCCATCAAAGACGACACGGACCTTGGTTGATTCGCTATTGTCCTTAAATACAGCATGGTGGCATAAAAAGTATGAGGGAAATGGTTTACTTTTAGGTGCTATAGACATGTGCCCTAACTCTTCATATTCTTTCATAAACTCAACGTATTGTAATTTTAGTGTAGGATTTTTTCTAAAACGTGATTCTAAATTAAACAATCTTTTTTTAGTATTATAGGATTCACCCAAGTTACTTGGAGAACTATTTAGAGGTAATTTAACATTAAATCGTCCGTCGCTCAAACGGATCGTATTTTGCAAAAAATGCTTTTCACAAGCCCTTTCCCTTTCGCTGAGAATGGGTTTGTTTGGCAGTTCTTCAATCTCCCAGAATTTTGTTAGTAATTTATCAATACAAGACTCTTGAATCTTGTTATTCCTTGCAATCACACTATTGTTGCAATATATGCTATTCAAATTATTTTTGTTTATCGGACCAGCTATTAACCAGCCTAATTTGGAATTTCGTAACTTTAGGTTATCCGGGCCTATATGAATTTGTTCATTTCCTAGTATATCCCAGAAAAGATCACACCCAATCAAGATATCAACTTGAGAGGGTTCATTAAAATTAGGATCAGCTAATTTTATGTGTTTAGGTATTTTGAATTTAACATTAACATGTTGTGTTGGTAAGTAACCAGTTAACTCGTTCATGACAAGCATATTATAAGTAACATCAAACCTTTTGCAGGTAGATTGCAATTTAACTATGCAGCTTTCCTCTACCTTGTTAGACAAGTGGTTTCCGATGCCAATAATATTAATACTAGTTATTGGGATGGACTCAAGTGACAGTTTATCTCTTAAAGATTTTGTAATGAAGCTGCCTTGGCTACCACAATCAAGCAATGCACGCACTGTTTCATATTTATTATTCTTCGGATTATGAACTTCAATTAAGGCAGTAGATAAGAGAACGTCATTGAATTTATATTCTGATAAATTAACGTTTATAGATTCCGGTGCTGAATGTACATGATTGCTATTAATTGCCTGACCAGGATTATGCAGGAGACGATTATGTCTTTGTTTACAATCAGGACATGGCCCGAATCCACACGCCTTTGCTGGATGACCCTGTTTAAGGCAATTAGAACAAAGTTTATATTTATTTACATCTGACCATTTTTCTTGTATTGTTTTGTTTTTGAAACTAGGACACTCATATATTTTATGATTTTGTCCGCAAATTATACATACAAATGAATGTGAAGTGTCTTTATTAGTAGCTGTTACAGACTTAATGAAACATTTTTGAAATTTATCCCTTTTATTATTGTGATTATTTTGTGTGTTGCTATTCGAACGAGTTTGATTATTTTGAACCAGTGAACCCTTTTGGTGGTTGTCTGTTTTATTCCTATCCAAAGCTTCAAGCACATCAGCGCGATCTATTAGAACTTGTTTAAAGTTATCTAACGTTGGAATATCGTTCCCAAGTCGATTCCTAAATTCCTCCCACTTTAGAAGAGTATTATTGTCTAATTTTGAGGTTAAATTGAATATGACACACATATCCCAATTATCTGTGGGCATTCCTAGACTAGATAATGCTCTTAAGTTTTTAGTAACATGGTCAACTAGAAATCGTAATGATTTTACAGTTTCCTTGCTAAATGGAGGTATGTTGAATAATGAATTCATGTGATGATCAATCAGAAGTCTTTTATTATCGTACCGATCGCACAATAACTTCCAAGCTTCCTTGTAATTTTCAGATGATACTTCAAGATTGGAAATTATGAGTGCAGCGTCTCCATCCAGGTACGATAATAGATAGTGAAATTTATGTACCGGCGAGAGCTGTTTATTACGATCAACTAAGTTCGAAAAAGAATCTCTGAACTCGAGCCACCTAAAGTATGCACCATCAAACTTTGTGATTTGTATTTGTGGCAGCCTGATACCAGAGTCACGAGGTTCAGATCGGAATTCCTGACAGTCATGACTGCATGATTGCATACAGCTGTCCAACAAACCCTTTGCAATGGCAAGTGCACTCACCATATCATTCTCAATTTTGTCCTGCTCCTCAAGCTCTAATGACAGGCCCCCACTGTTTACGACTTCAATCTGACTTTGCAACTCATCAAACTTAGCTGATAACTGTTCAAATCTACCAAGTTTAATTTTTAATTCAGCTATTTCCACATTTGTTAATGAATCCAAAGAAGATAATCTTTCCAAAAAGTTTTTAAACTTGGTAATCTGACCCTTAATTGAGCTACGCCTGACAGTCAACTCATGTATTTTATTTAAATCGACTTCGTGCGTCATTTTTTAGGAAGTGTACTTTAGTCAAAGATAAAATATGCTAAGTACTATAGACTATCAAGCAGAGTAACTCAACCAAGTAATTCTCAGCATAAAAAGCAATAATTATGTAAGTTAAACAAGTGATCTCACGCCCCTCGATCCGACGTCACCCGCCGACCAGGAAGCCGCTGCCAAGCACAGAATGCAAGCTCTGCTCGTACCACTGGTGCTAGCGTGATGTTCCGAAGTATCTGGAAAGTTCGGCCAACAATATCAAAAACTGATTGGGAACGTTTCGTTATATGGGAATGAGAAGTACACAATGTCGGTAGATGAAAAAAAAAAAAAAACACTTACGAAAATTATTTCAAATAAAATAGTAATTTAGGCTGCTTAATTGGACAAGTTTTGATGATATGGTGTATTAAAATTGTAGCATTTAATTAAATACGGTAATATGGAAGTGACTTAATTGGATTACAATTAAGTTTGATGAAGTAAAATCTTGCCATCAAATGATCCTTCAATATCTAATTAATTACTTGAAATTATTGCACAGTGATTGGCACGTCTTTTACATCCCTTTATGGGATTTAGGATAGGTTATGAAGTGATTTAGAAAATAGGAAGGTAAGAATGAGGAAGGAAGGGCACTTAACTTATGATGCTCCAGTTCACACGAAGGTTCTGTAATTCTTCCGTAGGTACACCTGTGTCGATACTTTAGCTGCACCGATGCCTAGGTATCAGGATGTTCGCAGGTTTCGGCTTATCGACGATAACTCGGCCCTTTGTGGTCTCGATGATCACGCCATGTGCCGAATCCAACGAACCAATTTTGAAGATTTAGATTTTGAGTCCTGTCACGGTCGCCAATTTTTATGTCTGTTACGACATAAAGGACATCGGGAATTTGGTTCTTCAATGATTATAAGATGAAGTTTTTATAATTATTATATTTTCGCAATTTTTTGAATAGCACAATAGTACAACCGGTAGTAATAGACAGATGACAAGTGAAATAAATTTTTTGACAGTTAATAAACGTCACACAAACCGCCGCGATACTTGCGCCTTGCAGAAACCGTAAAGCAATGCGATTATTTACTAGACATTGCTATAAGGCTCATGAGCCTAAACATATAATACATAGTTAGTTGATGAACTACATGTTACAAAATATAAAAAGCATTTGTAATTACCTAAATTTAACAAAAAAAAAAAAAATAACTTCTCAGAATATATATCTGTATACAATTATAAATCATGTATGTACCAAAAAATATCTAAGACAACAAACTAAAAACAAATTGGTAACAAACCTGTTCATAACAGACTATGCCATCGATGCCACATCCAGTAAAATTAAACTACATCCATGTTGTGTTTTGTTAAAATTATGATCGAGTCTATATTTTTATTTATCTGTGTACCCACATAATCTGTGCGCTCTAATTACAAATTTTAATTTTAGTGTGTTTCTCAGTAAGTGAATTATCTATGTAATTCTTATGAGAAATAAAGTTGTTCTTAAACCTTAAACCTTAAATATTCATCAGC
The DNA here is from genome assembly GCA_905163415.1 of Noctua fimbriata. Taxonomy (NCBI): domain Eukaryota; kingdom Metazoa; phylum Arthropoda; class Insecta; order Lepidoptera; family Noctuidae; genus Noctua; species Noctua fimbriata. Next base: position 1,447,394 of record CAJHZP010000005.1, read on the forward strand.
TAAACGCTGCCTTAAATTAAATTACATTGCCTTTATTGGATCGATAGGTTAAGGCTTTCATCGCTTGGTATTTCCTACACAGTTTGAATTTGCTTTCAATGTATAACCAGTCTTGAGAGCCTAATAATAATTCCAATAAATATAAACTTGTGGAATCTGAGGTACCGTACTACAAGTATGTGCCCGACCCAGTTCTCGAGAAAGACCATGTCACGCTGTACTGGGATCGGTCTATAATTACTGACAGGACTATTGTCGCCAATAAGCCTGACATAGTAGTGATAGACCGATCAGAGCGCCGCGTAATGATAGTCGATGTTACCATCCTGCATGACGAGAACCTCGTGAAAGCTGAGAAAGAGGAACAAATAAATTAACTCGACTTGGCACACGAGGTTGTCGACACGTGGAATGTGAACTCGGCTATCATTGTGCCGATCGTCGTGACGGCCAATGGTCTTATAGCCAAGAGCCTCGACGAGACATCTTTCGAGGCTCTCCTTAGGCGGTTGGATCAAGGGCCTGATTCAGAAGGCAGTACTCCTCGATACGGCTTGCATTGTGAGGAGGTTCCTCTCTCTGGAGCCCTAACCACCGGTAGCTTGGACCCTGCTCACGATACCGGCGGACCACTATTTTTTGTATTTTTAAATGTTTTTTATATGGTTTTTGTTAAGAAATATTTTAAAATGTAATTAGTGTGTAGGAAAATAAATAAAGGAAACAATTCCAATAAAAAAAACAATTAATTTCTTGTTTCAGTTAAATACGTGGACATACATACTGTTTACAAAAAACATACTTACGGCAAACGTGTTTAGAACTTGGAAACGCACATAGACCTACAAATACAAATATTGTGCAATTCCAACAATATTTCATACATAGGGGTCAAATAGACAATCTCCTTTTTTTTCAAGTCGGTTAATAAAAACATAGCTTTATTATAACTAGCACCCGCCTGAGTCATCATAAAAGCGTTACGCGCGGACTTAAACGAACCACAAAAATCCCACGCAAAATAAAACCCGGGACACCTTTTCGCGGAGAGACAGCGGTTACGTGTATACCACACCCTACGCATGTTACGAACACGACGGGGCAACTGGTGACGCTAAATCATTATTAAACTTACGGCGACGCATCGTAGCGCATAGCTTTCGTAGTCAGTGCAAACATGCGTCGTGAAGACGCTACGCGCAAGCTACGTAGCACCTCCACGATCGCACCGTAGCGCTACACGAGAACAATTCGCAAACTTGACTGCAATCGTAGCCACAACAATTCTTGACCCACGATCTCAAAGCCGGTCAAGTTAGAAATGTGAGCGAAATACGATAACACAAGGTCACGGGCACTTATTAAAATGACGTCGCTACGGCGTAACCGAGCCAATTAACTGCACCCACCACACCAATATTCAGTAACGAGTTATCGACATGAAAGATACACGTTGGCACTAAACATTTTCGCATCGCGATACGTGGGACGTAATTTCATTCTAACTATGTTTTTACGTTAGAAGACACGAATCACAATTTCTATTGGCTTTATGCAAAAACCGTTACTATTGTAGTTGCCGAAATTCACCAAATTGTAATATTTATTCGCGTATAAAACAGGTTTTTGTTATTACGCAATGCGTTATTAGTAAACACAGACACTGACATGAACGAAATGTTAAGAGCTATAATTAAAATAATTTGGAAGCCTAGGCACGCACCATTTATAGAGTACGACGTCACTCCGCGACGCAATGCAATGACCAATTAGTCTGGGCGGCTGGGCGCCGGGGTGCAAGGTCAAGCACGCTCACGAGATGTATAAACGACTGATGTAACATTATGCACTTACGTAATCGAGTAAACACGATAAGATGTTAGATCACAGATTGTTAAAAAAATATATACAGACTTATCGCGACAACACACTGAAAGCGACGACTAGGGGCGGTGTTATTGTTCGGGAGGCGTGAGGCGCACGCGGCAATTTGAAGTCAAGGTCGCCTCGTGGGAGCTCCTCTGGCAGCTGGGCGCTCCAAGGTTGCGCTTTCGTCCCGCACCCCCGCCTCTAACCCAATCGATACAAAATTATAACGAACCTGTAACGTCGCTGAGCATTCACTCGAGGTAAAGACACGTACCGTGTCATTGATAACAAACATTACTAGGTACATTGATATGACTAGGTACTACATTTTTGTAACTACCGCGTTTGTAATGAATCCCTCATTGCCACGCGCTTCTTTGTCTAATCATGCTCCGCCATTACCTACTTACAACAACATTAGCCGTCTTAAAATAATTTTAAATGTATTATTAGGATGGATACTTTTGCAGATCATTTCAGTTTTTTTTTTATATTGGCTTGTCGGCTGTATTAAAATCTGAGCTGTTATTGTTTCAGTCACGCAAACAGACCTACGTTCGGTAGGTATGGCAATTTAATCGGCCAAGAGCGAGTTGGACTCGCGCATGTAGGGTTCCATACCATCGTTGTAAGGGAGCCCCCTTTAATTTATTTTTATTATTTGTTGATATAGCAGCAACAGAGATACACATTTTGTGAAAATTACAACTGTCTACCTATTACGGATCAAGAAACACAGCCCGCTGACAGACAGCGGAGGCTTAGTAATAGAGTCCCGTTGGATACCCTTCGGGTAAGTAACTGTAAAAATGAACGCTTTAATTGTAAACGTGGAAAAAGTCGGTCGAGTTAATTAACTCCTTTTAAACTTATTTATGAAACGTTGGATTTCTCTGATAAGTGTTATTTTCTTGGTAACGCGGGTTTCCCGGTTCCCGGTATGTGCCGTAGATATTTTACATTTAAACGGTTTTATTTAGCTTGCCCTGTTTGTTTTTTGTTTGGGTCAATTTTAATTGGCATGCTCGCTCTGAAATATTTCAATTTGTCTCTCAACGAGCACGAGTAAACATTCCAATGAGTGTGCATTTTCATTGAAAATAATATGATCGTCGGCTCTACCTACTTTTATTTCCCCTTTCCCCTTGGACCGCGAAAGCGAACAGACGTGTGACCGCATTATCTTAGTTATGTTAACAAAATATTTTATTATATTCATTTAAAAATCAATTTAAAATAGTGGCAAAAAGCAAGCAACTACCAGGGGCGTAAAAAGCTGCAGGAGCTTCCAACGAGTCGCGTGAGTACCGACTCATTGCGCATACTGGCACACACACTGATTCCGACTGACGAGCGCTCGTTCATTGCATCACGCACACGACTTTGTGACCGCGCGATACACACATACGTACTCTGCTAATATCGCTGATCTCGTCACACACGCCGCTGTCTCGCACGGCGCCGCCTCGTACGCACGCTAACTCCAGCACAGTTATAACTGCCTGGTACTATGATTCGCTCGCCTAACAAGTCCGACTCGGACTCTGCATTGAACGTTCATAGTTTAGAAAAAACACCCCCACCTTCTGCGTTTGTGAGCCAACGGATTAAACGCCGATTAGAGGAAATTACTAGAGCAGACTTTGATGAATTTAAAGATGAAATTCGCAAAATGCTTACTTCCTTCAAGACCAATTACGATAATATAGAACATACCTTATCAAATATCGAAAAGAACATTACATTTAGTTCTCAGCAACAGGACGAGATGCAAGTTAAGATAAAGTCATTAGAAGAGGAGTGTAAAATTAACAATTCCAACATTATCTCGTTACAAGAAAAGGTGGAAGATCTGCAAAGGTGTTCTAAATTGACAACTATAGAACTGAGGAATATTCCGAAAAAGGCCAAGGAAAATAAACAAGACCTCTTGTCCTATGTTTCCAATATCTGCAAAAAGCTCAATGTTGAGCTCCACAATTCAAATGTGCGTGATATTTATCGTGTTCCTGGAAAACCCGACACCAAGAAACCGGTTATCGTCCAATTGTCAGACCTGTTTTTGAGAAATACTCTTCTTAGTGCCGTAAAAACCTACAACACTACTAACCCATCGAATAAACTAAATATGAGCCATTTAGGTCTTGAGGGTAGGGACCCTATCTACCTGGCTGAAAACTTGACCGCTAACGCAAGGAAACTTTATTTTCACGCTCGTGAGCTCAGAAAATGTAGCAAAATTAAGTACTGTTGGATCTCAGACGGAAAAGTCCTAATAAAGAAAGACGATGGTGAGTCATCTATACTCATAAAAACATTACCCCAGCTGGAACAATTTAACACCACAGATTGACTACCTGTATTTGCTGATACTTGGCTCTTTTGTATGCTTTTATGTTTTTGTTTTATAATTCAACAATTTACTATTTTATTAGCGTTTAATTTGTGTTTTTGCCTTATATACTCACATTTTTTTATATTAATAGCGATTAAAAGTTTTATTTTATTCGGAAAACAACTTTATATGCATAAATCTACACACCCCACTTACCTCTCACAAAACATTCAGCAATATACACAATCAAACATTTCCTTGTACACAATACTCACAAATTACCCTTACTTACCTATAAACAACTCCATTCCTATATCAACTTACCTGCCATCTCCTGCTCGGTCCGGACCCTTTTTTATACATATCGTTCTCTTTATAGCACCCAATGATGATGTGTTTATAAATGAAATGACCCCATTTCCGGCCTATATAATTCGATAACTTTTTTAATATAAATGATAGTATTGATACATTTTCTGTATCACTTAGTCAAAGCTGTAGGCCAGATGACTGTAATTCTTCCTTAAAAAATCCTAATGACCACTTTAAAATCCTAACTCAGAATATAAGATCCATCAATCGTAATTTCCATAGTTTTATTACCCTCTTACATAGAATTAACATAGATTGTGAAGCGATTATTTTAACGGAATGTTGGCTTAAAAACAACGAAACGATACCTAACATAGATAGCTACTTAATGTATCATACTACAAACCCTAAAAACCAAAATGATGGCATAGTTGTCTACCTCAAGGACCATCTTGAACACACAGTCTCTGAGATAGACTTCATGGAAGGCACTTGTATGGTATTGAAAATAGGTAACGATATAGCAATCATCTGTATATACCGATCACCCTCCTTTAATAATACGGCAAACTTCTTAATTTCCCTTAACTTAGTACTAAATACACTATCCTCCTTCAAAAATGTTACAATAATTGGTGATATCAATATTGATATCGTTCATACCCAAAATGATACTCATGCCTCAGAGTACCTCAACCTAATAGCCAGTCATGGGTTACTGCCTGCCCATACGTTGCCTACGCGTGGCCCTAATTGCTTAGACCACGTGATGCTTAAGTCAAACTACGAAGCGTTAACCCTAGTACTTGATTCATCTGTTACGGACCATAACAGTGTACTACTGTGCCTTGGATACAAAGGAAAATCTTCTAAAGGTTCCAATCGCCCCACTCTCAATAAAATCAACTATAAAACCCTTGACCTGGAGATGAACGATATCAATTTTGATCAGATCTATTGCATAACAAACGCAGATCAAGCTGCGGCCCAATTAATTAATACCCTAAAGTGTGCTATAGATAAAAATTCAACCACCGTTAAGATACCGAATCGTAAACTAATATTAAAACAGTGGGTAACACCTGGATTACTTCGTTGCATGAGAAATCGTGATAATATGCATAAAGAAGCCATGATAAATCCGAACAACGATATCTTAAAGTCAATTTACATTAGATACCGAAATTTTTGTCACAAAATACTAAAAAAGGTTAAGAGAGACCATGATCGAAAGGAGCTAGCAGACGCTGGCACGGATAATAAGCGAATCTGGCAGGTAATAAAACGCGTAACTAACTGTGTTAAATCTAAAACTTCATCTACTGATTTACTACACACTTCTACATCCCCTGAATACTCTGTCAATCAAGTAAACGACTACTTTGCGAACATTGGCAAAAACCTCGCAACCAACATAAAATCTCTAAACCCCCAATCAAAATTCCAGGTACATGTCCCCGACAACTCCTCCTGTAACTCTTTTGTTATTTTACCAACCGATTGCAGCGAAGTTGAATCAATTTTATTCTCTTTAAGATCTGACTGTGCTGTAGGATGGGATAACATTCCTACAGCTCTTCTCAAGCGATACAAAAACCTCCTCATCCCCGTCATAACCCATGTTTTTAACCTCTGCCTCGAAACAAGTACTTTCCCCTCATGTTTTAAAAAGTCAATTATCCATCCCATTTACAAGAGTGGGGGTAAAGACTGTGTCGCCAATTATCGTCCGATTGCCGTATTGCCTATACTATCCAAGATCCTGGAGCGAATAATTAATAAACGACTGATAAAATTCCTGGAAGACAAGAACTTATTGTCAACCGCTCAGTATGGCTTTAGACGAAATAGATCCACCTCTAATCATAATCAGCCTATAATGTTCCCACTGCTGGGACACAGGCCTCCTCTCTATGAGAGGGAATGGGCTATAATCCACCACGCGGGCCCAGTGCGGGTTGGTAGATGTCACATGTCTTCGAATTTTTGGTTCTAGGACATGCCGGTTTCCTCACGATGTTTTCCTTCACCGTTTTGAGAGCAGTGGTGATGAAATAAATTACACAAAGTAATGCGCCTGCCTGGGTTCGAACCCACGACTTACTACTCGCAAGTCGGGACCGCCACCACTGGGCCACCGCTGCTCTCACCTCCACCTCTAATGCAGTCTTGGATCTTACTAACCATATAGTCAAAAACTTAGACGAAAAGAAAAAGGTCCTCACTATCTTCCTAGATCTGGCTAAGGCGTTTGACACAGTCTCTACTCCCCTCCTACTTCATAAGCTGGAAAAAATTGGCGTGAGAGGTGAATCTATTCTGAGGGACTATCTACATAACCGAACCCAATGTGTAAAAATTAATAATTATGTGAGTGATGAGCTGCCAATAACATATGGAGTTCCGCAGGGGAGTGTGATCGGGCCGACTCTTTTCCTCGTATACCTAAACGACCTATGCCAGATTAAGTTAAATGACACCAAGATAACGGCGTTCGCAGACGACACTGCACTTTCATTTGTTGGTGACACATGGCCTGAAGTCTTTAAGAAAGCTCAATATGGTTTTAATATAATTAAGGAATTGTTGGCTAAAAACTCACTAACACTAAATACTGACAAAACCAACTATATGACTTTCTCACTCCGTCAAACCACCCAACCTCCACCCTCCCTGTACCTTGTCGCGCATTCGTGCTCTGTTCCCGACGACCAGATCTGTAACTGTCCCAAATTAGCTCAAGTGACCAATACCAAATATCTTGGCGTAACTCTAGACAATGGTCTTTCTTTCTCACTCCACATTGAGTTATTACAGAATAGAGTTAGGAAACTAATTTATATTTTTAAAACCCTACGTCACGTAGCTGATGCACGATTGTTAAGGCAGGTCTATTTTGCACTTTGCCAATCATTACTGAGTTATTGCATATCGACCTGGGGAGGTGCGCCAAAAACAAGGTTATTAAAATTAGAAAGAGCGCAGAGAGCTATCTTAAAAGTGAGCAACTTTAAAAATTATATGTTTCCTACTGCCGAACTTTAAAAAAGTTGTCAAGTGTTGACTGTGAGGCAACTTTTCATAGCAAAAACTGTCCTAATTCAGCATTCTGCGACCCCATACAAAAAAATCTCCAAAAGGCGTAAAGACATAGTTTGTGTAACTAGGAAAAGTAACCTTACCTATTCCAGTAGGTTCAATTATTTTCTTGCACCTACATTGTACAACAAATTGAATAAAATACTCCCGATTTACCAACTATCTAGCCACGATTGTAAAAATCTAATAACTAAATGGCTTCAAGGACTGACCTACCAGGAGACGGAAAACCTCTTAAGTACAATGTCGTAGTATAATTACATACACAAATACACACACACACACATAACTAAACGCAATTACACCCACACTTACACATCTCTATTAAAACTCTCGCTCACACGCGCATGCATACAAAGAAAATTTTCCTTTAGTTTTTAATTTCTACCTTATTTTATTTTTATTTTTTGTTTTCTCGCATTGTTAATAAAATCTAGATTGCATAGAAAAACTTTGAATCTCGTGTGAAATTGTCTTAAAATTTTATAGGGAAAAGGGACTGGTATCTTTAACACAGGTTACTCTGTAATCTAGCTAAGATGCCAGTTGCGATCCGTACTGTGACTATAAAACCACGATCACTGTTATTTTTGTAACTATCTAATCTTAAGGTTTTATACTGTGAGAATTAATAAAGCTTTATTATTATTATTATTATTATTCGCGTCATTGTCGTTGCGCGAGTTAAGGAACCCCAATCTACCAATATTAGCTTTGTCAGCTAATAAGTATTTATTAGATGTATTATTTCCAAATATTCCATTGCTGGATCAGCGTTCATAATTATCTAGGACATGCGTCATATCTGATCACGACGTGCATGTACTACGTTAGCAATAAAGTTAGTATATAAGATCAATATTTTGTTAGATAAGAGGAATTACTGTTTAGCTGTAACTCTGTCGGAATAAAGTTATTTTTTAAATACTTCCGTTGTCGCTTACTTAATTGGCGCAGCCGGTAGGATCTCTGTAGTCAGTCTGCCGTGTATACAATTCTACGTGGAGCAGCCGACGTCCGTGTCTACGGTTTAGCAGAGATCGCCGAACAAATAAATTCATTAAGAAGCCACTTCGAGTTACGGAAGAGGACCAGCCACAGCAGTAGTTCGGGGAGCATGGAGCTAGCTGCGGAATTGTGAGTAAATCTTTATAATGTATAAATTTCAGTTTATAAACTTTTGTCGAAATTCTCCGAAACCGTCTGCGACACCTTCGGATAATTTCTCTCTTGGGGAGGGAGGAGTTAAGGAACCCCAATCTACCAATATTAGCTTTGTCAGCTAATAAGTATTTATTAGATGTATTATTTCCAAATATTCCATTGCTGGATCAGCGTTCATAATTATCTAGGACATGCGTCATATCTGATCACGACGTGCATGTACTACGTTAGCAATAAAGTTAGTATATAAGATCAATATTTTGTTAGATAAGAGGAATTACTGTTTAGCTGTAACTCTGTCGGAATAAAGTTATTTTTTAAATACTTCCGTTGTCGCTTACTTAATTCGCGCGTATTCTTGGCATGACGACAGACCACCACAATGACAGGGTCATTCTCAAAGCATTATTACGTGTACATTTTACTGTGTGGCTACACTTTGCTTGGTTCTCATCTCAGTATGACATACCTAAATAAATAAATAAAAAGTTAGTGTTCCTGCTCTCTGAGGCAACATTCGCGGGAAACCGTTGTTGTTAGTTTTTTCTACAAAGCTAGGTATTTCTGAATGTCTGTCATGACAAATTTTGACAAAGGAACTGCGTTGTGATCTTTGTTTCCGAAAGCATGGCTGGCGTTCTTGACACATCTAGAACGTAAATCGTTGAGTCTTGGAAAGTCTGGATGACTTTAACTTTTTAATTTTAGGTAGGTAAACGGGGTGGAAGGGCGTCCGACGCGAAAACGGTTAGGTACGTATTGAGTACATCATTCTGAAATTTTACATCTGCATTTTGTATTTTTTTTTAAATCAGCTCTTCCATACATTTTGTCCGTGTAGGTATTGCACTTTTGTAGGAAACAGCTTTTTTTTTAATAACCGATGTAAAAAATCTATGTGGGGGTTCAAAATGATGTACTGAATACGTGGTAACCGTTTTTGCGTCGGTGTTCCGTCCACCCCGTATAAGTAACTAACTAACTCGTATACTATACTAGCTGTTCCCTCGACTTCTTTCATGGACAAACTTGCCACTCGCGTTTTGTTCCGGTAGCGGACTTTCCTAGTCTCTACCTACTACAAGACAAGAGCCAGACGCAGTCATAATTAAAAACTTCAGTAATTAATAGGTACCTATTTCGGTCGGAAATCCTTAACTAGGTTGCATTATTCTGAGTAGTGTAATGTCTGGCTTATGCATATCTTATGAGTTTGGTGAAAATGAGACGGAAAATAGAACGACTGCCCGATGTTAGGTTGTTTGCGTTGTTTTTCAAGCTTTGTAAATATTACGTTCTCTCATGTAATTTAGTATTAGGGTTAACCAAACTGCAACCTCTCATGAAATTAAATTGTATGTCTGGGTTCGATACCCAACTCAAGCATTGTTCAGTAACTTCACAGTAGTGCCCGATTACTGGCAATAGCGTTTGCCACCAGTTAAGTAATTAGGTTCATATATATGGGATTTAAAAAGAACGGACAAAAAGTAGATTTATGTAACACACGCCTCACCATGCGTAGGTACTTATCCCTTCGGGAAAGTGGACGCGGTGTTTCTTTATCATGGCCGCCATTTTATAATTGTATTTTGACCTAATTTTCAGAATCAGTGCCACTGAAACAAGAGTTCAAGGAACTTCTCCCATAGTTCTTGCACCGTTCTATGCTCTGGGAAAACGCACATGTTGCCCGACTTCAAGTGCATTTTCACAGCCTTCTGCACCAGTATTTTAGTTTACGAAAGAACTAGGTAGGTACTGGCCTACGTATAGATGTACGTACATTTCTATAACATTTATCCTTGTAGATATAAGCTACTAGACAGTATTTGTACTTAATTCGGTTGATATAATTCTCTGCTCCCACATAATTTTGATAGGCATCCAGACTTTATAATCGCTTTACCACTATTAACAACAATAAGGTTGAAATTGTACCTACTCAGGCAAATAGACCTTGTCGTTTTATAACGCGCAAATGACATTCAACCTTAGGGTGGTAAAGCAATTACTAGGTCAGCTATACTTTACCACCGCAATAGTTCCTACTCGGTTCTCCCATTGTACGCTTCTACTATTTAGGATCGTCAAATGCTCGTCTTTTAGCGACAGGCACCGTAGATACACTTTCATGAATGATTCCCCCTTGATGACACCATGAAAAATCCGTCCCTTTCTTGCCGAATTATGGATCATGGTGCGTAACTGTATAAGGAGGCAAACAAATGGCGTAACTACTTGCGTAAGAAATGTGACTTCACTATGACTTGCTTGAACTACTAAGGACGGAGGAGTACCTACCTACCTATGATAGTTTTGAACAAAGGCTAGCTCGCTTTATAAATTAAATCAACTCGTGAGATTTACTTACTTCACTACGGCAAATAGCATATTTATTTAAATGATATATGTATTCCTGTCCATTACATATTTTCAATTAACTTTTGTGCTAAGAAACAAACATCGGATCACATTTAGGATTATTTAAGACTAATTTCCCGATTTAAAAAAAAATAATTGTAAATATATTCTGCCGAAAGAGGCTCTAATATTGGATCAATAGAATGGTAAACCAAGAAGGCGCAAAAGCCCTGCCCAAAGGGAATAATACACGCAAGCGTATTTTCACCCAAATTTTCGTAACCATGCCGAATTTTTCATCGATTGAACCCAACCACGACACCGCAGAATGTGTACATAGAATTAACATTATTGTCGGCATACGGTACACACACCGTTAATATTCAACATATTTTTAAGCAAGGGCCCAAGGAAAGAACTTTAATTGAAAACCTTAAAACAATAACACCACTTTGACAAGAGTTTAAATCACTCGCGTAGTAAAAGTTACGACAACAGTGGGTATAGTTTTGTAAACTTCTTAAACTACCACGGAAGTATTAAAAACTTACTTTTTTACGTATCTCGCATAGTGTGCTCGATGTGTTCCGCGGACTTCGGTGTTTAAAGTTGATTTTCGCGCGCACCCAGCACCCTCTAAGATCGTTCACAGTAACTTGGGGTCGCTTCACCCGCTTGTGGTAAGCGCGGCAACTGTCACACGACTGTAGCGTCTCGTACAGTGCGGAGGGAGGTGCGCGCGCATTCCTTCTCGGCATCGTCGCAATGCAGTAGCGAACACACCCTTTCTCACTACGCTAGTACACGGCATCATTTGTATGCATCACGGAGGAATTGCCAACGGTCATGCATTAGCCATTAGTGAGGTAGTATGATATACAGTAAACCAGATAATATTTCATACATAAGATACATCATTTTGTTGGTGTGTTCTGTGGTTTAACTAACTTTTATGTGATGTGAAAATGAGTGACGAGGACACTCGTGAGACAAAAGTTATAAAAAATCGGCCTTATGCCTTATAAAATAATTTACATAATCTGCCATTTCATGGATGAGTTGTCCTACCTATGTAAGCAAGAAAATGTGAATAGCATCAGAGTCCTTGACGAACATGTTCGCCGCTCTGAAGGAGAGTTGCGCGCTTGCCTGCGTAGAAGTGGCGAATTCAAGGGGTGCGCAGGGACATTAAAGTGAGTCATCGCGCAGTCAGCACATAACAGAGAATGTGTTCGCTAACCCATCGCATAAAATGCTTTTTTCACAGTGCGATCGACCTGCGCACAATGTCACTCGGTGCTAACGTCAGACCAGTGCCTGGCGCTTCCCGACCTAGGCAGTTCTGTTAGTCCTTTACAAACTTTAGTAGGTACTGTTGAACAAAACTACATTTAAAAATTTCATAGGAATTTTATTGAACACAAGAGCACACAAGTGCTAGTAAATACACTTAAGAATAATGTCGTACAAAGCTTAATTACAACGATATTCGTTCCTCGAGTAGAAATAGCAAAAAAATAAAATAAAGAGATTGTAATCCAGATATGAGAACAATCGTGCATATAGCGCAAGTTATACAACACAAACAAATTACAGTAGCAGTTCCAGAAAAATCACCATTACCTTTGAAGAAAAAGGAGGTACACTACCTTCTTCATAGATTTTTAGGTTAAAAAAACAATCTTGTCAGAAAAAAACGGTTCACACTTTCAGTTTCAGTCAAATATCATAGCCTCACTATAACTATACTTAAACTACAATACAAAAGATAGATTTACGTAGCTTTGGTAATAAAAAGAAAAACATTTTGCATTTCGATACAAAATATTGATTAACATTGTGCATTAATTAATATTCGAAGAAAAGTTAGTGCTAGATCCTTACTATGCCGCAGATATTTTAACTTCACGTATGATATTTGAAACTAAGTAGGTAGGTATAACTTAATGACTTACATACATAGATATTCGAGTACGTCTGGTGGCGTTAGTCGGGTCACATGAAAGGTTTAGCGTGCAGCGTATTATGGGCCAGTGCACGGTAGTAACGCAGCTGCTACTATATCGTGACACAGCCACTAAACATAAAGTTCGGTAATACAGAAGTTCGGATCCATCCAACGAGCGAAAACGCACGCACTCATAAACACACACGTGTTTACGCGCAGCAAATGCAAGCACGGCGGGGGCTGGCATAAGTCTAAATCTAATTTAGACGAATGCTAGTCGCAAATGTGCTTGCATTTGCTTTGCGTTAAAACGGGTTAGTTAGTTCAAAATTAATTTTAGTTTGGAATCTAATAGAGATCCCGGAACCGCCAGACCTACGTCATTTTATACTCTGAAACTTTTTCGGCGGAAGTACCTTACTACAGGTCAGGACGATTAGCTACCGTGAAAAGATGTTCGTGATGGCTTTGGCAGGTATCAGGTAACAAAGGTGTGCTGAATTGCTGATAAGTTACGTCTTACTACTTACAAAGTTTTATTTTTTGATATTACACAAGGGGTAGTGATGATGGTTCAACTCCTCCACTGCCAGACACTTTGTGTGGTGGAACCCCCCACCATTAAAGTATGATAAATTGGTTGAACTTTGTATTTTATAAAATAACACTACCTAAATATATTACAAACTTCTCGAAGCCAATTTCTCAGAAACCATAATAATGACAATTAGGAACTGAAAAGATGCTGGTTCCATAGACCAGCAAGTACAAATGACTTTGAACTGCCTGGCAGTGGGATGGAACCAGTAAAACTGTCTGGCGCGTTGGGAAACAGCTTCAAATAGTTGCCCAAGTAACATTTATAAAATTCTTATTATATAAAATAACGTAAGTTTAATTACAACTTAGCATTCTTTAAAGATGTCTGGCGTGGGGTTGCCACCATACACAGTGTCTGGCAGTGAAGGAGGTGAATCATCATGCTAATTCTCCTCCTCCAGTCAGCAGCCAGACTTAGCACCTTTGTTACCTACCAAAGTCAACCACGACAAACTTTTCATAATAGCTAATTTCATATAGGTAATCTTGCGGTTACGGGATCACTCTCAGATGCTAAACTAATATTTATTTTGAACTAACTGATATATTATGTATATTGAAATTTAATAATATAAACTTGGTATCAATTATCTGAAATAAATTAATTGTAATATAAGTTCTATAATAACAACATGAAATTACAATGAACACAGTAGGAAATCATTATTAAAAGTTACATATTGGTGCTTGTGACTTTACGTACGAGTCAGCATGTGAGTGCGCTCGTTGTATTGACCTTCTGTATAGACAGTGTACATAGTGGCCAAAGCACCACGCCGTGTTGATTGCAGAGAGGCGGCGACCTATTTCCACAAAACCATAAACTTAAAGCATTTCCATCGCGCGCTATACAAAAAAGCGAACTGCTACTTGCAAAAAGAAAACAACAAAATGCACGAAGACATCACACAATTATTTATACGCTTTAACGAGTACGCATAATGACAAAGTACAGGTTGTATTTATATAATTCTGTTTTCTTTTACTTATTAATGACATATTGCATAGGTACAAAACAGAGTGTTAACATAGAGTATAACAACATTCTAACACATTGTTTACTATTGTAACAGTTATACTAGAATTTAATTATTGCTTATTGTTTTCACATCCTAGGCACCAAAGACTAAATTCATTAATATAGGACAAAGTTCACTAACTCCCGAAAGTGAGTGAATGGAAACAGGAACATAAAAGAGTTTGTTATGAGATTCAATGATATGGATTTATTCGACTAGTGTATTAATAATTGTCTTTTCGAATCTGGATCTTGTTACGAATAAACAAGGTGTTGATCTGCATCCTCGCCGTATTTGTAGCGAAAGTGTTTTTTTTTATACAAAATTACTTAAGAATCACCCGTGAATAATTTTACCCATTTTCAACTCTACATCTCAGGAGAGAAAAGAAGAGGGTACCCACTGCGTAAGTGTTTTTATATATTTAAACTAGTGAACCGCCCCTGCTTCGCACGGCGCCATTTTTCGAGTCCAAAACTATCCTGTCTTTCAAGCTGTAACCAACCGTTCTTATTCACAAAATTTCATTGAATATGAGAATAGCGCTTACGAACATAATGAAACGCTTTTTTTATATCTATACTAATATTATAAAGCTGAAGAGTGTGTTTGGTAGAACGCCCTAATCTCAGGAACTAATGGTTGGATTTGAAAAAATCCTTTAGTGTTGGATAGTCCATTTATCGAGGAAGGCTATAAAATTTTAACAGCTAGTATCAAGACAATACTATGAGGGTACAGATCAATACGCTGCATATTCTGAACCAATTCTTAGTAGTCAAGCTTAGCGGCGGCGACCTCTTGCGCCCGGCCCTGGTTCAAGCCATGGTCCGGAGCGAGAGGGAATGGGAAGCCGTCACCTCCTTCTGCGAAGCAGTCATGCTAGTGAAGGAGGTGGCGGAACGTGAGAGGGAAAGAGCCTCACGTCCCAGCCGCCGCGGGAGACGCCCTGGGCGTCGGGGGTCACGTGGTGGCCCCCGGCCACCGTAGGCGCGGGCCTGTGGACGGCGAGTTATGGGCTAGCTCGCCGTCCGGCCGTCTTATGACGACAGGCCGTGTCGACGGCGCGTTCGTGTTCCACGCGCGCCTCAAAGAGATGTCAGCAACCACGTAGGGGTCCGCACGGGCCGATGCCTGCCAGGGCTGCGGGACTGTTCGAAAGAGATACCGCGGCCCTGGAACACAAAGGGCAAAGAAGGAACATGGATGGGTTTTAGTCAGTACAAGTCTGACACTCCCTTCCGCTCCGCCCAGAGCGGGGGGGGTCATTTGATGATTTCCCATCCTAAAAAAAAAAGAAAAAAAAAAGTAGTCAAGCTTAAACACGACTCACAAGCGGGTAAGTAAGGCAAATGAGTTATCATTATCACACGGAGTACATAACTAGAAATTAACTAATTAATATCAGTAATGTAGGATCTAGATTTCAGTGTTTATAACATATTTATATGCTTAGATTAGAGTGAGAACGTTTCAGCTACTGACGGTTGATGACTAGGTTTCGGTAGGCCGGAGTTTTAATTCTAGTTTTGTAGTTCGCGATGATTGAGATTTCGAATTAAAAAAAACTAGAAACATTACAAAAGCAGAGTACATTTCTGTATATTGAAAACTAGTGAAATATTTTTAGGTGAATATTAATAATTTTATTCAGCTGTCTATTGTACAATAATTTGTCAAGAGCGAGCGACAGTTCAGCAACAAAAGCTCGCGTGTGCCACAAACAATCAAGAAAGAAGATTATAACTCAATGAGGTGTGACAACGTAACATAATGTCGATACGCGGGTGATAACTACACGGTGATAATGTAAAAGTAGAAGGATCTTCTGTGCAATACAAGTTATAATTTGTTCTTGTGAATGATACGTACAAAGTTCATACAATAAGTTTTTTACTGTGAATAGTTTTATATTTACTTGAAAAAATGTATCCGACTGAATATTTTGATTGATAATTTGTGTTTAGAAAGTTTATAACGTTTTATATTTGATAATAATGGCACAATATCTATTTTCCTATATTAACTTCTATTAAACTCATTACTTACTTGTTTATATTTTCATAATAAAATATTTATTTTTGTTATGGTTAATTCAATATTTTTTTACGTAAATATGTGCTTATGTGAAAATCTATACAAAGAAAGCGTTTTGTTTTAACGTTTTATAAAAAATCTGCACATTAATATAATATTAAAATATTAGGTACTGATATTGATTGTCAAAATGTATCTAAATTACGGGTTCAATTACAACGTTGTACAGTCGGGGGTAGTCATCTTTACGAACTAATCTCTACGTTATAGCACCAAGCTAAAAATAAGTTTGAGTGAACGCGATAAAAAACGTTAGCACTTTAATAACATTTACGTGTATGATAATTGTACAATAACCGACAAACATGTGATCGACTGTACGTAGATACATATTATCTAACAAGTTTCGTAACATTCCTAAATCTTATCTCCTTTCACAAAAAGTCGATGTCACTTATGTGGCCGGCTGTATCTAAAGGCTGCTTCCGCTTGAATGCGAACAATCATTTGAGCAACACGTATTAGTGAGCACAAGAAACTAATGTTTGGTGTATTTTAAAAGCGACGCTACAATATTTTAGTCTTCCATTGAAAGTCTGATGTTCCAACAGTTTTATACTTTTTTCAGCATTAAACACTAACTGCCAAATAAAAATCATATACTTTCTCAAGCGCGAATGGAAGAAGTTTCGCAAACGGACTAATTTTCTTCGTTAGTTGTCAGTTTTGTTTCTGTGTATTCTGTGAAAGCTCCCAACAATTGAGCGACGATTCGAAAATTACAAAATTGAGCGCCCGTACTGGCAAGAAATTCTTATTAATAATAATTTAGTAAGGATAAGCTAATTGGCAAGTAAATAGCCTCAAGCAATATCATATTTATTTGTTCATGTAATAAAGAACGTTTTTCGCAAAATAAATTATCAGCTTTAGAGTATTTATATTTATTTTTTAATATGATTATCTTAATAAAAACCATTTACAAAATGTGGGAAAAGCTATCTAGCTACCTAAAACAGCATCATATCTTTTCAATTCTTAAACAAACGACAAATTTTAAACAAATAAACACTTTATAGTTATCCAAAAAAATATTGTATCATAATGATAATATGATATGTTTCTTTGTTAAACGAGTCCCATAATAGTTTAAATTGCTAGAACAATAACTGCATTTCGTTGAACTGAAAACAAAAATAACAATCATTTGGCTGCCCGATAAATTTCAAAACTTTATATATCTGTACAAAACTCCCAAACCCGTAACATACCCAACGTTTGAACAAGCAAAAAACCAACAGTAGCTTGGTACAGTTGTTTTTTAAACCTGACGGGTGAATATAACGCACTTGCATCGTAAATATGTAAAACATTACATTATAAATCGACAGAAATAGTACAAAAGCTTTTAAACCACATTTCAATTGAAAACGTCATCACTATAAAGTTCCGTATATTTAATAATTTTCAAAATTAAATGTTTGTAACTTTAATCGCTGTGCAATTTAAGCCGTTTGTGCCCAATATTCAATTTATTTTGAAATGCTTTTTTAATCTATCACATGGACCATCCAATCAGCCCTTTACACAAAAAGATTGGATTGGACACGTCGTAACTAGCTACGAAAGTACGGAACTCTAGAATGTCTGACGAACATCAATAAAATTATGATTACACTAAATTGCGTCATATTCGGATGAGTACAAAAAATATCATCGATAGCTCTTAATTATGCGCACATAATTAGCTTTAACAACTAAATTATAATTTGTTCATAAAAGGCGTAGTTGCTTACGTAGTAGGTACAATAATACGATACTTGAATAAGGTGATGGCGAGATATACTCACCAAATAGCTTGCGAGTAGATACATCACTTATTCGAAGGACATGAGATTGGCCGGTAAAGGCTTTTTAGTTGTGACGTCTTCTATCACCCTCACCCACATCCTCGCTACGGACTCTGAAGCGGCCCTAGAACAAAAAGGTTCTATTAAAAACCTGAAATCTTTTCATTCGTTTTATTAATAGTAGCTGGGCGACCGAGCTCTGCTCGGGTGAAAATAGAGAAAACGAATTTCCTCAGATATAAGACTTAGCTGGGTCGATATTTCGCCCCCGTTATATTGCAACTTTCATCAAAATTGTTAGAGTCGTTTTGGAGAACGTGATTACAAATACATATACAAATCTTGCTAATTTAGTATAGGATTAGACCGCGGTTTCTTCCCCGTTAAGGTCGGAAAATATTGTAAGGGAAGATACTACCAAGATAAACGTACCATATGTCGTAATCCAGGTCATGGTCTAGACACCTTTGTGCTAAACGAAATCTGTGTAGCCGTTAAGACGTGAAATGGAAACAAGAGTTACAGCATTATGCTTACATTTCGCATTAAAGTATGGATCAAAGTCCTTTTCATTATAGACCAAATACATTTGTGAGCTTTTACTTATAGCCGAGTGCATTTGGACAAAACATACTCAAAAGATAGAACGGGGTTTATTGTGGTTGGATTTTTATGGGACTTTTATATTGTATACCTAGAGGTGTGGAGTTAAGAAATATAAAATGAAAATTTCGACACTCGCGACTTTTTTTAAATTTTCGAGTGAATTTTATTTTTCGCATAATTTTGTATAACCTGAAATTCGACAAATTTATATTATGGCGTAATAGTATGACCTGTGTACGTCCATTAAACGCCAATTCTTGATCTGTTTATTTGTTCATTTTCGTCGATGAAATCCATATCAACCTTCTACTAAAAAAATAAATGATGAATTTTAAGAAACCCCCCTTTTTTTTTTTTTTTTAGGATGGGAAATCATCAAATGACCCCCCCCGCTCTGGGCGGAGCGGGAGGGAGTGTCAGACTTGTACTGACTAAAACCCATCCATGTTCCTTCTTTGCCCTTTGTGTTCCAGTTCGAACAGTCCCGCAGCCCTGGCAGGCATCGGCCCGTGCGGACCCCTACGTGGTTGCTGACATCTCTTTGAGGCGCGCGTGGAACACGAACGCGCCGTCGACACGGCCTGTCGTCATAAGACGGCCGGACGGCGAGCTAGCCCAAAACTCGCCGTCCACAGGCCCGCGCCTACGGTGGCCGGGGGCCACCACGTGACCCCCGACGCCCAGGGCGTCTCCCGCGGCGGCTGGGACGTGAGGCTCTTTCCCTCTCACGTTCCGCCACCTCCTTCACTAGCATGACTGCTTCGCAGAAGGAGGTGACGGCTTTCCATTCCCTCTCGCCCCGGACCATGGCTTGAACCAGGGCCGGGCGCGAGAGGTCGCCGCCGCCAATCGCCTCTACGAGGACACGGCGCTGCTCCGCCCAAGCAGGGCAGGCCTCCACAGTGTGCTGCACCGTGTCCTCCGGACGATCCTCACAATGGAAACACCCGGGCGTTTCCTCCCGCCCGATTCGGTGCAGGAACCTCCCGAAACAACCGTGTCCGGTGAGGACCTGCGTCAGGCGGAAGGTGAGGGCGCCGTGGCGCCTCTCTAGCCACTCCTCAAAGAGGGGACTTATCGCCACTATGGTGGCGTGCCCTGCACGGACGGGGTTGCGACAGTCGCTCTCTCCATGTCACCATGAGATCGCGCCGGAGGTCTGTCCGCTGAGCGGCGATTTGCCGCGGCAGTGGAGTTTCCCCACGACGTAGTGCCTCCGCGCGCCATTCGTGAAGGCGCGCGAGGACTATCGTCTCCAGATCCCATGGCGGCAATCCGGCAAGGAGGCTCGCCGCCTCACCGGAGATCGTGCGGTACCCCCGGACTAGCCTTAGGGCTATCCCCTTTTGGGGCGCGTTCAGGTAGCGGGCGGCTTGCCGCCTCAGAGAACGCGCCCACACCGGGGCCCCGTAAAGGGCCATGGACCGCACGACCCCCGCGTAGAGCCTCCGGCAGGAGGCGTTTGGATCCCCCAGGTTGGGCAGGAGCCGCTTGAAGGCAGCCCCGGTCCGTTCCAGTTTGGGGGCCAAACGTCGGAAATGCTCCACGAAGTTCCACCGGCTATCGAGGACGAGTCCCAGGTACTTCAGCGTCGTCCCGATGCCGATGGAAACCCCTCCTGCCGTCAGTAGGGATCCCGACGGTGGCGCATTCCGAGGCCCATGAAAACACATGGCCTCGGACTTGTGCAATGCCACCTCGAGACCCTTAAGAAACCCCCGACACAAAAAACCTCTAAAAATTAAAAAAAAAATATACTGTGACGCAACATTTTTTCTGCCATTCAACAATTTTATAATTATTTTTTAGACTAATTTAATTGAAATAAATATGTTTTGGACAATCAGAATACAAAACAAAAAAAACGAAAATGGAATAAAATAATTTGGAATAAGTATGAAATATACATACCTATATAAAAAAGCAGATAAAAGCGAATAAATGTCAAACGTCAAATATTCAGGAATGCTGACTAGAAGCCGGCCAAAAGCCAATGGCTTAACAGCCAATAGCTTCGACCAACATCTGAGGAGGCTCTCGCTTGGCAGCTGGATCAAGGGCTTGACACGGTGCGTATCGTTAGGAAGTTCCTCTCTCAAGAACCCTGACCACCTGTAGCTCAGACCCTGTTCCCGATGCCGGTGGGCTACTATTTTATATATTTTTAAATGTTTTTTTTTTAATATTACTTTGTATAGAAATATTTAAAAATGTAAATTATATGTATAGAAAATAAATAAAGGATCTAAATATTGTCCCTTTACGTTCAATATAAGTAGAATATTTTAATCCAAGCGGCGTCGCGTCGGGGGACCGCTAAGTAGACGGCTTAGTACAGATGCGATATGCACAGAAAGTAATTCAATTTATGTTACATCTTTTTAAAACTTATATTACTGGTAGACGAGCTACCATCGACTCTATCAAATAAAGGTGTTTATTAGTCCTCATGACAGATCGGCTTTGGCAGAATTTCCAAGACTAAGAAGCAGTACTTCAACACTTTAAGTTTGTACTAAGTCATGAACTTCAGTGTTTAAAAATGTTTACATTTAGAGTAACTTGTAGATTATGAGCCTAACCGCCCAGCATGCGCTCGT